>CM065698.1:22525114-22553139 GCA_017654935.2 Phymorhynchus buccinoides
GTCCTCTCGGTCATAGGACACCATATGGGACATTTGTAAATACAAAAGATGGTGGGAACAATCTTGGAGGCAATGCCCGGAGGCAGGGCAAACACCAGTAAAGTCCTGAGTTTTTAACAATAGAATTAGGTGTATCGCGGTAACCACGCCTCGGTTAAAACCTCATCGGCTAATGGTACCGCCACATTGTGTGAGGTAAGGATAGGCCCTATTTTATGCAATGTCACAGAGGAATCCCCAATATTTGCAGATGAAATCTTTTCTATACCCAGATAAGTTTAATGGAAAATTTTGGCTGAAAAATGGGCTGGCGTTGAAAAGGGTTAAAGTCAAGTGTTAACTGGGCAGCTCCTGGACCCCTGCTTTGCAGGATTTTTGAAATTTCCCATGACTACGGTAATATTGATGCGGATGAACAGGAGGGGGACCGGATCGGGCTGATCCGCAGCGCGACGGGCAGCCTGCACTACTACATCAACGGCATGGACCAGGGCCTGGCCGCCTCCAACTGCCCATCCCAGGTGTGGGGCGTGGTGGACCTCTACGGCATGGCCGTCAAGGTCACCATCCTGGACCGCCAGGACCCCAGCTACCCCAACAACCCGCCACCCCCAGAGCGCCGGGCCAACAGCCTGTTTCGACACTACCCCGATCTCTACGATGAGGAGCCCCTGGAAGGTCAGAGATGAGATTTTCCCTCAGGGGTCATTTTTGAGATCAGTTTAAATCCATTGAGAAAATTGGGGGGTGTGGGTAGGGGTGTTTAGGTTTTGTGTTGAATCGTAAATGCGGCAAGAAGTTTGATTGATATTTTGTTCTCGATTGGTTCATTCTCAAATGGACATTTCCCAGTTACTGTTTGGGGCTGCCAAGACTGCTCTATTTATCATTACTTTGCAGTTTGCAAAGCTTAAAGCAGAATTTTTTTCCCATTTGTTGATGTAGCCTACACCGGGCCCCGGACCCCCCGGACCCCTGGCTTCTTTTTTCCTCCTTTTTGGTTTTCTGAGAATCTCATCTCTGAAGATGAGGAGGGGTTGGTGTCCTGTCCTACTCAATCCCTTGGACTACTTCTACTTTCCACCTTGTCGCCCCTCCCAGGGCATAGGCCGCCAAACAAGGACCCCCTCCAGCTGCTTCTGTCCTGGGCGATTCTCTCCAGCTGTCCCCCCAGGTGAGGGGCCCATCTTATTGGTGTCCTGCCAACCAGGTCGCGTCGCCAGGTGTTCCTCGGCCGGCGTCTTCCTCATTTTTCCCTTGGTGGATTCCACCCTGAGGGCTTGCTGTTTGTTGTGTTTTTTGGTGGCTGGTTTTGTGGAGAGTTGTGGCCTATCCATCCGCCAGCGTGCGCTGGGTTTGGATCTCCACCCCTGCAGGATGCTGGTCGTGGATTCACGAGGATTTTGGAGACTGATGATGTTATGCTAGGAGCTTGTCATGGCTAAAGACAATCCCTGCAAACAACTATGCAGAGCATAACAATCATTTTTCATGTAGCCTTGGTGTTCTAGCCTATGTCGATTGGGGTCTGACACCCCCCCCTTTGAATGGGGCCTTGGCCTTAGCAAATAAATGACTAATCATCTGTGTGCCTCTCTGTCCCTGTGTCCTCTCTCTCTCTCGTCCTCTCTCTCTCTCAATCTCTCTCTCTCTCTCTCTCCTCTCCTCTCTCTCATCTCTCTCTCTCTCTCCTCTATCTCTATCTCTCTCTCTCTCGCCACTCACACATAACAGTCAGGGCAACATTGATCCATGTATAATGTGTTTGACCTTTCTAACCTATATTTTTGTGAACCCCTGATGTTTTTTTAGTTTATGCATGCTTGTTTTATGTTTCTACTTGTATATGTTTTCTTTTGAGTTTCTTTTCCTTTCATACAATTGTGTATATATTAAGTGTTTGTTCCCCACCATGAAAAGGGCTGTTTGGCCTTATTCAGTGGACTTGTGTGACCTTCCGACTTCTTCTCTCTCTCTCTCCTCTCTCTCTCCTTCTCTCTCCTCTCATCTCTCTCTCTCTCTCTATCCTCCCCCCTCTCTCTCCTCTACCTCTCTCTCTCCCCCGTGGTCGTGTTCTAACTTTTTGCTGGCGGTGTGTTTTCGACAGAAGAAGATGAAGTGGAAGAAGCCTGACCGTTCCATTCCTTATTGTGTGGGGCTCAACGCCGCCCGCATCAACACCCAGTCGAACAGCGCACAGACCCAAGTGAGTTCCCACACAACAAAAAAAGGCTGTGGTTGTGTTTTGGGAAAGAACAGATTCTGGGTTATTGGCCTTAAGCAAATAAAAATTGTACTCATTTAATCTTTGTGCCTCTCCTCTGTCTGTCCCCTCTCTGTCCCCCTCCTTCGTCTCTTCCTCCTCCTATCTCTCTCCGCTCTCTCCTCTCTTTCCTCATCTCTCTCTTCTCCTCCCTCGATCTCCTCTTCACTCTCTCTGCTCTGGTGCTCTCTCTCTGTCCTCTCCTTCCTCACCGGTCCGGTTCTAAATTTTTTGGCTTGCGGTGTTGTTCGTACAGAAGAAGAGGGAGGTGGGGAAAGCTGGACTGGTGTTTTTTTTCCTTTATTATTAAGTATTTGGAAACCATTATAGTTCCCAGAGGCCTCCTCTGTGAATTTGGGTTTGCTCCCACCTGGAGAGCGTGGTCGCAAGCCAAGAGTCCGAATTGTGGCCCTTTAATTCAGGTGTTTTTGGTGATTTTACACACAAATTGTGTCAACCTGAAAATTCCGAATGTGTTTTTTTAAAAAAAAAAAAAATTGGGGTCAATGGTAAAAAAAAATGTGCCAACCCCCTTGCATTTCCCGGTTAATTGTATTTTTTCCGTTTTTGCCTTGCACCCATACATAAAGCTGTATTTTAATTTTTATTAACCTTTTTAGCTTATAACCTTTTTGGAATACTAACCCTAAACCTAAACCTATCCCTAACCCTATCCCTAACCCTAACCCTAACCCCCACTATGTATTGCAGTACAAAAACCGCGATCTGTCACAGTTTTGTGTTTCCGCTGCGTAATTTCCGTGTTTTAGGGATAGGGTTAGGGATAGGGTTTAGTATTCAAAAAAGGTTATTAGCTAAGAATGTTTCCTCAAATACATCTTTATGTATGGTAAGATAGGGCAAAAACTGAAAAATTTAATTAACCAAAAAAATGTATGGGGGGTGGCCACATCTTAGGACACCTTTGTCACTAAAAGGCATCAAATCAGGGGACCTGTTTTAGAAAGAAGACCATTTTTCGTAATTTTTGGGAGGTAAGGATAGGCCTAATGGTATACATGTATGTCACAGAGGAATTCACAAAATTGCAAACAATTGTATTTTTGTTCTCATACCCGGAGCAGTTAAATGGTATTTTTTTTGCTAAACATTTGGCTGGCGGCGAAAGGGTTAAATGTTAAAAGGGTCTGGCACAGCCTTATTTGGTATTTTAGGTATTAGGTTTTAGGTACTTTATAGGTTGCTCCCCACCTGGAGAGCGTGTCACGTCGCAGCCTGAGGCGCGCCACCCAATTTTATTATTTTTTGCATGCGATTTTTTTGTGACTGATGAGGAAGGAAAAAAAAGGGGGGGGGGGGGGGATTTTTGACCAAAATTAATGACCAACTTTTTGTTTTTGATGCCACTGGGTTTAACGTGTGGCTAAGTGCATGAGGCACAAGGGCCCTTGGTTGATCGTCTCATCCGAAAGACTTTTACTAACCAAAGTGGGCAAAAATGAATGAAAGGTATTTGTTCTGTTACAACACCCCCACCCCCCTGCAGCGCCATCAACGACTTCAACAACGGCGTGGTGCTGACCTCGCGGGCCCTGCGCGCCGGGGAGATGTTCGAGGTGCGCCTGGACAAGATGGTCAACAAGTGGGCGGGGTCCATCGAGATCGGCGTGACCCTGCACTGCCCCCAGACCCTGGACTACCCGTCCACCATGACCAACATCCGCTCGGGCACCTGGATGATGACCGGCAACGGCGTCATGCACAACGGCACCACCGTCATCGACGAGTATGGACACAACCTGGACAGACTCAAGGTATAAATAAAATTAAATAATGATAACAGGGCTCCCAGGGGAACCGCAATTTGGCGGTCTATGAAGCACTAAAATTCTAAAGGATTCTCTAAAAGAATATGCAGGAGGTCCCAAGGACGCACTAGAAAAAAATATTTTTTTACATTCGCAATGGCCACCTTGGGGCCCTCTATGCTTTGGTAAGGTTGAAAGAGTCCCTGGGACCCCCTGTTTTTTTTGCGGGATGAATTGGGAGCCCTGATGATAATTTTGTTTATATAGCTCAATCCATTGAAAATGCACTATGCGCTTTACAATGTTAAGGTAGGAAAAACGACGTGGAGTATTTAAGTAAAAAAACTGAATCGTCAAAATTTGGGGTCGAGGATAACGTCGAACAAACATATAGCAACAGGCAAAACAACTATCACAACAAAACTGAGACAGGCTGCAAAGGCAGGTGGGATAGAGGAAGACGTTGAACAAACATAGCAACAATGAAAACAACTAAACTGAGACAGGCTGTAAAGGCAGGTGGGATAGAGGAAGACGTTGAACAAACATAGCAACAATGAAAACAACTAAACTGAGACAGGCTGTAAAGGCAGGTGGGATAGAGGAAGACGTTGAACAAACATAGCAACAATGAAAACAACTAAACTGAGACAGACTGCAAAGGCAGGTGGGATAGAGGAAGACGTTGAACAAACATAGCAACAATGAAAACAACTAAACTGAGACAGGCTGCAAAGGCAGGTGGGATAGAGGAAGACGTTGAACAAACATAGCAACAATGAAAACAACTAAACTGAGACAGACTGTAAAGGCAGGTGGGATAGAGGAAGACGTTGAACAAACATAGCAACAATGAAAACAACTAAACTGAGACAGGCTGCAAAGGCAGGTGGGATAGAGGAAGATGTTGAACAAAAGGCATAGCAACAATGAAAACAACTAAACTGAGACAGGCTGTAAAGGCAGGTGGGATAGAGGAAGATGTTGAACAAACATAGCAACAATGAAAACAACTAAACTGAGACAGGCTGTAAAGGCAGGTGGGATAGAGGAAGATGTTGAACAAACATAGCAACAATGAAAACAACTAAACTGAGACAGGCTGCAAAGGCAGGTGGGATAGAGCAAGACGTTGAACAAACATAGCAACAATGAAAACAACTAAACTGAGACAGGCTGTAAAGGCAGGTGGGATAGAGGAAGATGTTGAACAAACATAGCAACAATGAAAACAACTAAACTGAGACAGGCTGTAAAGGCAGGTGGGATAGAGGAAGACGTTGAACAAACATAGCAACAATGAAAACAACTAAACTGAGACAGACTGTAAAGGCAGGTGGGATAGAGGAAGAACGTTGAACAAACATAGCAACAATGAAAACAACTAAACTGAGACAGACTGTAAAGGCAGGTGGGATAGAGGAAGACGTTGAACAAACATAGCAACAGCTATCACAACTAAACTGAGACAGACTGTAAAGGCAGGTGGGATAGAGGAAGACCGTTGAACAAACATAGCAACAATGAAAACAACTAAACTGAGACAGGCTGTAAAGGCAGGTGGGATAGAGGAAAACGTTGAACAAACATAGCAACAATGAAAACAACTAAACTGAGACAGGCTGCAAAGGCAGGTGGGATAGAGGAAGACGTTGAACAAACATAGCAACAATGAAAACAACTAAACTGAGACAGACTGCAAAGGCAGGTGGGATAGAGGAAGACGTTGAACAAACATAGCAACAATGAAAACAACTAAACTGAGACAGACTGTAAAGGCAGGTGGGATAGAGGAAGACGTTGAACAAACATAGCAACAATGAAAACAACAAAACTGAGACAGGCTGCAAAGGCAGGTGGGATAGAGGAAGACGTTGAACAAACATAGCAACAATGAAAACAACTAAACTGAGACAGGCTGCAAAGGCAGGTGGGATAGAGGAAGACGTTGAACAAACATAGCAACAATGAAAACAACTAAACTGAGACAGGCTGCAAAGGCAGGTGGGATAGAGGAAGACGTTGAACAAACATAGCAACAATGAAAACAACTAAACTGAGACAGACTGTAAAGGCAGGTGGGATAGAGGAAGACGTTGAACAAACATAGCAACAATGAAAACAACTAAACTGAGACAGGCTGTAAAGGCAGGTGGGATAGAGGAAGATGTTGAACAAACATAGCAACAATGAAAACAACTAAACTGAGACAGGCTGCAAAGGCAGGTGGGATAGAGGAAGACGTTGAACAAACATAGCAACAATGAAAACAACTAAACTGAGACAGACTGTAAAGGCAGGTGGGATAGAGGAAGACGTTGAACAAACATAGCAACAATGAAAACAACTAAACTGAGACAGACTGTAAAGGCAGGTGGGATAGAGGAAGACGTTGAACAAACATAGCAACAATGAAAACAACTAAACTGAGACAGGCTGTAAAGGCAGGTGGGATAGAGGAAGACGTTGAACAAACATAGCAACAATGAAAACAACTAAACTGAGACAGACTGTAAAGGCAGGTGGGATAGAGGAAGACGTTGAACAAACATAGCAACAATGAAAACAACTAAACTGAGACAGACTGCAAAGGCAGGTGGGATAGAGGAAGACGTTGAACAAACATAGCAACAATGAAAACAACTAAACTGAGACAGGCTGTAAAGGCAGGTGGGATAGAGGAAGACGTTGAACAAACATAGCAACAATGAAAACAACTAAACTGAGACAGACTGCAAAGGCAGGTGGGATAGAGGAAAACGAAGAGACAAAGCAAGAGAATATTTTGTTTTACGTCTTCTCGACCTAAGTCATATGAGACATTACTTTAAATCAAAAGCAACAATGAAAAGTAGGGCTTTATATAAGTTTTCTTGTTGCCCTATCTCATGATTATTGTTGATTTTCATTTGTGACTTTCAGAAATAAAATGCTATTTAAGCCAACAATGAAAACAACAGCAGCAGCAACAAAACTGACACAGATTGCAGTGTCGCATGAAATGTACAAATCATGCAAGTGCATTGTAATGATTATTTGACTCTTCTAGCACCATGGACGAATGACATTCGCCCAAGACACTCCCACCAAGAGAGACACTCCCACCAAACGCAAAGACATTCGCTGCCAAGCACCCTGCCATGTGTTTGTCTGCTTTTTAGATTTATATCACTGTTTCTTCCATTGAAGCAATATGCATGCACAGTCCCCCCCCCCCCCCCCCAAAGTCACTCCCCTCCTGTCTGTTGAAATGCAACGGACAACCAAGAAAGTAATAAAATACATGGCGCTAGAAGAGTTAACCCTTTCATCGCCACTGTCGCCTCTTGGCACCACAATGATTTAACATCCATGTCACTAAAAGGCATCAAATGAGGGTCTGCTATCCAATGACCTTATGTTCCTAATTTTGGGAGGTAAGGACAGGCCCTATTTTATGCATGTCACAGAGGAATCCCCAATATTGCAGACAAAATCTTTTCTCTATCCGGGTAAGTTTAATGGTAAATTTTGGCTGAGGAATGGCTAGCGTTGAAAGGGTTTTAATGACAATGCCCAAAGCCAACAAGTGAAAGTAACCACCCTGCCAGGGCCGGGGTGAGCCCTCGACCCCTGCCTTTCAGGTGTTTTTGTTGTCATTTGGGGGAGTTGCACCCATGGATGCTGTTCTGTTCTGCGCCCAACAGGTGGGTGACCGAGTGGGAGTCCTGAGGAAAGGGGACGGCACGCTCCATTTCTACGTGAATGGGGTGGACCAGGGGGTGGCAGCCAGCAACGTGCCCGACAATGTGTTTGGGGTCATCGACCTGTATGGTCAAGCTGCACAGGCCACCATCATTGACCAGTCAGGTACACATCTGTCCTTTAGGAGTTGGAGCGGTGTGTGTGAGTGCAGACCTGCCTACCCATACGATTTTTTTCCGTATTTTGTACACGATTTTGAGCCATGCAGTACGGTAAATGGAAAATTAACATGGCAAAAATTTGAACTTAAGGTCTTCTAAGATCAGTCAAAATCAAGTCTGTCAACACACCGTCATTCGATCCTAGTTTCACTTTCACGACTTCCAACTTCCGGTTAGTGTCGGCCATATTAACTTTTTCATGGTTTGGCGGGATCGTCACATTGCAAATCGTGTCTAAGCGACCCAGCAGCAGTGAAACCAGCGGCCCTTCGGCCCCCAAACAGGCTAGAAAACAGGTATTTCTAGCAAGGTACAAGCAAATTCCCGGAATTCAACCATCCTCGCTGGGAAGTACCTTTGCATGGTGTTTGTACTGCCAAACGGACTTCGTCATTTCGCATGGCGGTTTAATGTTCTGTAATGTTCCGTTTTTGGGTCTCCTTCCCTCTGTTTACCCTCTTGCATTTATTCCGCCCCAAAACCGCCCAGCCAGAAGTTGCCTCTGGTGTATTCAAACCGCCCGTAGCTTGCCACCCACTCTGAGAACCCCTCTGATGGCATTTTCATCAAGGAATAAGTTCTGGCTTATTCTACACAGTCTATGAAGAGGCTTCTCACTTGCAATGATGTGATAGTAACTGTATCAGTGTATGGCGCTCTGTCTGCTTCAGAAGACAGATTTTCCCGAAAAATGTATGAACAAAATCTGAACCTTAGAAGAAGTTTGGTCTGTAACAAATGTGAATGCAAGAGGGTTAAAGCAACAGTTGAAAAAGATTAGGGATGCAGAACCCTCAGGGATTTAGGGGGGCTTTTTGTCATTGGGAACACTGATTACCATAATTTTGTAACTGTAAGGCGCACCTTATTATAATTAATATAAGGCACCCCCAAAAAAATTTTTACACAAATTTCAGATTTTGTGACTATATTTTCTTACTATATTATTAGTTGTTGTTTTCGTTCCCCAGCTTAACACTCTGGGGGCACACCCAGTGCCATGTGAACATTTTGCATGGCCTTGAGTGGGAAGATTACGTGTATGGCTGCTTTTAAAGGGCACCGCCACATGGGCGGCCATACTCCGACTTCAGGGGACTTCCCTCCATTCATGTAGCCACCCACACATTCACTCCACCTGTGGCATGACAACAACCAACAATTCTTTGTGGCGTGTAAGGAGAACTGCCACTGCTATATTATTAGTCATATTATAAGGTGCAGGGATGTCAGTCTGGGAAAAAAAAGTATCGCCTTATAGTCCGAAAAATATGGTATGTTTTTCTTTGTTCAGAATTGCTGAGCTCCCCGGACCTGGACTCCAGTGTCTTCATGGACTCGGACGAGCTCAAGTTCCACTCGCTGCACGGCCGCAACGCGTCTGTCATCAACAACGGGCACACGGCGGTGCGCACCAACGACACGGGGGAGTTCAACGACGCCATCGTGATGAGCAGCCGGGCGCTGAGGGACAACGAGCTGTTTGAGGTGGTCATTGAGAAACTGGTTGATCGCTGGTCCGGGTCTTTGGAGGCTGGTGAGTGTTTTGGGGGTGTTGTGCTTGGGGTGGCGCGTTGTGTGGATGTGGATGTTTGTGGGGTAGAATGTTGTGTGGGGTGGGTGGGTTGCATGATGAGTGAGCAAGATAGCGGAGAGCGGATGAATGATTGGGTGTATGCAGTTTGAAAATTTTATTCAGACAATATTCTGTGTGCTTGTATTGTATAATTTTAAAAAAATGTTTGAGCTTCTACTCTTGTACTTTGAAAAAGCATTGAGAAGAAAAGGTGGCGAATGTTACGATCAAGCACCTGTTCCTTCGCGCACATCGGGACATGTCCTTTCAATCAGTAAATCCTGGTGAAACTCCGCCCCTTTCATTCATCCCTGGCGGTCTCTCCCATCTGCTAGAGTTAGGTTAACTCATTCAACACTGGCCGATTGCTTCCCTTTACAACCGTTCAACACGAATGTACGCTATAGCGTACATAGTGTTCAAACATTCACACTTCACATCTCAGCGAAGCCATGCAACCCAAACTGGTATAAAAGTGTTCCTCTTTTCAACCAATGAAATCACTTCTAGTCTATTTTTAGGACGGCAATGAATGCAAATGAGTCACTACCCCTCTCTTCGTCATCTTTGTCATGCTTTTTTTAAAATCTGCTAATAAT
Source organism: Phymorhynchus buccinoides (assembly GCA_017654935.2). NCBI lineage: Eukaryota > Metazoa > Mollusca > Gastropoda > Neogastropoda > Raphitomidae > Phymorhynchus > Phymorhynchus buccinoides. Next base: position 22,535,227 of record CM065698.1, read on the forward strand.
AAAAATTTTACTTGGGAATTATGACATATGCTAGCTTTTATTATTATAAACAATACCGCAAATTTTCAAAACTGTACGGTTAAGCATTATTTTTTAAATAATTTTTATGTAATGATGCAAACCTGCCTAGTGTTGAGCGTTTGCGCGAAACATGTACGCTATAGCGTATATTAGTATAGCGAATATTAGTGTACGTTATAATCTTACTTGTGGCGGTGCCATAGCCGATGAGGTTTAACCGAGGCGTGGTCACCGCTACAGCTATCTGTATTAATAAAAAATCAGGACTTTACTGGTTTCGTACTGCCTCCGGGCATTGCCTCCAGTATTGTTCCCACCATATTTGTATTTACGAATGTCCCATATGTGTCTGATTCAGACCAAGAGGACGTGAAACCCCATTTTCATTAGTGTTGAGAGAGTTAACCGAAGAAGCCAATGGAGATTTTGTTCTCTTTTATCAAAGAATTAGCTCTCTTCACAGAGTTAAATGTTGGAGGGAGTGTTGTTTAGCTACCCCTTCACACGCTTGTGGCTTTCAGTTGCAAGGTATCGTTCTTTCCGTTTCAGAAAGTAACCCTAACATAATACTAAACCTATCCTTTTTTCAAGCGAAACAAAATGTTGCTTCTTAGTATACATTTTCAATGAGAAAATTTAGTTGAAAGTAGCGAAACTGCATTCCCGTTTTGCGCTTGTGAATGAGTCGCTTCAAAGCCTTGCAGTAGCTCCGCCCCTTCAATCAGCTGACCTGCGTAGGAATACGACCAGGGGCTTGGTCTGAGCATCTGCCGAAAAGGTTTTGGCTTTGTAGTGTTTTGCGCATATTCAGTATAATTTTATTTTGTGGTAGAGTATGTAATGAGAATAAGGCCGGGTTCACATTAGACGTGTAAGTTCCGTACGGAAAACCCTAAATAAGTGGAAGAAAGAAGGATAAAAGTTTACGCATATAGGGGAAATTTGGACACGTGCGCAAATCTTTTCCCTTCTTTGTTTCACTTATTTATGGATTGCGCACAGGTTTCCGCATGGAATATCCGCTTATGTGTGTACTCGGCCTTAGTAATGACTTCAGACTTAGCCAGGCAGGTGTGTATTGTGAATGTAATATTCACTATGTGTGGTGCTGTGTTGGTGACGCAGGTGTGTCATTTTAACCTTTCAGTTGTACTGGCAGGTGTGACCATGGTGAAGCCCGAAGACATCGACTTCCCCAGCACCATGACCGACATTCAGTACGACACATGGATGCTCAGGTGACACTTGCACACCTGCACATCACACCCTTCATTTACATGCCGGCATTTTGCAGAGACAGCTGACTTGATATGCAATCAATCAATCAATCAATCAATAACTTTAATGATCCCTGAGGAAATTACAAAGCACATTCACAGGCTCCATAATCAAACAATGCTAAAACATACATTATATATAACTCACACACCACAGAAGGAAACAGCGAAACATCGTCCAATGAATAAAATGTAGACATTGATTAAATTTACATATACAGACCTGCCGTTCACCCCGATTTCGGCGGGTAAACTCCGATTTTTTTGGCTTCAACCCGCTCTCCGATCGCGATAGCCGAAACTCCGATATTTTGAGAGCCGTCAAGCAATGTTGTTTAGTCATATTGCTAAGGAAGTGAGAGCTCTCTAATGCAGAAGGGAAGCTTTAACGACAGCCGGAAGGCATTCGACTTCCTGTTTCTATGGCCGCCATTGTGCACGGAGCTCGATTGAAGCCTAATTTTGATCGATTTTCTTCGAATTTTTAAGGGGAAAATCATTTTTCATCAAAATGGCGGCGTTCCAAGCGATAGACGACGATGTTATCGATGTTTTTACCGATAAATTGTGTGCCAATCGTGCTTTTGGACTTAGTTATAGGGGCCAGAGTGAAGTGACTGTTGAGACTCATTACTCGATCGACCGGTCATCTGCCGAGGATTCCGACACTATTTTAGACAGTGAATTGGATAGTTTCGTTGATTTTTATCGGACTTAGAGTGGTTTAACACTTTATACAAAGCATAGAGATACTTTTCACACGAAAACGTTGATCGCGAATGATCGGCAATGAGACCGACAGGTGTGCGTATCCGAACATCATTTACCTGTTGATTGCATTACTAAAATAGCCCTTACAGAAAGGCAAGTACTAAGTTTATTTTGAGCTTTTAATGTTTCTCTGATGATGTAAGTGACTTGTGTCTGCAATGTTTTAATAAACACACAACACATTTTTTTTAGCATCTTTGTTGAACAGACCTTTTTTTGTATATATATTTTCGATTTTCATAATAATCAATAAAAATAAACAAACACAAAATGTCAAATTGGCAAAAATAACATTGTCAACAGTTGAACACAGAAAACAATATCATAGCCAGATTACTACAAAGTTTCATTAACTTTTATTCACAAATAATTTAAATATAATGTTTTGAATAAGCATACCCATTTCTAGTTCATTCTGCCAAATCCTTACAGGATTGTGGGCTTGGCTCAGCCACTTCTTTATAGGATGCTATATGCTTTTCCATGCTTTCTGGGGTACTTTTCTGCTCACTAATCATTAAAAAGTCTTCTGCCCCCTGTACCCCACTGGGGGCCTACGCCGGCCCCCAGACCCCCACCCCTCTTTTTCATTTATAAAATGTGGCAGGTCTGCATATAAGATATTAGGACAGAGGAAAACAGTAAATACATTAACATCGTCCAATGAATAAAATGTAGATATTGATTAAATTTACATACAAGATATTAAGATCAGACATACAAAAGATAAGATATTAAGAAGTGGAAAGAATGCACACACATGTATGTACGCTAATACACATGCTCTCACGTTTACATGTTTGCTGAGACACAAATACAGTCTTTTTTTCTATAAAAGCGAAACCAGTGCATTGCGTAGCACCTCTAAAATGCAAATGGTTATGCAAAACAAAATGCATTATATGCTGTTGCTTAGTGTGTGGTGTTTTAGAGACAGTTTCCTTTTTTTTTACAAACATTTGTGGCTGGCGCCCACATGTGTACAAGTCTTGAGACTCGGTTCTTAAGTTGTCTTTTGCAGCAGTAAAAGTTGCTAGGATGTGGCGATAATCTTGTCTCTATGCATTATTTAGCCTACCTTCTCATCGCCACTTCCTACTAAATGTCAATGCTGGAAGAAACAACTTATCAACAGGGTCTCAAGATTCATACTCGTCTCATCTCCTGCCACACATCTGCCTATGTATATGGCAATTTAATCTGCTTGTGTTTTCCACTTGTTTTGTTGTTACGGTTAATTTGCCGAAAATCTGTTGTATGTGAAATAATAATCTTCCTATATTGACAAAAATAAGATAAATATGGTGTGTGTGTTCTTGTAAATTTAAATGGATGATACTTTTGACACAGTATTTCAACAAGTTATAAAAATGTATGCTCCGTTGTGGAAACGTTCCTGTTGGAGTGCTCCTATTTTTTGAAAAATACATTTATTTTGGATTCGGAATACCTAAAGCCCAATTTCAGGTTAAACAGGTCTGTGTATGCTGTTAACCCTTTTGCTGCCAGCCATTTTTTTAGCCAAAGTTTTCCATTAAACTTACATGGATAGAGAACAGATTTTTGTCTGAAATATTAGGGATTCTTCTGTGATATATTTGAAATAAGGCCAATCCTTACCTCTCAAAATTAAGAACCCAAGATCATTGGATACTAGACACTCATTTCAAGACTTTTAATGACACGGGTGTTCAATCACTGTGGGGCAAAAATGCGACATTGTCGGTGAAAGGGTTAAAAACCTAATTGTGACACTTTTTTGGTTGTTGCCGCTTCCAGCGGTGCGGCTATCATGCAGGACGGGGCCACGATCCACAACGGGTACGCCCTGGACCTGGACACCATCACCGTGGGGTCCCGCATCGGCATGATGCGCTGCGCAGACGCCACCCTGCACTTCTTTCGCGACGGCGTCGACCAGGGCGTGGCCTGCACTGACATTCCGTCAGGTACACACACGATTTTTTTTAACCTGTGCGCAGTTTGCCTGTGACATTCCATTAGGTACACACACGATGGTACTGAAGCCTGCATTCAGGAAACTTGATACAGTTTTGGGCAGCTGACTGTCTGAAGAAAGGGCCCTGTACTAACATTCCATCAGGTACACACACAATATGTTTACTAGTGTGCGTGCCTGAACCCTGCTTTCATGAAACTCAATGCAGTTTTGGGCAGCTGACTGTCTGAAGAAAGGGCCCTGTACTAACATTCCATCAGGTACACACACAATATGTTTACTAGTGTGCGTGCCTGAACCCTGCTTTCATGAAACTCAATGCAGTTTTGGGCAGCTGACTGTCTGAAGAAAGGGCCCTGTACTGACATTCCATCAGGTACACACACAATATTTTTACTAGTGTGCGTGCCTGAACCCTGCTTTCATGAAACTCAATGCAGTTTTGGGCAGCTGACTGCCTAAAGAAAGGGCCCTGTACTAACATTCCATCAGATACACACACAATATTTTTACTAGTGTGCGTGCCTGAACCCTGCTTTCATGAAACTCAATGCAGTTTTGGGCAGCTGACTGCCTAAAGAAAGGGCCCTGTACTAACATTCCATCAGATACACACACAATATTTTTACTAGTGTGCGTGCCTGAACCCTGCTTTCATGAAACTCAATGCAGTTTTGGGCAGCTGACTGTCTGAAGAAAGGGCCCTGTACTAACATTCCATCAGGTACACACACAATATTTTTACTAGTGTGCGTGCCTGAACCCTGCTTTCATGAAACTCAATGCAGTTTTGGGCAGCTGACTGCCTAAAGAAAGGGCCCTGTACTAACATTCCATCAGATACACACACAATATTTTTACTAGTGTGCGTGCCTGAACCCTGCTTTCATGAAACTCAATGCAGTTTTGGGCAGCTGACTGCCTAAAGAAAGGGCCCTGTACTAACATTCCATCAGATACACACACAATATTTTTACTAGTGTGCGTGCCTGAACCCTGCTTTCATGAAACTCAATGCAGTTTTGGGCAGCTGACTGTCTGAAGAAAGGGCCCTGTACTAACATTCCATCAGGTACACACACAATATTTTTACTAGTGTGCGTGCCTGAACCCTGCTTTCATGAAACTCAATGCAGTTTTGGGCAGCTGACTGTCTGAAGAAAGGGCCCTGTACTGACATTCCATCAGGTACACGCCGGTTTTTTTACCTAGTGTGTGCGTGCCTGAAGCCTGCATTCAGGAAAGTCATTGCAGTTTCGGGCAACTGACTGTCTGAAGAAAGGGCCCTGCACTAACATTCCTTCAGGAAAACGCACCGTTTTTGTTTTTTTACCTGTGTGCGTGCCTGAAGCGTGCATTCAGGAAAGTCGTTGCAGTTTCTGGCAGCTGACTGCCTGAAGAAAGGGCCTTAAAACCATGCTCTTTCTTTTTTTTACATTGAGTTTTGGCTTGAAGAGTTCAGGCAATAGTTAGAGTCACTGCATTGTGAATGGACCATGCATTGTGAATGGACCATGCATTGTGAATGGACCATGCATTGTGAATGGACCATGCATTGTGAATGGACCATGCATTGTGAATGGACCATGCATTGTGAATGGACCATGCATTGTGAATGGACCATGCATTGTGAATGGACCATGCATTGTGAATGGACCATGCATTGTGAATGGACCATGCATTGTGAATGGACCATGCATTGTGACTTGTCTCTTCTTCTTCATCTTTGAAGTCCCAGCTTTTTTTTCTTCTGAAGTAATGAGCTGATGTTATCCCATTGTTGTTGAGTTTTACCACAATTCCTCATTTTTGTCACACTCACTCGTGTCTCTAGTATGATAGTTGTTCTGTTGTGTGTCTGTGTGTGTGTATGTGTGTGTGCGTCTGTGGTCTAATCTCCAAACATTAACATTGGCATTTTCTCGGGAAATAGAAGGCATACATTGTCAAATTTTGCACACATATAGATGCAGGCATGGGAATTGTCAGTCTTTTGGCTGATTTCAGCTTTTTTGATGGTCCTCTTCAGTCTTTTTTTGCAAGTTTCAGCTTTTTTGATGGTCCAAGAGGACATTTATGAGATAAAAAAAAAAAAAGAAGCCCAATGAGTAAAACTTAAGTTATTGGTTGTAAGTGAATGCAAAATGAACTAAATATATCAGTCTTATCTCTAATACTGATTTTAAGGCTTAGATTTAGAGGAGGCTTCATTTTATGGGGGCTGTATCCCAACACACACAGTTTTCAGTTGTTGTTTTTTTTATTCCTTGTTCCTATGCCTGCTTCCAGACCCCAATTTTCAGTCTTTTTTGTCTTCTCTAATTCCCATGCCTGAGATGTCTATGCAAGCTTTCCAGCAATAATGATTTGAATAATTAAATACTTAAAACAACACTGTAAACAGATAACAAACATATAACATTTTAGATTAGTGGGTTAGAGAGTATTCAACAGGCAACATGAATTAAGAAACTCATCAACACTGAAAGCCTCGATAGCTCATTGGTAGAGTGTCTGTCTGTCATGCCAATGGTTCCGGGTCCAATTCTCGGCACAGGCACTTTTTTAATATTTTTTTAATGTTTTAAAGTTGTATCCATTAACGATAGTTTCATTTGTACTTTAAAATTGTATTGGCAATCTTGTACTTTAGACACCCCCCCTCAATCTTTGTTTGTTGTTGTCCCACATGTTCCTGTTCGAGTGAGCCTTGAAGGCTTTGCCTCTTGTTATGCTATTGATCTGGGGGTCAACCACATTGGCTGAAACTGAAATTAAAAAAAAAAAAAATCTTTAAGCTTTGCAGGGTTGAAGGTTTGGAAGTCTTAACCGAACACATTGACTTCATTTGCAGAGCACAGGCGTTGCAAATCATGTTGTGATCTAATGTTTGAGTAGCTTATGTCTCTTTGCATGTTAATAATTATCAGAATTGTGTGAATTTCTATAGCCTTTTTTTTATGTAAGGAAATTAAACATGAAACGTCAAACAAGATAATGAAATTTTATATATTTAAATGTAAGCTAAATAAAACAATCCCATGTCTGACAGCCTTTAAAAAGTATCTGAAAAGTCGCTACTGGGTGGAATTGTCTTGTCATTCAATGGAAGGGACTATGGACAAATTTACATATAATTGGAACGCTTACAAACCTCTGATTGATAGCTGCGAGTGAAAAGAGTAATGTAGTACAATAAATTTATATTGATTTGTGGGCTTGTATTGTTATAACATAATTTTTTTTATTTGTTTGTTCTTTAAAGAGATGAATTTGGCTTGATTAGAGAATGGAAATTATAAACTTTTGTTCTTACCACATAAAAAACAAACAAATTTGATTGTGACTGACACCCTGAAGAGACCTCTTTTTGGTATGTCGAACATTTACATGAATAGGAGAGAGAGAGAGGGGGGGGGGGGGGGAGAGGGAGAAAGAGAGAGAGAAGGTTTATGTATGTTCCTGAATGTGTATTTTTATTTGTGAGTATGTATTTTCTATGTATATCTGTAGTAATGTTGTGTTGCATGATTTATGTTTGCTTGTTTGTTTAAAAATGAAAAAAAAAAATCTCTTGGTAATCACTACTTATTATTATATAAAATTTCCAACCTTCTCATTTCAACATGATTACAAACTCAGTCACTCACTCATTCACTCTATCAAATCAGTAACACAAAGAAACACTTGATATTTCAAATGCAATTTATTGTTTGACTGATTGATACACTTTTATATATGTTATGTTATCCATATATACTTAATATTGAAAATGCATATTGATGGATGGGTGGGTGAGAGAACGAAGGAATTGTGGAGTGGAAGGAAGAGAGAGGGAAATAAAATATGTTATAACAAGATAATGAACTGCTGAAAAGCCAATATTTGAAGGCCTTAGCAATCACTGCAATACCCATATACTCATGCATGCACTAACAGAAGCATGAAAACACACACACACACACACACACACACTGCACAGTCATTACAGTGGAATCTCTCTTATAAGACACCCCCCCCCCCCCCCCCCCCCCCCCTATAAAACTCCCACTTAAGACCTACTTCTCTGAGACATTACCGTTCTTTGTGAGTAATAAAATGACCTCCCGTATACAACTCCCTAACACGTAAGACCTTATTTGGGATGATTTTTCGAGGTCTTAAAGGGGCACCGTAATGAATAAGTTTTTGCAAGAAACACGTCGAGATCACCAGGAAAACACCCTTTATAGAGATCGCAACACTCACTTTGCTCTGGTTTCCTAGAAATCAAACTGTCAAATCAGTGATTCTTTCTTGGCGGAGGTACTGGAAGTCGCCAAATCACGAAATTTCCACAATACAAGCCTTTTTATTTATGGTTTACCAAAAGGAGTTTCGCTCACAACAAAGGAAATAGCTCCAATTTTTTTTTTATTACACTACCAAAAAGAGAAAGCTTCAACCACTTGAGTGGCCTCCACCCACCCCATCCAAAATGGCTTTTCTCTCCGGCAACTCCGCCAAGGAGGAATCGCCATCTTGACAGTTCGATTTCTAGGAAACCAAAGCAAAGTGAGTGTTCCGATCCTTGAAAAGGCTGTCTTTCTGGTGATCTCGACATGTTTCTTGCAAAAAAAAAAGAAACTCATCCGTCAGGGTGCCCCTTTTTTCGCCTTCAGCCATTTTTCAGCAAAAGAATTTAATTAAACTCAACTGGGTAGATACATTTTTGTTATCTGCAATAGTGGGGATTCCTCTGTGACATGTATAAAGTAAGGCCTATCCTTACCTCCCAAAATTATGAAAATAGGCTCTTTGGATAACAGACCTTGAGGTCTTTTCTTGACATGGGCGTTAAATCATTGTGGAGCTAAAATGCGGCATTGGCAGTGAAAGGGTTAAAAGGGAGGTTCCACTGTATTATGAATATCATTGTGATGTGTTATTCTTCCTACCTGTGCGCAGGTGTGTACGCTGTGGTGGACCTGTACGGGCTGTGTGCCCAGGTGTCCGTCTCTGCGGGGTCAGTGGTCAGGGCCCCGGACACCCAGGTGGTGGTGACCACCGCCGCAGACACCACCGAGCAGTCCTCCTCCCCCTCGGTGCTCAAGACAGGTGAGTCCTTGATAGTGGTGTGCACACCATACCTTGGTCACCACCGCCGCAGACACCGCCGAGCAGTCCTCCTCCCTCTCGGTGCTCAAGACAGGTGAGTCCTTGATAGTGGTGTGCACACCATACCTTGGTCACCACCACCGCAGACACCACCGAGCAGTCCTCCCCCTCGGTGCTCAAGACAGGTGAGGCCTTGATAGTGGTGTGCACACCATACCTTGGTCACCACCGCCGCAGACACCGCTGAGCAGTCCTCCCCCTCGGTGCTCAAGACAGGTGAGGCCTTGATAGTGGTGTGCACACCATACCTTGGTCACCACCACAGCAGACACCACCGAGCAGTCCTCCCCCTCGGTGCTCAAGACAGGTGAGGCCTTGATAGTGGTGTGCACACCATACCTTGGTCACCACCACCGCAGACACCACTGAGCAGTCCTCCTCCCCCTCGGTGCTCAAGACAGGTGAGGCCTTGATAGTGGTGTGCACACCATACCTTGTCACCACCACCGCAGACACCGCTGAGCAGTCCTCCCCCTCGGTGCTCAAGACAGGTGAGGCCTTGATAGTGGTGTGCACACCATACCTTGGTCACCACCACCGCAGACACCACCGAGCAGTCCTCCTCCCCCTCGGTGCTCAAGACAGGTGAGGCCTTGATAGTGGTGTGCACACCATACCTTGGTCACCACCACAGCAGACACCACCGAGCAGTCCTCCCCCTCGGTGCTCAAGACAGGTGAGGCCTTGATAGTGGTGTACACACCATACCTTGGTCACCACCACCGCAGACACCACCGAGCAGTCCTCCTCCCCCTCGGTGCTCAAGACAGGTGAGGCCTTGATAGTGGTGTGCACACCATACCTTGGTCACCACCACCGCAGACACCACCGAGCAGTCCTCCCCCTCGGTGCTCAAGACAGGTGAGGCCTTGATAGTGGTGTGCACACCATACCTTGGTCACCACCACCGCAGACACCACCGAGCAGTCCTCCCCCTCGGTGCTCAAGACAGGTGAGGCCTTGATAGTGGTGTGCACACCATACCTTGGTCACCACCACCGCAGACACCACCGAGCAGTCCTCCTCCCCCTCGGTGCTCAAGACAGGTGAGGCCTTGATAGTGGTGTGCACACCATACCTTGGTCACCACCGCCGCAGACACCACCGAGCAGTCCTCCTCCCCCTCGGTGCTCAAAACAGGTGAGGCCTTGATAGTGGTGTGCACACCATACCTTGGTCACCACCGCCGCAGACACCACCGAGCAGTCCTCCCCCTCGGTGCTCAAAACAGGTGAGGCCTTGATAGTGGTGTGCACACCATACCTTGGTCACCACCGCCGCAGACACCACCGAGCAGTCCTCCTCCCCCTCGTGCTCAAAACAGGTGAGGCCTTGATAGTGGTGTGCACACCATACCTTGGTCACCACCGCCGCAGACACCACCGAGCAGTCCTCCCCCTCGGTGCTCAAGACAGGTGAGTCCTTGATAGTGGTGTGCACACCATACCTTGGTCACCACCGCCGCAGACACGACCGAGCAGTCCTCCTCCCCCTCGTGCTCAAAACAGGTGAGGCCTTGATAGTGGTGTGCACATCATACCTTGGTCACCACCGCCGCAGACACCACCGAGCAGTCCTCCTCCCCCTCGGTGCTCAAAACAGGTGAGGCCTTGATAGTGGTGTGCACACCATACCTTGGTCACTTCTAAACTCGCTTCGCTCCCTTAGACCACAATTTTGCCTCTGACTTTGCTTTTGTAGTGGTTTGTTGCGGGGAAAGCCAATCAGTGTAGAGAGTTTTTCTATATAAAGTCTATGCATAAAAAAAGTCTGATCTACCACTTCCCTATGTCTAAACCTGAAGTAAAAACCCCGTAATCTTCTTATTTCGTTTCTCCTTTTGTTTATGTATGTTTTGTTTGTGTGTATGGCTGGGGTGATTTGTGAGTTTTTTTAATAATTCAAAATCATTGCGATGTGAATGAGTTAAAATGAAATGGTGCCACTGACAGATAGATGTTTCTAAAAAAACAACAACCACAGACTATTTATCTTGAACGATGATCTCTCAAATTTAATGTTAGCTTTAATACGAAATGGTACCAACGACAGATCGATGTTTCTAAAAAAAAACCACAACAAACACAGACTCTATTTACCTATTTATTATCGAAGTTGCTGTTAGTTTTGAAAATCATATACAGAGACATACTTGTTATTTTTTTAGATGTCAACAATCTAGGTCAAGTCAAGTCAAGTCAACTCACTTAGGATAAATTTGATTACAGGTGCAATACACAAACAAACACTACAAAACAAAGAAATATTAAGCATAGAGACCAATCCACGGGGGGAAAAGCATACCATTTAGACGCTATTAAACATAATTCGTCGGTGACATTCACAAACCTCATATCTCAATGTTGGTAGTTTTGAGAAAAACGAATTTAACTGTTTTAAAAAGTAACTGCGCTGGCCACAATTGATTAACTATGAGGAGTATGGTGTTGGAGATATTGCGAGTTAAGTCCTGCATTCTGTTAAAATTACTGAAAACGGTTTTTTTAGACTTGAAAAGAACGAAGATACGAGGTTTTGTCCTTAACTAGATCTGAATTTGGGACTTACGAGTTTTTCTTCTATGTTCACAATCTCGTTTACCCCAGATAGAAAGTCGTTAGAGATACGAGCTTTTGGTGGAAGGTGGCGGGAAAAATGAAAAGAACTGACTATGTATCTAACTCAAAACCCCCCAAAAATCGAGATACGAGGTTTGTGAATGTCACCGACGATATGCTATTAATGAAATACCAAGATACTACCACACAAAATTAGGTATTGGGTACTTTATAGTCACAGAGGTGTCTCTGTGAAATTCGGGTTGCTCCCATCTGGAGAGGCAAAGGCGCGCCACCCAATTTGTAAACAAAAAATGTACATGCAATTTTTGTGTGACTGATGAGGAACGAAAAAGGGGGGGGGTAAATTTTGGACCAAATGACAACTTTTTCGTTGCCACTGGGTTTAACGTGTGCTAAATGCATGGGCACACGGGACCTCGGTTTATCATCTCATCCGAAAGACTCCACGTTCAGACTGTAAGGTGAGAGAAGAAAAGTACAAATTAAGAACTTTGCACAAACGTGATTGCCAAAGCATTTTAACTTTTTCACTGCCAATGTCGCATTTTTGCACCACAATGGTTTATTACCCATCAAATCCATAAAAAACACAGAAAAGGCATCACATCAGGGCCTGTTGTCCAAAGACTATTTTTTGTAATGTTGGGAGGTAAGGATAGGCCTAATGTTATACATGTTGCAGAAGAATTTGCAGATTTTGTTTTTGCTACCCAGTTAAGTCTAATAGTAATTTTTGGCTGAAAAATGTCTGGCGGCGAAAGGGTTAAACAAAACCAATAAATAGTACAATTCCACGGTTGATTCGTAAGCCACAGAATAGTGATTTCTCTGATTTCAGGAACTTCCCACCGCTTCAGCAGCTGCTGTGGTAAGAACGTAACCCTGAAGAACAACAACAGCACCGCGACTCGAACGCAAGGCTACGCCCAAGGGGTGGTCTTCAGCTCCGATCCATTGAAGTATGACGAGGTTTTTGAGGTAATCCTTCCAATCTATTCTATCCTTACATTACCAACACCTGAAACAACTGCATTAGCCTAAATCAACCTGGGTTTATACCATAGTATATAAGAAAACGAAAGTGGCTAGTCCAATGGCTATCAACTTCCGTCATTCTCGATCTCCCAGCCGCCATATTCAGACTTGGGTTTTGCCTGCTGAACTTTATCTTGGTCTTTGGTTGTCTGGTTGGTTTGTTCCTTTTCCTCACTATCCTAGTTCATTTTTGGAAGGTTTCTTTCTTCGTTTTAGCGTATGAAGGGGTGGTCTTCAGCTCCGATCCATTGAAGTATGACGAGGTTTTTGAGGTAATCTTTCCTTTTCTGTTGCATTCAGTGTGTGATGATACAGTGGAACCTCCTTTGACTTACTGTTTCGGCACTGTTGGAATGAGTGCAGAATGCTTCTGAGTTCGCCTGCTGACTAATAGCGTCATGTCGAGGATCACTTTTAACAAAATAACTCACGGAAATATCATTAAGAATATTATGAAAGGCGAAATTTTCTCCAAATTCAACCTAGTAGTCAAAATCGGTACCGAATCACAATCGCGGCTCACATCGTTTTCGGATCGTCTTCATCGAGTCACACCTATGCTGTGTAAGCACCCACCCACCCCTTTTGATGCACTACGTTTTATCTATGACCTTTTCACCGTTGATATCTGACCTAACACTCATTGTCGATATCCAACCTAACAAAGCCTAAAAATTCATTATTTAAAAGAACATCGACAATAATTTCTAGTAGGAAAGCTTTGCTAACACAAAAATCTGCCACATTTGATAGGGAACTTGACTTTCTGACCAAATAAAACTTTGAAAAATTCAATACTCAACTGAAAAAGCAATATGGCGGCCAAACCGGAAAATAACCTACAAGCTGAGCCTCCTTCTGAAGCGAAAGTAAGGTTGTTTCCATTTTTAGTAACGGGAACAACGTCCACGAAGCGTTGGTTCTGAGTACCCCTCTCTGGGCGAAACAGGGCGCCTGCAGTTGCAGGGGAGAGTATCTGCTCAGCGACACAGTGCGCCTGCAACATGCTAAAGGTTAACTCATTCAAGTTGTTCTAGCCATATATGTCCGGAATTAATAGATAGCTGTCAATTTGATGCATTTGCTTCAAGGGAAGTAAATTTGTGTGCACACCATACCTTGGTCAGTTCTAAATTTGCTTCGCTCCCTTAGACCACAATTTTTTGCCTCTGACTTTGCAATTGTAGCGGTTTGTTGTGTGGGAACACCAGACATTGGTAGAGTTTTCTATATAAAGTCTATATAAAAAAAGTCTGATCTACCACTTACCCTATGTCTAAACCTGAAGTAAAAAAAAAACCTGTAATCTTCTCTCATTTCTCCTTTTGTTTAATGTATGTTTTGTGTGTGTGTATGGCTGGAGTGATTTTCATTTATTTAAAAAAAATTAAAATCGTGCGATGCGAAGGATGTCAAGACAGCTGGCTTTGGGGAAGGTCCCGAAAGGCCAACCAATCCTCTTGGCTGCAGCACTAAAGTCAGTGATGGTATCCTTCGGTTTGCTCTGGCAGGTGCGGGTGGACCAGATGTGTGGCCAGTGGTCAGGGTCGCTGTGTGTGGGGCTGACCACCATGGCCATCTCAGACAGCACGTCGTGCGCCCAGGTGCCCGACACGGCTGACCTCATCACCTCCAAGGTCACCTGGCTGATCAAGGGGTCCAGCGTGCTCAGGTGTGGCCAGGTGATCAAAGAGAACTACGCCCCGGCCCTTGACCGGCTGCAGGTAAAGTTGTCAGTGTGTGTGTGTGTGATAGATAGCTTGCTCAGGTGTGGCCAGGTGATCAAAGAGAACTACGCCCCCGCCCTTGACCGGCTGCAGGTAACGTTGTCAGTGTGTGTGTGTGTGTGAAATATAGTGTGCTCAGGTGATCAAAGAGAACTACGCCCCCACCCTTGACCGGCTGCAGGTAAAGTTGTCAGTGTGTGTGTGTGTGTGTGATATAGTGTGCTCAGGTGATCAAAGAGAACTACGCCCCCGCCCTTGACCGGCTGCAGGTAAATTGTCTGTGTGTGGTCAGTGTGTGTGTGTGTAATAGATAGTGTGCTCAGGTGTGGCCTGGTGATCAAAGAGAACTACGCCCCCGCCCTTGACCGGCTGCAGGTAACGTTGTCAGTGTGTGTGTGTGTGATAGATAGCGTGTTCAGGTGTGGCCTGGTGATCAAAGAGAACTACGCCCCCGCCCTTGACCGGCTGCAGGTAACGTTGTCAGTGTGTGTGTGTCTGTGTGTGTGTGTGATAGATAGCGTGTTCAGGTGTGGCCTGGTGATCAAAGAGAACTACCCCCCCGCCCTTGACCTGCTGCAGATAAAGCTGTCTGTGTGTGTGTGTGATAGATAGCGTGTTCAGGTGTGGCCTGGTGATCAAAGAGAACTACGCTCCCGCCCTTAACCAGCTGCAGATAAAGTTGTCAGTGTGTGTGTGTGTATGTGTGTGTGTGATAGATAGCGTGTTCAGGTGTGGCCTGGTGATCAAAGAGAACTACGCCTCTGCCCTTGACCGGCTACAGGTAATGTTGTCAGAAATGACCCCAGTTGTGTTGTGCTGTAGTAATGTTTCAAGTTTGTGTGTGTGTAAGAGAACTGACCCCAGTTGTGTTGCGCTGTAGTAATGTTTCAAGTTTGTGTGTGTGTAAGAGAACTGACCCCAGTTGTGTTGCGCTGTAGTAATGTTTCAAATTTGTGTGTGTGTAAGAGAAATGACCACAGCTGTGTTGCGGTGTAGTAACATTTTAAGTGTGTGTGTGTGTGTGTGTGTGTAAGAGAAATAACCCCAGTTGTGTTGCGCTGTAGTATTGTTTCAAGTTTGTGTGTGTGTAAGAGAAATGACCCCAGTTGTGTTGCGCTGTAGTAATGTTTCAAGTTTGTGTGTGTGTAAGAGAAATGACCCCAGTTGTGTTGCGCTGTAGTAATGTTTCAAGTTTGTGTGTGTGTAAGAGAACTGACCCCAGTTGTGTTGCGCTGTAGTATTGTTTCAAGTTTGTGTGTGTGTAAGAGAAATGACCCCAGCTGTGTTGCGGTGTAGTAACGTTTCAAGTGTGTGTGTGTGTAAGAGAAATGACCCCAGTAGTGTTGCGCTGTAGTAATGTTTCAAGTTTGTGTGTGTGTGTAAGTGTTGCGCTGTGGTAACGCATTTACGCATTCGAATGTAGAGGGGAAGTATTGTTTTTTGATCTTGTTTGATGTTTTTTGATCTTTTTGTTGCCTGCTTTTTGCTCCTTTTGCTATATTTACTGTTTTCTTGTTTGTCTATTCGCATTCGCTGAAATATCCAGTAGTTTTGTTTTGTCTCTTGTGAATAAAATAACGTCACTTTACACTTGTCGTGTAGTTGTTTGTTTGTTGTGTGCGCTGTAGTAATGTTTCAAGTTTGTGTGTGTGTAAGTGAAATAACCGCAGTTGTGTCGCGCTGTCAGGTGGGATCGCGTGTAGGAGTTCGCCGCTGTTCGGACGGCACCATGCACATGTGCTTGAACGGGGAAGACCTGGGTGTGGCTGCTTCCAACATCCCAAAGGTATCGGTTGTCAGTTGAGTTTCCCCCCCCCCCCCCAGAAGCTGACATTAATTTGAATGTAAAAGATGCAATGAAAGCCTCTCCTGGGAGAATAAGCGGTTTGTCGGCATATTGTTTGTGTGAATTATTTTCACGTTTTTTTTATTGCTAAATAATTTTTTGAAATATTTTTTGTTGTGCTTACAAGTTACATGCTTTGTTCCCCCAGTCGCCATGTCGGCCGTCGATCCTGTAGTATGGACTCAGTCTGGTGGGGTTTTCTAGTAAGCTATCTCGGGATGTTAAGGGGAAGCTTTCGGATACACCTCAGGCTTCTTTTTCTTCTAGTTTTCGCAAACTTTCTAGTTTGTGGCCTAGTCTGCCTCTTCTTCATCGTCGGGGAAGGTGCAACCCCCCCCCCCCCCCTCCGCCCCCTCTCTCAGCCTGTTCTGTGTCTCCTGCGTTTGTTACAGAGCAGATTATTTCCTGGGTGGATTCTTCTTCTCTGGTATCAGATATGCTTGCAGAGTTTGAGAATGAGGGGTTAGTTTTGGTTCCGTTGGCCTCTTGGGCAGGTTTGTCAGTTGGGCCTGGTAGGCCCTGGACACGACAACTGACTTGACTACGGACAAACTACGCAGGGTACTCTCACGAGAGTCAAGGTATTAACCAGTGTGTACGTTCGCCTCTCTTTGCATGAACAATAATGATGTTCCTTTTCTTTACTCGGTTGGGCAGCTGGCCCAAAGAGAGCTGACTACGGACATCCCCATCTTCCCACGAGAGGAAGACCTCCGGGCCTGGACGGACGGTCCTCCTCCCAGCGTGACGTGGAAGCTGTTCGTTCCCACGACCGCTGCAGGAAGCCCAGACGGACGCCGTACCTGTCTACGGCTCTCGTGCTCGTGATGGCGAATTTCTCCCCTCTCTCAGGGAATGGCAATTCCGTAGCCCGCGAATAGGGCGAGTGGTAGCCCCGCGTAGGGCAAGAGGTACGGACTCTCCCAATGATCGGCAAGTCACGTAGCCCGAGTAGGGCGGGAAGTACTGACTTGCATTATACCCAGCAGAGCCGTTGCCCGCGTAGTAGCCTTGCCTCAGCGGACTCTTGAACCCACTGAATATCGATGATCAACAGGTTCCGTCTATTAGCCCGAGAAGGGCGAGAAGTACGGGTACTTGCGTTATACCCACACAGAGCCGTTGCCCGTGTAGGGCCTTGCCTCGGCCTCGGGGGGGGTGGGTCTCTTGAACCTGGAAACATCGATGATCAACAGTTCCGTAGCCCGAGAAGTTTAGGGGCGAGAAGTCAAGAAGAAGAAGGTACGGATTGGTTTATACCCAGCAGAGCCGTTCCCGCGTAGGGCCTCTGCCTCGGCGGGTCTCTTGAACCCGAAACACGATGTCAACAGTTTCCGTATTAGCCCGAGAAAGTAGGGCGAGAAGAGTGAAGAAGAAAGTTACGGACTTGGTTATACCCAAGCAGAAGCCGTTTGCCCGCGTTTAGGGCCTTGCCTTGGGGAATCTTGGACACGGAAATATCGCAGGGTGAAACATTACTCTACCCGCCACGGCCCGTGCGGCCCGTTCACGGACCAACCCGTCCGTTACTCGTGCC
>CM065698.1:22553639-22688639 GCA_017654935.2 Phymorhynchus buccinoides
GCACTAAATTAGATGATACTGACTCCAATAAAACTGTCCACATTAACACTATAACATGGTGCCTGCAATTTGAGGATGACCCTTTTGTGGCGTATGACTGTATTAATGGATTGAGTCTTTATCAGTCTATGCCTCCCTCTTGAGTCTTACTAACAAAAAATCAACAAAAAACGAATCGGCGAAATGTTTCTTACGGTCACTTGTTTCACACTCTAGCCTATCATGGTACATGCACCACACATTCACATGGATGCAACTGGAGAAAATCCAAAAACAGGCAAGGCAGGGGTCCAGGGGCCACCCAGGCCCCTGTTGGGGGGTCAAGCTGAAGAAAAAGCAAAATCATACTCAATTTGAAGCTTATTCCAGGCATGTAAAGTGAGAATTCAACACTTTTTTCCCTTTGAACTTTGAATTTTGTGTGTGTGTGTGGTCAAAATCTTGAAAAACAGACGCCGCCTTTGTACCTGAGGCAAGGTTGCATCTGTGCATTCGTCCCTCACATATTGTCAGTTGTATCGCAAGACACAGACAATCAATATATGTCTTACTCTTTCTTGCTCACCGACTTCATATAATAGTTTGAACATTTGCACGTTGTCATATATTTTCCCCTCGGTGAATGATTTGGCAACTATAGATTGCTACGTAAATCATAAATTAGAATAAGCAGGGCGTGAACAGATTTGAAAAAGAAACCCTTAAGCCAAAATTGTCATCTTCAATAGTTGTTCAAGCTACAAAATATGTCGACACCAGATTCATGCAATACTGTATTACTGTACAAAACGTATATTGTACTGTACTGTCTCTGTACAACTATCACAGTCAAGCACATTTCAGCCACAAAGAATGAATCAACAATTCCCCCTCCCCCCCCCCCCCCCCATATCTCAGTATGTCAAATGGTACTGTCACTCCTCATCTTTGAATATGTCTGTAGACATTTTATCTGTCACAATCTTTGGAAATACGTCAGTCTTTCCGTACACCAATGCCTAGCCCCTTCATCGGCAATACTTTGTCATGCAATCACTGTTACACATTTCTGTACAAATGCATGAACTCGACATTGGCGCAAGTAATGGTAGAAAGGGTCAAAGAACTGGTCCAGATACCAAAGTCACATACTGATAGAATCAGTCCTTTATATATTGTTGTTGTTGTTGTCGTACCCTGGCTTAAAGACTCCAGGGATCATCCCAACAGCCGAAGCACTTGAAACACTATGGACAAATGCAACAGTTAAGGATGAGACCATTACGTGTGTGACCGTTTTTCATTACCCCACCACTTGGGCAGCCACGTGGGTAGACTTTGGAGGATTTTGGACTGAAGACGTTATGCTAGGAGCTTGCCATGGCTAAAGACAATCCCCGCATAACTATGCAGAGCATAACAACATTTTGATGTAGCCTTGGTCTTCTAGCTTATGTCAATTGGTCTGACACAGCCTTAAGCCAAGGTGAGTCCTTCATATAATCAATCTATTAATTTCAAATAATATTGAAGATCATCAAGTTCTGTCCTTCATATAATCAATCTATTAATTTCAAATAATATTGAAGATCATCAAGTTCTTATATGTTTGAGCATGCCTACCAACCATTCACATTCGCAGTAGCATTTACACTCACATCCAAACATAAAGCCACATTCAATCTTCTTTTGCCGATAAATATGTAGTCAGATAAATATATCATGTAGTACAGTGGTGATACTATTACATGGGCGCTACTCCCCAAAATGGAAAAAAAATGAAAGGCAGGGGTCCAGGGACCCATGGCCCCGGCAAGGTACAGGTGCAGAACCCTGTCGGACGATTCAGGGGGGCAAGTTAAGAGAGATAACGAGACAGACAGTTAAAATTATAGACAGACAGTTTGAGTCTGATAAGCCTTGTAAAATTATTACATTGCTTTTGTAGACTTCCAAGATAGAACCAAGTCAGTTTCTGGTAAATTAAAAAAACTGAAATCAGTGTAAAAATGAAAGAGTAGCACCCATGTTATTAACATATATACCAGTTTCATGTCATTCTCTTCCCAATGATGAGTAGTCTTTGTTACACGGCCAGTTATCACTCCATCACTAGCTAAGTATATTAACGACAAACACATTTAAACTCACAGCAATTTAAGATGATGAACCCCACTTCCTCATACTGTATCGTATGAAACACACAAAAACAAACAAAACTTTTCCTTTTTAAAAAAAAAGCAGTGTTGCCAACATAAATATGAAAGAGAATGAATGAATAATTACTCAGTATTGTCATCTGAACAGGTTATTATATTGTCACAATACCTCAAAAGAAATTGAAAAAGGAAACAAACGATTGTGACAAAATCAATACAACAGGTCGGTCCTTGTATGTCAAGGCTTGGTCCAATTGAACAACTCAAAATCTTGTCAAACACAAAACTACTTTCAATCATAAACAAAACTTTTTTTTTAAATAAGGAGAAAAACAGAAATTATTAGCAAGAATGAATGAATGAATCTTTAATTTAATGTCTTTTGAAACGATTAGTGATTTTAGACAAACTTACTAGTAGTAGTAAGAAGATGCTTGTTTTTCTCTCTTTTGCAGTAATGTCTGCAATTGCAGAATCAAAGACACTGATTTCATGCCGTTCAAAAAACCCGAATAATAATAATAATAACAGTACATTTATATAGCGCTTTACCTCAGATGAGCCCAAAGCGCTTTACAATCAATTATTCATCAACAGATAACAAAAAACAACATTCAAGAGTGACACCAACCACCAACAGTGCATATGCAAAGCTTGTCTTTCTCTCTTTCTGCAGTAATGTTATTGACGCCAACTCGTTCAACCCCATTCGGTAAGAACAGCAACTGAGCCGCATGGACTGACCACATACACCAACACGTTCACACAAACGCACGCAGACAGACAGAGGAAGAGGAAATGAAAAGAAAGAGGGGAAACTAGTAGAACAGAAGAAAAATGAAATGCGATCAAACAACATATAGAACAAATCCGATGCTAACTGGTTAAAAGTCTGCTGTACTAGGGATGTTAAAAACTGACATCAAAGTCTGTTCTTATTGGGTAAACTGGGGGTGGAGAGGAGTGAGGGGATAGAACTAAAATTGTCAAGTCATGTTAAAAAAACAAAGAGATAAAACTGTGACATTTTAAAATGAGTTTTCACCAGCTTTCTGGCGCATTCATGCCACCACCCCCCCCCCCCCCCCCCCCCAAAAAAAAATCCAGATTGGAGAAAGAATACACTTTTCACCACGGTCCACTTTCCAATTTCAGCTTCCAAACGTCACAAGTTCACAATCCATTTCTGTTTTGGATGTGTACCTAAAACATCAACGTCATCCAGATATTGAATGTTTCTTTCTTTCTGTTTTTGTTGTTGTTGTGGCCCAGTTTTCTTTGTTCCTTGTTGAACACCGAAGAACATCCTGTACAAACATCACAGATTCCAGCTTATGTCCTTAGATTATCCAGGCGACTGTGTGATCAGATACCGTGTGAAACAAATCCCCAAAGAATTAATTACCTGTGCTATTTTGTTGTCAAACACAGATGAATCAGGAACCTGAAAGTATCTAGAAATCAACCGTGGAGAGCAATCTCTTCAGGGTTATGAAGAAGGAAGCCAGCCCTGTGTTTTCCTTTTTCTTCTTCTTCTGCATTCCCAAGCCATATGGCCATAATGGGTAAGGTACGTATGCATCCAGTTTTCACTGGTCTCCCCACTGCATACAGCCAACACATTCTGATTTCGGAGGAGCTCAAAGGAGAAAATTGGGAAGCTTATTTTTAGGCAGAAAGATAGTAGATGGCAGAAAGCAAAGGGAAAAGGCAGAGTCAGAGAGTGAAAGATTAGTGGAAGTTACAAGCACAGAACTGCCAGAAGGTGGGGGAACTATTTGTACAAGACCCCCGGTATCCCCACGGGGAAGTATCGATCTTCCAAGCCTTACCATGTCAGCAGCTTTTCAACCCAACCCTTGGATCCACATCGTCCGTTTTCTATATTATAGAAAATCCCAACGACTGGGCTGTTTCTTGCAGCAGAAATCTTTCTTAAGGGGCTGAGCCACAATTCAAATGTGATCTGATTGTGACAAAGTCTGCGAGTCATGCTTCACGTGAAATACTTGTGTCTAAAAATAATTCTATTTTTTTTGTTCACTATATTCGTGCAGACCTCAATAAACGAATCAAATAAAATGTCTCATCCAATATTACAGATATTTCATCAGATTCATGTATGGGGGGACTACACATATAAAACTAGTAGGATTTCACAAGAATCACGCCTCACAAATGTCACAATCGGATTGCATTTGGATTGAATCATATACAGTGGGTCAGCCCCTTCAGTTTATACTTTTTTTAAACTCAAAAAAACCTTTAAAATCATCTTCTCTCAATTTACAATGGTGTGTGCACACATGTGTGCATATGGTGTGTGTTCAGGAAGTGTTTTAATAAACAAAAACAGCTGCCGTTCCCAATCTCGGCCCAGTGGACTGGGAAAATCGCTTGTTGTTTTGTTCTGCAAGCACCAAGCCTGGCGGGCTATTTCCCTCGCTGGTTCTCTTCTGCTCAGAAATGCATTCCGCCCGCCGCACATGGCCTCTAGCAGCGGGAGTGGTCTATTTTTTCTTGCGTTGCTCCTGGCAGTGGGGGCAGAACCACTTGCCTTTAGGCTTGGTGGTCAGGTCCACACAGCCAAAGTGGAACCACTCAATAGGGCACTGCAACACAAAGCACGGGTCGTTGGAAAATACCGTATTTTCACTGACTATAAGGCGGTACTTTTTTCCCCTAGACTTGAGACCCCAGGTGTAGAGCGGCACAGTGGTATCGCGTTTGCTTCATGTCAAGCAAACCCGAGTTCGAACCTGGGCACAGGGGATTTTTTCCTCTTATTCTGCACTAGGCCTTAACGGTCTGAACGTGGAGTCTTTCGGATGAGACGATAAACCGAGGTCCCGTGTGCCCATGCACTTAGCATACGTTAAACCCAGTGGCAACGAAAAAGTTGTCATTTGGTCAAAATTTACCCATCATCAGTGACAAAAATCGCATGCAAAAATTAAAAAAAAAAAAAAATGGGGTGGCGCGCCTCTGGCTGTGACGCGCTCTCCAGGTGGGAGCAACCCGAATTTCACAGAGACGCCTCTGTGACTATAAAGTACCTAATACCTAATACCCTGCACCTTGTAATGTGACTGATAATATAGTAAGAAACTATATTAACAAAATCTGAATTTTGTGTACAAATTTGGGGGGTGCGCCTTGTAGTCCGTAAAATACGGTAGTCCTTGTGATGATGTGGTGGTTGTCCTAAAAAACATACACACTAAATGGTGGATGGAAGCTGTGTAATCATTGTCACATGTCAATGGAAACTTTACACTCATTGCCACATTATAATAATAATAATAGTACATTTATTATTTTATATATGCCACATGCTGAAAGAAACATCGTGTAGTGACTGTCGGCCCAAACAAAATGCATACATACTAATAAATTATCATCAATGGAAACTTTACTCTCATTGTCACAGGCTCCAACATAAAGCCAAGCACACACACACACACACACACAAAAATGAGTGTGGTGTCTTCTCTCTCTCACACACACATACAAATGCGCTCTCTGTCTCTCTCACACACATACACAAGCATGCACACACACTTAAAAGCATGAATGAAGAATCCCTTTCGCAACCCCAGGCAAATATACACCCTGCAGAATCCACTGGTACAGAACGGGTCGCACAGAACATATGCTTACATCAGGATTGTCGCTCTCTCTCACACATACACAAGCATGCACGCACACACTTAAAAGCACGAATGAAGAATCCCTTTCGGAACCCCAGGCAAATATACACCCTGCAGAATCCACTGGTACGGAACATATGCTTACATCAGGATTGTCGCTCTCTCTCTCTCTCTGTCACACATACACAAGCATGTACGTACACACTTAAAAGCACGAATGAAGAATCCCTTTCGGAACCCCAGAATCACCCAGCAGAACCTACTGGTACAGAACATATGCTTACATCAGGATTGTCGCGCTCTCTCTCTCACACATACACAAGCATCACGCTAGGAAGTTTTATAGCTCAGTCCGTGGTTGGGTGTATACGATAAAGAATAAAATTTGAAATATTTACGGTTTTAAGTGGGCGTTCGGGTGCTTTCATTGTACGACATACACAAGCATGCACACACACTTAAAAGCACGAATGAAGAATCCCTTTCGCAACCCCAGGCAAATATACACCCTGCAGAATCCACTGGTACAGAACATATGCTTACATCAGGATTGTCGCAGCCGATCATCTCTCCGTAGGACACCTGGTGGCACAGACAGTAGGTGGGTTCGTTGGGGTCCACTGGCATGTCCAGAACGTCGGAGGGATGGGCGATGGACAGGGGGAACACAGTGGTCGGTGTCTCCTCTTGCCTGTTGACAAACATGTATACATGTCAGTCCAGTTCAAGCAAAATCCATCTACATTCGAACTCCTCCTAACGGGCACCCAGATATTGCAATTACCCCAGTAATCAAGACACATGATTGATTGATTGATTTAATTTAAAGTCTGTTCACACAATGGTGATGTGTGTAAGTGAATATGAGTGCGTGTGTATGAGTAAGTGTAACTATGCATATGATTTTATGTCTGTGAATGTGGAGGAAAAAACACACACACAAAAACACCTAACAAATTAATAGTAACAACAACAACAAAAAGTGACCAAAGAAAACAAAATTAAAGTTAATCAACTCATGAACTATAGTAATCTAGCAATTCCAGAGCTGGAATTGTTATCATTTCATGACTGTAAACTACATCTTTTAAAGTTCCAATTTGTGCAACTTGTATCCCATATACTTTGTATAACAATGACAATAATGGACATTCTAAAAGAATGTGTTGAACTGATATTGGGTGACCACAAGCGCATTCTACATCTTTAGAAAATTTGGTCCTCCACGAGTTTAATCGAATTTTGTAGATAAGGCTAGATAAACAACAACTACACGACAAGTGTAAAGTGACCTTATTTTATTCACAAGAGACAAAACAAAACTAGTGACGTGTCTTTTGTGAAGAACGTTTCCAACCAAGTTCTCACCTAACTCACGTCAGAAGTTTTGTTCAGCAGGGAGGGGGGCTAATCTATTCCGAAAATTTGGTCAACAAATATCACCACCCACATTTTCAGCTAACATCGCTACTTTTGTTGAGCGGGAGCTACTCATTTCGCCTTCCTTCGCACAAATGAAGCGAGTGAGCTAAAGCGACTTCCGGTTAACCAGTTTCAGACTCGCCAAATAGAGACTTGTAGATATAAGAATACGGCAAGATCGGTCCTTTACTTCTATACAAACATTTTTGGAAGAAAAAAAAAATTCTTCGGTTTTCCCGCGGAAGTTTTAAAAAAATTCCGCGGATTTTCCGCGAAACGTGGAATTCTTTCATGCCTGATTATTAACCCTTTCATCGCCAATGTCACATTTATGCACCACAATGGTTAAACACCCATGTCACTAAAAGTCACCAAATCAGGGCCTGTTGTCCGAAGACCCTATTGTCTGAATTTTGGGAGGTAAGGATAGGCCTAATGTTATACATGTCACAGAGGAATTTCCAATATTGCAGATGATTTTTTTTTCTCTACCCAACTAACGTCAATGGAAATGTTTGCTGAAAACTGGCTGGCGGCGAAAGGGTTAAACAAAATCTCCAGCATAGCCACCACCTTGTAGCTACGGACAGATGTGGACAATCAGCTGGATGGTAGCTTTGGAAAAAACCCACCATGACAGAACCCCCAAAATATTTCTTGTCTCACTTTTGTGGGCTGAGGACAGTTAGTGCTGCCATCATGCAATCATTAATGAATCAGTGCAACATTTTAAAACATAGATACAAAATATCTTGCAACAAGGATACACACAATAACAATCAACAGGCTCATCATGCTATCAATAAACAAGAAATTGTGAATATTTTCAAAACATGAAACCGCTTAGAAGTAAACAGAATTATAAATGTCTGACTGCAAACTCTAAATATTGCTGTTTCATATTCCCTGATCTTCAACCACAGCTGTGTCATACTTACTGAACTTGTCCTTTCTTTCGCTTCTTCTTTGGAATCTCATCTTCAAATGTCTCCTTTATATTCTTTCGTTTCTTTTTGTCAGCCATCCCTTCTGCAAAACACAGAATTCAACGTCATTCATGCCACTACCGGAGTTTCAAAAAATATCATAAGACCAAGAGTAAGAGTTAATAATACTAGCAACTGAAATGGAGGAATAGCCACATAAGCTGCTTTTAATTAAGTTTTATTGACAAAAGCATGACAATCTTTGTTGTTGCCATTTTTTAATCTTTTCATTGACAAAAGCATGACATTCTTTGTTGTTGCCATTTTTCAATCTTTTCATTGACAAAAGCTTGACAATCTTTGGTCTTGTTGTCATTTTTCAATCTTTTCATTGACAAAAGCTTGACAATCTTTGGTCTTGTTGTCATTTTTCAATCTTTTCATTGACAAAAGCTTGACAATCTTTGGTCTTGTTGTTTTTCAATCTTCTCATTGACAAAAGCTTGACAATCTTTGTTGTCATTTTTCAATCTTCTCATTGACAAAAGCTTGACAATCTTTGTTGTCATTTTTCAATCTTCTCATTGACAAAAGCATGACATTCTTTGTTGTCATTTTTCAATCTTCTCATTGACAAAAGCTTGACAATCTTTGGTCTTGTTGTTG
The DNA here is from genome assembly GCA_017654935.2 of Phymorhynchus buccinoides. Taxonomy (NCBI): domain Eukaryota; kingdom Metazoa; phylum Mollusca; class Gastropoda; order Neogastropoda; family Raphitomidae; genus Phymorhynchus; species Phymorhynchus buccinoides. The sequence continues at coordinate 22,562,442 of CM065698.1, forward strand.
TTTTTCAATCTTCTCATTGACAAAAGCATGACATTCTTTGTTGTCATTTTTTCAATCTTTTCATTGACAAAAGCTTGACAATCTTTGGTCTTGTTGTTTTTCAATCTTCTCATTGACAAAAGCTTGACAATCTTTGTTGTCATTTTTCAATCTTTTCATTGACAAAAGCTTGACAATCTTTGGTCTTGTTGTTTTTCAATCTTCTCATTGACAAAAGCATGACATTCTTTGTTGTCATTTTTCAATCTTCTCATTGACAAAAGCTTGACAATCTTTGGTCTTCTTGTTGTTTTTCAATCTTTTCATTGACAAAAGCATGACATTCTTTGTTGTCATTTTTCAATCTTCTCATTGACAAAAGCTTGACAATCTTTGGTCTTCAACATTTTTTCAATCTTTTCATTGACAAAAGCATGACATTCTTTGTTGTGGACATTTTTCAATCTTCTCATTGACAAAAGCTTGACAATCTTTGGTCTTGTTGTTTTTCAATCTAACACATTGTTTATAATTTCTAGAAACAACCAATGACGAGGAGGTTGAAACGTAATTTGCTGTAAAAAACACACGTTTCTTTCATTCTTTCCAGACAGCTGCTGGTTAGCTTGGCCAGCGCTGTGAGCTGGAGCACTTGCCTTTCCTTACAAGTTACAGCCCTTGCCAACGGTGTAATTTTGGCAACAGTGTGACACTATTTTTTACACACACCCCACCCCCGTTTGTTGAGCGTGTGTAGATTTAGAAAATAATCACAGAAATTTGGCAGGCAGTTGAATTTTGCTGTTTTTTTATTTTTTTATTTTTACTGTATTTAATAATTAACAGCCCACTTCCATATAACAATAAAAAGGACAGAACCCGAACATTACAGTAATTACATTTTCAAAGATGTTTGAGTACTATTTAGCATTATTCCTTACAGGGCTGTGTGGAAAACTATGAATTTTAGTTTTTTCAAGTTCTGACGGTTCTCCTCAACCGATGCGGCAATGACTATAGCTGTAACAATGGTGACCGGAAACCAAATAGGCTACAAGTGGCAAGATCGTCGCCAAGGAATTATTAAGCATGGGTGCAACTACACAAAATGAAAAAAAAATGAAATGTCGGGGTCTGGGGGTAATGTCCCCCCGCAGCTGAAGCAAAAATTGATTTATGAAGGTATTTTAGTTTGCTTTTTACAAATGCTTATTTTAAAGTGTTTGAAAAATACAGTAGACACATAAAGATCTTGTTTGACAAATTTAAAAAAAAGGAATGTTCTTTTCTGGTAAAATTCAAAAACAGGAAATCCTTGTGTGGTAAGGGTCAAAGGGGGGTAATTTGTAGGATAGGGGGCAGGGCGAGAATGGGTGCGCGTGCATGTATGAATGACGCGAGAGAGAATGAGAGGCGGGAATGATGCTTGTGTGACGCTGAGACGCTAGAGAAGAGAGACCGGGCTGCAAGATGGGGACGAACTGGAAGGCAATGTGAAGAGGTGGCCACGACGAGGAGGCGAGGTGAGGATGTAGGGCGAGGTAGATAGAAGCGGGGTTGGGATGGGAGGGTACGGGGGGAGGTTAAGAGTAGGGATTCACTAAACTTGTAAACCAGGGCCTGTATTCATGTTGAGATAGCATGAGACTTAGTATCATGCTAACTTAGAAGAAAAGTCCTAGGACATTGGAAGAGCTTCTAAGTAAGCATCATGCTAAGTCTCATGCTATCTCAACTTGAATACAGGCCATGGAAAAGTTGCACCCATGATTAAGTAACATTTTACGACTTGTAATCTGTATCATGTAAGACAATACCATTCACTCCATCTTGAGCAAGATTGCAATGTCAGTCTACTGTGACCCTAAAAACAGAAATGCACAGACCAAATGATTCACTCTTACTTTTCTTGCCAGTGGGTTCTGATATATTGCGTAGAGACGGTTTCTTCTCCTTGATGTCTGCTTCAAAGCGAGCCAGGTCAGCGTCTAGCTTACGGATGTGTTTGTCCACCTGGGAGAAAAGTAGTACAGACAAGCCTCTATTTTAAGACTTCCAAAATGTCCGGAAAAATCGGTCGTAAATTGGAGGGGTCGTATGACGGAGGTTTTCACTGGCAGCCGTAGAAAGAAAAAGTTCAGCACAGTTCACACTCTCTTCTTCATGCACACATACAATGACATATTAAAACTGGATTTGGGTCTTTCCAACTCCATAGGATTGTGCAATCGATATTACAGTTTCACTTTGCCGACTTCTTTTAATCACCTCCACTCTCGTCCAAAGTCAGTGGTTTTCTTTTTCAAAGTCAGTGGTTTTCGTGCTTTTCCTACGCTCTCTGCCATCTTTTCTACAACAAGGGAAGCGACTCCGCTTTCAGGCCCTTGACTGTGGTTGTTTCCCTTTGCTCGAAGTCTATGCAGACGACAGCAACGGTCGTAAAAACCAACAAAATAGCAGTCGTATGTCGCGTTTTAGAGGAAGTCATTTAAGAGAGGTCGTTTACATAGTAAGATGCATCTGTGTCAACAAATCCGGTCTCAAATGAGAGGTGGTCGCTTAACAGAGGGTCGTAAAATAGGGGTTTGTCTGTACATCAACTATCAAGGAACTAATTTTAGAAAATATCTGGGATATCTTTTTAATCAATACCTGTCAGTTCTTAGCATTTTAATCTGATATTTCCTCACAAAATCTATCTTTTTAATTAAAAACAAAATCTAAATTCTGAATGCAGAACAATTTCTTTAACTTTCAGTTAGGAAATTGGTACTGGTAGTCTACACGTGTAAGACCAAGTACTTGATATATCAAGCAACAAACATCCCAAGAAATGTCATTATAAAATGATAAATATCAGTAACAGGTAACACATGACTTATCATTAATAATATCAGTCAATATAGAATACAAGTAATTTTAAAATAAACTATCTTACAACTGTGTCGACACTGCTTTCATCAAAAACCTGAAACAGACTGCAACGTCACTGGAAAATACAACAAACAAACAACTACACGACAAGTGTAAAGTGACGTTATTTTATTCACAAGAGACAAAACAAAACTACTGGATATTTCGGCGAATGCGCCTTTATCAACACAGACAAACAATTAAACAGCAAACAGAGCAAAAAGCAGGCAACAAAAGGAGCAAAAAAACCAACAAGATCAAAATAAAAAACAATACTTCCCCTCTACAGTCCAATGCGTAAATGATACAACTAATTTGAAACCATCATAAAAAGAAAATAAGACAGATGTCTGATGATGCAACTGTAAACACTGGTTTAGGATTAGGAAAAAAATGCTTAAAACCCCTTTATCAGTAGCGTCACTAACAGATGAGCAAAGTCAACCAGTATTCAGAATACATAAATTTTCTTCTAAAAGAAAACATCTTTGTTCTGAAGTTCATGATATACTCTATCATGACAGAACTACAGAAAGGGGGAATTAAATTTAATTCATTATTCAATTCTTCTTCTTCTTTGATAGCTCAGTTTCCTGTCAATTATGAGCGCAGATGCGTTATGCTGCCGTTATACGCCTAAGTAAGAAATAGTTAGGCCCAGCAAGTCCGACTTCGGCTGGAGGAAATTATCTTTTTGAAAGTGTTTCTTGAAAAAAGGCAGGAGAATGGACCGGTAAGGCAGAAAGATAGTAGACGACATTAAGCAAAGGGAAAAGGCACAGTCAAAGAGAGTGACAGATTAGAGGAAGTTACAAGCACAGAACTTCCATGTGAAAGTTCGTTTAACGTCCTCAGCCTGGAACAGGCACACACAGGACATTAATAACTATAAAGATAGTGGGACGATCCTGGAGGTACTGCAATACTAGGAAAGCCCCGAAGTTGTTTTTAATAAGATAGTTGAGCGTGATTCAACGCCACTATATAAACAGAACTTCCAGAAGGTGGGGGAACTATTTATACAAAAGACCCCCCCGGTATCCCCACGGGGGAATTCATTATTCAATGACAGACCCTCTCTTTCAAGGGCAATGAGCAATTAAATCAAGAAAACACCACCTAACAGATAATTCAAAAGAGATCTTGAAATTTCATAATGTTACCAGCTCATAAGACTGAAGGGCCAGCTGTACTTTGTCGTCCCCAAACTCTCTGCCTTTCTTGAACAGCTGCTGTATGCTGGACAGGTGCTGACGCCGCTTCTCCGAAGACAGGCCCCGCACCTTCTGCAGGTAGTCAGCGGCCAGTTTATCCACCTCCTGAACCACATCTAGAGGGCAGGATGAAAAAAAGCCTTGTTAGCTTATTCTTCAGCCCTCAATAAATAATAATAATAATAATAATAATAATAATAATGAATATTTATATGGCGCAATATCCTGATAAATGCAGCTCAAAGTGCCTTACAATAACAAATTACAATCAATAGTGTCATACATAAAGTGTGATAAACATTGCGATACATATACATGGCATGCAATCAACAATAAAGAATATATCAGAAATAAAAAATTTGTTTTTAATATGAATTTAGTGCAACCGTAAAGCGCTTAGAGTTAAAGGTTAAATAAGCGCTCTATAAATTTTCTTAATAAAAAATTAAAAAATAAAGAATTCCATTTGTGGTTGACCATAGAGCTCATCAACACTAATTACCTTGTGTTCGCTGGTCTAGATCTCTAATCAGATTGAAGTTTCTTTGTAGTTCTGCAGGTAATGACTCCAAACCTGAAAATAAAATCACCTTTATTATTTAAATCAGAGAAAAAAGATCAGACAAAATCACTTAATAACTAAATAAGTTAACTGATTCTGATTTGTATGGTTCAGATAAAAGTTTTCAAAAAGGGCATACACTGAAATCTAGACTTCTTTCTTAATATTATATTAAGGACAGAATGGAAGAATAGGCTTGGCCTAAATTTTCATCCTTGTAAGATAAAGTTTCTGAAGTCTGAGGTCCTTTTATAATCTGTGTTCATCGTTTGGTATAAAAATTTGGCATTTGATAATTTATATCCCCCAGGGGGTCTTCCGTACAAATAGTTCCCTCACCTTCCGGAAGTTCTGTGCTTGTAACTTACTCTAATCTGTCTGACTCTGCATGCATGGGCACACGGGACCTCAGTTTATTGTCTCATCCGAAAGACTCCACGTTCAGACCGTAAGGCCTAGTGCAGAGTGAGAGGAAAAATCGCCTGTACCCAGGTTCGAACTCAGGTTTATTGTATACGATGCGAATCTTCGTATTGAACTTTGAAGATTCTTGCAACACTTCAAGGGTTCTGCGCATATCAAGTCCAACCAAGGCTAGTGTTGATTAGTGTCAAGTATGGGATGTGACGAGTCTTGGTTTGGTAAAGGAGGGGTGAAGAATCACTATAGCCCAGGGAGGAGAAAACATTTTCCGTAATTAGGGCCATATTATGCATATGACCCATGAAGTTTAAAAACAATCTGAAGTTATACATGTTTATTTTATTTATTTTTTCCATTATAGTCCCGTCAACAGCTATCGTCATTTCAGGACTGTCACCGCGTAAAGTTCGACCACTTATTACAAAACATTCATCAATGTATCTTAACAACGTTCAACAACCTGAAAACAACAAAACATACAGTACAAATTACTACTACTGCAATTCATAACATGGCACCTCCATCATTGCACCCTATAGCACATAAGTCCACACTGCTGGAAACATTGAGCCACTCTACTCTATTTATCGGATCCAGGTTACAAAAACAGTAAAAAAGGATAGCAAACACATACTACTACTAGTAAAACAAATACTACTACTACTAGTACTAGTAAAACAAATATTAAAAAAATGCCATGTAGACAAATATGCACTGCAGAATGGACAACAGGTGTCCACTCAAGTGCGCAAGGTCTCACATGTGGACGCCAGTGAACAATAAAAAAAAAACCTGGCATGTCATAAATTGTCCGATAGATCAGAGAAAAAAGGAACATTCAAAAGATAGATTTGTAAGGAAAGATGAAAGAACAGATTGAAGATCCGGGGAGATGGAAAACTGCAGATCTTGTCAGGAGACTTTATGGGGGGAAAAGAGATAGTAAAAGACGTGGTAGGCAGAACAATCCGAAAGGTAAGATGGAAAACTGCAGATCTTGTCAGGAGACTTTATGGGGGGAAAAGAGATAGTAAAAGACGTGGTAGGCATAAAAATCGGAAAGGTAAGAAAAAGGGGTGGGCACAGCTTGGTTGAGAACACCCCCGCCACGTGGGCTTCTACATGATGTCCACACTTGATGTTTGATGGTGGCGGGGTTGACGGCACAATGAGCTGCACAGCTTTGGACTTTCTCCAATTCTCCGATATTCGTCTTGGCTCTGTACAGGTCCCCAGACAGATGTTGCACACTCTAGCGTGGGTCACACTAAGGCCTTGTCATAATTTGTTGTTTAGCTGTTTCGGTTAAATGAAATCCCATGAGAGTATCCGAAATTGCAGGAGCATTTTTTTTTTTTTTTTTTTTACCAACTTTTGTACTTCAAGGGATAGGGTTAGAATCAGTTTAGGATTATTTTCGTCTGAATGACAGATTTATAATTATAATTTAAGAAACTAAACAACTGCTCGAAGCGTTACCGTAATGTGAATTTGGCATTTAATGGTCGCCATTTTTATGGGAATTTGCCATGGTTTCTTCTTCTTCCAATTACTGGACAGGGCCCTATAGTGGGCGCTTAAAGTCCAACTAACTGGTCACATTAGGCAGGCGGCATATAAAAACAGTATTTTAAAACAGTGCAGTACTGCACTAAAACCTTGCGTTAAAACAATTTTAAATTTCTGCTTGGATTTTTAAGCAGAAAAAGGCCCGGTGGCTGCTGCCGATGCCACCCATGAAAACGTCTGGACCGGTGTTGTCTGTCAAGGCTGTAGGGAGTTAGTTCCATTCTCTCATCGTGCGAGGGAAGAAGGAATGGTAGAGGACCGGGTGTGCTGTCCTTTCTGGAAAGAATCTCTGTGATCCTCTTGTTCTAGGGTCACTGGGGCGTAGGTACTGGTTTACGGCAACACTGATCGACGAAGCTGAATTTAGAGGGTTTACGTTCATTTTTCCTTGCTGATTATGTTAATTTTTTCAAACTTTCCGTGGCATGAAAATAATCCTAAACTGATTCTAACCCTATCCCTTGGCTTACCCAATGAAGTACAAAGGTTGGGCGAAAAAAGGCTCCTGCAATTTCGCCTCGGATAAGCTCGTGGGATTTAACCTGTAGTGTTCAGTCACAATAATGGTCAATAAAGACTTTGGTGACCCACTGGAAAAAGAAGATCTAGATCTACTAGGCCAGGCTAACAATCAGTAGATGTGTAGAGACTAGAGACTAGAGTTGAGTTGAGATTAGAGTTCTAACCCCCCTCCCCCAACTCCCCACCCTTCTCCATACCCAATGACCCTCTACACCCTTCCCCCACTTCCTCAGTGAGCTGATCATCTGGGCAGCTATCTTTTCCCACAGTTAATAATAAGTAAACCGGAAACCCCTTTGCTTAAATCACACTTTATGTATTAGAATCGTCAACAAGATGACAGAGGATGCCTCAAGAAGAAGAAGAGACAGACTACATAGTGACAGTCACACTCACAACAAGTGAGATAGGAATGCTTGATCTCCTTCTTCTTTCTTTGAACAACCACCATCATCTTTTTTTATGCCCTGTTGTTGTACTGATCTGTCCTCAATGTAGCCGCCCGGATGATCGGCCTCAATGTAATGAGGGGGGGGGGGGGGGAGGGAGGAGAAGGGGGGTATAGAAAGAAGGAATGCAAGGTGGATCGGGGGTGGGGGGTGGTTGGTTGGAAAGGGTAGGCAGGGTTGTGGAGGGAGGGTTTGAGTATTTGATTTTGAGGGATTGGGGGAATGGGTGTGAATTTGGGAGGGGGGGGGGGGGGGGGGGGGGGGGGGGGGGGTACGTTGCTTATTTAAATCCGGGACTTGAAGCTTCCACTGAGGCTGAGGCTACTGCCTCAGGTGGGAGTTCCAATCTCCGATAGTGCGAGGAAAGAAAGAGAACTTTCTGAAGCTCGTTTTGCAGGAGGGAAGAACTTCTTCAAGAAGCCTTAGAGTTAGAAGGTAGGTTGACTCGTGTGACTTTCTTGTTTGTCTGGCTGGCCCGATTGAGGGGTGGGCCGTACTGAACACTACAGGTTAAATTGATCAGAGTTTGCGTCAATTTAGATTGCAAAAAAAATTACCATAACTTGAAACAACGTGCTGTGATATGCTACACATATCCCACTTACTGTCAAGGTATTGCTCAAGGTACATTGCCTTCGCCATTTTGCTTGTCTTGCGAAAATGTTGGTATCACGTGACACATCAATTTTCAGAACTCTCTAAGCCATACCAAAATCGTAAGGTAAATGAAGCCTATCTGAAACAAATCACTTTTTTATTTACCTTTGGAATTTATTGAAAAGACAAAAATGATGCATATATTTCACATATAAATTTCTATTCTCAAGACGCCATAATGGTTTTGTTTAGAGAGTATGCAATTGCAAGCAGTGCATTTCGAGCATTATGGCTGCACTGCCTCAGTTTCATAGCAAAACTGGGGTTTTGATTTCTCTGAGTAACAACAACCGAACTGCTCAGAGAAATCAACCGACCCAAGAATTCAACAATGGGGTTGTTCTTAGTGCTGAACCTCTGCGAGACAATCAACTGTTTGAAGTGAAAATTGTGAAAAAGGTAGTCCTATCCAAATTTCACGTCGTCTGCATGATGATGATTAGGGGGCTTATGATAACATAATTTAGGCCTAGCAGGAAGATTTTCAGGCAAAGGTGCAATTTTATCTACCACCCTCATGTTCATGGCTTTCAATCACAATATGTTGTTCTTTCAGTTTCATGAAACAAGCAGTAACACTAGCCTGACACTGCCCTATCTTTTTCCCAAGCAAGTCAAAATTTATTGCTTCTTTTCTGCAGTTTTTGAAATCATGATCGCATCACACTGATCACAGCTTTGCTACCTGTATTCAGTCGCTTTCCATATCCAATGATTGCGCTAGGACTTTTGATAACCAGTCCCATCAGCGACAATGCCCCCCAACAACCCGTGTCAAAACCAATCCCAGGGAAACAAACACCAGTGGAAACCACAACATTAAATTTAAAGCCTCTGTTAGTGTTAAACAATAAAACATTGTATCACTATCAGTCCTAGCAAAAAAATGTATCACTATCAGTCCGTTGGACTGACGGGTCAAACATTTTTCAGTATTTTGGTTTTGGAATCGGTGTTTTACTGATATTTACCAGTAAACGCGATCCTCTTTCTAATGTACATAAATGACTTGCATGAGGGAATCACATCTAAGTCAAGACTGTTTGCTGACGATACAACCTGCAGCAGAACTTTTAACTGTCCGGAGGACCACCACCAACTCCAAAGTGACCTGAATGCCCTTACCACCTGGGAAAAGACCTGGTCCATGCAGTTCCACCCTAGCAAATGCCAGGTTCTGAAGGCCACACGTAAGAGAGAGAAGAAGGATGGAAACTACACCCTCCACGACCAAGAACTTGAGGAAGTTGAAGAAATTAAGTACCTGGGTGTGACAATCACCAATGACATCAAATGGGGCCCTCACATTACCAACATCAGCAATAAATCAAACAAGACCCTTGGCTTTCTCAGAGTTTCTGAGGCGCAACTTGAAGACCACAAATAAAAGGCTGAGAGAAACTGCCTACAAAGCCTTTGTTCGCCCAGTACTCCAGCACAGTGTGGGACCCCTACACAAAGAAAGATACCCACACCCTGGAAAAAGTCCAGAGAATGAGTGCCTGCTGGGTGGCACATAGATGTACCGCCAAACCTCCAGTGTGGATGAGATCCTCACAACATTAGTGTGGCCATCCCTTGAAATTGAAGAAAGAACAAAAGACTGGAGATGCTCAACAAGTACGACCAGGGCTGTGCTAAAATCAACTCAGCCTTCTTGCCAGTTCGATCAGGCACATACGAGGCGCCAGGAAATCAAACACCAAGGCGTACGATGTTCTATCTTGTCGTACTCTGTACAGGAAGATGTCCTTCCCCCGGACAATCCCAGACTGGAATGTGCTTCCCCAGGACACGGTGGAAGCTTAGTCCCTGGACCTCTTCAGGTCCAGACTTGGCTTCCAAATCTGATTCAACAACCGCAACTTCTCCCCCCACCCTCCCCCTGTCCCTCGATTCTCCCCTCCCCCTGGTTTCCATGACAGCCCCCCCCCCCCCCCCCCCCCCTCTGATTGACTACAGCTATTTTGTTTCTCTCTTCTGGTCTGGCGACTGTGGGCCTGGCCCAGCTTTAGGCTGGGTTGGGGCTGGGCTAGGTCTCCAGCTTGCTGGGGGTTGAAATGCATTTTAGCCTGTCCGGCAGGTCCACTAATGCTGGGCACATCAGACTAGGGACACTACCTTTTATTTATTTGCAACCTCCCCGCACCCTCTTGTCTGTTTTGTGCATTTACTTCTTCTAACCATTTATGTCTATTTTATTACTTATTATTTGTTTCTAACTTGCTTTGGCTTGGCTGTGCGCACGACCATCATTTTTCTTTTCTTTTTCTCCAACATCAGCAGAATCTTTAACTTGATGAAGGAGGCCGATCAACGGGAAGAAGAAGATCACTGTATATCGTTGTTTTGGGTTTCCGTGTATTGACGTTTGCACAGTCTTCAGCACCTGAGCCACAGGAACGAATAATGCATCATGTTTTTTTACCCTATTTTTCTGGTATCCAAGGGCAAGGTTGACTTCTCGAGTATGGTTCTCTGTCGTGGGCTTGTTATTGCTCAGTTTAGATTTAGATTTTTCTTTGTGAACATTTTAAATGAGAAACTTTGGTAAGGGAAGGGGGGGGGGCGCTAGCTTAGCTTAGTAGCTAAACTGCACCTCTGTGACTTTTAGTAAATATACTCACACAGTGATTTTAACTTTATTTAAGCAACGCGTTACTCTCAGAACAAGAGAATTTTTTTGTTTGAGAGCTCAGGCCACACAAGAAATATAAAAGAAACTAAAGCATTATGTAACTTGAGGTATTTCTCGTTGCCAGCTTTACACTCGTGTTGTGTTTTCCTTAGGTGAACTCTTGGAGTGGCTCCATAGAAATAGGCATCACCACCTGCAACCCGGACACACTGACGCTGCCCCTGAGTGCCACAGGCCTGCGCGATGGCACCTGGGTCATGTCCGGCACGTCCATCCTGCGCGACGGACACACCGCCAAGGAGGAGTATGGCAGTGACCTGGACCAGCTGAAGGAAGGGGATCGTGTGGGGGTAATACTAATACAGACCTGCCTACCCATACGATTTTTCCGTATTTTGTACACGATTTTGAGCCCCAGTAAATCATAAATGGAAAATTGAGCCCCGGTAAATCATAAATGGAAAATTAATACGGCAGAAATTTGAACTTAAGGTCTTCTAAGATCGGTCAAAATCGAGTGTTTTTCATCATTTCGCATGGCGGTTTAATGTTATTAAATCTTATTATTTGTAATAAGTACTGCTAATGAAGTTGTGTACAACGTAGCATAGCATTTTTGAAACATTTACCATATTTTTCGGACTATAAGGCACCCCCCAAATTTTGCACAAAATTCAGATTCTGTTATTATATTTTCTGACTATTTTAGTAGTCATATTATAAGGCGCAGGGGTCTCAGTCTGGGAAAAAAAAGTATCGCCGTTTAGTCCGAAAAATACAGTAATCTGACTCTTGTAGGTCTTCTTTCCTTCTTTCCTTCCTTTAATGGCCACAATCACACTTGACTGTTCTGTCAGTGTCAGTGAAGAAAAGAAGCTTGTGTGTACTTTTATTCTTTGTATTCCACCAATGCTACATCAAATTGTTGTTATGTTCTGCATAGTTATGCGGAGATTGTCGTTAGCCATGCCAAGCTTCTAATTAGTTCTACTTCTACTACTTCTACTAGTTCTAGCATTAAAAAAAATCCACACCATCATCAGTCTAAAAAGTCCTCTGAAGTCGGAGTGTGGCTGCCCATGTGGTGGGGTAATCAGAAACGATCACACACGTAATGTTCTTATCCCTAGCTGGTGCATTTGTACCAAAGCGTTCAAGTGCTTCGGCTGTTGGGATGATCCCTGGAGTCTTTTAGCCAGGGCATGACAACAACAAGAACATTCTTTGCATTCGCTTAGGCAATTTGTGCCAATTGTGGAAACATATTTACCATATTTTTCGGACTATAAAGCACACCTTATTTAGTTATAATAATTAATAATAATTTATTTGGCAGCCAGATTTTTAACCCTTTCGCCGCCAGCCATTTTCAGCCAAAAAATGCTGTTAAACGTAACTGGGTAGACAAAAAAGAAATCTGCAATATTGGGAATTCATCTGTGACATATATACAATTAGGCCAATCCTTACCTCCCAAAATTAAGAAAACGGTCTTTGGATAACAGATCCGGATTGGATGCCTTTTAGTGACATGGGTGTTAAACCATTGTGGTGCTTAAATGCGACATTGGCGGTGAAAGGGTTAACAAGAGATGAATTATGTACCAATTAGTGTTCCAATTTCTTTCTTTCTTTTTTCTCTTTTAATTAAGAAAATTTTGAATGTTAAAAAAATGCATAGAATGATAGATGAATATATTTGCAAAGGTAGGACAGAGCCAATTAGCGGATGCCTTTTTTAATTGCAGAAAGTTTTTATTTTTCATGAAACAGATGCTGAGATAGGTTTGTTTTCAAAACTGATGTATTCCAATTTCTTCTGATGACTGATGTATTTAAATTTCTTCTTTTTGAGAGCAGACTTTTTATGTGTCAGGTACTGCGTAGCAGCCAGGGCAATTTACACATCTACATATGAGATAGTTCTTCTCGGTAGTTTTCAAAAGAGATGTTAAAATGACAAGTAATGTAATGATTCAGTAATTCCTATTAGGTTTTTTTTAACCCTTTCACCGCCAGCCATTTTTCAGCAAAAAATGTCCATTAAGCTTACCTGGGTAGAGACAAATTTTTGTCTGCAATACAGGGGATTCCTCTGTGACATATTTAAAGTAAGGCCTATCCTTCCCTCCCAAAATTAAGAGAACAGGGTCTTTGGATAACAGACCCTGATTTGATGCCTTTTAGTGACATGGGTGTTCAATCATTGTGGTGCAAAAATGCGACGTTGGCAGTGAAAGGGTTAAGAGCAGCATGTTTGTTGTGTTAGGTGATGCGCAGCAGCCAGGGCAACCTGCACATCTACGTGAACGGTCGGGATCAGGGTGTGGCCACGAGTGCCGTGCCCAGCCCCGCGTGGGCCGTGGTGGACCTGTACGGAAAGTGTGCCCAGGTGTCCGTCTACGACCCCTCCAGCCCCACCCATGTCAACAGGCAGAGGCAGAATGGTCAGTGAGCTGGTTTCCTTATTTAATAAAAAACTTGTTGGTTAAATGCTAACTGCATTCCTGGGGACTAGCTGGCCATTGTTGGATATGACAAACTCGCTTGCAGTTGTACGTAATGTTCATGATAAAAATTCAGTTAGTTCTCGCATTACGTAGTAAAAATACTAGATCTAGTTGCTTCATTCTTGTTTAGTGAAGGCAGACATTATTGCTAAAATAAATAACATTTTTTTAGTTATTGTTGTTGCACAGGGATAGCATCAACTTCTTTTATTATACTATTTTGCAAATTCTATGTTTCATTCAGCCTCGGCACCTGTGCCAGTGACGTGCCAGATTGCCAACGACCTTGCCAACGAGTTCTTGACAGAACTGTCAAATCAGATAGCCAACGATCTTGCCAGTGCGCGACAATCCAACGAGGTCAGAGAAGTGGTGGCCGCCGCTGTTGCTGCCGCGTCGACCATTTCTGAACCGCCAGCTTCAGTCACCACATCCGGTTCCAACGGCTCTCCCAACCGAACGTCCGACAGGGCTCTCTTCACCGACCGACTTAGCCCCACCTCGGCCAATGAGAGGCACCCTTACAACGGGAGGCTGAGCCCCAACACGTCCAACGAGCGCATGGCTTTCAACGAGCGACTGAATCTGCTGAGCGCCCTCACGGCGGGCCATCACCTGACCTTCCACGAGCGCTGCGGTTCACTGATCAAGCTGAGCAACGGGCAGCGCACCGCGGAACGCCGCAGGCCTATGGAGGAGTTCAACAACGGGGTGGTCATGACCAACAGGCCTCTGAAAGACGATGAACTGTTTGAGGTAGGAAAGAAATTAATGGGAATCTTGAGAATTACTGACCTGGGGGCCTTTAAAAGCAGCCATGCACGTAATCTTCCCACCCAAGGTCGTGCGAAATGTTTACATGGCACTGGGTGTGCCCCCAGAGCGTTTAACTTTAAGCTGGGGAACGAAACTAACAACTGACCTGGTTTGGAAAAAACTTTAGTTCATTCATTACGTAGATCAGGTTAAGTAAAAATCATTTTGATGTGCTTAATTTTGAAACTTTAGCTCATTCATTGAATAGAATTTTTTTAAATTTTATTGTTATTTATGATTGTTATTTTAACTAAAATATATAAGTGGCATAAAATGCCAGACTACAAAATGAATGAAGAGAGATAGTATAGAGAAATGCCCAAATATTATTAAAATGTTTATTTTTTTTATGAATGTATTACTGGTAATCCATCTAATGCAATGATAATGGACATTATTTTGAAAGAGAATGCCATGTAAATGAAAACAAGGTCTTGACATTGACGAGCCTTCATTTAGACAAAGTTGATTAACGTAATGATGGTCACAACAAAGGCAAATGTTGTGGGAGGGTAGTGTAATAAACACATAAATAATATTCGTGGAAAAAAAAGAGTATCAGGGTCAAAAGACATTATTTTATACAGAGTTCCCACAGGTTCTTGAAAACTTGAAAAGTCCTGGAAAACTAGCAAGGCCTTTTCCAGGGCTTCAAAAGTGCTGGAAAAACAGCACAGGCCCTAAAGCTCCTGGAAAAGTCCTGGAATTTTCTTAATTTGCTTACCAGATTCTCAAGTTTCAAGCAAGCAAAACCAACACTCGAACTCTTTGAAAAAATATATAGTAAAACTGAAAGTTAGTAATAGTACTTTTTTATTTTTTTAATTCAGACTTTTGACTGCCTGATATTGTGACAGCAGACGACCATGCTACTGCATGTGGACTTTTTGGTGTGTGCAGGTTTTGTAGTTTCAAGTAATTAGAATAGTTCGATATTAGCACACCTCTTACCGTAATGCTTATTATCCATTATTACAAGTAGTATTTTCAGTCCTTGAAATTTACCAGCATGATCCTGGAAAAGTCCTTGAATTTTTCTTTGAGAGATCTGTGGGAACCCTGTATGAACTGTGACCAGATCCGTTTGGACCGACTGGTGGACAAGTGGTCGGGGTCCATTGAAGTGGGCATCACAACACACAACCCAAACAGCCTGGAGTTCCCTGCCACCATGACCAACATGCGCTCACGCAGTGGTAACAGTAAGTCCATGACCAACATGATGGTGGTTCATCAGTGGTATCAATAAATCCATGAAAACAACATGCATTAGTACAGTGGCACCGCAGTGATATCTATAAGTCCATGAACACCATGCATTAGTACAGTGGTACCGCAGTGATATCTATAAGTCCATGACCAACATGCATTAGTACAGTGGTACCGCAGTGATATCTATAAGTCCATGACCAACATGCATTAGTACAGTGGTACCGCAGTAATATCTATAAGTCCATGAACAACATGCATTAGTACAGTGGTACCGCAGTGATATCTATAAGTCCATGACCAACATGCATTAGTACAGTGGTACCGCAGTGATATCTATAAGTCCATGAACAACATGCATTAGTACAGTGGTACCGCAGTGGTATCCATGGATAAGTCCATGATCAGTAAGTCCATGAACAATGCATTAGTACAGTGGTACCTCAGTGATATCTATAAGTCCATGAACAACATGCATTAGTACAGTGGTACCGCAGTGATATCTATAAGTCCATGACCAACATGCATTAGTACAGCACCGCAGTGGCATCAGTAAGTCCATGAACAATATGCAGTACAGTGGTACCTCAGTGGTATATGTCCATGGATAACATGCATTAGTACAGTGGTACAGCAGTGATATCAGTAAGTCCATGAACATGCATTAGTACAGTGGTACCTCAGTGATATCAGTAAGTCCATGAACATGCATTAGTACAGTGGTACCCATGCAGTGTATATCAGTAAGTCCATGAACAAGTCATGGATAACATGCATTAGTACAGTGGTACCGCAGTGATATCAGTAAGTCCATGAACATGCATTAGTACAGTGGTACCGCAGTGATATCAGTAAGTCCATGAACAACATGCATTAGTACAGTGGTACCGCAGTGGTATCTATAAGTCCATGAACACCATGCATTAGTACAGTGGTACCGCAGTGGTATCTATAAGTCCATGAACAGCATGCATTAAGTACAGTGGTACCGCAGTGATATCAGTAAGTCCATGACCAACATGCATTAGTACAGTGGTACCGCAGTGATATCAGTAAGTCCATGAACAACATGCATTAGTACAGTGGTACTGCAGTGGTATCTATAAGTCCATGAACAACATGTATTAGTACAGTGGTACCGCAGTGGTATCTATAAGTCCATGAACACCATGCATTAGTACAGTGGTACCGCAGTGGTATCTATAAGTCCATGAACAGCATGCATTAAGTACAGTGGTACCGCAGTGATATCAGTAAGTCCATGAACAACATGCATTAGTACAGTGGTACCGCAGTGATATCAGTAAGTCCATGAACAACTTGCATTAGTACAGTGGTACCGCAGTGGTAACAGTAGTTCCATGACCATCATGCATTTATATTGTACAATGATACTGCAATGGTAGCAGAAAGTCAATGACTAACATTTTAAGTTTACTATGAAAGCACAGACTGTCACACACACAGAACCAAAGAATCATGATAACATAGACTGTCATAGATTTGCGAGTCAAAAAGCAACTACAATCAAAGCCTATTATATACATTACATTATTGTGTTTTTAATGACGTTTGTATGCAGGAACGATCATGATGAGTGGCTGTGGTATACTGACCAACGGGAAAGGGACACGCCGAGAGTATGGCCAGTTCAACCTGGATGAACTGACGGTGAGCTACAGCATCTATCATTCATGTCATCTTTAGCTCAGTAGATAGAAAATTGATTCGATGGACCTTCTTCTTCTTCGATCGCTCAGACAGTTTCTTGTCAATTATGAGCGCAGATGTGTCATGCTGCCGTTATGCGTCTAACTAAGAAACAGTTAGGCCCAGCAAGTCCGACTTCGGCTGGAGGAAATGTTTTTGAAAGTGTTTCGTGAAAAAAAGGCAGGAGAATTGACTGGTAAGGCAGGAAGATAGTAGATGACAGTAAGCAAAAGGAAGAGTCAAAGAGAGTGACAGATTAGAGGAAGTTACAAGCACAGAACTTCCAGAAGGTGGGGGAACTATTTATGCAAAAGACCCCCCGGTATCCCCACGGGGGGGATGGTACTGGTAGACCTTATTATGGTTCTTTTATTACGAGCAATGCCGTGATGTACCGATGATCAAAAGGTGATAGGACAAACTGTCCTGAGGTAAGAGAAATCAATGGGACAATGTTTAGGGTTCTTCACAACGCAGACCAAGTCAAAGAGTGTACCGTATTTTACGGTCTATAAGGCGATACTTTTTTTTCTAGACTGAAACCCCTGCGCCATATAATGTGACTGATAATGCAGTAAGAAACTATAATAACGAAATCTGAATTTTGTGTAAAATTTTGGGGGGTGCGAATTATAATCAGGTGCGCCTTGTAGTCCATAAAATACGCATGGATGCTCCTGCTTTCAGGATGTCCTGAAATGCAAGATTTTTTATTGCCTAGGGCCGGCGTCGCCGGATTATGGGAATTTCAGAAGCAGCAAATTTCATTTTTATAAACGTTTTGTCGGTTTCTCTCATGTGTAGAATATAAAAGAAATGAATACAGATAAATATTTACATACCTTTACCAGGAACTTTATATTTTTAGGATTGTTTAACCCTTTCATTGCCACTATCGCCTCTTGTCACCACAATGATTTAACCCCCATGTCACTAAAAGGCATCAAATGAGGGTCTGTTATTCAATGACCTTATGCTCTTAATTTTGGGAGGTGATGATGGAAATGATGTTTTACGTCCTCTCGGTCATAGACACATATGGGACATTTGTAAATACAAAGATGGTGGGAACAATACTGGCTGCAATGCCCGGAGGCAGTGCAACACCAGTAAAGTCCTGAGTTTTTAACAATATAGATAGGTGTAGCGGTAACCACGCCTCGGTTAAACCTCATCGGCTATGGTACCTCCACATTGTGTGAGGTAAGGATAGGCCCTATTTTATGCATGTCACAGAGGAATCCCCAATATCTGCAGATGAAATCTTTTCTATACCCAGATAAGTTTAATGGAAAATTTTGGCTGAAAAATGGCTGGCGTTGAAAGGGTTAAGTCAAGTTGTTAACTGGGCAGCCCCTGGACCCCTGCCTTGCAGGATTTTTGAAATTTCCCATGACTACGGTAATATTGATGCGGATGAACAGGAGGGGGACCGTATCGGGCTGATCCGCAGCGCGACGGGCAGCCTGCACTACTACATCAACGGCATGGACCAGGGCCTGGCCGCCTCCAACTGCCCATCCCAGGTGTGGGGCGTGGTGGACCTCTACGGCATGGCCGTCAAGGTCACCATCCTGGACCGCCAGGACCCCAGCTACCCCAACAACCCGCCACCCCCAGAGCGCCGGGCCAACAGCCTGTTTCGACACTACCCCGATCTCTACGATGAGGAGCCCCTGGAAGGTCAGAGATGAGATTTTCCCTCAGGGGTCATTTTTGAGATCAGTGTAAATCCATTGAGAAAATTGGGGGGTGCGGGTAGGGGTGTTGGGTTTTGTGTTGAATCGTAAATGCGGCAAGAAGTTCGATTGATATTTTGTTCTCGATTGGTTCATTCTCAAATGGACATTTCCAGTTACTGCTTAGACTGGGGCAGCCAAGACTGCTCTATTTATCATTACTTTTGCAGTTTGCAAAGCTTAAAGCGGAATATTTTCCATTTGTTGATGTAGCCTACACCGGGCCCCGGACCCCCGGCTTCTTTTTTCCTCCTTTTTGGTTTTCTGAGAATCTTATCTCTGAAGGTGAGAGGGTTGGTGTCCTGTCCTACTCAATCCCTTGACTACTTCTACTTTCACCTGTCGCCCCTCCCAGGGCATAGGCCGCCAACAAGACCCCTCCAGCTGCTTCTGTCCTGGGCGATTCTCTCCAGCTGTCCCCAGGTGAGGCCCATCCTCTTGGTGTCTGCCACCAGGTCGCGTCGCCAGGTGTTCCTTGGCCGGCGTCTCCTCCTTTTCCCTTGTGGATTCCACCTGAGGGCTTGCTTTGTCGTGTTGGTGGCTGGTTTGTGGAGAGTGTGGCCTATCCATCTCCAGCGGCGCTGTTGGATCTCCACCCCTGCAGGCTGCTGTCGTGGATTCAGAGGATTTTGGAGACTGATGATGTTATGCTAGGAGCTTGTCATGGCTAAAGACAATCCCTGCACAACTATGCAGAGCATAACAACATTTTCATGTAGCCTTGGTGTTCTAGCCTATGTCGATTGGTCTGACACCCCCCTTTGAATGGGGCCTTGGCCTTAGCAAATAAATGACTAATCATCTGTGTGCCTCTCTGTCTGTCTCTCTCTCTCTCTCTGTCTCTCTCTCTCTCAATCTCTCTCTCTCTCTCTCTCTCTCTCTCTCTCTCTCTCTCTCTCTCTCTCTCTCTCTCTCTCTCTCACTCTCACTCACACATACAGTCAGGCCAACATTGATCATGTATAATGTGTTGACTTTCTAACCTATATTTTGTGAACCTGATGTTTTAGTTATGCATGCTTGTTTATGTTCTACTTGTATATGTTTCTTTGATTTCTTTTTCTTTCATACAATTGTGTATATATTAAGTGTTTGTTCCCCCCCATGAAAGGGGCTGTTGGCCTTATTCAGTGATCTTGTGACTTCCGACTTCTCTCTCTCTCTCTCTCTCTCTCTCTCTCTCTCTCTCTCTCTCTCTCTCTCTCTCTCTCTCTCTCTCTCTCTCTCTCTCTCCTCTCTCTCTCTCCCCCCTCTCTCTCTCTGTTCTAACTTTTTGCTGCGGTGTGTTCGGACAGAAGAAGATGAAGTGGAGAAGCTGACGTTCCATCCTAAGTGTGGGGCTCACGCCGCCGTCATCAACACCCAGCGAACAGCGCACAGACCCAAGTGAGTCCACACACAAAAAAGGCTGTTGTTTTGGGAAGAACAGATCTGGGTTATTGGCCTTAGCAAATAAATTGTACTCATTATCTGTGTGCCTCTCTCTGTCTGTCTCTCTGTCTCTCTCTCTCTCTCTCTCTCTCTCTCTCTCTCTCTCTCTCTCTCTCTCTCTCTCTCTCTCTCTCTCTCTCTCTCTCTCTCTCTCTCTGTCTCTCCCTTCCCTCACCGGTCTGTTCTAACTTTTTGCTGCGGTGTGTTCGGACAGAAGAAGAGGAGGTGGAGAAGCTGACGTGGGTGTTTTTCTTTATTATTAAGTATTTGGTACATTATAGTCACAGAGGCGTCTCTGTGAAATTTGGGTTGCTCCCACCTGGAGAGCGTGTCGCAGCCAGAGGCCGATTGTGCCTGAATTCAGGTTTTTGCTGATTTTAAACAAATGTGTACCTGAATTCAGATGTGTTTAAAAAAAAAAAATTTGGGTCAATGTAAAGATGTGCCACCCCCCCTGCATTTCTCGGTTAATTGTATTTTTCCGTTTTTGCCTTTCTTAGAAATACATAAAGCTGTATTTTAGGAACATTTTTAGCTAATAACCTTTTTTGAATACTAACCCTATCCCTATCCCTAAACCTAACCCTACCCCCCACTATGTATTGCAGTACACCGCGATCTGTCACAGTTGTGGTTCGCTGCGTATTTCCGTCTTATAGGGTAGGGTTAGGGATAGGGTTAGTATTCCAAAAAGGTTATTAGCTAAAAATGTTCCTAAAATACAGCTTTATGTATGGTAAGAAAGGCAAAAAACGGAAAAATACAATTAACCGAGAAATGTAGGGGGGGTGGCACATCTTATGACCCATGTCACCCAAAAAGGCATCAAATCAGGACCTGTTATTAGAAGACCCTATTTTCGTAAATTTTGGGAGGTAAGGATAGGCCTAATGTTATGCATGTCACAGAGGAATCCGCAATATTGCAGATATATTTTTTTTCTCTACCCAGGCAAGTTAAATGGTATTTTTTGCCTGAAACATGGCTGGCGGCGAAAGGGTTAAATGTTAAAAGGGTCTGGCACAGCCTTATTTGGTATTTTAGGTATTAGGTTTTAGGTACTTTATAGGTTGCTCCCACCTGGAGAGCGTGTCGCAGCCAGAGGCGCGCCACCCAATTTTATTATTTTTTGCATGCGATTTTTGTGACTGAGGAAGGAAAAAAAAGGGGGGGGGGGGGGATTTTTTGACCAAATGACAACTTTTTTGCTGCCACTGGGTTTAACGTGTGCTAAGTGCATGGGCACACAGGACCTTGGTTTATCGTCTCATCCGAAAGACTTTTATACCAAAGTGGGCAAAAATGATGAAAGGTATGTGTTCTGTGTACACCCCCACCCCCCTGCAGCGCCATCAACGACTTCAACAACGGCGTGGTGCTGACCTCGCGGGCCCTGCGCGCCGGGGAGATGTTCGAGGTGCGCCTGGACAAGATGGTCAACAAGTGGGCGGGGTCCATCGAGATCGGCGTGACCCTGCACTGCCCCCAGACCCTGGACTACCCGTCCACCATGACCAACATCCGCTCGGGCACCTGGATGATGACCGGCAACGGCGTCATGCACAACGGCACCACCGTCATCGACGAGTATGGACACAACCTGGACAGACTCAAGGTATAATAATAATAATAATGATAACAGGGCTCCCAGGGACCCGCATTTGGGGGTCTATGAAGTATTAAAATTCTAAAGGAATTCTAAAAGAATGTGCAAGGGGTCCCAGGGATGCACTAGAAAAATTATTTTTAGCATTCGCAATGCCACTGGGGCCCTCTATGCTGTAGGTGAAAGAGTCCCTGGGACCCCTTGTTTTGCGGGATGATTGGGAGCCCTGATGATAATTTTGTTTATATAGCTCAATCCATTGAAAATGCACTATGCGCTTTACAATGTTAAGGTAGGAAAAACGACGTGGAGTATTTAAGTAAAAAAACCGAATCGTCCAAATTTGGGGTCGAGGAACACGTCGAACAAACATATAGCAACAGGCAAAACAACTATCACAACAAAACTGAGACAGGCTGCAAAGGCAGGTGGGATAGAGGAAGACGTTGAACAAACATAGCAACAATGAAAACAACTAAACTGAGACAGACTGTAAAGGCAGGTGGGATAGAGGAAGACGTTGAACAAACATAGCAACAATGAAAACAACTAAACTGAGACAGACTGTAAAGGCAGGTGAGATAGAGGAAGACGTTGAACAAACATAGCAACAATGAAAACAACTAAACTGAGACAGACTGTAAAGGCAGGTGGGATAGAGGAAGACGTTGAACAAACATAGCAACAATGAAAACAACTAAACTGAGACAGGCTGCAAAGGCAGGTGGGATAGAGGAAGACGTTGAACAAACATAGCAACAATGAAAACAACTAAACTGAGACAGACTGCAAAGGCAGGTGGGATAGAGGAAAACGTTGAACAAACATAGCAACAATGAAAACAACTAAACTGAGACAGACTGTAAAGGCAGGTGGGATAGAGGAAGACGTTGAACAAACATAGCAACAGCTATCACAACTAAACTGAGACAGACTGTAAAGGCAGGTGGGATAGAGGAAGACGTTGAACAAACATAGCAACAATGAAAACAACTAAACTGAGACAGGCTGCAAAGGCAGGTGGGATAGAGGAAAACGTTGAACAAACATAGCAACAATGAAAACAACTAAACTGAGACAGGCTGCAAAGGCAGGTGGGATAGAGCAAGACGTTGAACAAACATAGCAACAATGAAAACAACTAAACTGAGACAGACTGCAAAGGCAGGTGGGATAGAGGAAAACGTTGAACAAACATAGCAACAATGAAAACAACTAAACTGAGACAGGCTGCAAAGGCAGGTGGGATAGAGCAAGACGTTGAACAAACATAGCAACAATGAAAACAACTAAACTGAGACAGACTGAAAAGGCAGGTGGGATAGAGGAAGACGTTGAACAAACATAGCAACAATGAAAACAACTAAACTGAGACAGACTGTAAAGGCAGGTGGGATAGAGGAAGACGTTGAACAAACATAGCAACAGCTATCACAACTAAACTGAGACAGACTGTAAAGGCAGGTGGGATAGAGGAAGACGTTGAACAAACATAGCAACAATGAAAACAACTAAACTGAGACAGGCTGCAAAGGCAGGTGGGATAGAGGAAAACGTTGAGACAAAAGGCAGGTGGGATAGAGGAAGACGTTGAACAAACATAGCAACAATGAAAACAACTAAACTGAGACAGGCTGCAAAGGCAGGTGGGATAGAGCAAGACGTTGAACAAACATAGCAACAATGAAAACAACTAAACTGAGACAGACTGAAAAGGCAGGTGGGATAGAGGAAGACGTTGAACAAACATAGCAACAATGAAAACAACTAAACTGAGACAGACTGTAAAGGCAGGTGGGATAGAGGAAGACGTTGAACAAACATAGCAACAATGAAAACAACTAAACTGAGACAGACTGTAAAGGCAGGTGGGATAGAGGAAGACGTTGAACAAACATAGCAACAATGAAAACAACTAAACTGAGACAGGCTGCAAAGGCAGGTGGGATAGAGGAAGACGTTGAACAAACATAGCAACAATGAAAACAACTAAACTGAGACAGGCTGCAAAGGCAGGTGGGATAGAGGAAGACGTTGAACAAACATAGCAACAATGAAAACAACTAAACTGAGACAGACTGTAAAGGCAGGTGGGATAGAGGAAGACGTTGAACAAACATAGCAACAATGAAAACAACTAAACTGAGACAGACTGTAAAGGCAGGTGGGATAGAGGAAGATGTTGAACAAACATAGCAACAATGAAAACAACTAAACTGAGACAGGCTGCAAAGGCAGGTGGGATAGAGGAAGACGTCGAACAAACATAGCAACAATGAAAACAACTAAACTGAGACAGACTGTAAAGGCAGGTGGGATAGAGGAAGACGTCGAACAAACATAGCAACAATGAAAACAACTAAACTGAGACAGACTGTAAAGGCAGGTGGGATAGAGGAAGACGTTGAACAAACATAGCAACAATGAAAACAACTAAACTGAGACAGACTGTAAAGGCAGGTGGGATAGAGGAAGACGTTGAACAAACATAGCAACAATGAAAACAACTAAACTGAGACAGGCTGTAAAGGCAGGTGGGATAGAGGAAGACGTTGAACAAACATAGCAACAATGAAAACAACTAAACTGAGACAGACTGCAAAGGCAGGTGGGATAGAGGAAGACGTCGAACAAACATAGCAACAATGAAAACAACTAAACTGAGACAGACTGTAAAGGCAGGTGGGATAGAGGAAGATGTTGAACAAACAGCAACAATGAAAACAACTAAACTGAGACAGACTGTAAAGGCAGGTGGGATAGAGGAAAACGAAGAGACAAAGCAACAAGAGAATATTTTGTTTTACGTCTTCTCGACCTAAGTCATATGAGACATTACTTTAAATCAAAAGCAACAATGAAAACTAGGGCTTTATATAAGTTTTCTTGTTGCCCTATCTCATGATCATTGTTGATTTTCATTTGTGACTTTCAGAAATAAAATGCTATTTAAGCCAACAATGAAAACAACAACAGCAGCAACAAAACTGACACAGATTGCAGTGTCGCATGAAATGTACAAATCATGCAAGTGCATTGTAATGATTATTTGACTCTTCTAGCACCATGGACGAATGACATTCGCCCAAGACACTCCCACCAAGAGAGACACTCCCACCAAACGCAAAGACATTCGCTGCCAAGCACCCTGCCATGTGTTTGTCTGCTTTTTAGATTTATATCACTGTTTCTTCCATTGAAGCAATATGCATGCACAGTCCCCCCAAAAAGTCACTCCCCTCCTGTCTGTTGAAATGCAACGGACAACCAAGAAAGTAATAAAATACATGGCGCTAGAAGAGTTAACCCTTTCATCGCCACTGTCGCCTCTTGGCACCACAATGATTTAACATCCATGTCACTAAAAGGCATCAAATGAGGGTCTGCTGACCAATGACCTTATGTTCCTAATTTTGGGAGGTAAGGACAGGCCCTATTTCATGCATGTCATAGAGGAATCTCCAATATTGCAGACAAAATCTTTTCTCTATCCGGGTAAGTTTAATGGTAAATTTTGGCTGAGGAATGGCTAGCGTTGAAAGGGTTTTAATGACAATGCCCAAAGCCAACAAGTGAAAGTAACCACCCTGCCAGGGCCGGGGTGAGCCCTCGACCCCTGCCTTTCAGGTGTTTTTGTTGTCATTTGGGGGAGTTGCACCCATGGATGCTGTTCTGTTCTGCGCCCAACAGGTGGGTGACCGAGTGGGAGTCCTGAGGAAAGGGGACGGCACGCTCCATTTCTACGTGAATGGGGTGGACCAGGGGGTGGCAGCCAGCAACGTGCCCGACAATGTGTTTGGGGTCATCGACCTGTATGGTCAAGCTGCACAGGCCACCATCATTGACCAGTCAGGTACACATCTGTCCTTTAGGAGTTGGAGCGGTGTGTGTGAGTGCAGACCTGCCTACCCATACGATTTTTCCGTATTTTGTACACGGTTTTGAGCAGTACGGTAAATGGAAAATTAACATGGCAAAAATTTGAACTTAAGGTCTTCTAAGATCAGTCAAAATCAAGTCTGTCAACACACCGTCATTCGATCCTAGTTTCACTTTCACGACTTCCAACTTCCGGTTAGTGTCGGCCATATTAACTTTTTCATGGTTTGGCGGGATCGTCACATTGCAAATCGTGTCTAAGCGACCCAGCAGCAGTGAAACCAGCGGCCCTTCGGCCCCCAAACAGGCTAGAAAACAGGTATTTCTAGCAAGGTACAAGCAAATTCCCGGAATTCAACCATCCTCGCTGGGAAGTACCTTTGCATGGTGTTTGTACTGCCAAACGGACTTCGTCATTTCGCATGGCGGTTTAATGTTCTGTAATGTTCCGTTTTTGGGTCTCCTTCCCTCTGTTTACCCTCTTGCATTTATTCCGCCCCAAACCGCCCAGCCAGAAGTTGCCTCTGGTGTATTCAAACCGCCCGTAGCTTGCCACCCACTCTGAGAACCCCTCTGATGGCATTTTCATCAAGGAATAAGTTCTGGCTTGTTCTACACAGTCTATGAAGAGGCTTCTCACTTGCAATGATGTGATAGTAACTGTATCAGTGTATGGCGCTCTGTCTGCTTCAGAAGACAGATTTTCCCGAAAAATGTATGAACAAAATCTGAACCTTAGAAGAAGTTTGGTCTGTAACAAATGTGAATGCAAGAGGGTTAAAGCAACAGTTGAAAAAGATTAGGGATGCAGAACCCTCAGGGATTTAGGGGGGCTTTTTGTCATTGGGAACACTGATTACCATAATTTTGTAACTGTAAGGCGCACCTTATTATAATTAATATAAGGCACCCCCAAAAAAATTTTTACACAAATTTCAGATTTTGTGACTATATTTTCTTACTATATTATTAGTTGTTGTTTTCGTTCCCCAGCTTAACACTCTGGGGGCACACCCAGTGCCATGTGAACATTTTGCATGGCCTTGGGTGGGAGGATTACCTGTATGGCTGCTTTTAAAGGGCACCGCCACATGGGCGGCCATACTCCGACTTCAGGGGACTTCCCTCCATTCATGTAGCCACCCACACATTCACTCCACCTGTGGCATGACAACAACCAACAATTCTTTGTGGCGTGTAAGGAGAACTGCCACTGCTATATTATTAGTCATATTATAAGGTGCAGGGATGTCAGTCTGGGAAAAAAAAGTATCGCCTTATAGTCCGAAAAATATGGTATGTTTTTCTTTGTTCAGAATTGCTGAGCTCCCCGGACCTGGACTCCAGTGTCTTCATGGACTCGGACGAGCTCAAGTTCCACTCGCTGCACGGCCGCAACGCGTCTGTCATCAACAACGGGCACACGGCGGTGCGCACCAACGACACGGGGGAGTTCAACGACGCCATCGTGATGAGCAGCCGGGCGCTGAGGGACAACGAGCTGTTTGAGGTGGTCATTGAGAAACTGGTTGATCGCTGGTCCGGGTCTTTGGAGGCTGGTGAGTGTTTTGGGGGTGTTGTGCTTGGGGTGGCGCGTTGTGTGGATGTGGATGTTTGTGGGGTAGAATGTTGTGTGGGGTGGGTGGGTTGCATGATGAGTGAGCAAGATAGCGGAGAGCGGATGAATGATTGGGTGTATGCAGTTTGAAAATTTTATTCAGACAATATTCTGTGTGCTTGTATTGTATAATTTTAAAAAAATGTTTGAGCTTCTACTCTTGTACTTTGAAAAAGCATTGAGAAGAAAAGGTGGCGAATGTTACGATCAAGCACCTGTTCCTTCGCGCACATCGGGACATGTCCTTTCAATCAGTAAATCCTGGTGAAACTCCGCCCCTTTCATTCATCCCTGGCGGTCTCTCCCATCTGCTAGAGTTAGGTTAACTCATTCAACACTGGCCGATTGCTTCCCTTTACAACCGTTCAACACGAATGTACGCTATAGCGTACATAGTGTTCAAACATTCACACTTCACATCTCAGCGAAGCCATGCAACCCAAACTGGTATAAAAGTGTTCCTCTTTTCAACCAATGAAATCACTTCTAGTCTATTTTTAGGACGGCAATGAATGCAAATGAGTCACTACCCCTCTCTTCGTCATCTTTGTCATGCTTTTTTAAAAATCTGCTAATAATAAAAATTTTACTTGGGAATTATGACATATGCTAGCTTTTATTATTATAAACAATACCGCAAATTTTCAAAACTGTACGGTTAAGCATTATTTTTTAAATAATTTTTATGTAATGATGCAAACCTGCCTAGTGTTGAGCGTTTGCGCGAAACATGTACGCTATAGCGTATATTAGTATAGCGAATATTAGTGTACGTTATAATCTTACTTGTGGCGGTGCCATAGCCGATGAGGTTTAACCGAGGCGTGGTCACCGCTACAGCTATCTGTATTAATAAAAAAAAATCGGGACTTTACTGGTTTCGTACTGCCTCCGGGCATTGCCTCCAGTATTGTTCCCACCATATTTGTATTTACGAATGTCCCATAATTATGTGTCTGATTCAGACCAAGAGGACGTGAAACCCCATTTTCATTAGTGTTGAGAGAGTTAACCGAAGAAGCCAATGGAGATTTTGTTCTCTTTTATCAAAGAATTAGCTCTCTTCACAGAGTTAAATGTTGGAGGGAGTGTTGTTTAGCTACCCCTTCACACGCTTGTGGCTTTCAGTTGCAAGGTATCGTTCTTTCCGTTTCAGAAAGTAACCCTAACATAATACTAAACCTATCCTTTTTTCAAGCGAAACAAAATGTTGCTTCTTAGTATACATTTTCAATGAGAAAATTTAGTTGAAAGTAGCGAAACTGCATTCCCGTTTTGCGCTTGTGAATGAGTCGCTTCAAAGCCTTGCAGTAGCTCCGCCCCTTCAATCAGCTGACCTGCGAGGAATACGACCAGGGGCTTGGTCTGAGCATCTGCCGAAAAGGTTTTGGCTTTGTAGTGTTTTGCGCATATTCAGTATAATTTTATTTTGTGGTAGAGTATGTAATGAGAATAAGGCCGGGTTCACATTAGACGTGTAAGTTCCGTACGGAAAAGCCTAAATAAGTGGAAGAAAGAAGGATAAAAGTTTACGCATATAGGGGAAATTTGGACACGTGCGCAAATCTTTTCCCTTCTTTGTTTCACTTATTTATGGATTGCGCACAGGTTTCCGCATGGAATATCCGCTTATGTGTGTACTCGGCCTTAGTAATGACTTCAGACTTAGCCAGGCAGGTGTGTATTGTGAATGTAATATTCACTATGTGTGGTGCTGTGTTGGTGACGCAGGTGTGTCATTTTAACCTTTCAGTTGTACTGGCAGGTGTGACCATGGTGAAGCCCGAAGACATCGACTTCCCCAGCACCATGACCGACATTCAGTACGACACATGGATGCTCAGGTGACACTTGCACACCTGCACATCACACCCTTCATTTACATGCCGGCATTTTGCAGAGACAGCTGACTTGATATGCAATCAATCAATCAATCAATCAATAACTTTAATGATCCCTGAGGAAATTACAAAGCACATTCACAGGCTCGATAAACAAGTAATACTAAAACATACATTATATATAACTCACACACCACAGAAGGAAACAGCGAAACATCGTCCAATGAATAAAATGTAGACATTGATTAAATTTACATATACAGACCTGCCGTTCACCCCGATTTCGGCGGGTAAACTCCGATTTTTTTGGCTTCAACCCGCTCTCCGATCGCGATAGCCGAAACTCCGATATTTTGAGAGCCGTCAAGCAATGTTGTTTAGTCATATTGCTAAGGAAGTGAGAGCTCTCTAATGCAGAAGGGAAGCTTTAACGACAGCCGGAAAGCATTCGACTTCCTGTTTCTATGGCCGCCATTGTGCACGGAGCTCGATTGAAGCCTAATTTTGATCGATTTTCTTCGAATTTTTAAGGGGAAAATCATTTTTCATCAAAATGGCGGCGTTCCAAGCGATAGACGACGATGTTATCGATGTTTTTACCGATAAATTGTGTGCCAATCGTGCTTTTGGACTTAGTTATAGGGGCCAGAGTGAAGTGACTGTTGAGACTCATTACTCGATCGACCGGTCATCTGCCGAGGATTCCGACACTATTTTAGACAGTGAATTGGATAGTTTCGTTGATTTTTATCGGACTTAGAGTGGTTTAACACTTTATACAAAGCATAGAGATACTTTTCACACGAAAACGTTGATCGCGAATGATCGGCAATGAGACCGACAGGTGTGCGTATCCGAACATCATTTACCTGTTGATTGCATTACTAAAATAGCCCTTACAGAAAGGCAAGTACTAAGTTTATTTTGAGCTTTTAATGTTTCTCTGATGATGTAAGTGACTTGTGTCTGCAATGTTTTAATAATAAACACACCACACATTTTTTTTAACATCTTTGTTGAACACACCTTTTTTTGTATATATATTTTCGATTTTCGTAATAATCAATAAAAATAAACAAACACAAAATGTCAAATTGGCAAAAATAACATTGTCAACAGTTGAACACAGAAAACAATATCATAGCCAGATTACTACAAAGTTTCATTAACTTTTATTCACAAATAATTTAAATATAATGTTTTGAATAAGCATACCCATTTCTAGTTCATTCTGCCAAATCCTTACAGGATTGTGGGCTTGGCTCAGCCACTTCTTTATAGGATGCTATATGCTTTTCCATGCTTTCTGGGGTACTTTTCTGCTCACTAATCATTAAAAAGTCTTCTGACCCCCTGTACCCCACTGGGGGCTTACGCCGGCCCCCAGACCCCCACCCCTCTTTTTCATTTATAAAATGTGGCAGGTCTGCATATAAGATATTAGGACAGAGGAAAACAGTAAATACATTAACATCGTCCAATGAATAAAATGTAGATATTGATTAAATTTACATACAAGATATTAAGATCAGACATACAAAAGATAAGATATTAAGAAGTGGAAAGAATGCACACACATGTATGTACGCTAATACACATGCTCTCACGTTTACATGTTTGCTGAGACACAAATACAGTCTTTTTTTCTATAAAAGCGAAACCAGTGCATTGCGTAGCACCTCTAAAATGCAAATGGTTATGCAAAACAAAATGCATTATATGCTGTTGCTTAGTGTGTGGTGTTTTAGAGACAGTTTCCTTTTTTTTTACAAACATTTGTGGCTGGAGCCCACATGTGTACAAGTCTTGAGACTCGGTTCTTAAGTTGTCTTTTGCAGCAGTAAAAGTTGCTAGGATGTGGCGATAATCTTGTCTCTATGCATTATTTAGCCTACCTTCTCATCGCCACTTCCTACTAAATGTCAATGCTGGAAGAAACAACTTATCAACAGGGTCTCAAGATTCATACTCGTCTCATCTCCTGCCACACATCTGCCTATGTATATGGCAATTTAATCTGCTTGTGTTTTCCACTTGTTTTGTTGTATGTGAAATAATAATCTTCCTATATTGACAAAAATAAGATAAATATGGTGTGTGTGTTCTTGTAAATTTAAATGGATGATACTTTTGACACAGTATTTCAACAAGTTATAAAAATGTATGCTCCGTTGTGGAAACGTTCCTGTTGGAGTGCTCCTATTTTTTGAAAAATACACTTATTTTGGATTCGGAATACCTGAAGCCCAATTTCAGGTTAAACAGGTCTGTGTATGCTGTTAACCCTTTCGCCGCCAGCCATTTTTTTAGCCAAAGTTTTCCATTAAACTTACATGGATAGAGAACAGATTTTTGTCTGAAATATTGGGGATTCTTCTGTGATATATTTGAAATAAGGCCTATCCTTACCTCTCAAAATTAAGAACCCAAGATCATTGGATACTAGACACTCATTTCAAGACTTTTAATGACACGGGTGTTCAATCACTGTGGTGCAAAAATGCGACATTGTCGGTGAAAGGGTTAAAAACCTAATTGTGACACTTTTTTGGTTGTTGCCGCTTCCAGCGGTGCGGCTATCATGCAGGACGGGGCCACGATCCACAACGGGTACGCCCTGGACCTGGACACCATCACCGTGGGGTCCCGCATTGGCATGATGCGCTGCGCAGACGCCACCCTGCACTTCTTTCGCGACGGCGTCGACCAGGGCGTGGCCTGCACTGACATTCCGTCAGGTACACACACGATTTTTTTTAACCTGTGTGCAGTTTGCCTGTGACATTCCATCAGGTACACACACGATGGTACTGAAGCCTGCATTCAGGAAACTTGATACAGTTTTGGGCAGCTGACTGTCTGAAGAAAGGGCCCTGTACTAACATTCCATCAGGTACACACACAATATTTTTACTAGTGTGCGTGCCTGAACCCTGCTTTCATGAAACTCAATGCAGTTTTGGGCAGCTGACTGTCTGAAGAAAGGGCCCTGTACTAACATTCCATCAGGTACACACACAATATTTTTACTAGTGTGCGTGCCTGAACCCTGCTTTCATGAAACTCAATGCAGTTTTGGGCAGCTGACTGTCTGAAGAAAGGGCCCTGTACTGACATTCCATCAGGTACACACACAATATTTTTACTAGTGTGCGTGCCTGAACCCTGCTTTCATGAAACTCAATGCAGTTTTGGGCAGCTGACTGCCTAAAGAAAGGGCCCTGTACTAACATTCCATCAGGTACACACACAATATTTTTACTAGTGTGCGTGCCTGAACCCTGCTTTCATGAAACTCAATGCAGTTTTGGGCAGCTGACTGCCTAAAGAAAGGGCCCTGTACTAACATTCCATCAGATACACACACAATATTTTTACTAGTGTGCGTGCCTGAACCCTGCTTTCATGAAACTCAATGCAGTTTTGGGCAGCTGACTGTCTGAAGAAAGGGCCCTGTACTAACATTCCATCAGGTACACACACAATATTTTTACTAGTGTGCGTGCCTGAACCCTGCTTTCATGAAACTCAATGCAGTTTTGGGCAGCTGACTGCCTAAAGAAAGGGCCCTGTACTAACATTCCATCAGATACACACACAATATTTTTACTAGTGTGCGTGCCTGAACCCTGCTTTCATGAAACTCAATGCAGTTTTGGGCAGCTGACTGCCTAAAGAAAGGGCCCTGTACTAACATTCCATCAGATACACACACAATATTTTTACTAGTGTGCGTGCCTGAACCCTGCTTTCATGAAACTCAATGCAGTTTTGGGCAGCTGACTGTCTGAAGAAAGGGCCCTGTACTAACATTCCATCAGGTACACACACAATATTTTTACTAGTGTGCGTGCCTGAACCCTGCTTTCATGAAACTCAATGCAGTTTTGGGCAGCTGACTGTCTGAAGAAAGGGCCCTGTACTGACATTCCATCAGGTACACGCCGGTTTTTTTACCTAGTGTGTGCGTGCCTGAAGCCTGCATTCAGGAAAGTCATTGCAGTTTCGGGCAACTGACTGTCTGAAGAAAGGGCCCTGCACTAACATTCCTTCAGGAAAACGCACCGTTTTTGTTTTTTTACCTGTGTGCGTGCCTGAAGCGTGCATTCAGGAAAGTCGTTGCAGTTTCTGGCAGCTGACTGCCTGAAGAAAGGGCCTTAAAACCATGCTCTTTCTTTTTTTTACATTGAGTTTTGGCTTGAAGAGTTCAGGCAATAGTTAGAGTCACTGCATTGTGAATGGACCATGCATTGTGAATGGACCATGCATTGTGAATGGACCATGCATTGTGAATGGACCATGCATTGTGAATGGACCATGCATTGTGAATGGACCATGCATTGTGAATGGACCATGCATTGTGAATGGACCATGCATTGTGAATGGACCATGCATTGTGAATGGACCATGCATTGTGAATGGACCATGCATTGTGAATGGACCATGCATTGTGACTTGTCTCTTCTTCTTCATCTTTGAAGTCCCAGCTTTTTTTTCTTCTGAAGTAATGAGCTGATGTTATCCCATTGTTGTTGAGTTTTACCACAATTCCTCATTTTTGTCACACTCACTCGTGTCTCTAGTATGATAGTTGTTCTGTTGTGTGTCTGTGTGTGTGTATGTGTGTTGCGTCTGTGGTCTAATCTCCAAACATTAACATTGGCATTTTCTCGGGAAATAGAAGGCATACATTGTCAAATTTTGCACACATATAGATGCAGGCATGGGAATTGTCAGTCTTTTGGCTGATTTCAGCTTTTTTGATGGTCCTCTTCAGTCTTTTTTTGGAAGTTTCAGCTTTTTTGATGGTCCAAGAGGACATTTATGAGATAAAAAAAAAAAGAAGCCCAATGAGTAAAACTTAAGTTATTGGTTATAAGTGAATGCAAAATGAACTAAATATATCAGTCTTATCTCTAATACTGATTTTAAGGCTTAGATAACAGAAGAAGCTTCATTTTCTGGGGGCTGTATCCCAACACACACAGTTTTCAGGGCGTTTTTTATTCCTTGTTCCTATGCCTGCTTCCAGACCCAATTTTCAGTCTTTTTTGTCTTCTCTAATTCCCATGCCTGAGATGTCTATGCAAGCTTTCCAGCAATAATGATTTGAATACTTAAATACTTAAAACAACACTGTAAACAGATAACAAACATATAACATTTTAGATTAGTGGGTTAGAGAGTATTCAACAGGCAACATGAATTAAGAAACTCATCAACACTGAAAGCCTTGATTGCTCATTGGTAGAGTGTCTGTCTGTCATGCCAATGGTTCCGGGTCCAATTCTCGGCACAGGCACTTTTTTAATATTTTTTTAATGTTTTAAAGTTGTATCCATTAACGATAGTTTCATTTGTACTTTAAAATTGTATTGGCAATCTTGTACTTTAGACACCCCCCACAATCTTTGTTGTTGTCCCACATGTTCCTGTTCGAGTGAGCCTTGAAGGCTTTGCCTCTTGTTATGCTATTGATCTGGGGGTCAACCACATTGGCTGAAACTGAAATTAAAAAAAAAAAAAATCTTTAAGCTTTGCAGGGTTGAAGGTTTGGAAGTCTTAACCGAACACATTGACTTCATTTGCAGAGCACAGGCGTTGCAAATCATGTTGTGATCTAATGTTTGAGTAGCTTATGTCTCTTTGCATGTTAATAATTATCAGAATTGTGTGAATTTCTATAGCCTTTTTTTTATGTAAGGAAATTAAACATGAAACGTCAAACAAGATAATGAAATTTTATATATTTAAATGTAAGCTAAATAAAGCAATCCCATGTTTGACAGCCTTTAAAAAGTATCTGAAAAGTCGCTACTGGGTGGAATTGTCTTGTCATTCAATGGAAGGGACTATGGAACAAATTTACATATAATTGGAACGCTTACAAACCTCTGATTGATAGCTGCGAGTGAAAAGAGTAATGTAGTACAATAAATTTATATTGATTTGTGGGCTTGTATTGTTATAACATAATTTTTTTTATTTGTTTGTTCTTTAAAGAGATGAATTTGGCTTGATTAGAGAATGGAAATTATAAACTTTTGTTCTTACCACATAAAAAACAAACAAATTTGATTGTGACTGACACCCTGAAGAGACCTCTTTTTGGTATGTCGAACATTTACATGAATAGGAGAGAGAGAGAGGGAGGGGGGGGAGGAGAGGGAGAAAGAGAGAGAGAAGGTTTATGTATGTTCCTGAATGTGTATTTTTATTTGTGAGTATGTATTTTCTATGTATATCTGTAGTAATGTTGTGTTGCATGATTTATGTTTGCTTGTTTGTTTAAAAATGAAAAAAAAAAATCTCTTGGTAATCACTACTTATTATTATATAAAATTTCCAACCTTCTCATTTCAACATGATTACAAACTCAGTCACTCACTCATTCACTCTTGCAAATCAGTAACACAAAGAAACACTTGATATTTCAAATGCAATTTATTGTTTGACTGATTGATACACTTTTATATATGTTATGTTATCCATATATACTTAATATTGAAAATGCATATTGATGGATGGGTGTGTGAGAGAACGAAGGAATTGTGGAGTGGAAGGAAGAGAGAGGGAAATAAAATATGTTATAACAAGATAATGAACTGCTGAAAAGCCAATATTTGAAGGCCTTAGCAATCACTGCAATACCCATATACTCATGCATGCACTAACAGAAGCATGAAAACACACACACACACACACACACACACACACACAGTCATTACAGTGGAATCTCTCTTATAAGACCCCCCCCCCCCCCCCCCCCCCCCCTATAAAACTCCCACTTAAGACCTACTTCTCTGAGACATTACCGTTCTTTGTGAGTAATAAAATGACCTCCCGTATACAACTCCCTCCCACGTAAGACCTTATTTGGGATGATTTTTCGAGGTCTTAAAGGGGCACCGTAATGAATAAGTTTTTGCAAGAAACACGTCGAGATCACCAGGAAAACACCCTTTATAGAGATCGCAACACTTGCTTTGCTATGGTTTCCTAGAAATCAAACTGTCAAATCAGTGATTTTTTCTTGGCGGAGGTGCTGGAAGTCGCCAAATCACGAAATTTCCACAATACAAGCCTTTTTATTTATGGTTTACCAAAAGGAGTTTCGCTCACAACAAAGGAAATAGCTCCAATTTTTTTTTTTACTGCACTACAAAAAAGAAAAAGCTTCAACCACTTGAGTGGCCTCCACCCACCCCATCCAAAATGGCTTTTCTCTCCGGCAACTCCGCCAAGGAGGAATCGCCGTTTTTGACGGTTCGATTTCTAGGAAACCAGAGCAAAGTGAGTGTTCCGATCCTTGAAAAGGCTGTCTTTCTGGTGATCTCGACATGTTTCTTGCAAAAAACTCATCCGTCAGGGTGCCCCTTTTTTCGCCTTCAGCCATTTTTCAGCAAAAGAATTTAATTAAACTCAACTGGGTAGATACATTTTTGTTATCTGCAATAGTGGGGATTCCTCTGTGACATGTATAAAGTAAGGCCTATCCTTACCTCCCAAAATTATGAAAATAGGCTCTTTGGATAACAGACCTTGAGGTCTTTTCTTGACATGGGCGTTAAATCATTGTGGAGCTAAAATGCGGCATTGGCGGTGAAAGGGTTAAAAGGGAGGTTCCACTGTATTATGAATATCATTGTGATGTGTTATTCTTCCTACCTGTGCGCAGGTGTGTACGCTGTGGTGGACCTGTACGGGCTGTGTGCCCAGGTGTCCGTCTCTGCGGGGTCAGTGGTCAGGGCCCCGGACACCCAGGTGGTGGTGACCACCGCCGCAGACACCACCGAGCAGTCCTCCTCCCCCTCGGTGCTCAAGACAGGTGAGTCCTTGATAGTGGTGTGCACACCATACCTTGGTCACCACCGCCGCAGACACCGCCGAGCAGTCCTCCTCCCTCTCGGTGCTCAAGACAAGTGAGTCCTTGATAGTGGTGTGCACACCATACCTTGGTCACCACCACCGCAGACACCACCGAGCAGTCCTCCCCCTCGGTGCTCAAGACAGGTGAGGCCTTGATAGTGGTGTGCACACCATACCTTGGTCACCACCGCCGCAGACACCGCTGAGCAGTCCTCCCCCTCGGTGCTCAAGACAGGTGAGGCCTTGATAGTGGTGTGCACACCATACCTTGGTCACCACCACCGCAGACACCACCGAGCAGTCCTCCCCCTCTCGGTGCTCAAGACAGGTGAGGCCTTGATAGTGGTGTGCACACCATACCTTGGTCACCACCACAGCAGACACCACTGAGCAGTCCTCCTCCCTCGGTGCTCAAGACAGGTGAGGCCTTGATAGTGGTGTGCACACCATACCTTGTCACCACCACCGCAGACACCGCTGAGCAGTCCTCCCCCTCGGTGCTCAAGACAGGTGAGGCCTTGATAGTGGTGTGCACACCATACCTTGGTCACCACCACCGCAGACACCACCGAGCAGTCCTCCCCCTCGGTGCTCAAGACAGGTGAGGCCTTGATAGTGGTGTGCACACCATACCTTGGTCACCACCACAGCAGACACCACCGAGCAGTCCTCCCCCTCGGTGCTCAAGACAGGTGAGGCCTTGATAGTGGTGTACACACCATACCTTGGTCACCACCACCGCAGACACCACCGAGCAGTCCTCCTCCCCCTCGGTGCTCAAGACAGGTGAGGCCTTGATAGTGGTGTGCACACCATACCTTGGTCACCACCACCGCAGACACCACCGAGCAGTCCTCCCCCTCGGTGCTCAAGACAGGTGAGGCCTTGATAGTGGTGTGCACACCATACCTTGGTCACCACCACCGCAGACACCACCGAGCAGTCCTCCTCCCCCTCGGTGCTCAGTGAGGCCTTGATAGTGGTGTGCACACCATACCTTGGTCACCACCACCGCAGACACCAC
This sequence comes from Phymorhynchus buccinoides, assembly GCA_017654935.2. Taxonomy (NCBI): domain Eukaryota; kingdom Metazoa; phylum Mollusca; class Gastropoda; order Neogastropoda; family Raphitomidae; genus Phymorhynchus; species Phymorhynchus buccinoides. Next base: position 22,600,620 of record CM065698.1, read on the forward strand.
CGAGCAGTCCTCCTCCCCCTCGGTGCTCAAGACAGGTGAGGCCTTGATAGTGGTGTGCACACCATACCTTGGTCACCACCGCCGCAGACACCACCGAGCAGTCCTCCTCCCCCTCGGTGCTCAAAACAGGTGAGGCCTTGATAGTGGTGTGCACACCATACCTTGGTCACCACCGCCGCAGACACCACCGAGCAGTCCTCCCCCTCGGTGCTCAAAACAGGTGAGGCCTTGATAGTGGTGTGCACACCATACCTTGGTCACCACCGCCGCAGACACGACCGAGCAGTCCTCCTCCCCCTCGTGCTCAAAACAGGTGAGGCCTTGATAGTGGTGTGCACACCATACCTTGGTCACCACCGCCGCAGACACCACCGAGCAGTCCTCCCCCTCGGTGCTCAAGACAGGTGAGGCCTTGATAGTGGTGTGCACACCATACCTTGGTCACCACCGCCGCAGACACGACCGAGCAGTCCTCCTCCCCCTCGTGCTCAAAACAGGTGAGGCCTTGATAGTGGTGTGCACATCATACCTTGGTCACCACCGCCGCAGACACCACCGAGCAGTCCTCCTCCCCCTCGGTGCTCAAAACAGGTGAGGCCTTGATAGTGGTGTGCACACCATACCTTGGTCACTTCTAAACTCGCTTCGCTCCCTTAGACCACAATTTTGCCTCTGACTTTGCTTTTGTAGTGGTTTGTTGCGGGGAAAGCCAATCAGTGTAGAGAGTTTTTCTATATAAAGTCTATATATGTATAAAAAAGTCTGATCTACCACTTCCGTATGTCTAAACCTGAAGTAAAACCCCGTAATCTTTTCTTTCGTTTCTCCTTTTGTTTATGTATGTTTTGTTTGTGTGTATGGCTGGGGTGATTTGTGAGTTTTTTTAATTATTCAAAATCATTGCGATGTGAATGAGTTAAAATGAAATGGTGCCACTGACAGATAGATGTTTCTAAAAAAACAAAACCACAGACTATTTATCTTGAACGATGATCTCTCAAATTTACTGTTAGCTTTAATACGAAATGGTACCAACGACAGATCGATGTTTCTATACAAAAACAAAAACAAACACAGACTCTATTTACCTATTTATTATCGAAGTTGCTGTTAGTTTTAAAAATGATGTACAGAGACACACTTGTTATTTTTTTTAGATATCAACAATCTAGGTCAAGTCAAGTCAAGTCAACTCACTTAGGATAAATTTGATTACAGGTGCAATACACAAACAAACACTACAAGACAAAGAAATATTAAGCATAGAGACCAATCCACGGGGGAAAAGCATACCATTTAGACACTATTAAACATAATTCGTCGGTGACATTCACAAACCTCATATCTCAATGTTGGTAGTTTTGAGAAAAACGAATTTAACTGTTTTAAAAAGTAACTGCGCTGGCCACAATTGATTAACTATGATGAGTATGGTGTTGGAGATATTGCGAGTTAAGTCCTGCATTCTGTTAAAATTACTGAAAACGGTTTTTTTAGACTTGAAAAGAACGAAGATACGAGGTTTTGTCCTTAACTAGATCTGAATTTGGGACTTACGAGTTTTTCTTCTATGTTCACAATCTCGTTTACCCCAGATAGAAAGTCGTTAGAGATACGAGCTTTTGGTGGAAGGTGGCGGGAAAAATGAAAAGAACTGACTATGTATCTAACTCAAACCCCCCCAAAATCGAGATACGAGGTTTGTGAATGTCACCGACGATATGCTATTAATGAAATACCAAGATACTACCACACAAAATTAGGTATTGGGTACTTTATAGTCACAGAGGTGTCTCTGTGAAATTCGGGTTGCTCCCATCTGGAGAGGCAAAGGCGCGCCACCCAATTTGTAAACAAAAAATGTACATGCAATTTTTGTGTGACTGATGAGGAACGAAAGGGAGGGGGGTAAATTTGGACCAAATGACAACTTTTTCGTTGTCAATGGGTTTAACGTGTGCTAAATGCATGGGCACACGGGACCTCTGTTTATCATCTCATCTGAAAGACTCCACGTTCAGACTGTAAGGTGAGAGAAGAAAAGTACAAATTAAGAACTTTGCACAAACGTGATTGCCAAAGCATTTAACTTTTTCACTGCCAATGTCGCATTTTTGCACCACAATGGTTTATTACCCATCAAATCCATAAAAAACACAGAAAAGGCATCACATCAGGGCCTGTTGTCCAAAGACTATTTTTTGTAATGTTGGGAGGTAAGGATAGGCCTAATGTTATACATGTTGCAGAAGAATTTGCAGATTTTGTTTTTGCTACCCAGTTAGGTCTAATAGTAATTTTTGGCTGAAAAATGTCTGGCGGCGAAAGGGTTAAACAAAACCAATAAATAGTACAATTCCACGGTTGATTCGTAAGCCACAGAATAGTGATTTCTCTGATTTCAGGAACTTCCCACCGCTTCAGCAGCTGCTGTGGTAAGAACGTAACCCTGAAGAACAACAACAGCACCGCGACTCGAACGCAAGGCTACGCCCAAGGGGTGGTCTTCAGCTCCGATCCATTGAAGTATGACGAGGTTTTTGAGGTAATCCTTCCAATCTATTCTATCCATACATTACCAACACCTGAAACAACTGCATTAGCCTAAATCAACCTGGGTTTATACCATAGTATATAAGAAAACGAAAGTGGCTAGTCCAATGGCTATCAACTTCCGTCATTCTCGATCTCCCAGCCGCCATATTCAGACTTGGGTTTTGCCTGCTGAACTTTATCTTGGTCTTTGGTTGTCTGGTTGGTTTGTTCCTTTTCCTCACTATCCTAGTTCATTTTTGGAAGGTTTCTTTCTTCGTTTTAGCGTATGAAGGGGTGGTCTTCAGCTCCGATCCATTGAAGTATGACGAGGTTTTTGAGGTAATCTTTCCTTTTCTGTTGCATTCAGTGTGTGATGATACAGTGGAACCTCCTTTGACTTACTGTTTCGGCACTGTTGGAATGAGTGCAGAATGCTTCTGAGTTCGCCTGCTGACTAATAGCGTCATGTCGAGGATCACTTTTAACAAAATAACTCACGGAAATATCATTAAGAATATTATGAAAGGCGAAATGTTCTCCAAATTCAACCTAGTAGTCAAAATCGGCACCGAATCATGGTTACAGCTCGAATCGATCGGATCGTCTTCATCGAGTCACACCTATGCTGTGTAAGCACCCACCCACCCCTTTTGATGCACTACGTTTTATCTATGACCTTTTCACCGTTGATATCTGACCTAACACTCATTGTCGATATCCAACCTAACAAAGCCTAGAAATGCATTATCTAAGCAAACATCAACAATAATTTCTAGTAGGAAAGCTTTGCTAACACAAAAATCTGCCACATTTGATAGGGAACTTGACTTTCTGACCAAATAAAACTTTGAAAAAATCAATACTCAACTGAAAAAAGCAATATGGCGGCCAAACCGGAAAATAACCTACAAGCTGAGCCTCCTTCTGAAGCGAAAGTAAGGTTGTTTCCATTTTTAGTAACGGGAACAACGTCCGTGAAGCGTTGATTTTGCGTCTCTGGGCGAAACAGGGCGCCTGCAGTTGCAGGGGAGAGTATCTGCTCAGCGACACAGTGCGCCTGCAACATGCTAAAGGTTAACTCATTCAAGTTGTTCTAGCCATATATGTCCGGAATTAATAAATAGCTGTCAATTTGATGCATTTGCTTCAAGGGAAGTAAATCTGTGCGAACCATACCTTGGTCAGTTCTAAACTCGCTTTGCTCCCTTAGACCACAATTTTGCCTCTGACTTTGCTTTTGTAGTGGTTTGTTGTGGGGACACCAGTCAGTGTAGAGTTTTTCTATATAAAGTCTATAAAAAAAAGTCTGATCTACCACTTCCCTATGTCTAAACCTGAAGTAAAAACCCATAATCGTCTTTCATTTCTCCTTTTGTTTATGTATGTTTTGTTTGTGTATATGGCTGGCGTGATTTTTTTATTTAAAAAAATTAAAATCGTTGCGATGCGAATGAGTTAAGGACAGCTGGCGTTGGGGAAGGTCCCGAAAGGCCAACCTATCCTCTTGGCTGCAGCACTAAAGTCAGTGATGGTATCCTTCGGTTTGCTCTGGCAGGTGCGGGTGGACCAGATGTGTGGCCAGTGGTCAGGGTCGCTGTGTGTGGGGCTGACCACCATGGCCATCTCAGACAGCACGTCGTGCGCCCAGGTGCCCGACACGGCTGACCTCATCACCTCCAAGGTCACCTGGCTGATCAAGGGGTCCAGCGTGCTCAGGTGTGGCCAGGTGATCAAAGAGAACTACGCCCCGGCCCTTGACCGGCTGCAGGTAAAGTTATCAGTGTGTGTGTGTGTGATAGATAGCTTGCTCAGGTGTGGCCAGGTGATCAAAGAGAACTACGCCCCCGCCCTTGACCGGCTGCAGGTAACGTTGTCAGTGTGTGTGTGTGTGTGTGAAATATAGTGTGCTCAGGTGATCAAAGAGAACTACGCCCCCACCCTTGACCGGCTGCAGGTAAAGTTGTCAGTGTGTGTGTGTGTGTGTGATATAGTGTGCTCAGGTGATCAAAGAGAACTACGCCCCCGCCCTTGACCGGCTGCAGGTAAATTGTCTGTGTGTGGTCAGTGTGTGTGTGTGTAATAGATAGTGTGCTCAGGTGTGGCCTGGTGATCAAAGAGAACTACGCCCCCGCCCTTGACCGGCTGCAGGTAACGTTGTCAGTGTGTGTGTGTGTGATAGATAGCGTGTTCAGGTGTGGCCTGGTGATCAAAGAGAACTACGCCCCCGCCCTTGACCGGCTGCAGGTAACGTTGTCAGTGTGTGTGTGTCTGTGTGTGTGTGTGATAGATAGCGTGTTCAGGTGTGGCCTGGTGATCAAAGAGAACTACCCCCCCGCCCTTGACCTGCTGCAGATAAAGCTGTCTGTGTGTGTGTGTGATAGATAGCGTGTTCAGGTGTGGCCTGGTGATCAAAGAGAACTACGCTCCCGCCCTTAACCAGCTGCAGATAAAGTTGTCAGTGTGTGTGTGTGTATGTGTGTGTGTGTGATAGATAGCGTGTTCAGGTGTGTGGCCTGGTGATCAAAGAGAACTACGCCTCTGCCCTTGACCGGCTACAGGTAATGTTGTCAGAAATGACCCCAGTTGTGTTGTGCTGTAGTAATGTTTCAAGTTTGTGTGTGTGTAAGAGAACTGACCCCAGTTGTGTTGCGCTGTAGTAATGTTTCAAGTTTGTGTGTGTGTAAGAGAACTGACCCCAGTTGTGTTGCGCTGTAGTAATGTTTCAAATTTGTGTGTGTGTAAGAGAAATGACCACAGCTGTGTTGCGGTGTAGTAACATTTTAAGTGTGTGTGTGTGTGTGTGTGTGTAAGAGAAATAACCCCAGTTGTGTTGCGCTGTAGTATTGTTTCAAGTTTGTGTGTGTGTAAGAGAAATGACCCCAGTTGTGTTGCGCTGTAGTAATGTTTCAAGTTTGTGTGTGTGTAAGAGAAATGACCCCAGTTGTGTTGCGCTGTAGTAATGTTTCAAGTTTGTGTGTGTGTAAGAGAACTGACCCCAGTTGTGTTGCGCTGTAGTATTGTTTCAAGTTTGTGTGTGTGTAAGAGAAATGACCCCAGCTGTGTTGCGGTGTAGTAACGTTTCAAGTGTGTGTGTGTGTAAGAGAAATGACCCCAGTAGTGTTGCGCTGTAGTAATGTTTCAAGTTTGTGTGTGTGTGTAAGTGTTGCGCTGTGGTAACGCATTTACGCATTCGAATGTAGAGGGGAAGTATTGTTTTTTGATCTTGTTGATTTTTTGATCTTTTTGTTGCCTGCTTTTTGCTCCTTTTGCTATATTTACTGTTTTCTTGTTTGTCTATTCGCATTCGCTGAAATATCCAGTAGTTTTGTTTTGTCTCTTGTGAATAAAATAACGTCACTTTACACTTGTCGTGTAGTTGTTTGTTTGTTGTGTGCGCTGTAGTAATGTTTCAAGTTTGTGTGTGTGTAAGTGAAATAACCGCAGTTGTGTCGCGCTGTCAGGTGGGATCGCGTGTAGGAGTTCGCCGCTGTTCGGACGGCACCATGCACATGTGCTTGAACGGGGAAGACCTGGGTGTGGCTGCTTCCAACATCCCAAAGGTATCGGTTGTCAGTTGAGTTTCCCCCCCCCCCCCCAGAAGCTGACATTAATTTGAATGTAAAAGATGCAATGAAGGCCTCTCCTGGGAGAATAAGCTCAAACATATTTCTTTTTCTTTTCGTTTAAAAATAATAAAATTGGGGTGGGGGGGTGGGGGCAGAACCCCCTGTAATCTCCCCAATCTATTCTATCATGTTACCGTTTCACTACGAATGAGTTATTCCTTCCAATTTGGAGCAAATGCCAATTTACCAAAGACCAAAAAGTTATAGTCTTAACAAGACTAGATTACTTCCCTTGGTCTACACAGCCAACACCACTAAGCTGCCGTGGATCCCACTCGCTACGTCACTTCCGGGGAGGCAACTTTAAATCATAATAAAAAAATTTCCAACTTGGAGCAGCCATGTTGTTCTTTGCTCTTGCTATTATTTCGTTTATCTTATTTATTCTAGCCGCCATCCTCTGTTTGGGTTGCCCCTTTGCCTTGGGGCTACAGGTTTGTCGGCATGTAGTTGGTGTGAATTATTTTCACGTTTTTTCATTGCTAATAATTATTTGAAATATTTTGTTGTGCTTACAAGTTACATGCTTTGTTCCCCCGGTCGCCATGTCGGCCGTCGATCCTGTAGTATGGACTCAGTCTGGTGGGGTTTTCTAGTAAGCTATCTCGGGATGTTAAGGGGAAGCTTTTGGATACACCTCAGGCTTCTTCTTCTTCTAGTTTTCGCAAACTTTCTAGTTTGAGGCCTAGTCTGCCTCTTCTTCATCGTCGGGGAAGGTGCAACCCCCCCCCCCCCCCCCTCTCTCAGCCTGTTCTGTGTCTCCTGCGTTTGTTACAGAGCAGATTATTTCCTGGGTGGATTCTTCTTCTCTGGTATCAGATATGCTTGCAGAGTTTGAGAATGAGGGGTTAGTTTTGGTTCCGTTGGCCTCTTGGGCCGGTTTGTCAGTTGGGCCTGGTAGGCCCTGGACACGACAACTGACTTGACTACGGACAAACTACGCAGGGTACTCTCACGAGAGTCAAGGTATTAACCAGTGTGTACGTTCGCCTCTCTTTGCATGAACAATAATGATGTTCCTTTTCTTTACTCGGTTGGGCAGCTGGCCCAAAGAGAGCTGACTACGGACATCCCCATCTTCCCACGAGAGGAAGACCTCGGGCTGGACGGACGGTCCTCCTCCCAGCGTGACGTGGAAGCTGTTCGTTCCCACGACCGCTGCAGGAAGCCCCAGACGGACGCCGTACCTGTCTACGGCTCTCGTGCTCGTGATGGCGAATTTCTCCCCTCTCTCAGGGAATGGCAATTCCGTAGCCCGCGTAGGGCGAGTGGTAGCCCGCGTAGGGCAGGAGGTACGGACTCTCCCAATGATCGGCAGTCACGTAGCCCGAGTAGGGCGGGAAGTACTGACTTGCATTATACCCAGCAGAGCCGTTGCCCGCGTAGGGCCTTGCCTCAGCGGACTCTTGAACCCGGGAATATCGATGATCAACAGTTCCGTAGCCCGAGTAGGGCGAGAAGTACGGACTTGCGTTATACCCAGCAGAGCCGTTGCCCGCGTAGGGCCTTGCCTCGGCGGTCTCTTGAACCCGGAAACATCGATGATCAACAGTTCCGTAGCCCGAGTAGGGCGAGAAGTACGGACTTGCGTTATACCCAGCAGAGCCGTTGCCCGCGTAGGGCCTTGCCTCGGCGGTCTCTTGAACCCGGGAACATCGATGATCAACAGTTCCGTAGCCCGTGTAGGGCGAGAGGTACGGACTTGCGTTATGCCCAGCAGAGCCGTTGCCCGCGTAGGGCCTTGCCTTGGCGGACTCTTGAACCCGGAAATATCGGTGACACCTTCCTCTACCCGCCACGGCCCGTGCGGCCCGTTCACGGACCAACCCTGTCCGTTACTCGTGCCGGCGGCACGCGGCCACCCGTCTCCACCGTCACGGGCACCCGTCACAGAACGGCACCATCAGCGGCGGACCGGCCGTTGCCTGTTCTGGAGCCTGTCTCACGTCATCCTGGCCCTCGTCGTGCGGATGAGTTTCAGCTTCCTGCGGATGCCTGTCTGACCAGACACCCCTCGAAGCGTCATGTAGCGCTGCCACGAGAGTCTTCTGTGGATGAAGAGTTTGAGTCGTTACCTCGTGAAGGCTTGGTTGACTTTGACTTAGCCGTCCAGGACGAAGTATTTCGCATCATGAGAACTGTGTATCAGGGGTCTCAGCGGTCCCCGTCGAGATCTGTCCACGTCGACGATCTATTCTCTCAGTGTGGCAATGGTGTGACTGATCCCCCTGTGTATTCAGACCCAATCCCTTCGTCGTGCAGTCAGCCCTACTACACCGACGTCAAGCCGATGGTGCAGCTCGAATCAGCTCAGACAGCGGGACAGCTACAGTTTTTTGGCGGTCTGCAAGCGCAGAAGGAGGCTCGTCTAGCGCTTCTCATCTCTCTGTTCGTTCGGCAGGCACTTCGTAAGACTACTCTACCCTGTGGTCTCAGCCGCCGCCGTTGCCTAACGGCGACGTCTCTCCTCCCCCCCTGCCGGAGCCTGTCCCGTCTCAACCCGGCGCCTTTTGTGTAGAAGGTCTTCTTCCCACTGTTTCAGCGGGCTATCCCTTTGTGCCTGTGCCTTCGCACTCGGTTGTGGCCCCGTAGGTACGTTCCTCCCTTTGTTATGGGCGCTGAATGAGGCAAACTTCGGCCTTCATGGGCCGGCCGGCCTTCAACATCTTGGAGAGATCCATGTACTCTATTCTTCGAGCCTCGTCGTTAACCACGTCATTGCTTCAGCCCCTGGCGCTCATCGCCGGCCCAACGAGCGTGCCTTGGGCGTTGCCATGGCTTCGTTCTACCAAGCTGTGAGCTCCAGTTCGTCCGTGGCCTCCTCTTCTAAGGTGCAACTAGCGGCCACGTTCAGAGACGCGGTCCTCAAGGACTGTAAGTTCCTCTCTCCCTGCTGGATCGTTCGGCCGTTCGTTCTGGCCCCACTGATCTTCGTTCTACTTTTCATCAGGTTTCCCTCAAGGACAACCTGGGGCGGTTCAAGGAACGGAGACTGGGCTGGGGTCGGGATCGCATCGTGGAGTTGGCTACCAGGTCTGCCGGCCGGGGGGTTGCTTCCCCCCAAGCCAAGCGCGTGCGCATGGACTTCAGGCCTCCTCCTCTTGTCTCCACGAGAGCCGATTCGTCTCGAGGGCGTACCTTTCGCTTCCTCAGCTACCAGCCGCCCCCGCAAGACCAGTCTGATTCGTAGCGATCGGCAGAGGAGTCTCTGCGCTCTGTCAATAGGGGAGCCTTTGTTCAGCTTGTGCCTACGGAAACGGGATTCTTCTCTCGTCTGTCGTGGTCCCCAGGAAAAACGGAGAATTTCGCCCGGTCTTGGACTTGTCCCCCCTCAACAGGTTTTTTCGCACCGACAAGTTCAAAATGGAAACAACGGCTTCAATCCATCTCTCCATTCTCCCGAACGACTGGGCTACACCTTCATCCTGAGGGACGCATATTTTCACGCGTGCATCCATCCTTCACGTCAGCGTTTCCTTCGCTTCGCCGTTAGGAGCTCGTTCGTCTGGCCAGGTCCCGGGCTATTCGTCTTCATGTTTACCTGGACGATTGGTTGTTGCTAACAACTTCGCAAGCCCTGTGCCTCTCACAAACGGACATTCTTGTTCGACTGTCCAAGACTCTGGGTTTTCGCATTCTCAACGGGAAATCAGAGCTGTCTCCGTCAGCCTCCTTCAGCTACCTCGGCATGAGTTCGTTACGGAGCGGTTTTCAGTGCAGCTGTCGGTAACTCGGGTCAAAGCCATCGTCGAGATTGTTTCGACGTTCGGGCCTAGACTTCGCTCTCTGCTTGTCAGCTTCTCCGTCTCCTGGGACTTATGGAATCGGTAGCGGATTTGCTTCCTCTCGCACGGTTGCGCTAACGGCCACTGCAACGACTGCTGTCGCAAAGGAAACTGTCTCAGCTGCCTCTCGGGCAACTAGTGTCTCACGGCAGTTGGTTCCTCGAGTCAACGTAACAGTGGATGATTCTCGAGTGGCCCGACAGCTCAGTGCCTTTCTGTCCCATGCATCAGCAGCAATTTTCGTCTCACAGATGCCTCGACGTCGAGGTGGAGGCAGTGACCAGGGCCCTGAAGCCTTTTGTAGTCCTTCTCTCCGGGAAGTGCGTCACCGTCTGCGGACACAATACGACAGCTCTCTCATATCTTCGTCGCCAGGGAGTAACACCGTCTCCGGCTTTTTCAAGAAAAGCAGAAGAGTTTCTCCTCTGGGCTCGATCAAGACAGATCGTGCTTTCAGTCGGGTTGTTGGAGATGGAGTCAGTAGCCAGGGCTCTGAAGTCTTTCACGGCCCGTCTCACCCAAAACTGGGTCTCCATCTGCGGAGACGATACGACAGCTTTCTCTCTTATCTTCGCCTTTAGTGAGAGACTCAGTCTCCAGCTCTCTCTAGGACAGCAACCGAGAGTTGTTCAACCGTACCCTTGTTGCCTTCCTTCTGAACGAATTTTTTGGGTGGCAACGGCCCCGGCTTCGCCGTTCCTTCGAATGTTGTCTGTTCTGGCAGGCATGGTTTTACTTGCTCTGTTTCAGACCTTCGTTTTCACTGGTTACAACCTTGAGTTGTTCAACCAGTTATTTCGTTCACCCGTTCCAGTCATCCTTTTCGGTCTGGTTCCGTCCCGATCGAACCTTACTGTCCGGCTAACATGATCTTCCATGCCCAGCCGTCAGCTCAGTTGTTCGACTGGGTGGCGTTGGAATGGGTTAAGGCGACGTCACGTTTGCACACTGTTTCGCTTTTTGTCTACATGTTTTCCTCTTCGGTGGGGACAGTTCCGCGTCATCTGGTTAGTTTTGACGTCATGCGATGGCAACTATGTTGCTGTTTCGGTCTGTCCCTACGTCAGGGGCAGTTTTCATTTTTTGCCTTCCTACGGGCTTGGCATGTAGAGTTGGTTATGAAGTGCAGTCACACATTCATACCGTGGCTTCTCAGTTTGCTAGTTCAGAGGTGGAGTCTGCTGTTTTGCGGATTCTCATCTTCACCTTTTAGTACTAGCTGTCTCTATCCCGTCATCGATCCTTTGCTTGCCCATTCTGAACAAGTCTTGTCCAGATGTGGGCCTTTTCGTTTTTGACTCTTACTCGCCACTTCGGTTGATATTTTTTCCGGTTCGAAAGGGCGTAGCAGCGTGTGGTGGCCCGGTCCGGCCACTCATAGTCCGTTTTGTTTCGGCCTTGGCTGCCCTGGGTGTCTCCATGCAGAGTTTGTCATCTCCTGGCTTCTTTTCCAGGATATTGTCTCGGTGGAGTCCACTCAGGTTCTGCCCCGGGATGATGCTTTCAGTACCCTTCTGTCTCTCGCGGGTACCAAGTTTAGGGCCAGTAATCACCCTGCTCAGTTTGCTTCTCCCTCGGTTACGATTTAAAGTCTTCTCTCTATTCTCGGCCCTGTTGTTTCTGATAGACTCCTGTGCCCCGTCAGAGCTCTTAAGTTTTTCCTTAAGAGGACCTCCCCCTTCCGGGGGCACAAACGCCGTCTGTTCTTTTCTTTGAATGAGAAATACATGAGGGATATTTCTAGTCAGCCATTTCTAAGTGGTTGGTGAACGCTTTTAACTTAGTGTATATAAGTGCCGACTGGTCATTGCTCACTAATCCTCTGTGAGCCCATGAAATCCGGGCTTTCAGCACATCCCTGGCTATGATTAAGGGAGTGGCGCTTTCCAGCGTTATGGAAGCTGCGTACTGGTAGTGACAGTCCACGTTTGCTAGCTTCTACCTTCGCCTTTTCTCCGCCAGAAGGCAGGACGACGCCGTTGGCATCGGGAAGGTGGTGCTTGCGCAGACTCCTTTTTTCTCTGGTCTAACGATAAGCTTATGCTATTTTTTGCTCTGGTGTTGGTATGCATATGTTTATGCTGTTTGGGGGTATGGATGTTTTGGTTATCTAGTTATTATGTCCTCTCCCTTACAGGTTATCCCTGGCGTTCCCTGTCAGGTTTGTCTTGTGGGTATTGTTTTTTGTTTGTTGGAGTGAAGTTTCAACAATGTTTTTCTTACCCACCTCCTCGCTGGGAATCAACTCATTCGTAGTGAAACGGTAACATGATAGAATAGATTGAATGATTTTAGTTAATATAACTATCTATTCTATCTATATACTTACCGTTTCACTACGATCAAAGGTTCCCACCCTCCTCCCTCCGACGAAAACATCATTGGGAAGGTTGGTTTAAAAAAAATGTATCATGATTTAAAGTTGCCTCCCCGGAAGTGACGTAGCGAGTGGGATCCACGGCAGCTTAGTGGTGTTGGCTGTGTAGACCAAGGGAAGTAATCTAGTCTTGTTAAGACTATAACTTTTTGGTCTTTGGTAAATTGGCATTTGCTCCAAATTGGAAGGAATAACTCATTCGTAGTGAAACGGTAAGTATATAGATAGAATAGATAGTTATATTAACTAAAATCATTCAATCTGCCTCTGCAATGTTTCCAGAACAGAAACTTGACGTGTATTGTGTGGGTTTATGTGTCCATGTGCACTTTGTGTGGATGTGAGTACATTAGCATACATTTACATGGGGGATTGGGTGAGGGCAATGGGAGGCTGAGAGCATGGGAGGGTCTGGGGGTTGTGTGAGCGCTTACAGTCATTTGAACAGACCATGGCAGGGGTAGGGGTAAGGGGGAGGAAGGGAGGGCGGAGTGTGGGAGAATGGTGATTTATGATGTGGGAAAGTCTGGAGAAGAAGTCCCCCTATTTCTGGCGGTAATCTAGCATTTAGCAAAGTGAAGCAAGCAATGGCAGCACTGTTAGTTGTGAAACAACAATGTACATTTTCAGTTCAAAATGTTTGTCTAGTGAAGCGAGCAGTGTTAGTTATGAAAGAAAAGGTACATTTCCACATTGAAAGTGTCTGTCATTTTTTTTCCCAGAATGTGTTTGTGGTGATGGACATCTACGGCGCAGTGGAGGCGGTGACCATCAGCAGCAGTGCTCTAGTGGAGTCCTTCACTTCGCTCCTGTCCTTGGCAGACACTTCAGAGCGCGTCATTCAGGTAGGGCTGGAGTTCAGCTTTGTTTTCTCTTTATTTTAGCTGCTTCTGCCCTTGGCAGACACTTCAGAGCATGTCGTTCAGGTAGGACTGGAGTTCAGCTTTGTTCTCTCTGTATTTTAGCTGCTTCTGCCCTTGGCAGACACATCAGAGCGCGTTCGGGTAGGGCTGGAGTTCAGCTTTGTTCTCTCTTTATTTTAGCTGCTTCTGCCCTTGGCAGACACATCAGAGCGCGTTGTTCGGGTAGGACTGGAGTTCAGCTCTGTTCTCTCTTTATTTTAGCTGCTTCTGCCCTTGGCAGACACATCAGAGCGCGTCGTTCAGGTAGGACTGGAGTTCAGCTTTGTTCTCTCTGTATTTTAGCAGTGCTCTGGTGGAGCCCTTCTCTGACGCTAGGTTGCACTGACACACACACAGACACGCACACACACACACTTTACACTCCAGAAGATACACACACACACACACGCAACGTACACACACACACACTCTGTATATAACTACATGCATATAAATAAAATTGTGTTCATTCGTTTGTTAACACCAACACAGCAGGATCAGGACCAGGATGAAGACACCTCCCAGTCGTCGGGGCTGTGTTTTCACGGCAACCACGGGAAGAACATCATGCTGAGCGAGGGCCAGCGGACAGCACGACGCACAGCCAGCTACAACCAGGGGGTGGTGGTGTCCTCCCTTCCCCTGCCCCGCAACCACCTCATGGAGGTCAGTGACGGTTGTCGGTGTAATAATAATAATGTTATTATTTATATAGCGCAATAAACATCATGCTGAGCGAGGGCCAGCGGACAGCTCAATGGACAGCCAGCTACTTCTTCTTCGTCAACCCCTCAGACAGGTTCCTGTCATATGAGGGCATATGTGTCATACTGCCATTATGCGCCTAAGAAATAGTTGGGCGCAGCATGTCCATCTTCGGCTGGAGAAAATCTTTTATAAGAGTGTCTTTTTTTTTTAAAGGCAGGAAAATGGACTAGTGAGTAAGACAAAAAGATAGTAGATAACAGAATGCAAAGGAGAAAAGGCAGAGTGAAAAAGAATGACAAATTGGAGGAAGTTACAAGCACAGAACTTCCTGACGTTGGGGGAACTGTTTATGCAAAAGACCCCCCCATATTCTCAGGAGTCCTCCCTTCCCCTGCTTGGCAACCATCTCATGAAGGTGTATTTCTGTGTGTGTGTATGTGTGTGTTGGTTTGTAGCTCAGCTTGCACGACAGTTCTTTATCACACTAGAAACAATATCAAATATATTGTCATAAATGTGATTGGAAAGAAAGCCAATCTCAGCAATAAATACGCAACTGAAAACTTGTTATTCAACGCAAGATTTTCATTCATGACAGTCATTACAGTGTACAGTCACTAACCTCACAACACTCACACCTTACTACTTTCCTGGCAGGTGAGAATAGAGAAGCAGGACCCCCAGTGGAGTGGCTCTCTCCTGGTGGGGGTCATTGGCTTCTCCCCTGACCGCCTGACCTTCCCCGGCACGGCCACTGCCCTCAAGAAATCGTCCATCGTTGTCCAGGAGCACTCGGTGTTCGCCTGTGGAGTCAAGGTCTGTACACTTTATGCTGGGAGACACATCCACATTTAACTCATTCAAGTCGTTCCGGCCATATATGTCCGGGAATTAATAGATAGCTGTCAATTTGATGCATTTGCTTCAAGGGAAGTAAATGTGTATGCACACCATACCTTGGTCACTTATAAACTTGCTTTGCTCCCTTAGACCACAATTTTGCCTCTGACTTTGCTTTTGTAGTGGTTTGTTGTGGGGAAACCAATCGGTGTAGAGTTTTTCTATATAAAGTCATTTTTTTTAAAAGTCTGATCTACCACTTCCCTTTGTCTTAACCTGAAGTAAAAACCCGTAATCATCTTTCATTTCTCCTTTTGTTTATGTATATTTTGTTTGTGTGTATGGCTGGAGTGATTTGTGACTTTTTTTAATCATTCAAAATTGTTGCGATGCGAATGAGTTAATCGGGGCTCTCAATTTTGTGCAGTTTTGCTGATTTCAGTGAAAATTTTAAATGGAAGTTATGGGGAAAATATATACTCGAGTAGAAAAGGGGTGGAACAAAAATCTAGAATATTAGTTGCTTAATATAATTGGTAAACTTTGTTCTTTTAACTCTGTTCTAGTCTTGTGTAATTATTGTCTTTATATTGCCGTTGTAAGTAACTTATTACATGATTCCTCCACATTCTATCTTCTCTTTGTTTCCCTCAAAACGTTTCTGAGGTGTCAGAATGATTGATAGCTAAGATCAGGCGCTACTCGCCTTTCACTACTCACCTTGCCACAGGGCTGAGTGTGTAAAAGCAATGCTTATCTCATTACCCTGTATAAATAGAAAATTGTTTTGTTTCGTTTCGTTTCACACAAAACAATTTGGGTTCCGGCTTGTGATTAGGATGAAAAGGAGCTTTCAGATGTTGTACAATACTTGAACTTTTTTGTTTTAATTACTGTATTTTACGGAGTATACGGCGATACTTTTTTCCTAGACTGAAACCCATGCGCCTTATAATGTGACTGATAATATTGTAGGGAATTATAACAACGAAATCGCCTTGGTGTGAAGCTGTGTCAGACCAGTTGACATAAGCTAGAACACCATGGCTACATCAAAATGTTGTTACGTTCTGCATGGTTGTGCGGGGATTGCCTTAAGCCTTGACAAGCTCCTAGCATAACATCGTCGGTCCAAAACCCTAAGTCGGAGTGTGGCTGCTTACGTGGCGGGGTAATAAAAAAAACTCACACACGTAATGTTCTCATCCCTAGCTGGTGCATTTGTGCCATAGTGTTCAAGTGCTTTTTAGCTGTTGGGATGATCCCTGGAGTCTTTAAGCCGGGGTAAGACAACAACAACAACAACAATAATAACAAAATCTGAATTTTGTGTAAAAAGTTTGGGGTAAGCCTTGTCGTCCGAAAAATACGGTATTTTTTGTATTTCAGGCGAAGGAGCGGTATGGGTGCGACCTGAGCACCCTGGGGTGTGGCGGGCGGGTGGGGGTGCTGGTGGACAGTGAGGGGTGCCTGCACATCTATGTGGATGGTCAGGACCAGGGGGTGGCTGCCCGGGACGTGCCCCAGCCCTGCTTCGCCCTCTTCGACCTCTACGGACAGTGCACTCAGGTCTGAGTCTTTGATAATGGTAGTCATCATTTTATTTGCATAACGCATTGAAAATCGTGCTAGTTAGCTGCCCCAGCCCTGCTTTGCCCTATTTGACTTCTACGGACAGTGCACTCAGGTCTGAGTCTTTGATAATGGTAGTCATTTTATTTGCATAACGCACTGAAAAACAAGGGTTAGCTGCCCCAGCCCTGCTTTGCCCTCTTCGACCTCTATGGACAGTGCACACAGGTCTGAGTCTTTGATAATGGTAGTCATCATTTTATTTGCATAACGCATTGAAAATTATGCTAGTTAGCTGCCTCAGCCCTGCTTTGCCCTCTTCGACCTCTACAGACAGTGCACACAGGTCTGAGTCTTTGATAATGGTAGTCATTTTATTTGCATAACGCACTGAAAATCGTGCTAGTTAGCTGCCCCAGCCCTGCTTTGCCCTTGTTGACTTATACGGACAGTGCACTCAGGTCTGAGTCTTTGATAATGCCAATGGTAGTCATCATTTTATTGCATGACGCATTGAAAATCGTGCCAAAAACAAGGGGTTAGCTGCCCCAGCCCTGCTTTGCCCTAGTTGACTTCTACAGACAGTGCACACAGGTCTGAGTCTTTGATAATGCCAATGGTAGTCATCATTTTATTTGCATAACACATTGAAAATCATGCTAGTTGGCTGCCCCAGTCCTGCTTCACCCTCTTCGACCTGTACGGACAGTGCACACAGGTCTTGAGTCTGATAATGGTAGTCATCATTTTATTATTTGCATAATGCATTGAAAATCATGCTAAAAACAAGAGTTAGCTGCCCCAGCCCTGCTTTGCCCTATTCGACCTCTACAGACAGTGCGCTCAGGTCTGAGTCTGATAATCGTAGTCATCATTTTATTGCATAACACATGGAAAAACAAGGGTTGGCTGCCCCAGCCCTGCTTCGACCTGTACGGACAGTGCGCTCAGGTCTGAGTCTTTGATAATGGTAGTCATCATTTTATTTGCATAGCACATTGAAAAACAAGGGTTGGCTGCCCCAGCCTTGCTTCGCTCTCTTCGACCTGTACGGACAGTGCGCTCAGGTCTGAGTCTTTGATAATGGTAGTCATTATTTTATTTGCATAGCACATTGAAAAACAAGGGTTGGCTGCCCCAGCCTTGCTTCGCTCTCTTCGACCTGTACGGACAGTGCGCTCAGGTCTGAGTCTTTGATAATGGTAGTCATCATTTTATTTGCATAGCACATTGAAAAACAAGGGTTGGCTGCCCCAGCCTTGCTTCGCCCTCTTCGACCTGTACGGACAGTGCGCTCAGGTCTGAGTCTTTGATAATGGTAGTCATCATTTTATTTGCATAGCACATTGAAAAACAAGGGTTGGCTGCCCCAGCCTTGCTTCGCCCTCTTCGACCTGTACGGACAGTGCGCTCAGGTCTGAGTCTTTGATAATGGTAGTCATTATTTTATTTACATAATGCATTGAAAATCATGCTAAAAGCAGAGGAGGGGTGTGGTGTGACTGCCTGCCCGTGACATGCCCCAGCCTGCTTTGCCCTATTTGACCTCTATGGACAATTCACACAAGTCTTGAGTCTTTACAATGTCAGCCATGCCTACACTGTTGTAACGAATTTCACACGCAGAATCACACCTGTACATGCAAGCTAAAAACATTTTCCGACCCACCACAATTAACCCTTTCGCCGCCAGCTGTTTTTCAGCCAAAAATTTCCCTTAAACTAAACTGAGTAGAGGGAAAAAATGTATCCGCAATATTGGGACTTTCTCTGTGACATGTATAACATTAGGCCTATGCTTACCTCCCAAAATTAAGAAAAATAAGGTCTTCAGATAACAGGTTCTGATCTGATGCCTTTTAGTGACATGGGTGTTAAACCACTGTGGTGCACAAATGCGACACCGGCGGCAAAAGGGTTAAGTTGAATGCTATGTGTGTGTTTCTATAACAGGTGAGTGTGCTGAGCAACGAAGAGGAGTGCTCTCAAACCACAGCTGCAGGAGAAGGCAGAGAGAAAGCCGACTTGGAGGATGGTGGGTCAAGCTTTGAGTTTGACTATCATTCTCTTTTCTGCTTGTCCTATTGTTTTTTTGTGTGTTTTTTCCGCCTTCAATCATCTCTTTTCTTCTGTTTGCTACCAGTAGAATTGTAACCTTGTTTTCGTTCGTCATGACAAAACAATTCTGATGTAGCCATATTTTAGGGAGTCAGAGATATGAAGTGAAAAAAAAAAGAGATATGAAGTGGAAAAAAACCTAACAAAAAATAAACTAGTACATATCAAATTTTACTCCCTTAAAACCGGAATATATCGGGTGTATGTAGCAGGGAGACCAGTTTAAGCGGTAAACCGGACACATACGTACCTCATCCATTATGGCCATATGGCTTGGGAACGTAGAAGTTATTTTGGCTTTTTTTCATACAGCCAAAAAAGAAAAAAAAGGAAGCAAAATATAACAGAACAATGAATGCAGAATTTAAATGCAAGATACTAGATAGCGCTATATGCTCTTGGTTGTATATTTGTAGATCCTGGATTGGATTCTATCAGAATTTTATTTGTGGGATTTTTTTTCTGCTCAATGTGACTTTTTTCCATAGTTCAGTTCACAGTGGTTTCCATTTTGCAGGACTGAAGCCAATCAATCTCGTAAAATCCACTGAAAGATGTGCACTAGAGAACATTCAGATTTGTTCACCAAAAGTGCAATATTCCATAATATGTGGTAGATGGCACGATATATTTGGAAAGAGTCGGAGTGCAGCCGTGATGAATTACTTGTTAACTCCCTTGAGATGAATGAGCCTAATCCGGCTCATGGCCTGCACAACCGTTAAGGACGGATAAGCCTGATCTGGTTCATGGGTTTTCAGGAGTGTTTGATTTCTGGCGTGCAACCAGTTTTCCAGAATGACGTTCTAATCTATCTTTACTTTGCTTTGACATTCCTTTCTTGAAAGCAACCAAGCGCCCGCGGACTATTCTTTTGCGTTTTTGTCTATGAGGGGTTGAAATGTTAGGTTATGAAAAAGTCCTTGTGTTAGTTGTTTCTGTCAATAGAAGACAAACAAAGGTATGGAATCTGATATTTTACGACTGATTAGTTCATGGTGTTGCTAATCTTTTCTAAAAAATATCAGCCCCTAATTCTTCATAATTTATTTTTCGCAATTTGTTTTCGAACTCAATCGAATGCCCAGTCCACAGGGAACAAGGGGAAGCAACTTGGCCTGTCCCAAGTGAATTGAAATAGGAAAAGATTTGTACCACATTTTTCAGACTATTATGGCACACCTTTTTGTAAGGTGCCCCCCCCCCCCCCCCCCCCCCCCCCCCCTTATTGTACACAAAGTTCAGATTTTATTATATTTTCTTACTACTTTTTGAGTCATATTAGAAGGTGCAGGGGTCTCAGTCTTGGGAAAAAAGTCAGGGCTCCCAGGGACCCCCATTTGGGGGTCTATGAAGCACTAAAATTCTACATGACCCTCTAAAAGAATGTGCAGGTGGTTCCAGGGATGCACTAGAAAAATTATTTTTAGCATTCACTATGCCACTGGGACCCTCTATCCTGCCTCTAGAACCCTGTATGCTGTAAATGGAGTCCCTGGGACCCCTTGTTTTGCGGGACAACTGGGAGTCCTGGAAGTATTGCCTTAGAGTTAAAACAAATATGGTATTTGTACATGTAATGCCTGTGCAGTGCGTGTATTTACTGATCATTGCTGTTGTTGCAGTGGTGAAGGAGAAGACGGTAGACAGTCGCCCCACGGCTGCCCTCAGTCAGGTGTGCAAGTGTGAATACTTCAACGTCTGTGGACGACTCAAAGCTTCCTTGGGATTGCCAGGTAATTTTTTTCCTCCTTTGCTTGCTTTTGTTTTCATTCCTTATGTCTCTGAATTCCCCACACGGTTGTCATTCCTACTTTCCTGGCTTATTTTATGGTCCGTACCTCTCCCGATATGAAACCGTGAAAGAATTAGAGAAAGAGTGTAAGCAATAGTTATGAAATTAACCTGTCCTTTATTAAAAAAAAGAGAAGACCCTCGTGGGGATACTGGGGGGGTCTTTTGTATAAATAGTTCCCCCACCTTCTGGATGTTCTGTGCTTGTAATTTCCTCTTATCTGTCGCTGTCTTTGACTCTGCCTTTTCCCTTTGCTTACTGTCATCTACTATTTTTCTGCCTTACTGGTCCATTCTCCTGGCTTTCTTTTTAATAAACACTTTCAAAAAGATTTCTTCCAGCCGAAATCGGACATGCTGGGCCTAATTATGAGTTGTCATTGGATTTGAATTTCTGTGTTTTGTTGCAGAGGGTTTCTTTGACCCCCACCAGATGCTGTGTTTCTGCGAGTCGTGCCACAAGCAGAGGGGGGACGACCTCTACCACAAGCGGGGGGAACCCCCTCGGGACTACGCCCTGCCCTACGGCTGGTGTCGATATGTCTTGAGGTGGGCTGGCTTGTCTGCTAGCTATGGTAGATAAAGAAAATATGTGTGGTGGAAGAAGAGTCCATGCTGTTAAAAATTGTATGTGTGTGTTTGTGGTTGGAGTTTAACCCTTTCCCCACCAAAGTCGCATTTTAGCACCACAGTGATTTAACGCCTATGCCACTAAAAGGCATCAAATTGGGGTCTATTATCCAAAGACCCTATTGTCTTAGTTTTGGGAAGTAAGGATAGACCTTATTTTATATATGTTACAGAAGAATACCCAATACTGCAGAATGTAATGGAAGTTTTTGGCTGAAATATGGCTGGCGGTGAAAGGGTTAAGTTGTTGTTTTTCTTAACCCCTTCACTGCCAAAAGAAAACAAAGTATGGATTTTTTTTGAATAAAATCTAAACGAGACCTGTTGGACTCAATCTGAGAAAATGATCAAAAGATATGACTTTCCTGGCTTGTCTAGGCCAAAAACCATCATTCCAGGGCTATGACATCAAACGTTATGACATCATACACCCTGTAGTAGACATGGGGCAGGCAGTGAAGGGGTTACATTTATCACACAATTGATTTTTTAAAATAGGAAATTAGGAATGGAAATCTGTTTAACATCCTCCGGTCTGAAACAGACACATATGGGACATTAGTAGATAATAAAGATGGTGGGAACGATCCTGGAGGCAATGCCCGGAGGCGGTGCAACACCAGGAAAGTCCCGAATTTTTAACAATAACAGATGTGTAAACCGGAAATTAAACACAATTTGTTTATTTTATGTGCTGTGTGGAATCTTCACACACACACACACACACACACACACACACACACACACACACACACACACACACACAAATGTTTTGTTCTAGTATTTCAGCTTTGCTGTGTTCCAGAAGCCCCAGCAAGGCCCAGGCACTGAACGTGGCAGAGAAGTGGCACACAGCCTACCACGGCACACGCCTCGACCTTGTCCGCCGTATCTTGGATCGCGGCGACCTCCTCTCTCCAGGTGGGTTGGTGCGCGAGGCTCCATCAGGTCAGTGAAACTGGCTAACTCATTTGCATCACAACGATTTTGAATTATTAAAAAAACTCACAAATCACTCCAGCCAAACACACAAACAAAACAGACATAAACAAAAGGAGAAATGAAAGAAAGATGATTACAGGTTTTTATTTCAGGTTTAGAAATGGGGGAAGTGGTAGATCAGACTTTTTTTTTATATATAGACTTTATATAGAAAAAACTCGCTAAACTGATTGGTTCCCCCACAACAAACCACTACAAAAGCAAAGTCAGGGGCATAATTGTGGTACAGTCAAACCTCTATTTTAAGACTTCCAAAATGTCCGGAAAAATCGGTCGTAAATTGGAGGGGTCTTATAATGGAGGTTTTCACTGGCAGCCGTCGAAAGAAAAAGTTCAGCACAGTTCATACTCTCTTCTTTATGCACACATACAATGACATTAAAACTGGATTTGGGTCTTTCCAACTCCATAGGATTGTGTAATCGATGTTGCAGTTTCACTTCGCTGACTTCTTTTAATCACCTCCACTCTCTCCTCCAAAGTCAGTGGTTTTCTTTTTCAAAGTCAGTGGTTTTCATGCTTTTCCTACGCTCTCCGCCATCTTTTCTACAACAAGGGAAGCGACTCCGCTTTCAGGCCCTTGACCGGAACATACACATGGTTGTTTCCCTTTGCTTGAAGTCTATGCAGACGACAGTAACGGTCTTAAAACCGACAAAATAGCGGTCGTAAGTCGCGTTTTAGAGGAAGTCGTTTAACTTAAGAGAGGTCGTTTACATAGTAGAATGCATCCGTGCCAAAAAATCCGGTCTCAAATGAGAGGTGGTCGCTTAACAGAGGGTCTTAAAATGGAGGTTTGACTATAAGGGAGCAAAGCAAGTTTAGAAGTGACCGAGGTATGGTGTGCACACAGATTTACTTCCCTTGAAGCAAATACATCAAATTGACAGCTATTTTAATTCTGGACATATATGGCTGAAAAGACTTGAATGAGTTAATAGTTAGTATGAACTTGATAGGGTGATATTCCAATGGACAGATCTTTTCAGTTTTCATTAGCGTTTTTACCTGTGTCGATTTTTACAGTTTTTCATTAGCATTTTTACCTATTTGAAATGGTTTTGTTTCCAGTTATTCATTGGGTAGATCTTTGTTTGTTTGTTTTCGTATCCTGGCTAAAAGACTCCAGGGGCCATCCCAACAGCTGAAGCACTTGAACAACTAGGGTAGAAATGCAACAGCTAGGGATGAGAACATTACATGTGTGACCGTTTTTGATTATCCCACCGCTTGGGGCAGCCACACTCCGACTTTGGAGGATTATTGGCTAGATCTGATTGTTATCAAATGCGCCTAAAACGTCAGTCCTGGAGGAACAAAAACTGAACAGCGTCACTCATTGAAATTTTTGTTTCTAAAAGTTTATGTCATTACATTTTTACAGATTCCATTCTAAAGGACAATGAAATTCTTAATTTCCACTATGTAATTACTCTTTTTAAATTAAAGATTCTATTTCTAAAGATTCCATTGTATTGTATGATACATGTGTTTATGCTACTCAATGTATTTAGTCCTTATCTACAATGTTCATTGTGTATGTGTTTTCGTGTGTACCATTGTATTTTAGTGTTTATTTTGATATTGATGTAAAGCGCTCTGAGCTCCCTGCAAAGGGAGTAGAGCGCTATGCAACTGTCCTTAACTCATTCGCATCGCAATGATTTTGAATTATCAAAAAAACTCACAAATCACTCCAGCCATACACACAAACAAAACAAACATAAACAAAAGGAGAAACGAAAGAAGATTACAGGTTTTTACTTCAGGTTTAGACATTGGGAAGTGGTAGATCAAACGTTTTTATGCATAGACTTTATATAGAAAAAATCTCTACAGCGATTAGTTTCCCCACTTCAAACCACTACACACGCATAGTAAGAGGCAACAATGTGGTCTAAGGGAACGAAGCAAATTTAGAAGTGACCAAAGTGTGGTGTGCACACATATTTACTTCCCTTGAAACAAATTCATCAAATTGACAGCTTTATATTAATTCCAGCCATATGTGGGTGGAACAACTTGAATAAGTTAATTATTATTATTATTATTATTATTAAAGGATGGTTTAATGAATTAAACTACACAATCTAATTTAATCATACTATACCAAAACTCAAAACAACTGCATTAGCCTAAAAAAACCTGGAACCTACCCTAGCACATAGCTAAAACGAAAGTGGCCCCAAGGGACTGCACCCATACCGCAGGGAGTAGCGGGAGTGACTCCCCTTACTTCCGGGTATGACGCGCACCCTTGGGACACCGGATATGTCAAGTGAATTGTTACCTTTGCACATTAGGGTTGTTTTGGTGTGCAGGCGATTGTGGGCAGGTGGGCAGCATACTGCTACCTGAGCCTCAGGTGTACACGGAGAAGTCACGGCCTGAGAACCTGGGCAGTCAGCCCATCTTCTTCTCCCCCACCCTGCGCTACGCTGGGGGGTCAGACTTCTGCCAGAAACACAGGTATCTGGAACTCCCTACGTGGGTGCTACTCTTTCAGTGTTACACTGATTTCAGTATTTTTTTAATTCATCAAAACAAAAACACAATTTGACCACAAGCAATTAGGGGCATTTTGAACTTGGTTGTTTTATCTTAGAAGTTTACAAAGGCAATGTAATAATTTTACAAGGCTTATCAGACTCAAACTGTCTCTCAATTGTAACTGTCTGTCTCGTTATATATCTCTCTCTTAAGGTTTGGGGTCAACCGGGAATTCCCGCTCGCACGGAGGACGCCACGTTCTCCCCATGCCCCCCCCCCCCCTGAGTTCTGCCAATATACTCTGCCAGGGTCATGGGTCCCTGCCTTTCATTTTTTTTCATTTTGGGGAGTTGCACCCACGTCCCTACCCTATGAACTTCGTTCTGCTAAATCTTTCAAATCTCTCAAAACCGCTCTTAAAACTCACCTCTTCCAGCAATGCCTCTGATTTCTTCCCTGTCCTGTTTCGTGCCTTAAAACTATATTCCACTTATTGTGTGTGAGGGTATGCGCGCACATCTTTTTGTGTGTGCGTGTGGGTATGCATGTTCCGGCTGTGTGCATGTTTGTGATAGTCAATATTTTAGTAGTTTATTTATATATTTATGATGCATTTATTTATTCATTTAAATAATTTGTGAAGCGCCCGGAGCTCAAGAGAGAAAGGGCGCTCTATTAATATTAGTTATTATTATTATTATTATTATTAAAACGGGGGTAGAGCAAGTACTGTATTATACGGACTTTAAGGCGATACTTTTTTTTCACAGATTTAGAGTCCTGCGCCTTATAATGTGACTAATAAAACAGTAAGAAACTGTAATAACAAAATCTGAATTTTGTGTAAAATTTGGGGGGTGCGTCTTATAGTCCGTAAAATACGGTAAAGGAGGGATGGGGTTCGGTCTGGGGTCTGGGGGAGGAAAGCCTCCGGTCCCAGAAGCTGATGAAAGTTTGAATGTGAAAGAGCATTGGAGGCCTCTCCAGGGAGAGAAAAAAAATGTAAATTCATAAACAACGTTATTGTTTTTAGCTAAAGCTCTGGCATGGAATAATATGAAGTATATGTGAGTTTAGCTTAGGTTTGCGCAATCATTGTGAAACTTAATCAAATTAAACAATCAAGAAATGGCGTAAAAGGGCCGAGAGGCCCACTTCTAGCCCTATTACACCACTACTACTGCTTCTACTACTATATGAAATCAAAGGTGTTGGCGTGGTTGTTATAGATTTTTATTGTTGGAAGAGGGAGGAGAGGTCTGGAACCCATATAACACACGCAACACACCTGTAGCATACAAACCTGCAGATTGCAAACTTAAGATAGACATGAATGAACAATTTTGCAGGTGCAAATATACAAAAATGTACAAACAGAGTAAAGTCTGCAATGGGAGAAACACGATCTCCATATTAATTGGTCTTTGCAGACCTGTTTACTCTACTCTTTTCGAGTAGTATTCTACTCAATTTGGACCTCTACTACTCTTCAAAATTGAAAATAATGCTTTAATTATTCTTTCAGTGAACATTATTTGATGGTTTAATGAATTAACTACACATTTTGAGCCAAAACTACTCATTTCAGCTATCCAGACTACTCAAGACTTGTGTAGGGGGTAAACAGGTCTGTCTTAAGCTCTTTGCATTTTCCAAGCGTTTCTCTAGAGTTATTGTTGTTTTGTGTTTCACTAGAGTTGTTAGATAGGGAGATGCAAAGGGACGTAATAAGAGTGTAACAACTTGTCATCAGATCCAATAGTTCCACAGATTCATCCAGGATTTTTTTTTTCCTCCTTCTAGATTCGTGGACCCAAGATCTCGTAAAACCTACCAGGCTCGGGTGGCCTTTCAAGTGTGGGTCAAACCGGGGTCGTACAAGGTCGGGGGTCAAGGCCAGGGTCAGGGTTCAGCGGGCGAGGACATAGCGCAGCAGGTGGACCCCCACTTTCGGAACAGCGAACTAGCTTGGTCAACTAAGGAGAGGGGGTCACTCATGCTGCACGCCCTGCTTTTGAGGGTGGAATGAGCTTGGGCGTGATCTTAGGGTCTTTCCTGATGCTTGTAAATTGTTAGCTGTCTTGTTCCTTGTGCGTGTGGGTGTGTGTGCTTCTGTCTGTGTGCTTGCTTGCGTGTGAGTTTCTCTGGGCCTGCTCCAACCATTTCTCTGTTTGCATCTGATTCATTCCTCTTTATCCAGCCGAAGTCGGACTTGCTGGGCCTAACTATTTCTTAGTTAGGCGCATAACAGCAGCATGACGCATCTGCGCTCATAATTGACTGGACAATGTCTGAGTAATCGAAGAAGAAGAAGAAGATTCCTCTTTATTTTGGTTCTCTGTTCTCTCTTCTTTTCTTTCTTACTTTCGCTCTTGGAGTCGGTAAGCACTCTGAGCTCGACAGTGATAAAGTGTATGATATATCAACTATTATTATTATTAATATTCTACGATGTTTTGGTTCTTTTTTGGTTCTTTAATGTTTGAGTATGGTTTCTGTATGTTGATGGTGCCTCTGTCTCTCTAAGCTTGTCCCATTGATTACCGTCATTTTCGGACTATAAGGTGATATTTTTGTCTCCAATTTCGACCTATGCTCCTACCTTAAAATGCGGACTATAAGCCGCTACTTTTTTCCTCAACTTTGGCCCATGCGGCTTATGGACTGATGCGGCTTATCTGTGGATTTTTTTTCCATTCTATATTTATCAGTATGATTAAATCTGTTTCTGGAAACATTCTTCAGCCTATTTTGAGCTTCTTTTGACTCGAAACTGGTTTTGGTGATCAATAGATTCAAATCTCATGTTTAAAGTGTCTGAGAACATTAAATACTCATGTTCTGATAGGAGACTTTCTATATTTGTGTTGGTTTGTGCACATACCATTTTCTCTGCAGCTTATAAACTGGTGCAGCTTACATGTGAATAAATACTTAATTTTTTGTCAATACAAGGGATGCAGCTTATATACAGGTACGTCTTATAGTCCATTTTTTTGGTAATAAATGAGGGCGCCCTATTAGTGAACAAAATTGTGAGAAGAGAGGCAACGATTGCCATACTCGGTACAGTCTACTGTGAGTCACAACATCGCAAGTGGTAACGAGTCGCTGATACAACGAATACTCACGTTAAAATGCTTCAAAATCCTTATTATCATCCGAGATACCGTCCAACTGATGCCATAACCCTTCATTGGATGTAAAAAGCATCGTTATAGAGCTTAAAATGCCATAATTCTACCAGTTTTCGGGAAGAAAAGTCCAAACACAACAACCGGAAGTCGCAAAAACGGAAGTTCGATTATTTGAGAAGGGAGCCAACTCTCGTTTATGACAGCAGTAATGGCGGTTGGTAAGCGATTACAGGACATGTATGGACTTCAAACTTCGACTTTCTTTTGCGAGGTGTGTATCGCCTTATAAACGAGGGGGCCTTTTACTTTAATTTTTTCAGATTTTTTTGGAAAATTGCCCTATTCCATTTATGCACAGCAGCGCCTAATAATCCGAAAAATATGGTATTCTTTTCTACGTCCCAGCTCTCCCGGTTGAGTTGTGTGTGTGTGTGTTTTAGTTCGTTAGTCTTTCAGTTTGCTCATTTCATGTCTCTAAGCTTATGTGTCACTGTGTGCAGTTCATATTTTGTCGCTGTATGTCTTTCAACCCCCCCCCCCCCAGCTTCTTCTTTTTTATATTTATTTATTCTGCGTAGGCCTGCAAGTTCAATTGAGTGTGGTATGGTATGGAATGGTATGGTATTATTTTCTAAATTCTAGGCTGCTCCCACCTGGAGAGCACGCATTGCTATTAGTGCAAGGCCACCCAGTGTGTGTGTGTGTGAGAGAGAGAGAGAATTTGAAACTGCATGTTTTTGTCAATGTTTTTGACGTACAGAGTTGGGGCTGAAATCAACAACTTAAAGCAAAAGGGCGGTCTGTGCAGGATCTACTTGAAGACTTAGTGGTGTCTGGTTTGTGATAAAGATGTGTCTGGTGGTTTTCCAGCATTGTGCGAGTGTATTGTGTGTGTGCGGCTTCAAATAAATGCAGTACTGAAGTACTTAAATCCTGCAGACCCGGTTGTCATTCCTACTTTCCTGGCTTATTTTGTGGTCCGTTCCTCTCCCGATATGAAACCGTGAAAGAATTAGAGAAAGAGTGTAAGAAAAAGTTATGAAATTAACCCGTCCTTGATTTAAAAAAAAGAAAACCCCTGTGGGGATACCAGGGGATCTTTTGTATAAATAGTTCCCCCACCTTCTGGACGTTCTGTGCTTGTAACTTCCTCTAATCTGTCGCTCTCTTTGACTCTGCCTTTTCCCCTTTGCTTGCTGTCATCTGCTATATTTCTGCCTTACTGGTCCATTCTCCTGCCTTTTTTCAAGAAACACTTTCAAAAACATTCCCTCCAGTCGAATTCAGACACACTGGGCCTAATTATTTCTTATTTAGGCGCATAACGGCAGCTAACACATCTGCGCTCATAATTGACAGGAAACTGTCTGAGCGATCGAAGAAGAAGAAGAAGAAAAAAAGAGAAGGAAATAGTATATGTTATTAATGATCCATGAAATAGGCATTTGATTGCCTGTAAGAAATACAAACAATGAAACAAAAAGTAAAACCCAGAAATCAGATTTCTATTTATCCACTCGGATATGAATTATTTATTCACTCGGCATTCATAGTAGCTGGATAGTTGACTGTTGTCGAATTGTTGAAAACCAACCCTTATAAAAGTGTGAGAGCCAAAGTCCGAAGGTTTAATTCGACATACATATATTTTTACATCTTCCTGGTTTTGTTTGTTTGTTTGTTTTCAGTTATGTGTACGACTTGAACTAAGCTGCACCGGTACTTCATTTATCAAACCGGTTTGTTTGCTGGAATTTTTGCCACGCTGTTGGAAGAGAATCTCTTTTTTTTATGTCATGTGCATTCGTTTGTGTAATGGGGGCGATAGATTGCCTGTGGTCAGTTGTGCAGAACAGGGATTGTCTAAGGTAGTTATGGTTCACAAGAAAACAAAGGGAGTGTATTGTTGAAAGAACGGAACTTTATTCATTCTCCAGGGATGTGAGAGTTACACATAAGCGCGTAAATGTGCTTTTTCTATTCAACTGAATAAAAATTTAAAAAAAGATAGAGAGAGGATCGTACAGGTTGATGAGTTTGGTAGATATAGGCTTTCTTCATTGAGCACACAGTGAAGACAAAAGAAGTTTGTAGCATAAGTGCATTCCCTTGATTGAATTTCGTAAGCTTCTCTGTGATTGGCTAGTTAAGTCCAATGGCAATGCGCCTTTTTTTATGTGCTCGGCTACTTCCTCTGTGTCATTTCGAAGAAGTAACTGGATGTTTTCAAGGCTGTTGAGAGAAATGTTTCATCTTCAACCATGAAACTTGATGTGAAGAAAGAGGAGATTGACAAAGGATGCCCACACAAATTGAACAGGCCTTGGTTGAATGAAACTATTGGACAGTAAGATTTGTGTAGCGGCCAACCTGAAAAAAACTTTGATGTCGCAGGCAAAGTTTTGTTTAAGTACTTTGACGATACCATCAGCTATGCTTTTTTTGCTTTTCAAACATTTCTTTGTCCATAGTGTGTAATGGTTTTTGTGTGATAATCAGTATTGCCATGCATGAACTAAACGCTCATCTGTGTTTCTAAAAGACCAAACATGCCATGTTGAAATGTGTTGTGTTTTGAGGAACCGCATGCTAGATGTTTCATGTTCTACAGCATGTAGTAATGCTTCAGTCGAAGGTGCAAGAGAGTTGCTCGCTCTGCGTCAGTTATAGCTGTGGCTGTCAGGCATTTTGTTTTGCGCTGAATGAGTAGCTAAGACATTCATGCCGTCAGCCATTTATTGGTGGCCATTGCTCATGATATAGTATGTCTTTTATTATAGTAAATACACACATATGTAAGGTAGGTAAGTCATGTATATGTTTTGGGTTGTTGTTTTTTGCAATGTTTTGTTTTGGGCCTTCTTTATCTTTTTGTATATTTTTGGTTGGTTTTGTTTTGCAAATGTGATGACAATGTATAATCCTCATAGTGTATACACCATGAAGTTTTAATTTATTGCTTTTTTTGTTTTGTTTTCAAATTCGAGTCTTCAAATGGTTTTTGAAATAAAATATTAAAAGAAGGATCCGACTCGGAAGGATGAGAGATTAAACAACACAGTATGTGATCTTGAGAGAGGAAGAAGACAGAACATTTAACTAATAAAGCTTTGTGATATTGTCAGAAACTTCACCAAAAAGGTGTGTGAGAATGAAAAATGTTGGAGAACAAAAAAAACAGGGGGAGAATGTGAGAGAAAAAAAGAAGAAAGGCGAATGTAATATAAGATGTTGCTAAGAGTGATAAAATAAAAAAAAAGGGAATATTTTGAGGGTAGTGTGGAAATCAGTTGTGTCCAGTTATGACGCTAGATAGCAGGGGAGGCAAATGGTATTCTGGAAAGCTGGGCTGAAAATTTGTTTAAGCTGGACATGCCTTGCCCAGAATGCATCAACGTTTTCTGGGGTATAGGAGAATATTTGTCTGCGTGTGTGGATGAAAGGGTTACACAGTAGTGGAAGTTTCCAATGATCACATACAACAGTCTCTCGGGCATCAGAATTGTCTGAAGTCCACTCTGCTGAAAACCGGGGTAAAAGGGCAGCCAAGGCCCCACACTGTGAAGGGACAACACTGAAACCAGTTCCCAGTGAGAAATCACTTTAACCCTTTCACTGCCAACGTCGCATTTTTGCACCACAATGGTTTAACACCCATGTCGGTAAAAAGCATCAAATCGGGGCCTGTTGTCTGAAGACCCTATTTTCGTAATGTTGGGAGGTAAGGATAGGCCTAATGTTATGCATGTCACAGAGAAATCCGCAATATTGCAGATTTTTTGTTTATACCCAGGCAAGTTAAATGGTATTTTTTGCCTAAAAAGTGGCTGGCGGCAAAAGGGTTAAATTGGTATTCAACAGAAAATATAACACCCATTAAAACCCCTTGACTGCCAGAAAACATTAAAGAAAAATTCAATGCTCAAACCATGCCATGAAAAAGACAACTGATAGAGCCAATCTGTCAAAATGGTCTGGGGATATAACTCTTGACTGCATTAGAGCAAAAGCCAGCATATCAGAGTTATTCCTCTTCATCTGTTGATATCGTCAGTGATGTTATCAAGTTAGTACGTGATACGTGACATGGCAGTCAAGGGGTTAAAAAGGCAAAGCCTCTGACATAAAAGCCAATCCTCTGTCGGAAATTCTTAATCCTCTGAAATTTGCAGATCCTCTGACAATTCTGATGCCTGGTCTCTGCATTCAAACAGGACATATCGTTACTCAGTGAATGGTAAGAACATGTTTTGCTCAATTGCGTAAAGTGATGTCATACTATGAACTCGATTACAGGACTGAATCCACTTTCAGTTGGAAAGATGGTGATCAAGCTGTGCGCTTTTTATTTAATTTTTTATAACATTTTCCATTCTCCCTTGAATTAGTGTGTGCAACAGTGACTGCTTTCGATGAGATGGGCTGCTGTTATTGTTTGCAAATATTATTACAGTAACATGATGTTTGTTTGTGTTTGAATGAAAGTGGAATTCAGTATTGGTATTGATTGTGGTGTAAAACATGTAAGACCTTTATTTGCCCTGTAAAAATATACGACGAGAATCATAATAGTGTATTGTTTCTTTGGATGTTGACAAGACAGTCCTGAATGACTTGCTTACAAAAGAAAGGTAGTGACATGTATTTGAAAAGCTAAGAAGTATCCGTGCATTTGTTTGTAATGTGAGTATACTTGTGTTGGAAGACAGATTTTTGTTGTTGTTGTTGAGAACAAATATTCTCCTATTGGCCACTGCAAAGAACACCTTTTGCAAGAGTGAATGCCCTTGGTGGGCAGGGGAAGATGCTTGAGTACTGACCAATCAAGGGAATAACTCTCGCCAGTAACCCTATTTGAGGCCACTGAATGGCTGCCTTTTGCAAGAGTGAATGCCCTTTTGGATACTGACCAACAAGGGCTTAACTCTTGCCGTCAAGGGCGTTAGTAACCCTAGTTGCAGTGGGCAATATTGTACTTTTTCTCTTAGTCTTACAGTCCATACAATTATTCACGAACGTAAGCAAATTTATTCACTGAAAGAACACTCGCACACACATATAAGTCAATACACAGATTACGTACCAGTTTGAGTCAGTCATGGCTGACTACTACTACTAGATAGCAGAGGAAGTGAGTGCCATGCTGGAAGGCTGGGCTGGATTTGTTTTGTAGTAGGGAAGAGAAGTCTTGGCAGATTATATACAAATACAGCATAGCAATTGCCCACATTACTAGAAGATACATTTGAGTGCATAAGAACACAAGAAAACGTTCTGCTTTTACTCAGTTGCTGTGTGAATAATCACTACTTATCAATCAATTTCCCTAGCCTAGGTATGTGACTTTGTCTTTACTGTAAGTTCATAATGATGGAATTGGGATTTGAAGCGTGCTTCTGTTATCTGGTGTATTTTTTTAAGTTGCGTTTGTGTATATACAGTTTGTGCAGGATGTGTTGATTCTTGTGTGTATGGATAAGTATGCCTTTGGAAAATAAACATCCCTACAGAATGTAAAATGTTGAATAATGCGTTTCTGAATAAGTCCCACCCTACCAAGATCTCAAACACCAAAACATGGAAGAAAGTGTAGATTGATACAAGAATGAAGATGAACAGACGTAATAACACAATAATAAACTTAACTGTCTATTTCATAATGGAGTAGCATGCATGCAGGCACACTACACCATATACAACACATAAGCAGCTTAGTCATTTAATTGGCTTGCTCCTTTAACCCTCTTGCATTTATTCCGCCCAAAACCGCCCAGCCAGAAGTTGCCTCTGGTGTATTCAAGCCGCCCAAAACCGCCCATAACTTACCCCCACTCTGAGACCCCCTGTGATGGCATTTTCATCACGCACTAAGTTCTGGCTTGTTATACACACGCTATGAAGAAGCTTCTCACTTGCAATGATGTGATAGTAACTGTATGCTTCAAAAGACAGATTTTCCTGAAAATGTGTGAAAGAATCTGAACACTAGAAGAAGTTTTGTCTGTAACAAATGCGAATGCAAGAGGGTTAAATTAAAAGAAAATGAAGAAAAGTAAAATGTAATTACTTTGACGTTGTGATCCGCTTAACTTGATTTATCATTAGCAAAATGTCGGTATTCCTTCTTGTTTGTTTTTAATATGTTTTTTTAAAACATGAACTCTGTAAGTGCAAGCAAACAAACAACAAAACCAACAGAAACAATAAAATTTGGGATGTCTGTAAGTGTAAATACTTTGATCAACTTCTACCCTATGCTGGATGAATGAACCAGAATACCTGTTAAGGGCCTGTGTGTGTGTGTGTGCATATGTAGATGTGTGTGTGTGTTCAGAAACTGCTGATTCAAGAGATATATTTACGGTTTGTATTTGACTGGTAAATGTAGAGTAGACATCTAATCTTTAAACACAACCCAATTTTAATGTAGCAAAAGCAGAGTAGTATTGGGAAAGTAACAACCACATAATGGAATGCAAGATGAGATAAAAGTAGTGGATTAATTGTCTTGTTTTCTTTTGTATACTTTTTATGTTTGTATGAATGGTGAGTGAAAAGCGCATTGAGTTATTGCTTAGCAAGATTATGCGCTATATAAGCATTATTTATTATTATTATTATACTGGTTGTTTTTTAATAGCTCGGATATGAGCGCTCCCGTTTTTCCCCATGCTAGGATTAGGCATAAAAACATGAAGTGTTCTCTATGATGATATGAGTTTTGTGAGAATGATGCTGTTTTTAGCTAATGCCACTTGTGAAGTGTTGAAACAAAGACCATTTTCCAGTAAAAAAAAAAGAAGAAAAAAAGTACTGGTACTTATATTGTGCATATTTTCAGTGTATAAGTACAGTCTTGGAAGAAAATAAAGTGGAATTGCTGGTGTTGATTAGAATGTGTTCTTTATTTTGTACCTGAGTGAGCATTGAAATGAGTGTGTGTGTCAAAGTCAAAAATAATATTTTCAGATGGAACATTGAATAAGCAATAATGATTTGCTTTTTTTACCTCAAGCCACCTATAACTCATAGAAAGGAAAGAAAGAGAAGCAAATGAGCATGCAATACAAAGAAAAAGGTGTAAATCAGTTCATGCACTCACATATTCAAGTACTCAATAATAAATTTCGATGGCTTGGAGTCAAAACGGACTATCTCTAGATAGTCCATTGACGTATTATTGGACTTATTGCAAAAACTAATAACTTCTATAAAACAATGACTGCAGAAATATAAAAAGGGGGTTATGCTTTTTATATTTCTGCAGTCTTTTTTTGATGCAAGTTATTAGTTTTCGTAATAAGTTCAATAATATGTCAATGGACTATCTAAAGATAGTCCGTTTTGACTCCAAGCCATCGTGACATGCTCTCTCTCTCTCTCTCTCTCTCTCTCTCTCTCTCTCTCTCTCTCTCTCTCTCTCTCTCTCTTTCATACATACATGTGTGTGGGTGTGTTTGAGAGAGAGAAAGAGAGGCAGGCTGTAGTAG
This sequence comes from Phymorhynchus buccinoides, assembly GCA_017654935.2. Lineage (NCBI taxonomy): Eukaryota > Metazoa > Mollusca > Gastropoda > Neogastropoda > Raphitomidae > Phymorhynchus > Phymorhynchus buccinoides. The sequence goes on from CM065698.1 coordinate 22,635,626, forward strand.
TAAGTATACTCTACATGACTGTTGAAGAAGCACTCCTATGGAAAGCAGGAATGTGGAATGTGTGTGTACACATACACGCAAGCACACATGCAAGCACACATGCAAGCACACACACACACACACACCAAATGTTACAAACTTGGGATTAATTGCTTCCACAAAGAAAGCAATTACTTTAGTTTCTCTGTAAAAGAACTGTCAACGTAAGTGATGTTTTCCCCATAAAATGAAATCCTGAGTTCCAAGTTTATGCCCTCTCAAACTATAAAATAAATTCCTAAGCACACACACATACTAACCTTTTTTATAACAAAAAGAATCCGTCTTTTATGACATCTGTTTATTTCTCCCATTGTCATGGCACCCCTTCTGGAATTTTCTAAGCATGCTATGCCCCCTTCCCCACCCTCCCCAATCTACTCCATAGGCACATGCAGGTCTGCGCTGATAACGTCTTTTATGACATCTGTTTATTTCTCCCATTGTCATGGCACCGCTTCTGGAATTCTCTAAGCATGCTATGCCCCCTTCCCCACCCTCCCCAATCTACTCCATAGGCACATGCAGGTCTGCGCTGATAACGTCTTTTATGACATCTGTTTATTTCTCCCATTGTCATGGCACCGCTTCTGGAATTCTCTAAGCATGCTATGCCCCCTTCCCCACCCTCCCCAATCTACTCCATAGGCACATGCCGGTCTGCAATGGGTTATGTACTCAGTGGAATCCCTCAGGGTAGCATCCTTGGACCCATTCTCTTTACTATTTTTTATTAATGATCTTCCTGAGTGTGTAGAATCTCCATGTAAAATATTTGCTGATGATACAAAAATGTTTAACAAATCATGTAACTGTCAATTACTTCAGCAAGATTTAAACAAACTACAGGACTGGACTACTAAATGGAATTTATATTTTAATACAGATAAATGCAAGGTTATGCATGCTAGTAGGAAAAATCCCAACAAAGATTATACTATGACTAAGAACGATGTCCCCGTTTCATTAATAACATGTGAGAAGGAGAAGGATTTGGGAGTTATATTTGATAAAGATTTATCTTTTGATGCACATATCCAAAGCTGCGTAAATAAAGCGAACAAAATGATAGGGTTAATTAAAAGAACATTTATTAATATTGATTATGACATATTTACCAAACTATATAAAGCACTAGTAAGGCCACATTTAGAGTATGGAAACAATATATGGTATCCTAAATATAAATATCAATCAGTAGCTATTGAAAAAGTTCAACGAAGGGCTTCAAAGCTTGTTAAAAAATGCAGAAATATGACTTATGAAAACAGACTTCTTTATCTTAATCTCTATTCCCTTAAAGGTAGAAGAGTCAGGGGAGACCTGATTGAAGCATATAAAATATTTAATGGTCATGTTGATTTGTCATGGGATGATTTCTTTACATCTGTACAATATGATATAACAAGGAATTCATATGGTAAGGTTTTCATTAAGCGATATAACACTAACATTAAAAAATATTGTTTTACTAACAGAATTGCTAACCTATGGAATGATTTACCAGTGGACCTAAAATGTGCACCCAATACTAATACATTCAAAAATCGTCTAGATAATCATCCAAAATTTATAAATTTAGAAGCATTGATTAAAATTGCATGATAGGAAAATTCAACCGATTACACCTTGATCAAAGATACAAAATAAAAATTGATGATTCGATGGGACTGCCAAAAAGCTTGACAGCTTATTTAGTCCCTACCCCTACTACTACTACTACTAATGTGCGTGCGTACACACACACAGAATGAGAGACAGTAGCCAAAGAGCTCAGGCATATGAATCGGAAAGTTTAATATTTACACCCCCCCCCCCCCCCCCCCCCCCCCCCCCCCCCCCCCCCCCCCCCCCCCCCCCACTTTTTTTTGTGTATGGTGGCCAAATAATACTGTTTTACAATATTTCTAGGACAAAATAGTCAAAGTGTTGATTGTGGCCACGCATAGCTAAGAAGAAGAAGACAGCTTGTATTTTAAATAATAATGATTATTTCAATCGCCTATGCGTCTTTTGTTTATACTTAATAATGCTGAGCTATCGAGGATCCAAGCGTGACCTTCCTGTTCTGTAGTCACATGATTGCAGCAAACAACATGGCCACTCTTTGGTGATTTCGAAAGCAGAAACAGCTCATATTTTTGTTGCTTGATAAGTCGCATTAAGCATTCTTTTCATGTCCAAGACGCAAATGATCTGAAAGGGGACACATTTGAAGATAAGATCTATGCATCCAGCCATGGTGAGGGTGTTCAGCTGTCACACTTTCAAGAGTGCCACTGTGGTCCCTGTGGCAGACGAACCCTTGGTCGTGTGTGCTGACAACAACTTGGTGTTTGTGGCCACCCGCCAGTGTGTCATTCTAGTGTTCAAACGCAGCGAAGATGACAGCGGTTTCGTGGAGTGGCGGTCCATCAGCACGATATGCGTGGTGGAGAAAATGGCTTACAACAGATACAGTGAGTTTCACACTCACAGTGTGGCATGTGTCAAAAGTTTATCTGATAAGACATACAATTATACATCAGAATCTTCAGCAAGCTGAAGGAGGATACATTATGTTCAAAGAAAGAAGGAAAAAAAAAGAAGTTTTCCAAACAACTAACGTACTGGTCCTTTGGATGAGACCTAAAACAACTGAGGTCCTGTGTGCGAACGCACGCACAAAATCTTGCATGCACGTTAAAGCCCATTCCACTACTGACTACTCGGTACGAGTAGGATCCCCAATCGGAAGAAAGAAGAGCTGCTTCCAATTCTTCTTCTGCTTCTTCCTTTACCCAAAATACAAAGAACAATGAATGAAAATTAAAAAAGAGAAACTACACAGCTGGCAAAGAGCCGTATGCTATGCTAATGTTTTAAGTTAGCCATCCCCCTTCGTCTTTTTGAAGTTTCTGATCTTCTTTCATAGAGCAACCACCATCATCCTTTTGATGGTTTTGTTGCGTTAGAACTGGGGGACTTCAGTCAAGCAGAAAAGCTTCAGAGAATGTTGCCGCCCGGATGACCGGCATTGACATGGTTGGGAAAATGGGGTAGAAATGTGGTCGTGGAAGTGCATGACGGGAAGAGAGTATTACAGGGGTGGGTGAGGTCAAGGAGGGAGTAGTGGGATGAATTAGGGATGAGGGGGTGTTCAGATCCGGGATGTGAAGCCTTCCACCGAGGGTGATGTTATTGGGAGGGAGAGAGTTCCACTCTCTGATGGTCCTGGGAAAGAAGAAGAATTTCCTGTAGCTTGTATTGCAGGACGGCAGGAGATATGTCGACTGATGTGGTTGTCTTGTCTGTCGAGTTGGGGGAAGGGCTATAAGGGGTATTGATGGAGATGTCCCCGTGGTGAAATTTGTGGATGGTGGATAACCTGGAAGTGCGTCTTCTGTCAGCGAGTAGAGTCCAGTGTAGCTGGGTGTACATTTCATCCACGCTGGATGTCTGGCGATACCTGTTCACCACTCAGCGGGCAACCCTTTGCTGTACCTATTAAAAGATACCCTCTAACTGAGTCTAAGGAGGGTTCTTACTTCTTTGCATAAACACTTAGTTAAGTTTCATTCTCCTTCACGTTCTTCAACCTAAATAGTAATGAAGTAGGCTTCTTGAGTCGAAGAAGAAGAAGACTTCCTTTAAGTTTAAGTGACGTGACCACAGTCACTATTCTGTCACTGTAGAACATATAGAATACTAGCTGTTAGTGTTACACATGGACCACAATTGTATAAAAATCTCCAAACACATTCAAACATACTCACAAGCCTAGAGTAGAAACAACCACTTAATTGGACAAAAACATTTAACAATAAAACAAACATATGTACGCATGAACGCATACGCATTCATGCAACAAAAGATAAATGCACTTATGGACCAATCATAGGCATAGTGGGTGGACACATATTTACAATGTATTTGTAACCACTCGACTTATAAAATGCACGGTACACTCGAGTCATACTACAGTGCATTTTACATATATATAGGTACACAAAAATCAAAGTTGAAAAAAAAAATTGCTCTTTTTTTCCTTTGGGTTATGTTATAATCTCGATATTGAAACACGTACAAAAATAAAAGATAGTAAAATATCTTGTTCCATGCATTTTCTTTTCCTTTATGTTTGAATGACCCTGAAATGCCCTTCCCTCCCCAAAAAAAAGAAAGAAGGTAAAGGTGTGCACCCCCTCTTACATTTCTGCTCTCTCCACATTTTCACACCTGCCTTTCTTACCAAACAATTTTAAGCTGTATCAACTTTTTGAGCTATTTATCTTTGTTGAGTAATGAATCACAGTCATGATAAAGGCCATTATCTAATAGAATCCCCCCCCCCCCCCCCCCCATGTAGTGCTGTACACACAACAGCCACGGAGAATTTGTCACAGTCCTGGTTCATTGCGTTTTTTCCATCTTGCCTTTATTTTCTGCTATTATTGAATGCATGTGTTTAATTATATAAATGGATTAAAATTAGTGTTAAATATAGCAAACGATAGAGGATGAAGTACTCAATCTGCCCCGGCTCCCAATCGTCCCGCAAAACAAGGGGTCCCAGGGATTCCTTCACTTACAGTATAGAGGGTCTTAGAGGCGGGATAGAGGGTCCCAGTGGCATTGCGAACACTAAAAAGAATTTTTCTAGTGCATCCCTGGGACCCCCTGCACATTCTTTTAGAGGGTCCTTGAGAATTTTAGTGCTTCATAGACCCCCAAATGGGGGTCCCTGGGAGCCCGGGGGAGGGGGGGGGCGGACTCATCTTTACCTTTACCAAACCATTTCACCCAGAGGACTACATCATCACCCTGGAGCAGAAGAAGTCGTGGAAGAGCGTGGCACGCTACATCCGCCTGTACCTCAACTGGCACCTGGAGCCCTCGCCGCGCAGCTCCAGGCCGCGGACCAAGGTGCGTGTGGCCGGCAAGGCGCACTCCCTGCACGCCTCCAAGGAGCTCGCGCCTCAGCTGGAGGTGGTCGACCTCCCTCTGGATGGCGCGGTCACCGCTTTGGACGTGTGCCGAGCCACCGGCAACTTTGCCCTGGCTTTTGGCAGAGAGGTAAATTGTGTGGCTCCGTGTGAGAATGGTTTGGTTCATTTTATGATGATAATAATAATAATGAGGACAATTTATATAGTGTCCATCCTACTATGTAGGCTACAGGGCGCTTGACACAGAATTGAAATGGAATAAAAACATGAAACAAAAATCCAATAACATGAGCAGACAAAACAATACCGGTCAGACTTTGTTTGGCCGGTAAAAATGCACATAACAATCAGCAGCAACAACTGCTGTGCCTACTACTACTACTACTACTACTACTACTACTGATAATAGGCCTAATACACGTATGCATTGTCACACAATTCGCAAGCATGAAATAACAGTATATATTCACAACAACATACATTGAGGGTATGGCTGGAGTGTAGAGTGGCACAGTGGTAGCGCGTTCGCCTCGTGTCGAGTAAACCCGAGCTCGAACCTGGGTACAGGGGATTTTTCCTCACTTTGCACTAGGCCTTACGGCCTGAACGTGGAGTCTTTCGGATGAGACGATAAACCGAGGTCCTGTGTGCCCATGCACTTAGCATACATTAAACCCAGTGGCAACGAAAAAGTTATCATTTGGGCAAAATTTACACACACACCACTTTCTTTCTTAATCAGTCACAAAAAAAAGCGCAGGTAAAATTAAAAAAAAATAGAGAAATTGGGTGGCGCGCTCTAGTATAGTAACAAAATCTGAGTTTTTAGTAAGATTTCAGGGGTGTGCCTTATAGTTTGCAAAAATGCGGTATTAGTATTACTCACTGATGAGCACCGATGCAGGTAAAGCTATTTCACGTGGTGGAGAAGACCGTGGCCAACACCACAAGGACCTACCAGGACGTGGAGCCCTTCCTGGAGCTGTGCTGGAACTTTGAGGTCACCTGCCTGTCCCTGAGCGAAGAGTACCTCGTCTGCTGCTCCCGCAACCAGGTCCAGGCCATCAGCATCACCTACGCTGAGGTCGAGCAAGGGAGCCCCCGCCTGCTGGGCAGAGTGAGGTCTTCGCTCTCCTTGGAGAAAAGCACCAGTTCAAGACCTCAGGTAAGGATCCTGACCTAAACCTGTGTGTGTGTGTGTGTGTGTGTGTGTGTGTGTGTGTGTGTGTGTGTGAATGAGAGTACTTATCACTCCAATGTTCTGGAATTTTTTTTAAAAATTGTGATGATGATTTTTATGTTCTCTTTCTCATTATAATTTAATCTAATGATCTAAGAATTGCAGCTGTGAATTTTTTTTGGGTAATATATCCTTCATATAATGGAACCTCCCTTATAAGACCTTGAAAAATCGTTCAAAATGAGGTATTTTAAGGGAGGGGTCTTTAAGAGAGGTAATTTTAACACTAACAAAGAAGGGCAATGTCTCAGAGAAGTAGGTCTTATGTGGGAGGGAGTCTTATAATCGGAGGTCTTATAAGACCTTCAAAAATCGTCCAATATGAGGTCTTATAAGGGAGGGGTCTTTAAGAGAGGTAATTTTAATACTAACAAAGAAGGGCAATGTCTCAGAGAAGTAGGTCTTATGTGGGAGGGAGTCTTATAATCAGAGGTCTTATAAGGGAGGTTCCACTGTACTACGAATCATAGCCAGTGCAAAAAACAAGATGGAAGGAAGCCAGAAGAGAATATGAATGCAATTAATTATTATTATGTTGGTGTCTTTTGGGGGGGTCATTTTCAGTCGTCATCTCCCAAGCAGACCAAAGACGCCCCCCCGACAGGTCAGCGTCTGATGTTCACCCTCGACATGGACCATGATTCCCCGGTCGCTGCTGAGGTCAAAGGTCGGGGTTCGTCCTCGCCGGCGGTGAGTTTTGATCGGTCGACGGCTCCCTCGGCTGGCACGCAGTCCTCCTTCACCTTCGCTGTTGGCGCTCCCAGGTTTGTCGCAGTGTCTTCCCCCATGAGTATACCAGGGGATCAAATAGTTCCCCCAGCTTCTGGAAGTTCTCTGCTAACTACTTCCTCTAATCTATCATTGTCGTTGACTCTACATTTTCCTTTTCTTATTATTTACTATTTTTCTGTTTTATTGGCCCATTCTCCTGCCTTGTCCCCAAAAACATTTCCAAATATTTTTCTCCTTGGAGCTCCTCCGAAATCAGAATGTGTCAGCTGAAATTGGGAATACAGAAGAAGAAGAATACGAAGAATAGACAACCAACATTCAGTAAACGATTTTAGGCTTGATTTGAATGAAATAAATATAAGGGGAAAAAACAACTAAATGTGGACAAGGTTGATCTAATTCTATAGAGTTCTGTTCATTGTGTGTTGTTGTTGTTGTTGTTTTCGTTCCCCAGCTTAAACGCTCTGAGGGCACACCCAATGCCATGTGAACATTTCGCATGGCCTTGGGTGGGAAGATTACGTGTATGGCTGCTTTTAAAGGGCCCCGTCACATCGGCGGCCATACTCTGACTTCAGGGGACTTCGCTCCATTCATGGAGCCACCCACACATTCACTCCACCCGTGGAGTGACAACAACCAACAATTCTTAATGGTGTGTAGGGAGAACTGCCACTAGTAAAGACAGCTTCCATTGGGCACAGCCGCATCATTTTAATATTGGCCATGGGTCAATTTCACTTGCATCACATGTACAGACACTGAATAGCCAAGGACCCTTGACTGTCTATTCATTGTTATAATATTTATTTCCTACACGGTACAGTGTCTGAGATTATCTATTCAAACTATTTGCCTCAACAAAACCCACAGTTTTCTTCAGGTCATGGTGCCTATCCCAAAGTTACACCCCATAACTCCACTCAGATCAGGTTTTGTGTTGAGAGCATCATGGGCAGGACATCTTTAAACTAATTCAAGATGGTGTTTGTTAGCTTTCAAGCTGATTATTCTTGACACCCTCACACCCTCAACAACAACAAAAAAATCAAATCTAAAAGTGGTTTTAAAATATGTTTACTGAAAATCATGATGCAGGTTATTCCGTTCTGTAACAGACCAATTGTGGATGATGAATACTACGAAGAGTGGTCGTTTGAGCCTGACGATAACATCGTGTATGATGGGGATGAAGGGGCAAAAACTCCGTCAAAAATCCTGTACCTCAGTCGTCTCCACCAGGGTTCTCCCCACCCCCAGAGAGGAGCAGCGCCCCCTGTTCTGAGGGACATCAGAGGTATTGGGTTGGATCGAATTACGTATTACCCCATATTTTTCGGACTATAGGGCGCACCTTTGTATAAGGCGCACCCCCCAAATTTTACCCCATTTGCAGGTTTTGTCACTACATTTTCTTACTATTTTATTAGTCATATTAACCCTTTCACCACCAGCCTTTTTTTTTTTAGCAACCAACCACCCTCACCCCCCACCCCCATTAAACTGAACAGGGTAGAAATAAAAAATTATCTTGCAGTGTTGGGAATTCCTTTGTGAAATGTATAACGTTAGCCCTATCCTTACCTCCCGGATTTAACAAGGTCTTCAGATAACAAGCCCTGATTTGATGCCTGTTAATGACATGGGTGTTAAACCATTGTGGTGCATAAATGCGACATTGACAGTGAAAGGGTTAGTGTAAGGTGCAGGGGTCTGGGTGTGGGAAAAAATATATCGCCTTATAGTCAGAAAAATATGGGTAATAACTCATTTATTTTACTGTATGGTTGGATTGAATTGTGTATCCTTGAAATGGATTGGAGTGGAGTGTACTGTGTTTCTAGTGTAGTGTAGTGTAGTGTAGTGTAGTGCATTGTATTGCAACGTATTAACATTTTGCTCAAATGACATTTACTATTGGTTGACATTAGCTTGAAGTTGGGGCCAATAGTAAAGGTGAGAGCTGTGCAGTAAACGGGTGGAAAACAAAATGAAAAAGTGGGCAAAGGTCAAGATATGCCACCCCCCTACATTTCTCGGTTAATTGTATTGTTCCGTTATTGCCTTTCTTACCATAAAGCTGTATTTTAGGAACATTTTTAGCTAATAACCTTTTTGGAATACTAACCCTATCCCTAACCCTAGCCCTAAGCCTAACCCTACCCCCCACCCTATAAGACGGAAAAACGCAACGAACCACAACTGTGACAAATCGCGGTGTACTGCAGTACATAGTGGGGGGTAGGGTCAGGTTTAGGGCTAGGGTTAGGGTTAGGGTTAGTATTCCAAAAAGATAATTAGCTGAAAATGTTCCTAAAATACAGCTTTATGTATGGTAAGGAAGGCAAAAACGGAAAAATAGAATTAACCGAGAAATGCGGGGGGGGGGGGGGGTGGCACATCTTTACCTTTACCAAAAAGTGTAGCTCTGGCGTGTCTTGGAATAGACATTGGAAGGTTGCTTCTAACTTTCAGCTTCAACTGTACAATAAATGATAAGCCACAGCAGTGGAAAAATCATGGCACAGCCTACTCTTTTGTGAAAGACTATGACACACTTCTCCTTCTTCTGCGTTCCCAGGCAATATGGCCATAATGGGTAAGGTATGTATTTGTCCGGTTTTCAGTTTTCACCGGTCTCCCTGCTGCGCACAGCCGACACATTCCGATTTCGGAGGAGCTCAAAGGTGAAAAATTATTTGGAGGATTTTTTTTGGGGGAAAAGGCAGGAGAATGGGCCAATAAGTCAGAAAGATAGTACATACAAAGATTTTCTCCAGCTGAAGATGAACATGCTGAGCCTAACTATTTCTTAGTTAGGCACATAATGGCAGCACGACGCATCTGCACTCATAATTGACAGGAAAGTGTCTGAGCGATCATTGAAGAAGAAACAGAAGAGTATGGGTTTGTTTCTTGATGTTCGTACCATATACGGATTCGTCAATCTGTAAAATTTTAAGGCGTTAACAGTGATGATAATAAAGATGGATTATCACAATGAAGATATCTTGTGGTGGTTTGTATAATAATAAAGATGGAATCTGACAATAAAGATGGAATGTGGTGGTTTGTATATATAATGTGGATGGAATCTATACAATAAAGATGGAATATGACAATGAAGATATCGTGTGGTGGTTTGTATAATAATAAAGATGGAATCTGACAATAAAGATATCTTGTGGTGGTTTGTATAATAATAAAGATGGACTCTGACAATAAAGATATCTTGTGGTGGTTTGTATAATAATAAAGATGGACTCTGACAATAAAGATGGATCAATGAAGATATCGTGGTGGTTTGTATAATAATGAAGATGGAATCTGACAATAAAGATGGAATATGACAATGAAGATATCGTGTGGTGGTTTGTATAATAATAAAGATGGACTCTGACAATAAAGATATCTTGTGGTGGTTTGTATAATAATGAAGATGGAATCTGACAATAAAGATGGAATATGACAATGAAGATATCGTGTGGTGGTTTGTATAATAATAAAGATGGAATCTAAAGATGGAATATGACAATGAAGATATCGCGTGGTGGTTTGTATAATAATAAAGATGGAATCTGACAATAAAGATGGAATATGACAATGAAGATATCGCGTGGTGGTTTGTATAATAATGAAGATGGAATCTGACAATAAAGATGGAATATGACAATGAAGATATCGCGTGGTGGTTTGTATAATAATAAAGATGGAATCAGACAATAAAGATGGACTCTGACAATAAAGATGGAATCTGACAATAAAGATACCTTGTGGTGGTTTGTATACTAAAAAAGATGGAATCAGACAATAAAGATGGAATATGACAATGAAGATATCGCGTGGTGGTTTGTATAATAATAAAGATGGAATCAGACAATAAAGATGGACTCTGACAATAAAGATGGAATCTGACAATAAAGATACCTTGTGGTGGTTTGTATACTAAAAAAGATGGAATCAGACAATAAAGATGGAATATGACAATGCAGATATCGCGTGGTGGTTTGTATAATAATAAAGATGGAATCAGACAATAAAGATATCTTGTGGTGGTTTGTATAATAATGAAGATGGAATCTGACAATAAAGATGGAATATGACAATGCAGATATTGCGTGGTGGTTTGTATACTAATAAAGATGGAATCAGACAATAAAGATGGAATCTGACAATAAAGATACCTTGTGGTGGTTTGTATACTAAAAAAGATGGAATCAGACAATAAAGATGCCTTGTGGTGGTTTGTATACTAATAAAGATGGAATCTGACAATAAAGATACCTTGTGGTGGTTTGTTTTATAGCGGGTCCGGTGAAATCTTCCTCAGGCGTCGGCGCCAAAACGGTGCTACACCTGAGCGACCTGAAGGAGCAGGATGACTGGCTGTCAGTGACCCTTATTCCTGCCTACATGCCTGGTGTGTGTAATGTGTGTGTGTACTGTGTGTTGTGTGCAATGTGTTTGTGTGTGTGTAAAATGAAAATGCTTCAATTGATGTAAACACCAAAAAAGTGTTATTAAAACTACATCATTCTTTTTTCTTTCTTTTTTTTCCTTCTTTATTCTTCTGTTTCTTTTTTCTTTTCCTTCGTTTTTCTTTCTTCTTGTTTTTTTCTACAATTAGCTTCTTAGTTTTTCTTCTTTTTTTTTTTTTGCTTCTTCTTTCTTCTCTTTATTTTCCTTCTTCTTCTTCTTTTATGTTCTTCTTCTTTTTTCTTTTCTTTCTCCTTCCCTTTCTTTTATCGTTGGTTAAGTGCTTTGGTTTACAATGGAAACCGGGTAAGTCAAACTTGAAAGGACTGAAATTTATTTTGAGATTTAAAAAAAAAATTGCCCTGTAAGAAAGATTAAATTTGGACCAAAAAATTATTGCAAATTATCCGATTTCTTTTCAGGGAACCGTTTATGAGATAGCAGGTTTCTTTGTACAGTGACACCTCCCTATTAAGACCTTGGGGGGGGGGGGGGGGGGGGGGGGGCTAATTTTCAAGGTCTTCATTCATTGCTGACGAATTCCGAGTATACTCCAATCCAAACCACGGGTTTTTTTTGGTGTTAATTTTCTTCAACTCTCTTCCAGCTTTCGTTTCAATTATGTTTGGCACTTCTATTTCAATCTTGAATGTTAAAATGTTCCAAAAATTGGCCCTACACGAGCCTCAGAACGTACTCCAATTTGTTTTCATTAACAATTAAAGTAATGTGGAGACTAATGATTCCGATTTTAGATTAATGCAAGTAACCACGATTTCAAGGCGAAAAATAAACTCGGATCAACCAGTAATGTCAAATTTGAATCATTTACTGTGCTGGGTTTTGTTTTGTTATTTTTTTTTCTTTCTAGGCAACCCCAGGCCTGTAATGATGTTCGTCTAAGGCAGTGACGTCCTGAAGGCATGGATGCTCCTTTCAGGATATTCCGAATTGCAGGATTTTTAAATTGCCTAGAGCCGGCGTCGCCGGATTATGAGAATAAGAAACAAACTTGTACAATAGAAAGGGCCTATACAGACAAACCTCTATTTTAAGACTTCCAAAATGTCCGGAAAAATCGGTCATAAATTGGAGGGGTCGTATGACGGAGGTTTTCACTGGCAGCCGTAGAAAGAAAAAGTTCAGCACAGTTCATACTCTCTTCTTCATGCACACATACAATGACATATTAAAACTGGATTTGGGTCTTTCCAACTCCATAGGATTGTGCAATCGATATTACAGTTTCACTTTGCCGACTTCTTTTAATCGCCTCCACTCTCGTCCAAAGTCAGTGGTTTTCTTTTTCAAAGTCAGTGGTTTTCGTGCTTTTCCTACGCTCTCCACCATCTTTTCTACAACAAGGGAAGCGACTCCGCTTTCAGGCCCTTGACCGTGGTTGTTTCCCTTTGCTCGAAGTCTATGCAGACGACAACAACGGTCGTAAAAACCAACAAAATGGCGGTCGTAAGTCGCATTTTAGAGGAAGTCGTTTAAGAGAGGTCGTTTACATAGTAAAATGCATCCGTGCCAACAAATCCGGTCTCAAATGAGAGGTGGTCGCTTAACAGAGGGTCGTAAATTAGGGGTTTGTCTGTATAAGCATTTGTTATATTCAAAGGAATGTAGCACTTATACTACCGTATTTATCAGACCCCCAAAATTTGACACCAAATTCAGATTTTGTTATTATGTTTTCTTACTATTTTAGTAGTCATATTATAAGGCGCAGGGGTCTCAGTCTGGGGAAAAAGTATCGCCTTTATAGTCCGAAAAATACGGTAGTCTAGAGGGGTGAAAAAAGAGCACTAAATGTGTGTGTGTGTGTGCTGCTCCTGCGCTCCGCTGGGGCCGCCCCCTTGCAGGATTTTTGAAATTTCCCAGGAGCACCCATGTGAAGGGGTTAATGGGGCGGTACCATTGTATTTGTGTTTCTCAGAGCAGGCCCTGTACCCCCAATCTCCGTCGTCGCCAGCGGCGGGGTGGTCCAGCAGCAACCCTGTGCAGTCGTCCCTGCAGCCGCAGCGCTGCGCCCTCTGCTGCTACGTCAGCACCCACAGGGGAGGCTACCTGTACCGCCTCAGTCCCGGTGTCTCCCTGGTGTCCACCTACCGGTACACCGACGTTGCCTACAAGGTGGTGTGAAAGCTGCTGTTGAAATTTGGATTTTAGATATCGTCGGTGAAATTCAAAAACCTTGTATCTCGATTTTTTTAATATTTTTTTTCGTTAGATACATAGTCAGCTCTCTAATTTTTCCCGCCACCTTCCACCAAAAGCTCGTATCTCGAACGACTTTCTATCTGGGGTAAATGAAGTTGCCTACAAGGTGGTTTGAAAGCTGCTGTTGAAATTTGGATTTTAGATATCGTCGGTGGAATTCAAAAACCTTGTATCTCGATTTTTTGTGGTTTTTAGTTAGAATTTTTAGATGCATAGTCAGCTCTCTAATTTTTCCCGCCACCTTCCACCAAAAGCTCGTATCTCTAACGACTTTCTATCTGGGGTAAATGAGGTTGTCAAAAAATAGAAGAAAAACTCGCAAGTCCCAAATTCAGATCTAGTTACAAGTCCCAAATTCAGATCTAGTTAAGGACAAAAACATCGCATCTTCGTTCTTTTCAAGTCTAATTTTTTTTTAAAAGTAATTTTAATGAAATGCAGATTGAACTTGCAATGTTTTGAACAACGTATTCAGCATAGTTAATCAATTGTGGTCAACGCGGTTAATTATTTAAAAAACATTTTCCATTTTTGAATTTCACCGACGATATGTTGTTGCTGTCTTACCCTGGCTTAAAGACTCCAGGGATCGTTCCAACAGCCGAAGCACTTGAATACTATGGCACAAATGCACCAGCTAGGGATGAGAACATTACGTGTGTGACCGTTTTTGATTACCCTGCCACGTGGGCAGCCACACTCCGACTTCAGAGGAATGATTTTAGATATAAAAAAAGAGTTTTACTAACCTCTTCCCTGCCAAAGAAAAATCAAGAACATTGTACCTTTTTTTTTCCCCGCTTAACATATTGACAAAAGTCATGTAAGAGTTGTTGGTGTCGTCTTACCCTGGCTTAAAGACTCCAGGGATCATCCCAACTGGCAACAGCCGAAGCACTTGAACACTATGGCACAAATGCACCAGCTACAAAACATGCACCAGCTAGGGATGAGAACATTACTAGTGTGTGACCCCCGCACAACCATTTTTGATTAGCCCCCGCCACGTGGGCAGCCACACTCCGACTTCGGAGGATTTTAGATTGATGATGTTATGCTAGGAGCTTGTCATGGCTTGAGACAATCCCCGCATAACCATGCAGAACATAGCAACATTTTGATGCAGCCTTGGTGTACAGCGTCTGTGGCTTGTTGCTGTACTCACTCACACCCTTGTTAAGAAACGTTGAGTTGGTTTGAGTTCAAATGTAGCTTTCTGTACTTGAGAAAAAGTGTAAAGTGATATGAAAAATCCCCTGTACCCAGGTTCGAACTCGGGTTTACTTGACACTAGGCGGACGCGATACCTCTGTGCCACTCTACACCCTAAGTAGTACTACTAGTAGTAGTAGTAGTAGTAGCTGTAGTTTTTGCAATAATACAACTCTAATGACCTGTGTTGTTTCAGGTTGAAGCTGGACCTCACCTGCTGCACGTGGTGACCAAGACAGGCCTGGAGACCTACACAGCGAGATGGGGAGCTGTGGCCTTGGCTGTCACCGAGAGCACTGAGGGGGAGGAAGAGGTACGTTAGGGTGTCAACAATCTCTGGGGTGCTTTGGGGGAGGGGGGGGGTGGAGGCAAGGGGCTTGTGACCAGGACAGGCCTGGAGACCTACACAGCGAGATGGGGAGCTGTGGCCTTGGCTGTCACTGAGAGCACTGAGGGGGAGGAAGAGGTCCGTTAGGGTGTTGCAAATCTCTGGGATGCTTTGGGGGAGGCTGGCCAAGGGTCCTTGGCTATTCACTGTGTCTGTACATGTGATGCAAGTGAAATTGACCCATGGCCAATGTTAAAATGATACGGCTATGCCCGATGGAAGCTGTCTTTACCAGTGGCAGTTCTCCCTACACGCCATAAAGAATTGTTGGTTGTTGTCACTCCACGGGTGGAGTGAATGTGTGGGTGGCTCCATGAATGGAGCGAAGTCCCCTGAAGTCGGAGTATGGCCGCCCATGTGGCGGGGCCCTTTAAAAGCAGCCATACATGTAATCTTCCCACCCAAGGCCATGAGAAATGTTCACATGGCACTGGGTGTGCCCCCAGAGCGTTTCAACTGGGGAACGAAAACAACAAAACAACAACTTTGGGGGAGGGAAGGGGCTTGTGACCAGGACAGGCCTGGAGACCTACACAGCGAGATGGGGAGCTGTGGCCTTGGCTGTCATTAAGAGCACTGAGGGGGAGGAAGAGGTACGTTAGGGTGTCAACAATCTCTGGGGTGCTTTGGGGGAGGCATGGGGCTTGTGACCAGGACAGGCCTGGAGACCTACACATCTAAATAGGGGGGGGGGGGGGGGGCTGCAGCCTTAGCCGTCACTGAAAGCACAGGAGGGGAGGAAGAGGTGAGGGGGCCACAGACATCTCTATCGTCATCATCATCATCATCATCATCATTATCATCATCATCATAATCATCATTATCATCATCATCATCATCATCATCATTATTACATGGCACTCAGTCACTCACTCATTCACTCTATCAAATCAGTAACACAAAGAAACACTTTATATTTCAAATGCAATTTATTGTTTGACTGATTGATACACTTTTATATATGTTATGTTATCCATATATGCTTAATATTGAAAATGCATATTGATGGATGGGTGGGTGAGAGAACGAAGGAATTGTGGAGTGGAGGGAAGAGAGAGGGAAATAAAATATGTTATAACAACATCATTATTACTTGGCGTGTGTGCAGGTGCGACCACCGTCCAGTCTGGACATCTGTCTGTGCGGCATTGAGCCGTTCTTCGGGGCCACGGACATCTCTCACGGCGCGGACATCGTGTCCTTGCTCACCAAGATCGACGCCCAAAGAGGGTCAGCAGTGTTGCTTCTGTCTTTGAAATCAGGGGGTTGAAATATCTTTCAAGATTTTTAGGGGATCACCTGGATATTTTAGGGGGTCTTTCTTTGTTATTCTTTAACATTAATAAAACAAAACTGTGGATATTACCAGCCTCCGTGACATAGTGGTTAGCGTTGTGGACTACTGGCTGGGAGGTCACGGGTTCGAATCCCATCATAGGCGAGGTTTTTTTTCGGTCCTGGACCGACTCCTACCCAGAGTGAGTGGCTATGGGCTCAATGGGAAGACTGAAGCCACACAGTCGAGCTTCATCCGCTTAACGGATGCGATTCTGAGAGTGTTGCTCTAATTTCAAGACCAACACTGCAGGTGTCTGTAGTTCTCAGGCCTGGTTAACGCCGGGATATCATTATGAAAGGAAGCGTAGAATACAGCCCTGTCATGCAGTCTCAGACCGATACGGAACTCCATAGCATCATCATCGTTGTCATCCGCCTCATTTCCATCAATCATTAAAAAGAGAAAAAATGTGTAGGAACTCCATAGCATCATCATCATCATCGCTGTCATCCGCCTCATTTCCATCAATCATTAAAAAGAAAAATGTCTCAAATTCTGTGGCTTTGCATGCCCTGCTTTCATGGTGACCTCAGTTTCGGTTTCCAATCCAGTCTTTGCCTTGGTGCGTTTGGGTCAGTCATGGCGATCAGTGTGTTCTGGGGAGCTGTTGATGGACGGTCGTGGTGGCGCCCTCGGAGGAGGACCTCACTCACGCTGGCTCCGCGACTAAGAGAATAGTGTCGTCAGTAGGGGGCGTCCTGAACAGGCTCTACTGAACTCCACCGAAGTGACTCAGCAGCAGTGCAGTGTCTCCTCGGGTGGTTGCCTCCTGACGGCCTGACATAGATTCGCTCCCCTTGGACTGCTGGTCTCGGATTCTGCGACTTGAACAAGCCGGGGTGTGACTGCGAGTTGGGATTCGGAACGAGCAGCGTGGGAGCAACGCCACTGTACAGCCCAGAAGATGGGACAGAAGAAGAAAAATAAACCACACAAAAACTGCATGTTTTAAAAAGATTCTGTTGCCTCTGTTATTTTAGTACCATGTTTTTCAGACTATAAGGTGATACTTTTTTCCACAGATTGAGACCCCTTATAATATGATTGATAAATGTGATGCAGCACAGGAAAACAAGGCTAAAGTCGGGCAGCCACAAGAGAGAGAGAGAAAGAGAGAGAGAGATTTGATTGATTGAAAAATTGTTACAAATAAACTATTAGAGATAGATGAATTCTGTTTTTTGCCTGTTAATCTGTTGTCTCTGGCCTTTCTGAAAACATGAATAAGTCAAAAGTGATCATTTACGACATTAGCCTTGTTTTCCTGTGCTGCATCACAAATAGTAAGAAAGTATAAGAACAAGTTTTGTGTAAAATTTGGGGGTGCGCCTTATAATAAAACTTATGATCTGAAAAATGTGGTATTACCATTTTAGTAATTATTTTATATTTGAAAAGCGCCATAAGCTCAAGCGAGAAAGGGTGAAGAAGGGTGCTCTAAAAATGTTGATTATTATTATTATTATTTGGAGATTAATAAAATATGAGTTTTACGTCCTCTGGCACAGGCACATAATATGGGACATTTTTAAAGGACAAAGAGAGCATCTTCACTATTTGGAGATTATTGTTTGACACGGATGGACAAGCACACATCCGCAGGCTTTTTTTAATGGAATTATTTTGCATGGAAAATGTATGTTAGGCAGAAACCTGAAAAGCGAGTGAGAAAGATAGATACAAAGTGAGAGGGAGAGCGGGAGAGAGAGAGAGAACACTGAAAAACTTTATTTAACAAGGATAAAGAGAGAGAGAGAGAGAGAGAGAGCACACTGAACTGTTTAACCCTTTCACCGCCAAAGTCGCATTTCAGCACCACAGTGATTTAACACCTATGTCACTAAACGGCATCAAATTGGGGTCTATTATCCAAAGGCCCTATTGTTTTAGTTTGGGGAAGTAAGGATAGACCTTATTTTCTATCTTTCACAGAAGAATCCCCAATATTGCAGATGGATTTTGTTCTCTACCCAGGTAAATTTAATGTATGTTTTGGGCTGAAATGTGGCTGGCGGTGAAAGGGCTAATGTCATTGGCTTACATAGCTTAGATGACATGGGGGTGTGCATATAACAAAATATCAATTAAGGAGTGAGAGAGATAGAGAGAGTATTGGACACATCTGGAAGAATAAGTTAACAACTGTTTTTGTGTATGTTTTATTAGGCAAGACGACGTGCAGTGGAACCTGTATGTTCTCCAGAATTGTACAGTGGCTGAGCTGTATAAAGACATGGTATGTACGTGTGTGTGTGTGCATGCGCTTTGCAGGTAAATGTATGTGTGTATTTGAATGTTTCTATGTGTTTATGCGCCCATTATGCGTGTATGTGAGTGTGTGCGTGTGCGCGGTTATGTATGTTCTCCGGAACTGTACAGTGGCTGAGCTCTATAAAGACATGGTATGTATGTGTGTGTGTGTGTGCATGCGCTTTGCATGTGAATGTATGTGTATGTGTGTGTATTTGTGTTCATGCGCCCATATGCGTGTATGTGAGTATGTGCGTGTGCGCGGTTATGTATGTTCTTGTTCTCTTATACAGTATTTGATGAATGTGATGATTGACTACAGTACATGGCAATGAAAGAAGAAAAAAGGTTGACTGATTAATTGATGGATTGATTTTGATGGATTGATTGGTTTGTTGTTTGGATGGTTGTTGGTTGGCGCTCTTTTGCTGTCTCAGGACCGACATCTTGGAACAAACTTCCTCTTTCCCTCCGTCAGCGACCGACCCTCTCTGCTTTCAAATCTAACCTCAAAACCCCACCTGTTCCCCTGTCATTGAGGCTCCACTCTCTTTCTCTTCTCTCTCTTGCCTTTAGGTCTGTTTCTACTGTTTACCATTTATGTCATACGTGTGTGTTCGCTTACCTCACATTAGCTGTTGTTGTTGTCATACCCTGGCTAAAAGACTCCAGGGATCATCCCAACAGCCGAAGCACTTGGACACTATGGTACAAATGCACCAGCTAGGGATGAGAACACTACGTGTGTGACTGTTTTTGATTACCCCGTCACAACTTCGGAGGATTTGGGAGACTGGCGGTGTTACGCTAGGAGCTTGCCATGGCTAAAGGCAATCCCCGCATAACTATGCAGAGCATAACATTTTGATATAGCCTTGGTGTTCTAGCCTATGTCAATTGGTCTGACACAGCCTTAAGCCAAGGGGAACCTCGCATTAGTTTACCGTACCTAGCCCTTGCCTTAGCCTTTACCTTGCCTTGACTTAGTGCCGTTACCAAGTGTCGTTCGGCGGCCGCATCCAGTCGACAGGTCCCGCCAAGGAGAACCTCACATTAGCTTACCTTATCTAGCCCTTGCCTTAACCTTGCCTTGACGTAGTGCCGTTTCCAGGTGTTGTTCGGGGGCCGCATCCAGTCGACGGGTCCCGCCAAGGCGAACCTGGCTTTAACTAACCTTACCTAGCCCTTGCCTTAGCCTTCACCTTGCTTGACGTAGTGCCGTTTCCAGGTGTCATTCGGCAGCCGCATCCAGTCGACGGGTCCCGCCAAGGCGAACCTGGCATTAACTAACCTTACCTAGCCCTTGCCTTAGCCTTCACCTTGCTTGACGTAGTGCCGTTTCCAGGTGTCATTCGGCGGCCGCATCCAGTCGACGGGTCCCGCCAAGGCGAACCTCGCATTACCTTACCTTGCCTAGCCCTTGCCTTAGCCTTTGCCTTGCCTTGACGTAGTGCCGTTTCCGGGTGTCATTCGGTGGCCGCATCCAATCGACGGATCCCGCCAAGGCGAACCTCGCATTACCTTACCTTGCCTAGCCCTTGCCTTAGCCTTTACCTTGCCTTGACGCAGCGCCTTTTCCAGGTGTCGTTCGGGGGCCGCATCCAGTCGACGAGTCCCGCCTCCTACCTTCACCTGCTGCAGGAGGCCCACCTGCTCCTACGCTGGGAGCTGCGCCGCCTCCTGGCCCCGGACCCCACCCTCCAGGGCCTCTTCCTGGAATCCTGCGCCCTCCTGGGGGACTTCTACTCCTGGTACAGGTTCTGTCAGAAAATATTAGGGGGTAGGGCAGATGAGAGGATGGAGAAAAGGGGGGGGGGGGGGTAGGGAGGAAAGAGCTTCAGCTTCTGCTGGGCCACTTCCTGGAGTCCTGTGCCCTCCTCAGAGACTTCTACTCCTGGTACAGGTTCTGTCTGAAAATATTAGGGGGTAGGGCAGATGAAAGGATCGAGAAAAGGGGGGGGGGGGGTAGGGAGGAAAGAGCTTTCAGCTTCTGCTGGGCCACTTCCTGGAGTCCTGTGCCCTCCTCTGAGACTTCTACTCCTGGTCAGGTTCTGTCTGAAAATATTAGGGGGTGGGGCAGATGAGAGGATGGTGAAAAGAGGTGGGTGGGTGGGTTTAGGGAGGAAAGAGCTTTCAGCTTCTGCTGGCTCTAGACCCTTCCTGGAGTTCTGTGCCCTCCTTGGAGACTTCTACTCCTGGTCAGGTTCTGTCTGAAAATATTAGGGGGTGGGGCAGATGAGAGGATGGTGAAAAGAGGTGGGTGGGTGGGTTTAGGGAGGAAAGAGCTTTCAGCTTCTGCTGGCTCTAGACCCTTCCTGGAGTTCTGTGCCCTCCTTGGAGACTTCTACTCCTGGTCAGGTTCTGTCTAAAGAGATTAATGGGTGGGGGAGAGGGATTGAAAGGGTGGAGGAGGGAGAGAAAATGGGAGAGGATGGAACTGGGTTAACTCAACTCCGGGTCATCTAACCCCCATGATTTAGGGTTTCTTCCTTGGAGTCCTACGAGCTCCTTGGAGGCTTCTACTCCGGGCCAGGTTCTGTCTGAAAAGATTAGGGGGTCAGGGCAGATGAGAGGATGGAGAAAAGGGGGTGAGTGTAGTGAGGAAAGAGCTCCAATGTCTGCCGGCCCTAGACCCCCACCCTCCTGAGCCTCTTCCTGGAGCCCTGTGCCCTCCTCGGAGGCTTCTAGTTCTACTCATGGTCACATGGAAGCTCCTTCTTGCAGGATGTCCTAAATTGCCTAGAGCCGGCGTCGCCGGATTATGAGAATTTGAGAAATAACGATTTTCTTACACACTCCTTGTACAATAAAAAGGACCTATATAAGCATTTGCTATATTCAAAGGAATATCTCTTGTTTTAGTCTAGAGGGATGAAAAAAGAGCAGTAAGTGTGTATGTGTGTGTGCGCTGCCTCTGCACTCCTCCGGGGCCGCCCCCTTGCAGGATGTTTTTAAATTTCCCAGGAGCACCCATGTGGTCAGGTTCTTTCAGAAGAGTTGAGAGACTGACATAGTTGAAAATAGTTAATGAGTGCTCCTGCAATCAGGATTGGACAAGCTGATAGAAAGAGTCTTCAGGACTGGCCATCTTATCATCCGGAAGCACGGTCTGATAAAATCAAGCATTTCTGCCCAGATTGATGACATTAAGATAAGGTGATAGATATGTAATTCTAACACTATGCCCACCCACCCTGTACACACAGACAGACACGCACTGGAAATAATTTTTGATGTGAGTACCACACAAACAAATACACAAGTGCAAAGTGATGTTATTTTATTGATTAGACACATGCAGTATTACAACAAAAATGTCTTTTTCAAACAACATAGACAACACAACAATACTTCCCCTCTCCACAGTCCCCAAAATCTGCTCCTCCTGGAGCCCTGGGTTTGGGAGACTGTTA
This sequence comes from Phymorhynchus buccinoides, assembly GCA_017654935.2. NCBI lineage: Eukaryota > Metazoa > Mollusca > Gastropoda > Neogastropoda > Raphitomidae > Phymorhynchus > Phymorhynchus buccinoides. The sequence goes on from CM065698.1 coordinate 22,657,866, forward strand.
GACTGTGAAGAGGGGAAGTATTGTTGTGTTGTCTATGTTGTTTGAAAAAGACATTTTTGTTGAAATATTACATGTTCTGTGTTGTCTCGTCAATAAAATAAGGTCACTTTGCAATTGTTGTGTGTTTGTTTGTGTGGTACTTTAGTCAGTGACGTTGCAGTCTGTTTCAGTTCATTTTTGATGTGGTCACCACTTCAGGATTGGGAAGATTCAGAGAACATTAAAAATGTGTCATTTCAGGATTGAGAGAACGTTTTACTGTAATGATGATGACGTCAGACGATGACAATGGCATCAACAATGACAATGACGACAGTGGTGATGTCTTTGATGATCACAGCTGTACAGATAATGACTACTTCCAGGCCTCGACAGGACGACTGGCACCTGTGTCTTCCCTACTACAGGAAGTCGGGAATGAGCGTGTCCGACGTGATTCGACAGGCCATACAGCATCGGCAGCATTCCAAAGAGGTCCGCACATGATACCAAGACTCGGTCTTTTTAATCGATTGCTGTTCTTTTGTCGCTCCCTTTTCATACTTTCTTGTTCTTTGATATGTTTGTATTTTCCTTGTGTATGTCCATTTAAATATAAATAGGTTCAAACTGCTCAAAATATGCAAGGCACGATCATGTGAAGTTGCTTTATTCAAGGCAGCTGTTGATGAATTGTAGAATAAGTTGCACTATGCCTTTTTTTGGCTTCTTTTTTACTTTTTACTTTTTTTTTTCATGAGTGAAAAATCATTCATGAACCATAGAGGAATGCTCTTGTACCAATGTTTTCAAGGTTTATTTCCGAAAGCCCCTTGGGGGTACATGGAATAAAAAGAAAAATTGGAAGAAAATGAACGGAAAAGAAACAAAATTCAAACAAAATAAATGAAAAAAAGACAAACCACAAATTACAGTATGGTTTGCACTGGCTAGTGGAGTTGAAAACTGTGAAGGCTTAAACATGGTGTATGTGTTAGCGCACCTTTTTGTTGAACAGTTGTGCCAGGGAGGTACAGTAGTGGGCACCATCGTGTAGAAAGAGTTAGCCTCAGTTTTATTGTTTTTTTCAGCAAACGTCGGTGTATGTGTATGGAAAAGGCCTGATGCAGTATCTGGACTGGGTGCTGTTTGATCCTGACGTCTCTGTCTCTTTGAAAGAGGTCAGTTTCTCAATTTTTTTAATGTATATTTGTATCATTCCTGAAACATACAGCATTCCTAACCTTGAGAGTTTAATAGGTGTAAACTTTGTTAAGTATTAAGTCTTTTTATTGGTTCAAAAAGTAACCTACCAAACTTGTAATGTAAACGGAAAGAAAGACATGCCTGTGTACACGCCACTTTCCTCCATTTATGTAGCTACCCGCGCGAGAATATGTGCTCTGTGTGTACAATTGTGTGTATGCGTGGGAATGTGTCCACACGTATGCAAAGTATTTGTGTGTGTGTGTGTGTGTGTATGTTTTTTGTGTATATGATTTTTGCCATGCATGCAAAATATTTGTGCATGTATGTGTGTTTATGCATGCTTGTGTAAGTGCGTACACACGCGTGCGATCATGCATATTGAGATGTGTTTGCGGGCGGTGTGTGTGTTCAGGATCTGAGTAACTCGGTGCTGCAGATCTACACACAGACGGCACCCGACGCTCTTCCCTCCCTCATCCTGCTGTCTTCGCTGGGGGGATACAGTCCAGGTCAGTGTGTGTTGCTTGGTCAAAAGGGAAAATTACAAAATCTCTTGTTTTGGGGTGTTTTTTTTGCTGTCCCATCTTCTGGGCCGTACAGTGGCGTTGCTCCCACGCCGCTCATTCTGAGTCCCAGTTCGCAGCCACACCTCCGCACATTCAGGTCGCAGAATCCAAGACCAGCAGTCCAAGAGGAGCGAATCCATGTTAGGCCGTCAGGAGGCAACCAACCGAGGAGACACTGCACACTGCGATAAAGCATAGCCTGCCACTGCTGTCAAAGTTGAGTAACAGCATTCTACCTTGAGTGATACTCTAACCCCACACATAATAGACACTGCACTAACTGCTGAGTCACTTCGGTGGAGTTCAGTAGAGCCTGTTCAGGACACCACCTACTAAGCCCCCTACTGACGACACTATTCTCTTAGTCGCGGAGCCAGCGTGAGTGAGGTCCTCCTCCGAGGGCGTCTTGAAATATTTCAGTTTGAATACCATTTGCTTCAAGGTAATCTTGTGAAAGGTAGCAGTGTGTGTGTGTGTGATTTGTTGCAGACCTAGCTCTTACTATGCTGTCTGATCTGGCCATGCTGAAAGAATCGCATGGAGAGCAGTCAAGGCAAGTAAACACAGTAATTGTTTTTAGAGACTTTCTGTGTTCTCTATGTTAGTACAGACAAACCTCTATTTTAAGACTTCCAAAATGTCCGGAAAAATCGGTCGTAAATTGGAGGGGTTGTATGACGGAGGTTTTCACTGGCAGCCGTAGAAAGAAAAAGTTCAGCACAGTTCATACTCTCTTCTTCATGCACACATACAATGACATATTAAAACTGGATTTGGGTCTTTCCAACTCCATAGGATTGTGCAATCGATTTTACAGTTTCACTTTGCCGACTTCTTTTAATCACCTCCACTCTCGTCCAAAGTCAGTGGTTTTCTTTTTCAAAGTCAGTGGTTTTCGTGCTTTTCCTACGCTCTCCGCCATCTTTTCTACAACAAGGGAAGCGACTCCGCTTTCAGGCCCTTGACCGTGGTTGTTTCCCTTTCCCTCGAAGTCTATGCAGACGACAGCAACGGTCGTAAAAACCAACAAAATGGCGGTCGTAAGTCGCGTTTTAGAGGAAGTCGTTTAAGAGAGGTCGTTTACATAGTAAAATGCATCTGTGCCAACAAATCCGGTCTCAAATGAGAGGTGGTCGCTTAACAGAGGGTCGTAAAGTAGGGGTTTGTCTGTAGTGAAGGAAGGGGGGGGGGGGTAGAGGGCAGAGGGGAGGGGGATTAGTAGGGGATTAGGGGAAAAGGAGAGGTAGAGAATAAGAAATAGAAATTTGAGAGAAAGTCTGTACACAGTGTGAATCCAGAGGCAAAGAAAAAGTTCTGAATGGACAAACATTAACACTTGTAACCCCGATTAAAATGACGACTCTACTCCCTGTAACCACCAAATTAAAGTTGGTAAACTGGGACAAAAATGGGGTACTTTGTTTAAACAAATATTAAAAAATAACTACTTGATGGATTGAGTTCAAATGTTCAGGGTTTGTGTATAAATGAAGAATGTTTAACTTGCAATTTTTTGTTGTTATGTGATATTTTAGATTTTTTGATATTGCATTTTTAACTCCAAAATACATAACGAAGTGGGTGTACGGGGGCGGTTTTAGACGGCTTGGTAGGAGAAAGTAATGGATGTCATGGGCGGAATCAGGCTATAAGGGGCTTAAAAAGTTAACTCATTCGCATTGCAACGATTTTGAATTATTAAAAAAACCTCACAAATCACTCCAGCCATACACACCAACAAAGCATACATAAACAAAAGGAGAAATGAAAGAACTTACAGGTTTTTACTTCAGGTTTAGACATAGGGAAGTGGTAGATCAGATTTTTTTATATAGAGACTTTATAGACTCTACACACGATTGTTTTCCCCACAACAAACCACTGCAAAAGCAAAGTCAGAGGCAAAATTGTGGTCTAAGGGAGCGAAGGGAGCGAAGCGAGTTTAGAAGTGACCAAGGTATGGTGTGCACAAAGATTTACTTCCCTGGAAGGAAATTCATCAAATTAATTGACAGTTATCTATTAATTCCGGACATATATGACTTGAATGAGTTAAGCAATGCAAACACATGACCAACATGCATCTGAGCATAGAGGAAAAGGTATAGAAAAATGAGAGCTGTGTCAGTGTGGTAGCTTTCTTTAACAAAAATGTATTGACGCAAACAGGAAACAAACAAATAATGCCTGTCATCATGTCGGGTTCCATCCCACTATTATAGCGCATTGCGAAACACCATAAATGTAAACTACTTAACCCTTTCAACGCCAGCCGTTTTTCAGCTAAAACTTTCCATTAACCCTTTCACCGCCAGCCATTTTTCATCCAAAAATCTCCGTTAAATTTACCTGGGTAGAGTTCAAAATCCATCTGCAGTATTGTGGATTCTTCTGTGACACATAAAATAAGGTCTATCCTTACTTCCCAAAACTAACACAATAGGGTCTTTGGATAATAGACCCCAATTTGATGCCGTTTAGTGACATAGGTGTTATAATCACTGTGGTGCTAAAATGCGACTTTGGCGGTGAAAGGGTTAAGCTTACCTGGGTAGAGAAAAGATTATGTCTGCAATATTGGGGATTTTCTGTGACATGCCTAAAATAGGGCCTGTCCTTACCTCCCAAAATTAAGAACATAAGGTCACTGGATACCAGACCCTCATTTGATGCTTTTTTAACCCTTTCACTGCCAATGTCGCATTTGTGCACCACAGTGGTTTAACACCCATGTCACTAAAAGGCATCAAATCAGGGCCTGTTATCCGAAGACTATTTTCTTCATTTTGGGAGGCAGGGATATGCCTAATGCTATACATGTCATACAGGCATTCCCAATATTGTAGATCATACATTTTTTTTCTCAAACCAGTTAAGTTTTAGGGTATTTTTGGGCTGAAAAATGGCTGGCGGCGAAAGGGTTAATGACATGGGTGTTAAATCATTGTGGTGCCAAGAGGCGACAGTGGCGATGAAAGGGTTTTAATACAATAGCAAAGCGATCATTAGAATTGTTTTCTTTTGTATTCTAGATTGAATGCTGTATGTGTAACACTATGTTTAACACTTGTTAAAAAAATAAGCAAACAAAAAAAAGGAACAATAAAAACAAAGAAACCGTGACTTCTACTATTCTTGTTGGTGGTGAGAGGGATTCTGCTGCAGCTACTGCTGATAATATAATGTAATAGCAACAGTATTAGGTATTAGGTACTTTATAGTCACAGAGGCGTCTGTGAAATTCAGGTTGAAATCCTGGAGAGCGCGTCGCAGCCAGAGGCGCGCCACCCGCTTTTTTTTTAGCATGCGATTTTTTGTGTGACTAATCAGGAAGGAAGAGGGGGGTTAATTTTGACCAAATGACAACTTTTTCGTTGCCACTGGGATTAGCGTGTGCTAAGTGCATGAGCACACGGGACCTTGGTTTATCGTCTCATCCGAAAGACAACGTTCAGACTGTAAGGCCTAGTGCAAAATGAGTGGAAAAATCCCCTGTACCCAGGTTCAAACTCGGGTTTACTTGACACAAGGCGAACGCGTTACCTCTGTGCCACTGTAGGACTGATAATAGCAATAACAATCTAAAGCTTGGTTTTCACAGCGCCTTGGATCGGCTGGCCCGAGTTCAGGTTCAGCTACTCTTGTGTGACCCCAGTTCTGCTGAAATGGAGTTGTCTTCTCTTGATAAGGTATTTGCTAGATCTGGAATGAGTTGCGCGTTCCGTCTGTTCTTAGTATGCGCGTCTGTTTTCCTGAGCGTGTGAGGTACGTTTTGTGTTGAGGGGGTTTCTGAGTTTGTGTTGGAATTGGGAAGCTCTGTTGTTGTGCAAAGCGTGGTTTTATGATGTGAAGAAGCAGACACAAAAGCACATCGTCGGTGAAATTCAAAAACATCGTATCTCGATTTTTGGGAATTTTGAGTTAGATACATAGTCAGCTCTCTCATTTTTCCCGCCACCTTCCACCAAAAGCTTGTATCTCTAACGACTTTCTATCTGGGATAAATGAGGTTGTGGGAATAGAAGAAAAACTCGTAAGTCCCAAATTCAGATCTAGTTAAGGACAAAAACCTTTTCAAGTCTCCCAAAAAAATTTTTAAGTAATTTTAGCAAAAGGCAGGACTAAATTCGCAATGTCTTGAACAACATATTCATCATAGTTAATCAATTGTGGTCTGTCAGTTAATTTTTAAAACAATTTTTTTTATTTTTCTCAAAACTACCAAAATTGAGATAGGAGGTTTTTGAATTTCACCGATGACATATTTATGCACACAAGTAAAACAAAAATGCATGCTCACATGCACACAGACCTAGACAAACAAGACATGTTCACTCACAGTCACACACACACACACACACATGCACATACACACACACACACACACGCACACGCACACACACACAGTACACACACAGTACACAGCTGTGCACATGCACACACAAAGGCAAGCACTCTCACATGGTGGCATACATGTGTACATGTATGTATGCGATATTTGTGTGCGTGTGTGTTAGTTTTGTATGCGATATTTGTGTGTGTGTGCGTCTGTCTGCCTGTGTGCATGTGTGTGTGTCTCGGTCTGTGTGTTCTTCAGTTTAACGTCCTTCCACTAAAAGTGATTCATACACAATTATACTGCGGTGTGTTTTTGGTGTGGTTGAGTTGTGAGTAGATGTGTCTGTAAGTGAGAATATGTAAGAAAATAATAAATCTCTGTCTGTATTTCTGTATGCCTGCGCATGCTCACATTCGCACTTGCATGCACGTGTCTGTGTGTTTTGTTCAGAGAGAGCTGCTGGAGATCTGTGCCAGGCATCCTCAGCTAATTCACAGGGAAGCGTCTGAATTCACTCCCCTGGGGCAGGTAGGATAACCCAGCTGTTACTCATCAGACACTGTTATTTATTTGCCCTTTGACTCGATCGCATCGCAACGATTTTGCATCATTAAAAAAACTCACAAATCACTCCAGCCATACACACAAACAAAACATACATAAACAAATGGAGAAATGAAGAAGATTACGGGTTTTTACTTCAGGTTTAGACATAGGGAAGTGGTAGATCAGACTTTATATATATATAGACATTATGCAACAAACCAAAGCAAAGTCAGAGGCAAAATTGTTGTCTAGGGGAGCGAAGTGTGTTTAGAAGTGACCAAGGTGCACACATATTTACTTCCCTTGAAGCAAATGTATCAAATTGACAGCTATCTACTAATTCCGGACATATATGGCCGGAATGACTTGAATGAGTTAATGAAGGCTTTAATTTATAAAGACTTTATTACCTTGCGGAGATGTGTTTCCGAAGCATAGGGAAAGCTGGCCCCTACGTAATGAAGCTAGATAGGCGTTTCACTGGACACCACTACGTTTTCAAAGCAAACCTAGCCACTTGGTAAACTATGCTAGCGATCTCGCGGAGTAGCTACGGCTGCTAAATAAAATGGCGACCAAGTTCATGTTTGAACTTTGTTCAATTTTGAAACAACGAAAAGGAATTTTTGACCAGTTAAAATGTTGATTATCGATTATGTGTATCAAGTCAAGTCGAGTCAAGTCAAAATGTTATTTCCAGATGGAACATTGAATAAGCAAATAATATACTTTTTTTCATCAAGCCTTCCGTAAAAAAAATAAAAATAACGAAGGAACTAAAGATTCCAAAGTGGTAAACAATAAAGAAAGGGGAAAAGAGGGGAAAATAAACAAAGAAACAAAGAAGTTACACAAACAGGAAAGAGGGTGGGGAGTGGGAGAGTAACATACTATGTACAATATATACATCAATTCTTATGAATAAAAGATTGTGTTTTACGTCCTCTCGGTCTGGAACAGACACATATGGGACATTTGTAGATACAAAGATGGTGGGAACAATACTGGAGGCAATGCCCGGAGGCAGTGCAACTCCAGTAAAGTCCCGATTTTGTAACAATACATATAGGTGTAGCGGTAACCAAGCCTCGGTTAAACCTCATCGGCTATGGTACCGCCACAATCTCTCAAATAGCTGAAGTTAGTATACATCAATTCTTAATTATCACATCACATTCACATATCAAGACATTTTCTCTATTTTGACCCATGTTTACTCTATTATGTGTGCGCGTGCGCGCATGTTTTTGTGTGTGTAATCTTTGTGTGTTAGTCAGTCATGTCTGACTATGATCTCCCAAAAGAAGAGGAGGCGACTGCTCTTCTGGAAGACTGGGTTGGAGTGTGTTGGCTGTTAGATCCCAACTTGATCCCCAGAGTTATTGTTCTTTGCATTTTCCTTCCTGGAGTTTCTTCGGAGTTATCGTTCTTTGAAAATGTTCTTTGCTGCTGTTCTTTTTGGCGAATGCAAAGGGATGTTATTTAGGTATGTGAGAGCATTACGATTCTGTCCATGATGATAAAGATAATACATTATAATGTTAGCAATAGGATGAAAGAAAAAAGGAGGAAAGGAAGGAAAAAAGAAAAGAAAGGGTTCAAAATGGTGGGTTGCATGATGAGTGAGCAAGATAGCGGAGGGCGGATGAATGATTCGGTGTGGTGTGAGAGTTACATATTTGTTTTAATGTAAATTTATGTTTCATATTTTTTATTTAATATTTTTATTTTGATATATTATCTTATTTTACACGGTGGAAGACAAGTTTCCATGTGTGCGTTGTACAATGCCAATGGACAATAAAAAAAACCTTATGATTTATGACAGCTGATGAGATGTCACGCGCCAGGCACACTGCTGCAGCTTCTAGCCGACATTGTGGGCCAAGGGGACATGACTCTGGACACCTGTCTGCTGTTGTTGGAGGTAGTTATGGTTCTTTGTATCTTCACCCTTCCCCGTCCCGTCCCGTCCCGTCCCTACTTTCGCCCATGTCTGATTCTCCTTCCGTGATCCTGTTTGGTTTATTTTTGGATAGAAATGCTGCTCGATAGCAAGATATCGTCGGTGAAATTCAAAAACCTTGTATCTCAATTTTGATAGTTTTGAGAAAAGCGAAATAAACTTTAAAAAATTAACCGCGTTGACCACAATTGATTAACTATGATGGATATGTTGTTCAAGACATTGCTAGTTTAGTCATGCATTTTATTAAAATTACTGATTTTTTTTTTGTACTTGAAAAGAACGAAGATACGAGGTTTTTAACTAGATCTTAATTTGGGACTTGCGAGTTTTTTGTCTATTTTCACAACCTCATTTACCTCAGATAGAAAGTCGTTAGAGATACGAGCTTTTGGTGGAAGGTAGCGGGAAAAATTAGAATGCTGACTATATATCTAACTAAAAAAACACCAATAATTGAGATATGAGGTTTTTTAATTTTACCGACGATATTATCAGTATTGATCGGAAATATGGGAAGGTGAGAAAGAGAGGTTACTCCTCAATCTGCAGGCAGAGGCCACTATATATATTATTTTGTATAAAAAAAATGACCCCATGGGGATACCGGGGGGTCTTTTGTAAAAATAGTTCCCCCACCTTCTGGAAGTTCTGTGCTTGTAACTTCCTCGTGATTGATTAATGTTTTTTTAACAAAAGTATTTAAACAAAAAAACTGATTTTTTTTTTTTACCTTGTGTTTTTATCCATTTTTAATACGTGGTAAGATTTAACGTGGTGACAGCCCTGACATGGCCTTAGTTGTCGACGGGGCTATAATTTTAATCTTAATCTTAATCTCTAATCTGTCACTCTCTTTGACTGTGCCTTTTCCCTTTGCTTTCTATCATCTACTATCTTTCTGACTTATTGGCCCATTCTCCTGCCCTTTTTCAAAAACAATTTCCTAATAATATTTCTCCTTTGAGCTCCTCCGAAATCGGAATGTGTTGGCTGTATGCAGCGGGGAGACCAGTGAAAATTGAAAACCAGACACATACGTACTTTACCCATTATGGCCATATGGCCTGGGAACGCAGAAGAAGAAGAGGAAGATCAATCTACACTTTTGTTTAGAGTAGAGGTCTTGGTGGTAAGGTACTCATGTTAGTGTTGATTCTACAAACTTTTGTGGAGAGTTGAAATGTGATAGGGAATGTATCGGTGTTGGTTGTGAAGATTTTCGGTTTTGAATTTGAGTAGAAATGGTATTAGGTATTAGGTACTTTATAGTCACAGAGGCGTCTCTGTGAAATTCGAGTTGCTCCCACCTGGAGAGCGCGTTGCTGCCAGAGGCGCGCCACCCTTTTTTTTTTCATGCGATTTTTGTCACTGATGAGGGAGGGGGGGGGGGGGTGTAAATTTTGACCAAATGACAACTTTTTCATTGCCACTGGGTTTAGCGTATGCTAAGTGCATGGGCACACGGAACCTCGGTTTATCGTCTCATCCGAAAGACTCCACGTTCAGACCGTTAAGGCCTAGTGCAGAATGAGAGGAAAAAATCCCCTGTACCCAGGTTCGAACTCGGGTTTACTTGACACGAAGCGAACGCGATACCACTGTGCCACTCTACACCACTTGCCACTCTACACCACAATGTGATATCACAGTTGACTCTAGACACTCCTGTAGAAACATGATAGTAATATGTGTGTGTTGTGTTGTGTGTGTGTGCTTGCGTGCATGTGTGTGCATTCGTTGAAATTATTCATTTGCAGAAAAACTGCGAAGTTGCGCGGTGTAAAAACAACCAGGTCAGGGAGTTTCTGGAAGTGTTGCTCAGTGGTGAGTATTTGTTCCTGTTTGTTGATTCCCAACCACTGAGTTCCCCATCTACAAAGAGTTCCCCCACCCTCTGGAAGTTCTGTGCTTGTAACTTCCTCTAATCTGTCACTCTCTCTGACTCTGCCTTGTATTTGTTCCTGTTTGTTGATTCCCCGCCACTGTTACCGGAAAGTTAACTCATTCGCATCGCAACGATTTTTAATTATTAAAAAAAACTCACAAATTACTCCAGCCATACACTCAAACAAAACATACATAAACAAAAGGAGAAATAAAAGAAGGTTACGTGTTTTTGCTTCAGGTTTAGACATAGGGAAGTGGTAGATCAGACTTTTTTTTATATATAAACTTTATATGGAAAAACTCTCCACACCAATTGGTTTCCCCACAACAAACCTGTACAAAAGCAAAGTCAGAGGCAAAATTGTGGTATAAGGGAGTGAAGTGAGTTTAGAAGTGACCAAGGTATGGTGTGCACACAGATTTACTTCCCTTGAAGCAAATGCATCAAATTGACAGTTATCTATTCCGCACAAATATGGCCGGAACGACTTGAATGAGTTAATGTGATTGTTTCCCTCGTGGGGTCTTTCGTACAAAGAGTTCCCCCACCCTCTGGAAGTTCTGTGCTTGTAACTTCCTCTAATCTGTCACTCTCTTTGACTCTGCCTTTTCCCTTTTGCTTGCTGTCATCTACTTTCTTTCTGCCTTATTGGTCCATGCTCCTGCCTTATTTTCAAGAAACACTCACAAAGATTTTCCTCTAGCCGAAGACAGACATGCTGGGCCTAACTATTTCCTAGTTAGGCGCATAGCAGCAGCATGACACATCTGCGTTCATATGATAGGAGACTGAGTGATCAAAGAGAAAGAAGAAGAATGTGATTGTTCATTGTTCATCTTTGCTTGCTTTTTTTAATTTATTGGTGTATAAAGCCTTATGAGAATTGTCCTGCAGTTCTCTAGGCTGGTAAAGTGGGGAGTGCGAATGTATTTTGGCGAATGTATCTTTACTTTTGAGAAATTTCAACAACAAAATCTATAATAGCAGCTACCATATTTTGCAAACTTTAACACTATTGTGACTGGCACTGCATCAGTGAAACCACTGTGCTGGCCTGAGGCTGCACAGGAAAGATTACTGTGGAATAACTGCTTGTGATCAAACATTGTTTAAGAGCCTAATTGAAGTCTGATATGCACCAAACTTTCTGGACTTTATGAAAAATGGATGCTTAATTCCATTTTATGCTTTGTGAAAATATTGCATGAACGATTTAAAGCCGACATGCTGCTTGACTTCGAGATCAAACTCCGCGACGAGATCGAACGATTCTGCCGATAACAACACTTTTTGTTGTCACATTCTCACTCGTACTGGGCACTCACTGTTCAATTTAATCAGTACTTACATTATTTTCACTACTTTCATCCTTAAAATCTGACTGATTGCCAGCATTACTTCCGTCCTCATCAAGTTCGAGCAACCAAACAATCTCCTCGCCACTCAGACCTCTAATTTTTGACAATTATTGTGCAAAAATCTCCTCAAATTTCCACGAAGACTGCCATTTTCGCTTCACTATTCAAGACTATTCAAGGGAAGTAACTGTGAAATCAAACAAGAAAAGTCCGCAGCAGTTTTGTACCTTAGACCGTTGGACCTTCGATTGGAGGTTCCCGGCAGATAAAGATGTTCTGCTGAACCTATGATCAGAGGTTCCCGTCACGGAAGTGTTAAGGCGATGCTTTTTTTCCCCCAGACCTAGGCCCCTGTGCCTTATAGTATGATGAACAAAATAATAAGACAGTGCAATAACAAGTTCTGAGTTTTGTGTAAAATTTGGGGGGTGCGTCTTATAGTAAGGTGTCCCTTAACCCCTTGACTGCCACCAACGTATCACGTACTGGCCTGATGAAATCACTGATGATGTCGTCAGATGAAGAGGAATGACCCTGTTTTGCTGGCTTTTGCTCTAACACAGTCGAGAGAGTTATATCCCCAGACCATTTTGCCAGATTGGCTCTATCAGTTGTCTTTTTTATAGCATGATTTGCCCAATGATTTTTTTCTTTAATTTTCTCTGGCAGTCAAGGGGTTAAAGTCTGAAAAATATGTCACTTTCTTTCTAAATTGAAGTCATGGTCAGATACCATTGACAAACGCATTCAAGACAGTCCACATAATTTTTTTAATTTTTATTTCAAGGTGAATTTGTAAACTTAAGTTTGTAAATTTAGCAAAAAGCTTGGGGCAGCTTAGAAAGTGAGAGACTAGAAATATTTCCAAAATATTTATTTTGATATCTTTTTTTTGGGGGGGTGGCAGAAGAAGACATAATTATCAGTCAGTATTAATGAGAAATGGAAAGAGGAGGCTCAAGGGACATTGAAATAATAGTAACAAGACTGCGTAGGTCAAATGAAGCAGTGTCTATTTCATTGAAGCATGATGCATATTAAATCAAATGAAAAAGATGTGGCAAAGTTGTTAGCCTTTTTTTTTCTTTTTTCTTTCTTGCAGATGTGAAAAGAAAGCTTTGGTTTGAAGAAGCAGCTGTAAGTGTGCTCTTTTGTTTTAGTGTGTATGTGCATGTGTGTGTCTGACTGTCTGTCTGTCTGTCAGTGTCTATGCAGATGGAAGCATACATTTGCACATGATTCATCAGTTCAAGGTTACATTTTTATATGCACTAGATATCCAAGAGTTTGTTGGTCATAATAGAAGCATGCTTTGTTGCTCTTTAACAACTGCTGAAGTGGGCAGTAATATCTTGTAAGAGAGAGCACTTTGTGCATAGAGTTGAACACTGCGGACACAGTGAATATTTACGCTCACTGAGATTTAATCATGTACCGGGAATTTCCAAACAGTCTTCTAAAAGAACATAATTATATTCCTTGCATTTGAATTTTTGGCATGGAGTGATTCTTGATTTTTCTTTAAGAATTCCTCGAGGGCCTTGAACACAACTGCACTCTTTTTGTATCTAATCTTAGACTGTCTCAGTACAGTAGAACCTCCCTTATAAGACCTTCAAAAGTCATCCAAAATGAGGTCTTTATAGGGAGGGGTCTTATAAGGGAGGTAATTTTAATACTTACAAAGAAGGGCAATGTCTCAGAGAAGTAGGTCTTATGTGGGAGGGAGTCTTATAATGGGAGGTCTTATAAGGGAGGTTCTACTATCTGCAAACATCGATTATTGAATCAGTTATTGATATTTCCCCAAAGGACCGATCTAGTAAAACTCACACTTTGTTTATGTTTAAAAATAGACTCTGCTGTGTGAAATCTACATCCAACGTCTGCTGCTGGGAGTGGAGTGCCAGCCAACCAAACAGAAGTGCTCCGCACCACCCAAGTTCCACATGGTGAGTCTTTTGCTCTCAATCTGAGTTTTTCGTTCCATGCTCTTCCTTCTGTGTTCCAAGTTCCACATGGTGAGTCTTTTGTTCTCACTCTCAGTTTTTCATTCCATGCTCTTCTTGTATGTTCCAAGTTCCACATGGTGAGTCTTTTGCTCTCACTCTCAGTTTTTCGTTCCATGCTCTTCCTTCTGTGTTCCAAGTTCCACATGGTGAGTCTTTTGCTCTCACTCTCAGTTTTTCGTTCCATGCTCTTCCTTCTGTGTTCCAAGTTCCACATGGTGAGTCTTTTGCTCTCACTCTCAGTTTTTCGTTCCATGCTCTTCCTTCTGTGTTCCAAGTTCCACATGGTGAGTCTTTTGCTCTCACTCTCAGTTTTTCTTTCCATGCTCTTCCTTCTGTGTTCCAAGTTCCACATGGTGAGTCTTTTGCTCTCACTCTCAGTTTTTCGTTCCATGCTCTTCCTTCTGTGTTCCAAGTTCCACATGGTGAGTCTTTTGCTCTCACTCTCAGTTTTTCGTTCCATGCTCTTCCTTCTGTGTTCCAAGTTCCACATGGTGAGTCTTTTGCTCTCACTCTCAGTTTTTTGTTCCATGCTCTTCCTTCTGTGTTCCAAGTTCCACATGGTGAGTCTTTTGCTCTCACTTCCAGTTTTTCGTTCCATGCTCTTCTTTCTGTGTTCCAAGTTCCACATGGTGAGTCTTTTGCTCTCACTCTCAGTTTTTCATTCCATGCTCTTCCTTCTCTGTTCCAAGTTCCACATGGTGAGTCTTTTGCTCTCACTCTCAGTTTTTCGTTCCATGCTCTTCCTTCTCTGTTCCTTGTTCGTTGGTCTATGTTTGCATTGTTTGCTGTTCAGACCTGAATTTCTTCCACTTTTTGTGTGACGGGCTATGAATGCAGTTTGTTTTTATAAAGGAAACCTCCCCGTGGGGATACCAGGGGGTCCTTTGTAAAAATAGGGCGATACTCTTATGTAGGTGGCGCACGCGTCTCAGTGCATGAGACAGGGGCAGAGAATTTTCAGTATAAAGCCTCATTGATTAACAACAATACTATTAAAGATGATGATGAAGGACTTAAAAAGTTTTTCTATTTTTGTTGTTGTTGTTCACTTGTCATTTTTGTTGGCGTGTATGGGAGACGAATGTTGATCTGTCAGGTCATATAAACCTACTCCGGTTTTTCACAATTTCCCAGCCTTCAGGAAACGGTCACTTCGCCGCTCGCTTCCCCTGGCTGGACTACCTGCCTCCAGTGGTCTCCCCTGCCAGCCTGAGCGCCCCCTGCCAGCGCGTGTCCCTGGTGGCTCCGGGGGTGTTTGGGCAACGAGCGAGCGGGGCGGCTGTCACCCCCCCTGGGGGGAACTCTGGAAGTGGGAACAGGGGAGGGGACAAGGAAGAGTCGTCGTCATTGTCGTCGTCATGCGCCTGTGCTTTTTGTTTGCAGGACCTGTTGAAACTGCAGGTAGAGGGTTAAGGGGAGAGGGTGGGGGATGTTTGTATGTGTGTGTGTGGAAAGGGTGGGGGAGTGTGTGTGTGTGTGGAAAGGGTGGGGGAGTGTGTGTGTGTGTGTAGAAAGGGTGGGGGAGTGTGTGTGTGTGTGTGGAAAGGGTGGGGGAGTGTGTGTGTGTGTGGAAAGGGTGGGGGATGTTTGTGTGTGTGTGGAAAGGGTGGGGGAGTGTGTGTGTGTGTGTGCGCACATGTATGTGTTCGTGGGTGTTTGTATGTCTGGTGTGTGTGTGTGTGGAAAGGGTGGAGGAGTATGTGTGTGTGTGCGCGTGTTCGTGGGCGCTTGTATGTCTGGTGTGAGTATGTGCGTGTGTGTGTTCATGTGTGGTTGTATGTCTGTTGTGTGTGCGTGTGCGTGTGCGAGAGTGTATGTTGTATATTATAGTTTTTTTCTATGTGTCTATTTACAGCCTGTGTACATGTGCGACTGTGAATGCGTGCGATTGCTTTGTGGATATGAAGCACCTTATAATGGGACTAACGATATATAGTAAGAAAATAGAAGAACAAAATCAGAATTATGTGTAGAATTTGGGGGGGTACAGGGGATTTTTCCTCTCATTTTGCACTAGGCCTTATGGTCTGAACCGAGGTCCCGTGTGCCCATGCACTCAGCACACATTAAACCCAGTGGCAACAAAAGGGTTGTAATTTGGTCAAAATTTAGCACCCCCTCCTTCCTTCCTCATCAGTCACACAAAAATCGCATGCAAAAAAAAAAAATGGGTTGACTGCAATGCGCTTTCCAGGTGGGAGCAACCCGAATTTCACAGAGACGCCTCTGTGACTATGAAGTACCTAATACCTAATAATATAGTCTGAATAATACGGTACATGTTTTTGAGTTAGTTGAGTTTTCCATTGCATGCACATTTTCATCTGCTTTTTCCCCCCATCAACGGAACATCTTCTCTTAGGTTAGGTTAGGTACATTATAGTCACAAAGGTGTCTGTGAAATTCGGGTTGCTCCCACCTGGAGAGCGCGTCGCAGCCAGAGGTGCACCACCCAATTTAAAAAATAATAAAAATTGCATGCGATATGTGTGTGACTGATGAGGGAGGGAGGGGGTAAATTTTGACCAAATGACAACTTTTTCGTTGCCACTGGGTTTAACGTGTGCTAAGTGCATGAGCACACGGGACCTCAGTTTATCGTCTCATCCGAAAGACTCCACGTTCAGACTGCAAGGCCTAGTGCAAAGTGAGGGGGAAAAAAATCCCCTGTACCCAGGTTCGAACTCGGGTTTACTTGGCATGGAGCGAACGCGCTGCCACTCTACACTTTTACACATTTACGGGAGCGAAAATTCATATTTTTCCCGCTTGCATTTTCAGGCCGTCCTGTGCAGCAAGCACACGACCCCAGAGCTGCGATGGCACGTGCTGAAGGCGATGGGGGGGGATGATGACGACAACAGGGAGGAGGGGGAGGGGATGGTGGGGCGGGACGCGGTGTGGATGCTGTGCAGCTACAGAGAGCGCAGCCTCAAGGTGACAGAAATGGCCGTGGACAGGTACCCGCATGTCGTGGGCCGAGTGGCCGCCAGCCTGTACGGGAACGATTTGACGAAGGTGAGGCTTGTGGGTGGACTTATGAAAACGCGGATGTAAACAGGAATTGTTCGGAAATAATTAAGGGGAGTAGTTTCATGGTGTGTGGGAGTGATCTCGCCTAATTCAGTCGGTCAAACAGGGGAAGTTACTCTACCTTCAGGTGGATCCCCAGCCCTCGCTTCGTATTAATATTACCTCTCTTATAAGACCCCTCCTTTATAAGACCTAATTTTGGATGTTATGTTGTTGTTATATTTGTTTATGGACACATGTGGGATGACATTTAGGATGATTTTTGAAGGTCTTATAAGGGAGGGTCCACTGTAGTTATGTTTGTGTGACTGCCATTCTGTTGTTTTTGACAATATGACTCCCAGAGAGCAAAGGGGGCTGCTGCTATTCTAGATGGCTGGACTAGAATTTGTTCAATGTGGAGATGCCTTACCAGGCATGGGAATTGTCAACGAATTCGTGGATTTCCGCGAGAAACAAAATTGAAATTGTTACTAAATACTTCGTTTTTGTTACTAAATACTTAAATTGGGGGCCTTTTCAGAGTTTTTGGTCTCTGACAATTCCCATGCCTGCTTACCCAGGGCACATCCCCACTCTCTCAGGCAGAAGGATTACTTACCCAGGGCACATCCCCACTCTCAGGCAGAAGGATTACTTATCTTAGCAATTTTAACTGAATAAAACTAATTTACGCACATACTACAACATATTCTTGACTGTTATTTATGAAAAGTTACTTATGGTAAACTAAAGTTGGCTTGAAAAAGAACTTCTGAAAATATAGATGAATTGAATTTTCCTCCTGAAACAGCTGTGACACCCCCCCCCTCTCTCTCTCTCTCTCTCTCAGGCAGAAGGATTACTTGCCATGTGTACATTTATTCATTATTTCGTAATGGGGCTTTATGCTACTTCTTGCCGACAAGAAAGGGCAATTATTTTAGCCCGAACTTCTCATGCCTCCTAGCGGCAAGTCAGGGGCAGATAATTTTATGTGGCTATATACTGCTACTTCATGACAGGCAAGGGAAATAATCTTTCGCATCTCAGGGCACAAGACACGGGCAGAGAATTTTCGGTATGAAGCCTCATTGCATGGGTGCTCCTGGGAAGAAAAAAAAAAATCCTGCAAGGCAGGGGTCCAGGAACCGCCCAGTTAACAAATTGATTTAAACAATCATAAGAAGACAAAGTTCCAGGGTAAAGGCATGTAAATATTTATCTGTATTGATTTCTTTTATATTCTACACATGAGAGAAGCTGACAAAACGTTTACAAATAGGAAATTCGTCGCTTCTCAAATTCTAATAATACGGCGACGCCGGCTCCATGCAATAAAAAACATCCTGCATTTCTTCTTCTTCCGATTGGGGATGTTTATCCTGCCCCACGCCCAAAGTCTTCGTTTAGACTGCTATTGGCACACAGGGTGCATGCTATGTGAGTTGCATGTCATCCATTCCACCGACACACACAGCCTACTCGTACCGAATAGTGGAATGTGCTTTAACATATGCGCAAGATCTTGTCCATGAGTTCGCACACAGGACCTCGGTTTTAGGTCTCATCTGAAGGACCAGGAAATAAGAGTAAAGTATCTTTCCCAAGGACACAACACAGCTGGATTCGAACCAGCGCACTCGCAAACCCGTTGGATTACGAGCCGGCGATTCAGGACATCCTGAAAGCAGGAGCATCCATGTAGTTGTGCGTACGGTAATTTTAACCAGCTTTTTCTCTGATGTTAGTGGCAGTTGCTGCTGCGGTGCCTGGAGAGTCGACTGAAGAGGCGGAAAGGGGGTGGTGTGGGAGACAATGCCCCACCATCATCACCATCATCATCACCATCATCATCATCATCGTTGTCAGAGACTTTGCAGCAGTCACTGGTCTCTGCTTACAGAGGTGAGCTTTAAAAAAAAAAAAAAATTTGTTCTTGAGTTGATCTGTGAGTGAGGTATTAACTAACTCATTCAAGTTGTTCCAGCCATATATGTGTGTGCAGAATTAATAGATAGCTGTCAATTTGATGCATTTGCTTCAAGGGAAGTAAATCTGTGCGCACACCATACTTTGGTCACTTCTAAGCTCGCTTCGCTCCCTCAGACCACAATTTTGAATTATTAAAAAGACTCACAAATCACTCCAGCCATGCACACTAACAAAACAGACATAAGCAAAAGGAGACATGAACGAAGACTACAGGTTTTTACTTCAGGTTCAGACATAGGGAAGTGGTAGATCAGACCTTTTTTTATATAGAGACATTATATAAAAAAACTACACCTATTGGATTCCCCACAACAAACCACTACAAAAGCAAAGTCAGAGGCAAAAGTGTGGTCTAAGGGAGCGAAGCGAGTTTAGAAGTAACCATGGTACATAGATTTACTTCCCTTGAAGCAAATGCATCACATTGACAGCTATCTATTAACCCCGGACATATATGGCCGGAACGACTCGAATGAGCTAAGGCCATCGTTTCAACGGGACTGTCGACAGACGTGCTGAAGGAACTGGTAGAGGTGGCGCCGGCGGATCAGTTTGTCTCGAGCCTGCCGCCCGACGGCAGCCTGTGGTTTCTGCTGCCCTTCCTGTCGCGCTGCCTGCAGCGCAAGCATCTGGCCGAGCTGAAGGACAACATCAGCGAGAAGGGCACACTTCTGCTCTCTCAGCTCAACGAATGAATGAAGCGTTGAGGCACACACATTAGATCCGCAAGTTCCGTACGGAAAACCCATGCACGCATGGGTGCTACTCAGATTTCAGTATTTTTAATTTGACCAGAAACTGAACTTCGGATGTTTTTTTTTAATTTATCAACAAAAACAAATTGACCACAAGCGATTTGCAGACCTGTTTACCCTCCCGGTTTTGTCAGAATTATCCCGGGAATTTGCAAAAATTCTGGGTAAAGTCATAAATTCTGGGTGAACGCTGAAAATCCCGGGATTATTTGTTTCCGTTTGTATGAAAAGACGCAAGTGTTGACCGAAACCTTGAAGTTCTGAGATGCGATTTTTCATTGGTCCGTGCCCCCCCCCTCAACCAATGATAGTATTTCTTGTTGGCAGAGATTGTAGTTTTGTGCCAAACATGTCGTCAGGCAAGTCAACCGCAGGCGGCAAGCGCCAGAAATCTTCGACAAATGACAGCAGTGATAGGGTGAAACGGCCAAAAGTGAAGCAGAAGTTTTCTCAAACGTATTTGAAAGTGCCAGGAATAACAAGTTCGCGTTTGGGAGACGAGCATGCACACTGCAAGTACTGCAGGACTTCAAAATTTCGCATGGCGGCATAAGCGACATTGCAATGTGAATTTTTTTTTTTTTTTTCAAATTCTGGATTTTTCTGTGGCAGATTCCAGGTTGTTCATTATAAAGGTAAACAGGTCTGGGATTTGTGGCGTTTTGAACTAGGTTGTTCGATCCTGGAAGTTTTACAAAGGCAATGTAATAATTTCGCCAGGCTTATCAGACTACTGTCTCCGTTTATCATTTTAGCTGTCTTGTCTATCTCGTTATCTCTCTCTTAACTTGCTCCCCTGAATTGTCTGATGAGGCTCTGCCCCTGTACCCTGCCGGGGTCATGGGTCCCTAGACCCCTGCCTTTCAGGGTTTTTTTCATTTTGGGGAGTTGCACCCATGTACACTTATATAAGAAGTAAGCGGATGGGATTATGCATGGGTCATGTATGCTGGTAAATATCTGTATTGTTAAAAAGTCGGGACCTTACTCTTGTTGCACTGCCTCCGGGCATTGCCTCCAGAATCGTTTCCAACATCTTTATGTCTATTAATGTCCCATATGTGTCTGTTCCAGACCAGAGGACATTAAACAGATTTTCATCTTCGATTATGCATGGGTTTCCGAAATTATTACATTGCCTTTGTAAGTGAGTGAGTGAGTGAGTAATGAAGGTGGAGTGGAGCTTTGTGTCGAAAGAAAAGAAAAATTCAAGCACTATGCTGCCAAGAGAGGGAAGGAAGGAGTGAAGGGTAAGAGGGCATGGGTGCGTGTGTGTGTGTGCATGGGTGCAACTTTTCCTGGTACACAAGGATTTCCTGTTTTTGAATTTTACCAGGAAAGGAAGTTCCTTTTTTGTTTAATTTGTCAAACAAGATCTTTGTGTGTCTACTGTATTTTTGAAACACTTTAAAATAAACATTTGTATAAATTGTGGAAAAAGCAAACTAAAATACCTTCATTAATCAAATTTGTCTTCAGCTGCAGGGGGACATTACCCCATGGACCCCGGCCTTTCAGGGGGTTTTTCATTTTGTGTAGTTGCACCCATGAGTGTGTGTTTGCACAGTCACTAAATCAGTGTGCAAAATGATCTTGCAAAGAAGCCAGTGAAACGTTTGTGTGTGTGTGTGTTTGCACAGTCAGTAAATCAATATGCAAAATGATCTGGCAAAGAAGTCAATGAAGCATTTGTGCGTGTGTGTGTGTGTGTGTGGCACGCGCGTGTGTGTTAACGTGTGTGTGTGTGTTACAATTTAAGGGATGAGTGAAGTGATATTGGTCAAAATGATGTGTTAAGTGGTAGAATTAAAAAAAATACACATTTTTTTATGTGTACCATATGTATTATAGTATGTTATTTGTTGTATGCAACAAAATGCAATAAATGTAGGGACTATCTTTGTGTGTGTGTGTGTGTGTGTGTGTGTGTGTGTGTATGAAACAGAGGGAGAGACAGAAAGTTGGAATTATGGTTTATTCTCTTGTGTGTGTCTGCGATGAAACATGTGTTTGTAAAATGTTCAGTTTTGCTGTCATATCATGATATACTGATATTTACAATGTTCTTTTTTTTCTTACTAAGAATGAATGCTCAGTTTAAAAAAAAAAAGTTTTTGTGGGGTTGATCCCATGATATTGCACGAAAGAATACCTGAGCATACCTTTATTCTCACTTACCACTGGTCCCACACTAATTTTCTATCCATGATACGACTTGACGACCCACATTCTCACAAAATGTCTCCAGTGGTGTAGGAACGTTTTCAAGTCAGGTCGGGGGGGCAGGACTGCCAGCAAACGGATAAGATGGATAAGGTGGATGGATAGGTTAAATTACACATCTTAGTAAATGCTACAAAACACTTTATTATTAAATTACACTTCTTAGTAAATGTTACAAAAACACTTTATTACTCCACCCCCCTCCATGCACACACAGACTACATGCACGCATGCACACACACACACGCACACGCACACGCACACGCACACGCACAAATAACAAATGAACACACTAAAGTTACATTTTAAGAGTTTATTTTTAAAAGACAAATAAGCACACGAATAAAGTTCAAGAATTGTATATAAAACTGGTGTCAAAATATGGTATTTTTAATTCAGAGCTTTATTTATTTTTTATAATAACTTTTTTTTAATAAACGCAAATAGAAACAAAATCTGAAGAATAGAATTCTGATAAAATCAAACTTCTGATAATGTTGGATTGATATTTATGACACCTCCGTGTAAAATCAAACTTCTGCTAATTTTGGATTGATATTTATGACACCTCCATGTAAAATCAAATTTCTGATAATTTTGCCTTGATTCTATGAGATTTCCATGACAATTTTCTTTTCGCCCTTCTGTCTCCCTGTCCTCTTTTTCACCCCCCCCCCCCTTCCCTTTTGACATTAATTGTAAATGGACCCAATAAATGTAACTGTAAAAGGTTACACATTTATAAATGATATAGGAATTTGAAAATAGGAAACAAAATCTTCGAGTTTTCCCCAATTCTTTTCACACGGAGGCCTTCTCTTTTTTTTTTTGGGGATAACATTATTCTAAAGGGCTTCACACACTAGCGTCAAGTTCTCGAGATCGTAGTGATTTTTTGCTGCAAGGCGCAGTTTGATGCGCTGCTTGCGTGTGAGAGATTCGCGGCGCAGCAGCATTTTTGATGCGTAGCTGCGCAATTTTTTGTTGCTCGAGAATAGAACCGGCTCTAATTTTGATGCTCAAGATCGCAGAGATCGTGAAACTAGCCAATCACAACTGACGGAAGGACCATAACTCTGATTGAAGAAAAAAAATGGCAGACTTGCTCGAACCCAAAATAAAGCAGCACAAACAATGACACACATTTCATCTTCTGAAGAAGATGAATCATCATGGTCAGCCATACTGTTGTTTCTAGAAGGAGGTTTGACGCTAGAGTAATCTTTCCTTGCATTCCAAATAAGGAAGTTCGCGCGACAAGAGGCGAAGCGACAATAGTCGTGTGTGAGAACACCACTGCCTCGCTACAATGTGTGCTGTGATGCAGGCGTCAACGCGTTGCTCTGAGAAACAATTGATGCCTGATGCTAGTGTGCGAAGGCCGTAACCAATTTTTAAACTTAAACTATAAGACAGTCTCATTCATTGGTTTCAATGTACAATTTAACACTTTCAACGCCAGCTATGTTTCAGCTAAAGAAAACATCTGTAAAATGTTCCTGGGAATAGAAAACATGTAGTGTGCAATACTGCAGATTCAATGACAGTATGTAGGGGAAGACGGGGTAAAAAGTGCATGGGCGGGTAAGAAGCCCACCCCAATTATCTCGTGAAATAAAGAAAATGTCAGTCAAATTTGCCCATGAGACGAATGCTACACATTAACGCTCGTCTCATGGGCAAAATGAGACTGAAATTTGCTTCATTTCATGAGATAATTGGGGTGGGCTTCTTACCCGCCCATGCGCTTTTTACCCCGTCTTCCCCTAGTGTGCAATACTGCAGATTCAATGACAGTATGTACAACAGTAGGCCTATCCTTACCTTCCCGAATTAAGAACAAAAGACCTTTCAATAACAGATCCGGATTACATGACTTTTAGTGACGTGGGTGTTAAATCAGTACCATGGTGCCAAGCGTCTACACTGGCGATGAAAGGGTTAAACATTTTGAATTTTAAAAACTTCTTCTTTTTGTAATATTTTCAGAATGAGAGTAACATTTTTAAACTTCAAACCTAGCAGAAAGGACACTATTTTGCAATTTATGGTAAAAACTAATAACGTAATTCTACAGACATGGACTAAAGTCTTTTAAAATATGGATGGATTGGTATGCTTTTATAAAAGGCAATCTGTAAATGATTTCTAAACCATCATTTATCACAGTCAGCATTAGTAAACAATGGATGTGTCTTGATGATGTTATAAATGGAGAAATAAAGAAAATGCACTATGAGTGCATGCGAAAGAAAGCCTTGTTGATGTGCATATGTGATTCAGTGATTGTTTTACATGCATACAAAAAAACACCCGAATTTGTGACAAAGAATATGTTCATGCAGAAAGAACAATGGCTCAAAAATCTGCTATGCATCCCCAATTCTAAACAAACAAGAGTATCCTGCTCTTAATTTCAATACCTTTTCAAAAATTTAGCGAATTTCACCACTGTTCAGACATTGCTGAAGGATTTTCTTTTAAATTGACAAAACTTTTGGTAAGATAAACATAAAATATTCTTTGATAATAATTAAACAAAAACAAACAAGAAATATCTTAACAAAGAAAAAGGCAAAATGATCATGGTTTTTTCTTTGATCAAAACAAATATCTTAACATTTTGGATGAGGAATACACTAAGAAAAGACTATTACAGATTTTCTTTGATAACGAAAAATATATTTTGTAAGCTAAGATGGGGAATGCATTAACTGAAGAAAAGATATGATGAATAAAGTGACCACACACACGTTCAAGCGCACGCTTGCACACACACACACACACACACACACACACACGATCTCGTGCACACACTCACACACACATCAGCGAGAGAGAAAGAGTAATGACAAACTCTGGAGTTAAAAGGAATGGGGATACTACCACACACACGCACGCACACACACACACACACACGCACACACACACTACTAAAACATATTCTTTAAAATTACATCTTTTGACATTTCTTTTTTTTATCATGGAAAAAACCCAGCCGCTATATCACTTTATAACAATTTATCAAAAAGTGTTTAGCATTCCCCTGGTAACATGTATGGCGCCTACATTTATTTACTTAGTGTGTTGGATTTTTTTTATAAAGAAACCCCAAGACTACCGAAAAGTAACAAAGAAGGACATATTATTGGATTCAACACATTGAAAACGTGGCTTGTAGTCTCGGCTATTAAACAGCATATTCTGATGCACAGTGCCAGCATATCTTATCAAATACATACACCAAACAAACAATTATCAGATACAACACAGCACGACCGACGTGATATTATATGTTTTTGCAAACTTTTCAAAGATGGCATAAGGTCTAAAAAAAAATGATGAAGACAAACATTGAAGCCTCAATAAATCAATAAAATAAATTTCTGTTTGTACTGTCAATGCTACTTCCAGCATTAATTTTCTCTCACAACCCTTGTTGAGGAACAAACCCAAAAGGATTCCTCAAGAAAAGGCAGTTTTGGATACATTCGTATTATGTCTTCACGCAAGTAGGAACACAACAACCAAGACAGAGACGAAAGAAGTGAAACAAAATCAGGAAGTCTCAAATTGCCCCTCTATGCTCTTACAGCCCCTGCTCTTACAGCCCCTACTCTTGCAGCCCCTGCTCTCACAGCCCCTTCTCTTACAGCCCCTATTCTTACAGCCCCTACTCTTACAGCCCCTTCTCTTGCAGAAAAAAGGTTCCTACTCTTACAGCCCCTACTCTTACAGCCCCTACTCTTATAACCTACTTTTGCATTCCCTATTCATGCAGCCCCTTCTCTTACAGCCCCTACTCTTACAGCCCCTATTCTTACAGCCCCTACTCTTACAGCCCCTACTCTTGCAGCCCCTACTCTTACAGCCCCTACTCTTACAGCCCCTACTCTTACAGCCTCTACTCTTACAGCACCTATTCATGCAGCCCCCTTCTCTTACAGCCCCTACTCTTACAGCCCCTTCTCTTGCAGACCCTACTCTTACAGCCCCTACTCTTATAGCCTACTCTTACAGCCCCTACTCTTGCAGCCCCTTCTCTTACAGCCCCTACTCTTACAGCCCCTACTCTTACAGCCCCTACTCTTACAGCCCCTTCTCTTACAGCCCCTACTCTTGAAGCCCCTTCTCTTACAGCCCCTACTCTTACAGCCCCTTCTCTTACAGCCCCTACCCTTGAAGCCCCTTCTCTTACAGCCCCTACTCTTACAGCCCCTACTCTTGAAGCCCCTACTCTTACAGCCCCTACTCTTACAGCCCCTTCTCTTGCAGCCCCTTCTCTTACAGCCCCTACTCTTACAGCCCCTACTCTTACAGCCCCTACTCTTACAGCCCCTACTCTTACAGCCCCTACTCTTGAAGCCCCTTCTCTTACAGCCCCTACTCTTACAGCCCCTTCTCTTACAGCCCCTACTCTTACAGCCCCTTCTCTTACAGCCCCTTCTCTTACAGCCCCTACTCTTACAGCCCCTTCTCTTGCAGCCCCTTCTCTTGTAGCCCCTACTCTTACAGACCCTACTCTTACAGCCCCTACTTTTGCATTCCCTATTCATGCAGCCCCTACTCTTACAGTCCCTACCCTTACAGCCCCTTCTCTTACAGCCCCTACTCTTACAGCCCCTACTCTTACAGCCCCTACCCTTGCAGCCCCTTCTCTTACAGCCCCTACTCTTACAGCCCCTACCCTTGCAGCCCCTTCTCTTACAGCCCCTACTCTTACAGCCCCTACCCTTGCAGCCCCTTCTCTTACAGCCCCTACTCTTGAAGCCCCTTCTCTTACAGCCCCTACCCTTGAAGCCCCTTCTCTTACAGCCTACTCTTACAGCCCCCAGATAAAGAAAAAAATGGTTAATCAACTACCTGACCAATGGAATCTTTAATTATCCCACACAAACTTTTATTTAGAAAAAAGGGGGCCGGGGGGAGGCTTGTGTGTGTAAACACTTTCTGGTCAAAACAACACTTCCATCTAAAGACAACACCAATTTAAAAAAAAGTAAAACATCTAGAAGTAAGTAACACCAACGACAATACACGATAAACGTGATCCAAATCAATGAACTCATACTATTTCCCACAAAATAAGTATATTTTCCAGGCACCGGGGATTTGCGTGGTGGGTCTCCAAACTCCCGTTCAAATCACGATCAACATTTTGTCTAAAGGAGTTGCCACACAGGGCGAAACCTCACGCTTGCACAAGAGCGAGTCCTTGATGTGACTAGCCCATTAAAAAAAAAAAATCCTTTCTTGACCAAGACAGGTCCTCAGCGTTTCCCTGGTTGGTAAGAAATCTTAAAGACCCACAGAGCCGGCTGGATGAAGTCCTTTGTTTTTCTCTGGGTCGGTGTGGCCCACATTCAGACTTACCTCGTATACGATCGAGGCTGCTCTTTAAAGTGATGTATCGTTTTCGTGCAAGAGGCAATTTGTATGGCAGCAACACTTGGTCAAAATAAAGTTTTGGTAAAGTTAAAGATGTGCCCCCCCCCCCCCCCCCTGCATTTCTCGGTTAATTCTATTTTTCCGTTTTTGCCTTTCTTACCATACATAAAGCTGTATTTTAGGAACATGTTTAGCTAATAACCTTTTTGGAATACTAACCCTATCCCTAACCCTAGCCTTAAACATAACCCTACCCCCCACTATGTACTGCAGTACACCGCGATTTGTCACAGTTGTGGTTCGTTGCGTTTTCCCGTCTTATAGGGTGGGGGGTAGGGTTAGGGCTAGGGTTAGGGTTAGGGTTAGTATTCCAAAAAGATATAATTTGGTGAAAATGTTCCTAAAATACAGCTTTATGTATGGTAAGAAAGGCAATAACGGAAAAATACAATTAATCGAGAAATGTAGGGGGGGGGTGGCACATCTTGACCTTTTTCTTACCAGCTATAAGAGGGAAAACACGCGAACACCGTAATTTTGACACGTGACGTACTGGGTCTTTAAGAAATGTTCCTAGCATAAGACTAAGAAGGAATGTGGCACATGGCGTGGGTGGGTGGGGTGTCTTTAATCACCCGCAAACCGGAGCTCAGCGTTTGCCCAGTCCGAAGTGACCGATGGCCTTGGCGGTGTTGGAGCGGCAGCAGGGCATCTGGACCAGCAGGATCCCCATGAGCAACAGGCCCAGCATGGAGCCGAAACCCATCAGAAGCCCCGTGGCCACGGTCAGGCTGCCGGACTCCTTGGAGTCTGGAACTGGGTGGGAGTGAATGATCATCGCGGGTTATCAGTCACCATGATGATCGTGGAATGGTAAAGGAGAGAGGGAGAATACGAATACGAATGTTTGAATACGAATGTTCATTGGGGGTTAATAATAAGATAAGCATAAGCTTTTTTTACACCATGCCCTCGATAATATCAACGGGAGAGAGCGAACGAACAAATTACCTTTACCCAAAATTGTATTTACCCAGGGTAATGAGATAAGCATTAAAAAGCTTTTTTTTACACCCAGCCCTGCTGCAAAATTAATGCAAAGAAATGAAAATGACAAAACGAAGAGGGAAAAAAAGCGAAAGTATGCATTAAAGAAAGGGGGGGGGAGGAGAAGGGAGAGAGGGAAGAAAGAGTGAAACGGGAGAGAGAAGTTGAAACGGAGAAAACGAGGGAAGGATTGAGAAATGAGTAGGCCTAGTAGAGACAGAGAGAGAGAGAGGGGGGAGAGAGAGGACAATTTGTAAACGATATATATTAACTACCACCCCACAAATGACAACTCAGTGGACAACACCAACAGCTCCCACCACAGCCAGTCAGACAAGGTTGAAAAAGACAACCAGAATAGCTTGTTGAAAATTACCAAAGGTATTTTTTTTTCTTCAAACAACAAGAAATACTATCCAAATAGTTTTTAAAAAAATACCCACTGTTGTTTTCACACATGAAGTGGAGCAGAGCGGAGCAGTTGTGGGTCTGCCACGTGAAGTCCCCGACGTCGTATCGTACGCATTCTGATTGGCTGCTGGGCTGACCTTGACCCCAGGCCGTGAACCGGGCCACGGTGTCGTCTGTCCATTTGTAGGAACCGCTCCCTTCCTCCCTGAGCCCGATCCAGAAATTACTGTGGAAACATTTAGGGAAGACACATGAAACACACAAGACATTCAGGTCGGTATTTTGGTCCTTTTATTGCAGCTCAATCAACATACAGACATTTCGTATGATACGTACGTTATCAATGTAAAAAATGAAAGACTGACAGACAGCAAGCAAGTAGTAAGAATTCAAAATAGAAAGCGGAGAAGACATTGACGGTTAGTGTGTGTGTCGGTGTGTGTGCGTGTTTGAAAGAAGAGAGAGAGTAGAGGGGTGGGTTGAGAAAGAGGCAGTTAGATCAAAAGACCAATGGACAACAGAATATATGCATAGAAAAACGTTTGAGATACAAAGAGGGAGAGAGAGAGAGTAGTAGTAGTAATAGTCGTAGTAGTAGCAGCAGCAGCAGTAGTAGTAGCAGCAGCAGCAGCAGAGTAGTAGTAGTAGTAGTAGCAGCAGCAGTAGTAGTAGTAGCAGCAGCAGTAGTAGTAGCAGCAATAGCAACAGCAGCAGTAGTATGCAGCAGCAGTAGTAGTAGTAGCAGCAGCAGTAGTAGTTGTCAAGTCCAGTCAAAATGATCTTTATTGACGTTAGCTTGATAAAGCTTTTTTTGTAATAGTAGTAGGCTCCTTCAGTGGTTGACGATCATGGATATTGCACCCTAGACATAGTCAAGGCCTCTCCAGGGCGCAATCCAGGGCAAATTAATATGGAGAACCAGCTGATGCCCAAACAGCACCCCCCCCCCACACACACACACACACACACACACACACTCCTCTCCACACTGAAGGTTCCAAAGGAACGGCCAGGCCGATACAATTTGGCACCAGCAGTGTCGCAGGAGTTGCCGGATCATCGCTGAGAACAGCCAGGGACCGCCTTAGGGACTCCAGTTCCGGATTATTCTTCAGGAATTAATCAATAACAACAACAAAAGAAACAAAAACAAGTGTAACTGGGTCTTTAAAGATACACAGACGCGCCACGATTAAGTCCCTTGGTTTTTTCTGGGTAGCTGTGACCCATATCGAAATGCCCCCATGTTCAAATTGAGGCTGCTCTTTAAAATGATGTATCGCTTTGAGTTTTGGGGGCATTTGTATGGGAGTGAGACCTGGTCAAAACAAGATTTATTTTTGAGGGAAAACACGTGAAACCCGTGATTTTGACACGTGGTCTGGTGGGTCTTTAAAGACCCAGTGACGCACCACGATTAAGTCCCTTGGTTTTTTTCTGGGTTGATGTGACCCACATACGAATTTCCCCATATTCAAATTGAGGCTGCTCTTTAAACTGATGTGTCGATTTCAATTTGGGGCCATTTATATGGGAGTCAGACTTGGCCAAAACAAGATTTATTTCCAGTTCTAAGAGGGAAAACACGTGAAACCCGTGATTTTGACACGTGATCGGGTGGGTCTTTAAGGTCTTGCTGGAGAGCCTGTTGGTCATAGGGAGATGCGACTGTCTTGTGGCACATAAATTAGTGTCATCGGCAGACAGACGTGTCACAAAGTTTACACAAACTGAAAGGAATATTTGTAAATGGGGTGTCGACCCTTCTACCACATTTTATCAACATTTGTTCTGTGCATGCAAACCAAAGTTTACGACAGACAAGCAAACAAAGTAAAAAAAAAACCCCACCTCATTGTTCAACTTTTGTGTACTCAAGACAACAGCACTGGACTATAAATCTTAGAATACTCGATACGGGTGCCCACCGGTTCGCATAATCCGTTTCGCATACAGTAATCCTTTGATCAGAGCCGCGGGCGCAAGTCGAGTGTCTCTTCCAAAAAACCCTGGCAGTTCGCATAAACGGGTTTGCCATTTCGCATAATAAATGCACTCTTGCAGGTTCTAATGTACT
>CM065698.1:22693639-22708639 GCA_017654935.2 Phymorhynchus buccinoides
GATTATTATTATTAATATATCCCATTATGTTGGTTTAAACAAGTTTTTATTGATCATTGACATACACTGACAAGAACATACAACACAGTACAGGAAACACAAAAGCAACGCTTAACAAGGGCGTCGCCGAGCGGCAGACATGTCCGTCACCAGCAATGCCACGCACTTGCGACACCCCGTAGAGTGTCACATCCTGACACAAAATTGGAAGGGATTCTGTCTTCTAGTTCACGAGATACAGCTTGAAGAAGAAACATATAGCTCAAAGAAGGAAATTTCGGTTTTCAAGGTCACACTTCAAGGTCAAGGTCAGCATGGTGATAATTTATGCTCGGATGTTTTCTTCTCTAGGGTATACAGTACCACACACAATCTGAAGCGCTTCTGTCAAGTACAAATGTGGAAAATATGGCTTAAAACCCAATTTGTAGACCCCTACCACTTTCAAGGCCTACCGATCTCCCAAACCGTGACCTTGACCTTGATCAATATGCCACCATCAGAACGGGCATACGCCAAAGTACGTCTATGCCAAATTTGAAGACTCTATCTCCAACGGTGTGGGAGTTATGGCCCTTTAAAGATGTTTGGTTTTCAAGGTCGTACGCCAAGGTCAAGGTCACGACAGCAAAATGGTTTGCGCGGATGCCTTCCTCTCATGGTGACACACCAGCACACAAAATTTGACGTCGATTCTGTCAACCCATTCGAAAGATATCCTTGGGACAGACAGAAGGAGAAAAAATGACCCTCCGATTTTCAGGCTCCAGTGATCTTTTTGACCTTGACCTTGAACTTGATCGGTATGCCATCATCAGAACGGGCATAAGCCAAACCACCTTCATACCAAGTTTCAACATCCTATGTCGATCGGTGCCCGAGATATGGCTAAAAATAGATTTTCGGTTTTCAAGGTCATACGTCAAGGTCACGACGGCAAAATGGTTTGCGCGGATCTCTTCCTATTAAGGTGGCACACCTCCACACAAAATGTGAAGCGATTCTGCCAACCCATTCGAAAGATATCCTTGGGACAGACAGAAGGAGAAAAAAGACCCTCCGATTTTCAGGCCGCAGCGATCTTTTTTTACCTTGACCTTGACCGTGATCGGTATGCCATCATCAGAACGGGCATAAGCCAAACCCCCTTCATACCAAGTTTCAACATCCTATGTCGATCGGTGCCTGAGATATGGCTAAAAATAGATTTTCGGTTTTCAAGGTCGTACGCCAAGGTCAAGGTCACGACGGCAAAATGGTTTGCGCGGATCTCTTCCTATTAAGGTGGCACACCTCCTCACAAAATTTGACGCGATTCGGTCAAGCGGTTCGGGAGATATCCTTGGGACAGACAGAAAGAAAAAATAAAAAAAATAATACAAACCAGCCCATCGCAATAGTCCGATCACCTTTGGTGACGGACTAATTAAAGTGTCACCTGCAAAGAGAGGCCAAAGAGTGCCAGTGCAATGAAGCATCAAATTATACAATTAATGAAGAAAATACTCGAGGGAGAGAGAGAGAGAGAGAGAGAGAGAGAGAGAGAGAGAGAGAGAGAGAGAGAGAGCCACTGTGCAGTGACCGGCGAGTGACATACTGGACGAGAGCACATATTGCAGATAACAACAGATAATACATTATTTTGGCACATTTGCACACTAATAAAAAACAATTTTTCATCATGTATCATTATGTTGTAGTGTACAACATAGCGACTAATGCCCCTGTGGGCCAGCCTTCACGTGGCGGGGGTGTTCTCGACCAAGCTGTGCCCACCCCTTTTTCTTACCTTTCCTATTGTTCTGCCTACCATGTCTTTTACTATCTCTTTTCCCCCCATAAAGTCTCCCGACAAGATCTGCAGTTGTCCATTTCGTCTGATTTCTGTCTCCCCGGATCTTCAATCTGTTCTTTCATCTTTCCTTACAAATCTATCTTTTGAATGTTCCTTTTTTCTCTGATCTATCGGACAATTTATGACATGCCAGTGGGTTTTTTTGTATTGTTCACTGGCGTCCACACGCGAGACCTTGCGCACTTGAGTGGGCACCTGTTGTCCATTCTGCAGTGCATATTTGCCTATATGGCAATTTATATATATTTTTTTTCTTTGAACATTTTTTTTTCATTTTACAGAATTCAACAAACACACAGAACATTGAATATACAAAAGCATTATAACTAATATAAGCCAGGAATATGTTTAAAGTTTAACAAAAATATCTTTTTTTTACTAGTATGTGTTTGTTATCCTTTTTTACTGTTTTTTTTGTATAACCTGGATCCGATAAATAGAGTAGAGTGGCTCAACGTTTCCAGCACTGTGTGGACTTATGTGCTATAGGGTGCAATGATGGAGGTGCCATGTTATGAATTGTACTGTATGTTTTGTTGTTTTCAGGTTGTTGAACGTTGGTAAGGTACATTGACGAGTGTTTTGTAATAAGTGGTCGAACTTTACGCGGTGACAGTCCTGAGATGACCATAACTGTTGACGGTACTATAATGGGAAACAAAAGAATAAATAATGGCGACTAATGATGATGGTGGTGGTGGTGGTGGTGGTGTTTTTATGATGATGATGATCATGATATAGTACGTCTTTGTAGGCTACACGCGTGCGTGCAAACACATCCGGATCTCTGCACCCCCACCCCACCGAGTCAGAAGAACACACATGGTGTTCATGAAAACATGCACATCACAAAGTCATACACATGGAACGCACGCACGCAAGTGTTCGCGTCCACAAGCACACACACACGCACACACACATACATACACATACATACACACATGCTTTCATGCATAGTCCTACGTACACAAATATGTACTCATGCGCGAGCGCACACACTCACACACACACACACACACACACTCTCTCTCTCTCTCTCACTCATTCTCTTTCTCTTCTCTCTCTCTCTCTCCTCCCTCTCCTCTCCTCTCTCCCTCACCTCCCTCTCTCCTCTCTCCGCTCTCTCTCTCTCTCTCTCTCTCTCTCTCTCTCTCTCTCTCTCTCTCTCTCTCTCTCTCTCTCTCTCTCTCTCTCTCTCTCTCTCTCTCTCTCTCTCAAACAATTACAAAACAACATCAAAAACGTATTTTGAAACCCCCACATACCAGCACTGCAAGCTAGTCTGCTGGGACAGGAAGAAACCACCACACCACAAAGAGGGTTGGGAACAAAACGTCCTCACCTATTTCTAACCAACGCCCATTGTTCTACTAAGAAGGAAGGCCATTTATGCGCTGTTTAGGCGGAGTTGTGGTTTTTAGACCTCGACACCAGATATTGTTTTATTTGAAGGCGGCTTCTTAATAAAGGTGGACCCTGACGGGTGCGTTTTTTGCAAGAAATACTTCGAGATCACGAGAAAGTTCTGTTTAACGTCCTCCGGTCTCAAACAGACACAGCTGGGACATTAGTAGATATAAAGATGGTGGGAACGATCCTGGAGGCAATGCCCGGAGGCAGTGTGCAACACCAGAAAGTCCCGATTTTTTTTAGCAATACAGATAATTATTATTTTCGAGATCACCAGAAAGTCAGCCTTTTCAAGGATCGGGACACTCACTTTGCTCTGGTTTCCTATAAATCAAACCGTCAAAACGGCGATTCCTCCTTGGCGGAGATGCCGGAGAGAGAAACCATTTTGGATGGGGTGGGTGGAGGCCACTGATTGTGGCTGAAGCTTTTTTTTCTTTGTAGTGCAGTAAAAAAAAAATTGAAACTATTTTCTTTGTTGTAAGCGAAACTCCTTAAAAAAAAATAAATTGAAAGGCTTGTATTGTGGAAATTTCGTGCAAACGATTTGGTCTAAGCTCAGGCGGCCATTAGAAAACAGAAAGCACTTGTCTTCTCTTTCACTTACATAAATTAACTTCCAGCACCTCCGCCAAGGAGGAATCACCGATTTGACGGTTTGATTTCTAGGAAACCAGAGCAAACTGAATGTTGCGATCTCTGTAAAGGGTGTTTTCCTGGTGTTCTCGACGTGTTTCTTGCAAAAACTCATCCGTCAGGGTGCCCCTTTAACAACGGAGGAACTCACTATCTCTTTTTCAATCTTAGCCCTCCTTTTCCGTGTCTCTCTGTCGCCAGCGCGCGCGCCAAAAAAATAGACTTCTGTTTGACAAAGGGAAGTAAAGTAAGTCAGTAGAGTGATCTTCTCTAGGGCGACCAGAAGCGCTTTATTTTTTCAATGTCCCTTTGTGACTTTGTTTGGCAGTGGCCAGGAGTCGTTAATAAGTCAGAGGTGAGCGATTTCACGTGCTATGTTGGACAATGGAAATCAAAGCACACAGAAAATATGGAAAAAGAAAGAAAGAAGGAAAATCAATATGTAGAACTATAGGCTAAGTGGTCAGACTGGTTTTTGTGTGTTAATACATGGAAAGTAAAAAACACCCAAAAACCAAAACCTTCAGTATACATTTACTGTATTGTTAAAAATTCGAGGCTTTCCTGGTGTTGCACTGCCTCCGTCGTGCATTGCCTCCAGGGTCGTTCCCACCATCTTGATATTTACTAATGTCCCATATAGGGGAAGACGGGGTAAAAAGCGCATGGGCGGGTAAGAAGCCCACCCCAATTATCTCATGAAATAAAGAAAATGTCAGTCAAATTTGCCCATGAGACGAATGCTAGACATTATTAACGCTCGTCTCATGGGCAAAATGAGACTGAAATTTGCTTCATTTCATGAGATAATTGGGGTGGGCTTCTTACCCGCCCATGCGCTTTTTACCCCGTCTTCCCCTATATGTGTCTGTTCCAGACCGGAGGACGTTAATTAAGCAGATTTTCATTCATTCACAACAAAATTATAATACACAAGCACACACACAAAAATAAATCAAGCGTACATATATATGTACATGGTTTTTTTTTAGTGTTTTTTTCTTCTTTCTTTTATGGTACTCAACTCAAACTGTGCTGTTATCTCCAGGATGCGAATACGAAATTTTAATCAGATTAAGGCCAATAGCCTGAAGGGGAATTTACATGGGTTTTTTTTCAGGAGAAAGTAACAAATTGCAACGTTGGAATGTACAGAAATAAAACATTACAGTGGGTGAGAACAGACAAATCAAACAACAAGAATAACGAAATCGAGGTCCAGCGATCTCCTTGACCTTGACCTTGATTGGTCAACAATATTCGGAAGGAGCATAAGCCAAACCACCTTCATACCAAGTTTCAACATCATAATTATGTTGACTGGTGCCCGAGATAAGGCTAAAAGTAGATGTTCAGTTTTCAAGGTCATACGTCAAGGTCATACCTTGACACCAAAAGGCACATCTACAGTACCTAGCCTACATGCACATCAAGTTTCATCTTCCTATCTTTATTCCTTCATGGTGATATGCTGTTAACAAACCCGCATACATACACACACACACACACACACACACACACACACACACACAGCCACTTACACAACAAAAACAATATCACCTTCGCTCCGTAAACTCCGCGGGTGATAAAAAAAAAGAGAGAGACAGACAGACGGAGCCAGAGACTCACTGAAATATGAAAGAGCGGTAATGTCGCATGCGCGTGTGCTGGATCGTGTCCTTCACGTGCACCAGTTGTTTGTTCTCCTGCCTGCATCTGTCTCGTGCGTCAAACCACGTGCTGGCCTCTTGGTACAAGTCGTACTTGCCGCCCACAACTGGAAAAAAAGAACATTATTTCAAATACATAAATCATAGCAACAACAACAAAAAGGTTTAGGAGATGAGAAAGGTAGGGTTTAATTATATAAAAAAAACAATAAAGAAAACAAATGTAAAAAAACAAAAGGCCACTGGCTACTGTTGCAACACACGCACGCATGTAGGCCTACACACGCACGCGTACACTCACACGCATGCGCGAAAACACAGACACACATGTACACACCCACACACACACACACACACACACACCCCAAATTACTTTTAGTGGAAGGACGTTAAACTGAAGAAGAACAACACACACACACACACACACACACACACACACACACACACACACATTTTCTGTCTGAATCATTTTTTAGTAGTGGAAGAAAATTAAACTGAAGAACTTCTTCTTCTTCTGCGTTCCCAGGCCATACGGCCATAATGAATAAGGTACGTATGTGTCCGGTTTTCAGTTTTCACTGGTCTTCCCGCTGCATACAGCCGACACATTCCGATTTCGGAGGAGGTCAAAGGCGAAAAATTATTTGGAGGATTTTTTGGAAAAAAGGCAGACATGTTAAAAAGCGCATGGGCGGGTAAGAAGCCCACCCCAATTATCTCATGAAATGAAGCAAAGTCTCATTTTGCCCATGAGACAGAATGTCTAGCATGTCTCATGGCAAACTTAACCGTTTGGGGTGGGCTTCCCCGGCGCTTTTTACCCCGTCTTCCCCTAAGACACCGTGAATGACCTTCGACATCATCTACTCATGGAGAGATGCGGAGATGAGCCATTGAACGCAAACCACAACATTGACATGGCAAGCATGCCTCCGTGCACACAAACCCTTCAACAACACATGAAACGAAGCAACTTTCAAGCTGCCATTTGGAAGAGGGCCCTCGAACCCATGCCTGATGTTCCATCACCATGCAATGGACATGGATGGATTAGCATTGATGACGTCATGGAACCATTGTGGACCACAGAAGAGGAGGAACTCATCTTGCCAACGGAAATGGTGGACTTTCTGGAGGACTTTCCAGACTCTGATGACGACGAAGAGGCAACTGTCCTACCACATGCCTCAGAAGAGTCACTTTCTACTTGCGCCGAGGAAAGTGACTCAGAATGACGAGTTTGTGTTTGACTGAAGTGCAGTATGGTGGGCGTCACCATAAAACAGAAGAACTGCCAATGTAATAGTTACAGCATCTGAGAACATTCCCCTACGAGATCTATTTTTGAATGACATTTTTGGAAGCAATCCAGTGTCAGTTGTGTCCATTGAGGCATTCAAACATTGACCTCATTTCATAACAGACCGTAATATAAATATTAGCAGCGGTATGGGGGTAGGGGTGGGGGAGAGAGTTATTTCATTTCTCTTTTATGGGCAGTCATACATTCTCAATAATTGGCTTTCTTTCCTGAAACAACTTTTTGAAATGTCCAGAATGATGTCTTCAGTTTAAACGTTATAACTGTATGTTTTAACATTATATTTGCGTCAAAGCCAAAAAGGGGGTAGGGGAGATAAACCGGCAACAGTGGACGTCAGGATAGCCCTATGGTAATGGGACATAGCTCAAAAGAAGCGCACGAGACTGTTCTTTTAAACTGTGGCGCTCATCCAGTTCCAAACCAGGCAGAGACAGCGCCGGGCCCTCAGCCTCAAAGGGGCCCATCCTCAGCTACTGGTTCTGCGCATCATAGCAACAGGACAAGGCAAAGGCATTCTCAGAGACAGTCTCCAACTGAGACCAATTCAGCAACTCCACTCGTTTTCACACAGTGGAATGCTGAGGGCTTACGAAACAAAAAGCCTGAGCTTCAGAATTTCCTGAGGAGGCATAAAGTCGACATCATCTGTATACAGAAGACCCACCTAACGGATGCTCACCGATTTTTCCTCAGGGGCTATGAACTCTTTAGACATGACAGAAAGCACCGACACAAGGGCAGAATTCTGACTCTTGTTAGGAATACAATGCCAGCAGTGGAGGTAGCCAGATCCAGTGGTGATACAGAGCTCCTGGCTGTCAAACTCATGCTGCCACAGAAGGACATCGCTGTGATCAACTGCTACTGCCCTCCTAACAAAGACCTCAGGCTTCACAACATTCCACTTACAGACCAAGGGCTCCTGGTGATGGGAGACTTCAATGGACACTCTCCAAGCTGGGGTTATCAAGATCTGGACAGCAGAGGAGAACAGATTGAAGACTGGATGGTTGACAATAATCTGGTCCTTATCAATAAGCCAGACGACAAACCCACCTGTCTGTCCTGAGCTTGGAAAACAACTAGTACTCCAGACCTTGCCATGGCTACTGACGACATTCACAAACTCTGCCTGCGCTCCGTTGAAGACCAGCTGGGAGGCAGTGACCATCTGCCAATCGTATTGAATATTTCAGAAGTTGGACACCGAACCACTCTCCGGAAGATGCCAAGCTGGAATTACAAGAAGGCAGACTGGAAACTGTTCAGTACCAGAACTGACCAGCTGTGCGGTGACCTGGAAACTCAAACACAGGAAAACCTGAACAACACGGTGAAGCTCTTCACAGAGGCGGTCCTCAAGTCAGCCCTGGAGACAATACCTAGAGGCAGACGCAAGGAGTACAAACCGTACTGGTCTGATGGTCTCCACACAACGAGCTGTCAGAATCCAGACAGGAGATAGAGAGAAACCCTAACCAGGAAACCCTTATAAACTACAACAAAGCAAGAGCTACTTTTGATGAACAGAAAACAAGCGAAATCCAACATTCCTGGCACGAAAAGACCAAGTCTCTCAACATGGAGAAAGACACGAAGACATTGTGGAACCTGGTTAGGATACTCAACGATGACAATTTCTCCAGCACAGGATCAACAGTTCTCACAGAGGAGAACACCTGCCACACTGGGAAGAAGGCAGCCAATCTTCTGGCCAATCACTTTGAAGAAGCCAGCTCCCTGCAGATCTCCAGAGAAAGGACAGCTGAGGTGAGAAGCCAGACCAAGGCTGAACTGAGACGCCACCGGCCAACTTCTGAAATGACCCCAGATTTCTTCATCCACGAGCTCAACGATGCAATCAGCAAACTGAAAACAAGGAAGTCTCCTGGAAAGGATGGAGTAACTAATGAGATGATCAGGAATCTTGGCCCAGTTGCCAAATTGAAATTGTTGGAGATCTTCAACCAATCTTGGCGAACCGGAGAATTTCCACACACTGGAAAGAGGCCAAGATTATGCCCATTCTGAAGAAAGGGAAGTCCAAACACAACAAAACCAGCTACAGGCCAATAAGTCTCCTGAGTTTCCTTGGCAAAACCATGGAGCGAATGGTCAACAAGCGGCTCCAGTACCATCTTGAGACGAATGGTCTTCTAAACAACGTGCAGTCAGGATTCAGAAAGAAACGCAGCACCGAGGATCAGATTGCCTATCTGACACAAAGCATTGAAAATGGCTTCCAGCGGAAACTCAAAACTGTGGCAGTTTTTGTCGATTTGACTCAAGCCTTCGACAAAGTTTGGGAAGATGCACTGCTCCTGAAACTGGCTAGGAAGAGAGTCTGCAGCAGAATGTATTGCTGGATTAACAGTTTCCTCTTCCAAAGAACAGCACGCGTTTCGTTGGAGGGACATGCAAGTCACAACTTGGTGAAGATGAGAGAGGGAGTCCCACAAGGTAGCGTAATTGCTCCAACCTTGTTCATCGTCTTCATTGATGACATTGCAGACCAGCTAACCTCCCACATCTCCAATGCACTACATGCAGATGACCCTGCACTGTGGACAGCAGCAGAACACACCAGCACAGCTGCTTACAGGATGCAGGAAAGCATGAACACCATCAACAGCTGGTCCGGGGAGTGGATGGTGTCCATCAACAGGACAAAAACGGAAGCAACCTGTTTCTCCCTTTCCACAAAGCCGGAACACTTCAAACTGATGATTGAGGGAGAAGAAATTCCCCACCAGGACACCCCCAAGTACCTCGGCGTCAGACTAGACAAAAAGCTTACCTGGGTACATCAGTGACATGGAAGCCAAGGCAGTGAAGAAACTGGCTGTCATGAAGAAACTGGCTGGCACCAAATGGGGGGCTGACAAAAATATCCTGACACAGGTGTACACAGGCTCTGTCCGACCCCACCTGGAGTACGCTTCCACATCCTGGATGACAGCTGCCAAAACCAACACAGGCAGGCTTTCCAAAGTGCAGAATGCTGGCCTCCGCCTCATCACAGGAGGAATGAAAACAACTCCAATCACAGCTCTTGAGAAAACTGCAGGCCTCCATTCTCTTGAGGAAAGAAGAGATGAGGAACTGCTGAAACAAGCTGAGAAAATGAAGAGACTTCCCTCTCACCCTCTTCACTTCAAACTTCATGAAATGACAAGTAACCGCCTCAAGAGACAGAGTACAAATCATGCCCTGAAAAGCCTGAAGCATCGGTATCCTGACGTCACCTCTTCAAGCCAGCCAGTAGAGCAACTTCAAGACTTCGAAGACTGGAGAACAGAAGACTTCCACAATGTAACAGAGATTTCTGGGATCGGGAGAAAAGAAGACCATTCAGCAATGGATTCTCTGAGAAGGCAGTGACAAATGGAGGAGGGGGTGTCTTCATCAAGTACCGAGACAAACGAAGACTTTCCAAATCCATTGCTACAGGAAAGTTGTCCACCAACTTTCGTGCAGAAGTCTGTGCAATGCTTGAAGCTGCCCAAATCCTGAGCCACGAGGAAGTTTGCTCACCCAACACTGTCTTCCTTACAGACTGCAAATCGCTGTTAGAAAGCTTGAAGACTGGTGAACATGAGAAACTTCTTGGGGACATCAGAGAAGAACTTGGCAGGCTAAAGAGGAAAACACACTTGGTTCTGCAATGGTACCATCGCACTGTGACATTGCTGGAAATGAGCAGGCTGACAAACTCTCAAAGCAGGGCAGCCTAATGAATCAGCCAGATCATCCACTGTCATATAAGGAGGCAAAAAGCATTATGCGCGCCAGGTTCCATGAGTCTTGGAGGGGAACGACTAGGGATTGAAAAAGACAATGATGATCTACAGGGCCTCAGTCGTCAGCACCAGGTGATATTGTTTAGACTGAGAACAAGCCATTGCCAACTCTTGTCACATCTCCACAGGATAAACCTGTCACACACAAGTGAGTGCCCCTGTGGCACTGGCATCCAGACTCCTGAGCATATCCTCCAGGACTGCCCTACTTACCAAGACATTCGGTGTCAAACCTGGCCGGTGAGAGTGGAGCTCCAGGAGAAGCTGTGGGGACCAACAAAGGCGCTGAGAAAGACAGCAGACTTCGCCATTGGGACTGGACTAAAGATTTGAACATGGCCAATGGGAACACAGAAGAAGAAGAAGAAGAAACTGTGGTGAACTTTGTTTCTAAAAACTTGCACAGTTTTGGCGAGGTACAGTTTATTGCTAATATTTCAGCACATTCACAGTGTGTCGCGGTTGACAGACGGTGGGTGCGCATGTAGCTTCACTGCGGTCCAAGTATTGTAGTTATTGTCATTCTGAGTATTGTGTATCGTGCAGAAGGCATTGATATCGACAAAAACAAAGAGCAAATTCTTGCAGGTTAAAAAACAAAGACACAGTTAATCAACAAACTTAATATAAATTTTTAGACCAGCAAAAAGTGGCCCCGGCACCGGAGATGAGTACCCTTGAAAATTAAGTCAGAAGGAACAGTCCAAATGGGAATTTTCTCTGGGAACATTTCTTTTCGTGATCAATACACCCTAAACTACCAGAAAATGCCCATGAAAAATGTATTAGGGGGGGGGGTGGGTGCATGGTAAGCAGGAATTCCCCACAGAGTACAGGACAATGGGCCAATCAATAAGTCAGAAAATAGTAGATGACAGAAAGCAAAGGGAAAAGGCAGAGTCAAAGAGATTGTCAGATTAGGGGAAGTTTCAAGCACAGAACTGCCAGAAGGTGGGGGAACTTTTTTACGAAAGCCCCCCACCCCCCATCCCCACGGGGAGAAAAAACTGAAGAACAGCGCACATAGGGGAAGACGGGGTAAAAAGCGCATGGGCGGGTAAGAAGCCCACCCCAATTATCTCATGAAATGAAGCAAATTTCAGTCTCATTTTGCCCATGAGACGAGCATTCGTCTCATGGGCAAATTTGACTGAAATTTTCTTTATTTCATGAAATAATTGGGGTGGGCTTCTTACCCGCCCATGCGCTTTTTACCCCGTCTTCCCCTATTCATGTACACAACGCACGCTTATATAAACACGCACACTAGCAACAAGAAACCAGAACAAGAAATCATAGGGTGGAATCCTAATAAAAAGGGACAAACAAACACAAACAGAACAAACTAAAGGACAAACAAACATGGCTTACCATGACAGATGTACAGACATAGCAGAAGAAGCAGACGACATCCGTTGGGTCCCTTCATTGCTCGTTCTGACGATGACGAGAACAGACGACAATTTTTCGGGATTCAAGTTCTGCACGTACATGCACACGCACGCGCGCGCGCGCGCACACACACACACACACACATACACACACACCGCGCACGCACGCACACGCACGCACGCACACGCACACACACACACACACACACACACACACACACACACACGCACGCACACACACACACACACACACACACACACACACACCGATTGTATTCAGTATCTACACCTCTACCAGAAACAACATCCTTTATTACAATACCATTGGAAATACATGTACCAAAAACGTTTCCTATCAATCCAACACGCTGCCTTTTAAAAAACCCGATTAATAAGGTGAAGACGGGGTAAAAAGCCCATGGGCGGGTAAGAAGCCCATGCCAATTATCTCATGAAATAAAGCAAATTTCAGTCACATTTTGTAAGAGGTTAGCATTTTCGATAGCAATAGTTATTCCATGAGAAAACCATGACGATGTTTAGCAAAATGTGACTGAAATATGCTTCATTTCATGAGATAATTGGCATGGGCTTCTTACCCACCCATGGGGTGGGTTTGTGGGGTTTTTTTACCGCGTCTTACCCCTACCATTGGAAACCAGAAACGTTTCCTATCAATCCAATCACTGCCTTTAAAAAAAACACCGGGCTATATCAATCACAATTCAAGCCCCCATCCTACACCAAGAAAAGACTTCCATCAAGCCCGCTGGCGGAAACGTATGGTCCAATCATAACAATAATACCTTTAGTCAGAAATGAGCGTAATCAATCCCAATGCCAGTCACCAGAAACGATTTCAATCAATCACGGACGATTGGGTCAGCCGGAATCGATTTCCATCAATCACGTCGGAAAACAGCCAGCCTGCAATAGGTCCATAATTTACGCGCGAAACGCTGAAGGATCTGCTACACTACATACGATTCTGTGTGAGTGCGATATGTCCATAATTACGTGAGAAACGCTGAAGGCTCTGCTACACTACATACGATTCTGTGTGAGTGCGATATGTCCATAATTACGTGAGAAACGCTGAAGGCTCTGCTACACTACATACGATTCTGTGTGAGTGCGATATGTCCATAATTACGTGAGAAACGCTGAAGGCTCTGCTACACTACATACGATTCTGTGTGAGTGCGATATGTCCCTATTTACGTGCGAAACACTAAAGGTCCTGCTACACTACATACGATTCTGTGTGAGTGCGATAGGTCCCTATTTACGTGCGAAACACTAAAGGTCCTGCTACACTACATACGATTCTGTGTGAGTGCGATAGGTCCCTAATTTACGTGCGAAACGCTAAAGGCTCTGCTACACTACATACGATTCTGTGTGAGTGCGATAGGTCCTTAATTTACGTGCGAAACGCTAAAGGCTCTGCTACACTACATACGATTCTGTGTGAGTGCGATATGTCCCTATTTACGTGCGAAACGCTAAAGGCTCTGCTACACTACATACGATTCTGTGTGAGTGCGATATGTCCCTATTTACCTGCGAAACGCTAAAGGCTCTGCTACACTACATACGATTCTGTGTGAGTGCGATATGTCCCTAATTTACGTGCGAAACGCTAAAGGCTCTGCTGCACTACATACGATTCTGTAGTGTGAGTGTGATGCGATTGTGACTATGCG
The DNA here is from genome assembly GCA_017654935.2 of Phymorhynchus buccinoides. Classification (NCBI taxonomy): domain Eukaryota; kingdom Metazoa; phylum Mollusca; class Gastropoda; order Neogastropoda; family Raphitomidae; genus Phymorhynchus; species Phymorhynchus buccinoides. The sequence goes on from CM065698.1 coordinate 22,707,432, forward strand.
ATTCATGATTCTTGTGAAATATTTCCGTTTATAATGACCCCCCCCCCCCCCCCCTCCTCTCCTCCATTTCTCGGTTCTTTTCCATTTTTTCAGTCTTGCCTTTCTTACTGCAGAGTGAGTACTTCATCCTCTATCGTTTGCTTATATTTAACACTAATTCTCATCCATTTACATAATTAAACACATGCATTCAATAATAGTAGAAGATAAAAGGCAAGACGGAAAAAACGCAATGAACCAGGACTGTGACAAATGCTCCGCGGCTGTTGTGTGTACTGCACTACATAGTGGGGGGGGGGGTGGGGGTCCTATTAGAAAATGGCCTTTATCATGACACTGCGATTCATTATTCAACAAAGATAATTAGCTCAAAAAAGTTGATAACCTTAATGTTTGGTAAGAAAGACAGGTGTGAAAATGTGGGGAGAGCTGAGAAATGTAAGAGGGGGAGTGTGTGTGTGTGGGGGGGGGGGGAGGGCACATCTTTAATGATTCTACTACTGACTTTCGCTCTAAAAAATACTCAAGTAAAACCCAATACATGCATTTCATGGTGGTTGAGTACTGGCCAAACAAAGGCATAACTCTCGCCAATAACCCTATTTCTTCTTCTTCTTCGATCGCTCAGACAGTTTCCTGTCAATTATGAGCGCAGATGCGTCACGCTGCCGTTATGCACCCAACTAAGAAATAGTTAGGCCCAGTAAGTCCGACTTCGACTGGAGGAAATGTTTTTGAAAGCGTTTCGTTAAAATAAAAAAAGTCAGGAGAATGGACTGGTAAGGCAGAAAGATAGTAGATGACAGTAAGCAAAGGGACAAGGCAGAGTCAAAAGAGAGTGACAGATTAGAGGAAGTTACAAGCACAGAACTTCCAGAAGGTGGCGGAACTATTTATACAAAAGACCCCCCCGGTATCCCCACGGGGGGATAACCCTATCTGAGGCCACTTAATGGCTGCCTTTTTGCAAGAGTGAATGCCCTTTTGGATACTGATCAATAAGGGCTTAACTCTTGCCGTCAAGGGCGTTAATAACCCTACTTGCAGTGGTCAATCTGTTGTCGATTTGTCTGTCTGTCTGTCTGTCCTTTCCTCTCTCTTGGCATAACAGCACGCTCTGCTATTGCCAATATAGGGGAAGACGGGGTAAAAAGCGCATGGGCGGGTAAGAAGCCCACCCCAATTATCTCACGAAATAAAGAAAATTT
>CM065698.1:22716139-22723639 GCA_017654935.2 Phymorhynchus buccinoides
ATAGGGTATTCAGATAACAGGTCCCGATTTGATGCCTTTTAGGGACATGGGTGTTAAACCATTGTGGTGCATAAATGCGACGTTGGTGATGAAAGGGTTAAATTTTGAATTTTCAACAGAGTTAGCTTGATCTTCTTTTGTTCCTTTTTCAACGTGGTCGTTGGCATTGACTTCAGGGAGACGCCCCCCCCCCCCCCCCCCCCCCCCCCCCCCCACCCCCCCCCCCCCCCCCCCCCCCCCCCCCCCCACACACACACACACCCTGCCTACTAACACTTTGCTAACGCTTCCCATTCAATTCCTCCCAGAAGTTCCCTTTTAAACGAGACGGTTAAACAAATTAAAATGGAAATGTCTCTCTCAGCGAAAGTTTGCACAGTGGCGGTACTTTCTTGTCAAGATGTTGTGACATGTTCTATGTTGAAACCCTTTCAGCGCCAGCCTTTTTATTTTTATTTTTAATTTTTAGCTTACATTTGACATCAAACTTAGCTGGGAATAGAAACGTTTTTGTCTACAATGCTAGGGGTTCCTGATTATGGCATGCGTGACATTAGGCCTATCCTCATCTCCTAGCATGGAGAAGTAAAAGTCATTGGATAACAGACCCTGATCCGCCTTGGCATAAGGCTGTGCCAGACCAACTGACATTTAAGCTAGAACACCAAGGCTACATCAACATCTTGTTATGCTCTGCATAGTTATACGGGTATTGTCTTTAGCCATGGCAAGCTCCTAGTCCAAAATACTCCGAAGTCGGAAGTCAAAAACGATCACACACGTAATGTTCTCAACCCTAGCTGGTGCATTTGTACAATAGGACAATAAAGAAACTTATGACTTAATTCATTAATTGTCACCATCATAGTTGGTACTTCTTTGACTTTTATGGCTGTACACTCGAGCATTCGCTGAAGATACTCATTCATTCATTCATTCATTCATTCTTATGAATTGCCTTGGCATGAGGCTGTGTCAGACCAGTTGACATAAGCTAGAACGCCAAGGCTACATCAAAATGTTGTTATGCTCTGAATGGTTGTGCGTGGATTGTCTTAAGCCATGACAAGCTCCCAGCATAACATCATCAGTCTAAAATCCCCCGAAGACGGAGTGTGGCTGGCCACATTGCGGGGTAATCAAAAACGGTCACACACGTAATGTTCTCATCCCTAGCTGGTGCATTTGTACTGAATTGTTCAAGTGCTCTGGCTGTTTGATGATCACTGGAGTCGTTAAGCCAAGGAACAACAACAACAACAACAACATTCTTATGAAGATAAAATGTTTTCAGTTTGCAAGCGGGTGACGCTAGCGCAAGCCCAAACTATGATAAGAAAATTCAGGAACAAATTGCCTAGAAACCTTTCACACAATACGTTTATAAAGCAAACAAACAAACAAACAAACCAGCGCATAAAGAAAAAGCACACAGCAACAAAACAACAACAACCCACCATTATAATAAAACAACAACAACAAAAACAAACAAACAAACAAAATCATGAATACATTTACGATAAAGCCAAAACATTTACATTTTCGCTCATATTCGAATTTTTGGCAAAGATGTACTTTAGCTACACCCTCAAAATTTCGCATTGAAAATTTTCAACGAGAAGCAACATTCTGCCGTTCTCGGGAAAGGGATAGGGTTAGGATCAGCCTAGGAGTACTTTCATAAAGCTGAAAGAAGCACATTTGAGGTTGAGAATCGTAAACATGAGGTGTGTGTGTGTGTGTGTGTGTGTGTGTGTGTGTGTGTGTGTGTGTGTGTGTGTGTGTGCGTGCGTGCGTGTGTGTGTGTGTGTGCGTGCGTGCGTGCGTGTGTGTGTGTGTGTGTGTGTGTGTGTGTGTGTGTGTGTGTGCGTGTGTGCGTGCGTGCGTGCGTGCGTGTGTGTGTGTGTGTGTGTGCGTGCGCGCGCGACTAAAAGTACACATTTGCTGAACTTGTTTCAAGGCATGATGACATCACACAATGATAACCTTTTGACAACTACTTTACAGTCTAAAAATACATCTGGAAAGTTAGAGGACTGCATCCACTGCAGCTATAAAGTATGAGGGGTTGTTGCATTGCAAACTGTGTTCATACATAGGATGATACGCTTCTTGCGTTGTTTAATAAGGTTTCGCACTGAGGTGTATGCATTGTAGGGGAAGATGGGGTAAAACGCCCATGGGCGGGTAAGAAGCCCATGCCAATTATCTCATGAAATAAAGCAAATTTCAGTCAAATTTGCTCATAAGACGAATGCTAAACATTAACACTCGTCTCATGGGCAAAATTGACTGAAATTTGCTTTATTTCATGAGATAATTGGCATGGGCTTCTTACCCGCCCATGGGCTTTTTACCCCGTCTTCCCCTACTGACCAACCAAGTACAGAAATCCCCTTTTTCGTTTCAAGTCGAAGAAGTTTGTTGCTATGCTTTGTCGTGTCATTCGAATGGGCAACTTAGGACGATACATTGACCGCCAGAGGGCAGTCCAACCAGGCCAGTTCACAATTTCACCCAAATGGTCTTTTGACCCAGAAGCTTAAAATCTCTATTTTTCTATCTCTCAGTCCAACCGTTAGGGGCTTATCACGCGCTATGAGAGAGTAGATAGAGGTGGGATTCCTCTTCTTCTCTCTCTCTCTCTCTCTCTCCTCTCTCTCTCTCTCTCTCTCTCTCTCTCTCCCCCCCCCCCCCCCCCGCCCGAACTAAGCATATAGAGAGGATTAGCCCCACTCGAGCGTTATGCCACCTGGCGGACAAAAGAGCCAGCTAAGCCGCTCATTGGTCTCGTTCTGTGAGAGTCATCTCCCTTTTCTCAGAGACAATGGGCATATGCCCATTCTCACTCAAAATAAAGGTGTTTTCTTTGACTTGAGACAAAAAAAAGGTTTTGTGTGGATGTAAGAGACCCACATGTATGGTCTAGTGACACTTATCTTTGCAATCCAAGGCTAAGCCTCACCGCAGTGATTTACCAAAAAACAGTTGTCCATTTTTATTACAGTGGATGACTACTGTGCTTGAAATGTCAGGTGAACGCATTACTTATACATTACAGTATAACTGTCCATTTTCACCTTCATTATAACTATAAATCATTTTTATATGATACATTAAGGGTAAGCGCACAAACACGCGGAAACACATTTCCATATCACATCCGCAATTCGAAAAACAAGCGCGGATTCGCAATCGTTTGTGGCACGCTTTTCTTTCTCTTTTACAATATATGTGCGACAATTTTGGACCGACCGAGCGACCGACCAACAGACCGACAGACCGACAAAGTGAGTTATAGGTTTGTGGCTTGTGCCACAAAAAAAAAAATGGAAATAAGAAAATATGAAAGCGTGTGCGCAAATACGCGGATACCCATCTACAGTAATCCGCAGAAAAAGAAAAAAAACAACAACCTACCCCGCCCCCCCCCCCCCCCCCCCCCCCCACACACACACACACTGGACGTAAGAAATATGGGATCTGTGGAAGGATTTCTGCGTACCCTTTATACCATGGGATAAAACAAAATACCAGGGCAGTTTTATGTTCATGTAATCTTTATAGGCTATCATCATACTCTGCCAGTTAATTCCACTACATTTCCATACTGAGTGAACTATTTAGTTCTTAAAGGGACACCCTGACGGATGTGTTTTTGCAAGAAACACGTCGAGACCACCAGGAAAACACCGTTTACAGAGATCGCAACACTCACTTTGCTCTGGTTTCCTAGAAATCAAACCATCAAATCGGCGATTCCTCCTTGGCGGAGGTGCTGGAAGTCATATTCTTTCAGTGAAAGAAAAAGCAAGTGGATTGTCTTTTCTAATGGCCGCCTGAGTCAGACCAAATCGATTGCACGAAATTTCCACAATACATTTTTTTAAAGCTATTTTATACAGTTTATCAAAATGAGTTTAGCTCACAACAAAGGAAATAGCTCCAATGGCTATTCTCTCTCTCCGGCAACTCCGCCAAGGAGGAATCGCCGTTTTGACGGTTTGATTTATAGAAAACCAGAGCAAAGTGAGTGTTCCAATCCTTGAAAAGGCTGTCTTTCTGGCTATCTCGACGTGTGTTTTGTTGTTGCAAAAACTCATCCGTCAGGGTGTCCCTTTAAGCTTAACGAAAATGCAGGTAAACGGAATATTGTAAGCCAAATGTGTATTTTTGCTTGGAATAGAACTCTTGTCTGATGAAACAATTTTTACATTGATCTCAAACATTTCTTGAAATGTCTAAGAGGACTATATAAAAAAATCGTGAAATAAATTGTATAATATTCCGCTGCAAATTCTTGTTAGTTTAACACGACTGCGATGGAGTAGGCTTATGTTGCGTACAGACAACAACAACAACAACAACAAAAGGCTAAGCTAAATCAGTGTATATTTTGACAATGTCTCATTCAATTATTAGTAAAAGAAAATTAATGTTTTATGAAATGTACTGATTAATTTCGAAGCCAGAGCTCAACCAATACAACGTACCGCTTGTCTTCAAGTGGTCCACAACTTTTGCTGAGGAGTACGTTTTGACTTACTAAATAAACCACACAAAACAACAGAAATGAACTTAATTAAAAAAAATATATATTACGATGAAAACAAACAAAAAGGCTAAGCTAAATCAGTGTATATGTAAATCAATGTCTCATTCAATTATTAGTAAAAGAAAATTAATGTTTTATGAAACGTACTGATTAATTTCGAAGCAAGAGCTTAACCAATACAATATCTTGTCTTCAAGTGGTCCACAACTTTTGCTGAAGAGTACGTTTTGACTTACTAAATAAACCACACAAAACTACAGAAATGAACTTAATTAAAAAAAATATATATTACGATGAAAACAAACAAAAAGGCTAAGCTAAATCAGTGTATATGTAAATCAATGTCTCATTCAATTATTAGTAAAAGAAAATTAATGTTTTATGAAACGTACTGATTAATTTCGAAGCAAGAGCTTAACCAATACAACATCTTGTCTTCAAGTGGTCCACAACTTTTGCTGAGGAGTACGTTTTGACTTACTAAATAAACCACACAAAACTACAGAAATGAACTTAATTAAAAAGATATATATTACGATGTTAAAAATCACATAATAATCCAACTTACGAATTTCAACTTTGTGGTTCTGTGACACTACAAATGGGTTCTGACTGTTTCAAATACACCAAGCGCTCTCAACGATTATCAAGACCCAATGCCAACAAAAATCTCACCTCAACTTCTCGATCAATCGCAGCACATGACTCGATATTCCCAAGGTAACAAAACCATCGACAATCGAACACAGGGGTAGGGTTGCATGAGCGTAGCGCTGCGGAACGCCCGACCCGAAACTCCTTTACAATGGGGCATTTGCCACGCGAGGACGACCTTGAAATTAACTGAATTGAATTTAGAGAGTTGAATTAGAAAGGTCAGCGTAACTCGGGCAGAACGAGTGCGGGCAAATTAGAAGTCTAGTATAGAGAACGAACACTCGTGGCAAATGCCCTATTCCCTGCTTCTTCAGCATATCAACGCTAAAGCCACCTCACGCTATCCCGCCTTTTTAGATAACAGAAAATTCGGCTGTGAACTCTATTCAACTACAAACCAACAACTACACGGCAAGTGTAAAGTGACGTTATTTTCATTCACAAGAGACAAAACAAAACTACTGGATATATATTTCGGCGAATGCGCCTTTATCAACATAGACAAACAAGAAAACAGCAAACAGCAAATATAGCAAAAGGAGCAAAAAGCAGGCAACAAAAGGAGCAAAAAAACCAACAAGATCAAAAAACAATACTTCCCCTCTACAGTCCAATGCGTAAATGATACAACCAAGTTGAAACCAAAGAGCAAGGCATGCATTTGTGAACACAAATCAGGGGACAAAAAGAAAAGAGAAGAAAGAAGGAAAGAAAAAAATGTTTTGAGATGAGAGAGGTTGGGGACAGTGAGTACGCAATCATAAATGGTAGAAGTTGGAAAGAAGGGTCAGTTGGGTGTGCAGTAGGGGGTGGGGAGAGGGAGAAAGTTGTTTGTAGTTGTTTGTTGTATGTTCCAGTGACGTTGTGCAGTCTTTCAGTTTTTCTTTGCTTGTGAATAAAATAACGTCACTTTACACTTGTCGTGTAGTTGTTTGTTGTATGTTCCAGTGACGTTGCAGTCTGTTTCAGGTTTTTTTCTATTCAACTACTTGTGGCTGTGTGCCGGCTTCACTATCAGCAAGCATTGGCTGTATTCCTACAACTGCCTGAGTGAGTTTGGAAGTAAAAATGGCGCACTCGCGCCAACTCATTCCGACCTGGTGGGAAGGGTTTCATCCGACCAACGTTTGCATTATTGTGTGATTTCTACTCACTCTGTCAGAGGAAAGGAAAAACTGTGGAAAGGTCACAACCTTTAATTTCCATCCGACTTGGTTGGAGAATGTGAGGCGGCTTTTACAAGACATCCTTTGAAGCTTATTAGTGGGCCGTCAGCAATGTTTGCAAATTACAAATGAAGTTTAGCCTTTCTTTCTATCTCTTTTTTAATATTTATTATTATTTTGTCAAAAATCAAGTTTAATGTTACGAACTTCTTTTTCTGATATCAAATCATTGTTTTAAAAGTTCGTTATTTCCCCAATTTCTATCCTTATTATTTAATATTTATTAAAAAAAAAAACCTAGTTTTTAACCAAAGCGTTATAACTGCCCTTCTTTGGACAAGAGCATTCAGTCGTTGTTTGTTATCCATGGGCATAAGAATAAACAAATTGAGCGCCCCACTGGAGCACTTTTTCTACGCAACCGACCTACCCTGGGTATACCACGGTCATTGTTAGCCCCAACCAACCAATCAGCAACGAAGAGAGAAGAGAGTGACGCACTTCCTGCGATCAGTCGATTGTGGGCCTTTGTTCTATTCATGATGCTTTTTTCTTTTTCTAATAATGGGGATTGATTTGGTGATGGAAGCTGTTGGTTATTAGGCTTTAATGACGAAAACCTTGTCAGATTCACATCTCTCTCTCTCTCTCTCTCTCTCTCTCTCTCTCTCTCTCTCTCTCTCTCTCTCTCTCTCTCTCTCTCTCTCTCTTACAAAGAATTTTTTTATATTAGTAATAGGCTTGGCCTAAACTCTTAATCATTGTGTAATAAAGTTTTTTTTCAGTCTTCAGTCTTCACTCTCCCTCTCTCTCTCTCTCTCTCTCTCTCTCTCTCTCTCTCTCTCTCTCTCTCTCTCTCTCTCTCTCCCCTCTCTCCCTCTCTCGCTTACACACACACACACACACAGACACAGACACAGACACACACACACACACACACACACACACATAGGCACTCCAAGAAAAAAATATAACATATATATCTTCTTTTTTGGTGGTGGTGGTGGGGGGGGGGTTATGATTAGGTCTGCATCACTATCCTATCGCTTACTTTAATGCTTACACACATTTGCAGACACACCCACTCACACTCACCACACCAACATCAAACTACAATATATT
>CM065698.1:22728639-22753639 GCA_017654935.2 Phymorhynchus buccinoides
CACACACAACACACACACACACACACACACACACACTTGGATGGAGAAGTGCGGCCGTAAAAAGGAGAAGTAGCACAACAGTACCTTTGTGAAGAAGCTAAGCGAAATGACTTGGCTGCTTTTGGGAGAAGGAAGGGGACAGAAGTTTGACCTAGGGTGAATCAGAGAACGAATAGCTTCCCTTTCTTTTGGTGTATGGGAGGGAATGAGCGACTTAGCGGGATATTTTGCCCGCCAGGTGACATAACGCTCGAGTGGGGCTAATTCTTAGTTGGGGATAAAGAGAGAGAGAGAGAGATAGGGAGGAGTCCAACCCTCTCTCTCTCTCTCTCTCTCTCTCTCTCTCTCTCTCTCTCTCTCTCTCTCTCTCTCTCTCTCTCTCTCTCTCTCTCTCTCTCTCACTGCGCCCAACTAAGAATATAGCGTGATAAGCCCCTAGTGGTTTGACTGCCCCATGGCGGTCAAATAATCGCCATAAGTCGACCATTTGGAAATCAAAACAGAACGGTTACAAGCAATGGGAGTCACGTGGCAGTAAGCCATTAACATTCACCGAGTCAAGTCAAGTCAAGTTAAGTTAAGTTTATTTCCAAAAAACCCTAGGGGCACAAGAAAACAATCACAATTATGTTGCGGCAACTGAACAACACCTCACACACACTGGTTTTAAACAACATACCAGTGCACAATTCCAAACATTTATAGACTTGCAATAACCATCTGCAAAGGCGCGTACACTCGCCCATACACACAAACACTCCAAATTATTGAATCTTCAGAAAGATAAATAAAAAACAAAAACAAAACAAAACCGACGTTGCCAGTAAGCCCAACACTTTGCGTACCAGGTTTGGCTAATAGTCTGTGAAACCAAAGCAGTATGGGTCACATTGTTAAATAATGCTCAAAATTCTTTTAAAATAACCTTTATAAAACAAACTAAGCGGGTAAGGGTTACTTGAGGTGGACAAAGCAGTGCATTCATTCGAGACGTTCCGACTCTTCTCTAGTGACTGAAACTAATTCAAAGCCACTGAGTGAAACTAGACATATAGGACAACCTCAAAACTACCCAATGGCATTCGGGTACGGCGTTTTCCCTCGATACATTTAACAAAAAATCCCTTTGGGGCCAAATTAGAAAAGGTTTGGGATAGTCTGTACATAATATTTTAGAAGATATAAATAATGTTGAATTGTTTTCTTCCAAAATTCCCTTTTTGGCTAAATTAGAATGTTTAGGCTAGCTGGGACCGTACATACAATTTTTGAAGATATAAATAATGTTGATTTTTTTTAACAGCACCCAGAAGTGACACGTTGGCGTCAGATATAAATTTTAAAAGGTAGCCCAAAGTTGAGCTGTTGGCATTACTGCCATGCTGTTAATATTTGGTTTGTATTGAGGATTGTGCTATTAAAATGAAAATCCGCACCACAAAATGTTTTGGAGAGTCTTAGATTCAAGAGTGGTTCAAAATTTTCTCATACGTGACAGTCTAAGTCTGCTTTAACAATCCCTAAACTACTATAAGGTCCAAGCGCTTTTACAGCAATATTTTATTTACATAGTTTTCTTTTTAATGTATGAGTTTACGATAATGTAGTTGAAATAGAGGAATCTTTTCTTCTTCTTTTTCTCGTACGTCAGAGGGACACCCCAGCATCAAATATGAAGGCGGCCGTATGTTGCAGGTCCTCCAGTCTAAAAATAAAGGAATAATTAGGAGGATTCTGAACGGACATTCCGTTTTTATTAGAATTAAAACGTTTTCTACCCTGCCTTTGCCGGGTGAGAACCGAAAACTAAATTACTTACCAGACCTTTGGGTAAGTACTTATCTCAGCAACCACGCCAGACCCTTTAAAGTCATACCATCTAACAATATAGTCGTGAATCCCACATTACAATATCCTGAACTAACCAGGGATAATTACCAGACCTTTGGCTAAGCACTTATCTCACCAACCCTGCCAGACCCTTTAAAGTCATACCATCTAACAATATAGTCGTGAATCCCAAATTACAATATCCTGAACTAACCAGGGATAATTACCAGACCTTTGGCTAAGCACTTATCTCACCAACCCTGCCAGACCCTTTCATCGCCACTGTCGCCTCTTGGCTCCACAATGATTGAACACTCATGTCACTGAAAGGCATCAAATGAGGGTCTGGTATCCTATGACCTTATGTTCTTACTTATAGGAGGTAAGGATAGGTCCTATTTTATGCATGTCACAGAGGAATCCCCAATATTGCAGACATAATCTTTTCTCTACCCAGGTAAGTTTAATTGAAATGTTTAGCTGAAAAATGGCTGGTGTTGAAAGGGTTTAAAGTCCAATCTAAACAGTAGTCGTGAATCCCAAATTACAATATCCTAAACTGACTGGGGGGTAAATTTTACAGGAGGGTGTTGTACGTTTTTCCCCAATTTCAGTTCACATGCAGGTAGCCTACTATACTCTCAGTAAGCAATAAAGACACGTTTATCGTACATATATATTGATACACCCCTTCAGTGGGTGAACATTCGGGGGACAAGTGAGCTTTTACTGAGGGCATAGCACAGCGAGGTGAACTTCAAAACTGTTTTCGGGGGTTGTGTACAGGTGAGTAATAAATCAAATATGATCATCACTACATTAGTGTTGTTGCACGAAAGATTACTTATATCATAATATTCATCACCAATGGAGACCACAACAATTTTGAGATTCGCCACAGCATCCTCTTTTTGTGTCTTTTGTTTATTTTGATTGAAGCATATAATTATTTAAATCCGTCACTATTGTCTGATATGCACTTTCTCTTATACTGAGCACGCCATAAGCCTAGCTTGTTGTTGCTACAGTTTCGTTGCTTTGTGTGTTTGCTATGTAAAGACAATAAAACGTTTAAACCAGCATCCTCTTTGTCTTGAAAATTTCCATATTTTGTTTATATATTTGCTTGGAAAGACAGCTTCGCAAACGTAAGGGCAATTTTGAGTATTACTATATACAGAAATGATGAACAAAACGGAACAGAGGGAAAATATAAATGAGTGTTTAGGAAAATTGTTGCAAGAAGAGATAAATAAAGAGGGGGGGGGGGGGTAGAAGCAAGAGGAAGAGAATGAAAAGAAAAGAAGAAGAAGAAGAAGAAGAAGAAAAAGGAACAATAAGAATGTTGTATACTGAAGAAGAAGAAGAAGAAGAAGAAGAAGAAGAAGAAGAAGAAAGGAACAATAACAACAACAAAAAGCAACAACGTTGTATACTGCTAAGAAGAAGAAGAAGAAGAAGAAGAAGAAGAAGAAGAAGAAAAAGAAGAAAGGAACAACAACAACAACAACAACAACAACAAAACAGCAATGATGTATACTGCTAAGATGAATAAAAGAAGGACAAATAATAATAACATTAAGAAGAAAAAGAACCCTTGTTAATTAAAGAGAAGCAACTAAACGAAAAAAGGACTGTCTTCTGCAATTACCAAAAAAGTCGATTATAATATCACAAAGTGGCGCTTTCGACTAATTTCAAGATCAAGAAGCAGCAAATAACAATCTCTCTCTCTCTCTCTCTCTCTCTCTCTCTCTCGGGGGGTGTACCAAGATGGCGACCTAGGAGCACGCCATGAAATGAGCTGCTGCTGAAAAAGTGTACTCTGAAGGCTACAACAGACCCTACATGAACCTTTATTGCTCAAAGTCAAGGCAAGTGACTGTGAATACCGTTATTTCGCCAAAATGATAAGTGTGGAGCTTTGGAGAGCCAGAATTGGATCATTTTGCTTGTCAGTTGGATGTAGGTCAAAATACTGGCTAAAATTCAACAGTGGGTCAAAATCCAACACAGCAACTGCCGGCGATGTTCTTCAGGCTTATGCGAGTGTGTGCATTCTTGCAATGCTCCTCATATGTGCAAAGAACCTTCTCAAAAGTGCTTTTGTGGTACCTGACCTCGATGACTTTTCGGTAAACGAGCAAGTACAAGGGACTATGTTTTGGGCGGCAGAAAATGTGTCAGTGTTAGATGCAAGTCGCAGTGGAGCCCCGTATCTAGGTCAAGGCGCGCCTGTGTACTTCGCCGATGTTTACAATGTGTTGCAGCAAGGTAGGCCACTCGCTGACTGTGTTGTTGTGTTCTCCGTGGCTGTGAACTGTTTCTACCTGTTGTCTCGGATCCTGCAGAGTAACGACGTACAGATTCAACCAGGTCCTGTAGGGGATGAAACATCACAACAGAAAGTCGAGGAGGTGGCGAAGAATACAGAGAAAGAGGCGAAGAACATGGAGAAGGAGGTAAAGAATGTGGAGAGTGAGATTAAGAATGTGGAGAAAGAGGTGAAGAACGTGGAGAAAAAGCTGTCAGACAAATTTGATGGTGTTGAATCGAAAGTCTCAGAAGTACTACAAGCTGTACAAGCACTGACTGTATCCCTGAACAACCAAACTGAAGCAATCCACCGACTGGAATCCAAGCACAACGAGATGAGCGCCACTATTAAAACCTTGTGTACGGAGGTAGCAGACACTAAACAAACTGCGCGAGAAAACCAGTCAGCCGTGAGACAACTGGATCAGAAGCAGGACGAGATTAAACGGACCATAGAAAACCTTGAAGATGAAATCGACCGCCTTGAAGGCTTCTCTCGTCGCAACAACGTCAAGATACTCGGTATTCCAGAGTCAGGCGAAGGTACTGTGCCAGAGGATTGCTCTAGTAAAGTGAAACATGTGCTGAACACTTTTGCTCCTGATGTAAAGTGGGAAGACGATACGATCGAGAGGGCCCACAGGCTGGGAAAACGTAACCCATATAACCCCAGACCTAGGCCAATACTTGCCAAATTTCAGAGATGGGGAGACGCAATGAAGTTGATGACGAACAGAAAAGCAAAAGAAAGAATGCTAAACGATGGTGTGAAGCCTGTGCAAGATCTCACTCGTCGCCAATCTGAAAAACTGAGACAACTGAAAGACGAAGGTTTGTCTGGCTACTTTGTAAGGGGCATTCTCCATGTCAGAGATCAACAGGATCGTGGTTACCCCCCTCGCGCAGCCTACAGAGTTCCTGACCCCAGTCAACCCCGCTACGTCACGGAATCCCCTGACGTCACGACCAATCAGAACGTTCAAAACGAAGATGTGACCTGCATTGACCCAAAGACTTTCTCAGAAGTCAACGAGTGTGCCGTTACCGTACCCCCACCCTCCGTCCCCCCTACTCCACACCACCCACCTTGTGATCCAGCTGTTGAAGACACCGCATCCGCATCGCGTATCCTTACACCCCCACTCCCCCAGTCAGCCAGAGGTGAAGCAGACGACGCCAGTTGTGCAGTCAGTGTCAACACGCGCGCGAAGGGAGGTGGTGTTTCTTTACAAGAGAGAGAGGGAATGGGAAGGGGGAATGGTTCAAACAGGGTTTCTTTGAGAGGTCAAAACTTTAGGGAGGGAGGGAGAGAGGCGAGTGGTTCTGACAAAGTCGAGCGACGCCTTAGAGACAGATCTGGATCAACGGCTGGCAAAAAACAACTTTGAAATGGACCTCGCGTACTAATCCCAATGACGCAAGAAGCCAAAAATAGTGGTGTGGTCAAGGTCATCCAAATAGAGGGAGAATAAACGATCAAAGTTTAATACACACGCACACGCACGACACTTTTCACCCAAACACACACTCAAAATGCAAACAGCAACAATAGCCATAAATTGAATACAAGTTTTGTAAATAATGTTTCCTTTATGTGTTGGAATGTAAATGGGCTTATTGGAAAATTAACAGACCCAGATTTTGTTTACTATGTCACATCATTTGATTTTTGTTGTTTATCAGAAACTTTTACTTTCAAGGAATTCGATTTCAGCATATACTTTAATGATTTTGTTGTTCTTCATTCCCCTGCAGTAAAGTTTACGCGCATGGGTAGGCCTTCAGGAGGCGTGGTTCTCTTTCATTTCGTAAATCGTTATACAGATATGTTAAATGTATTTAAACAAACATTGAAAATATTCTTTGTGTTCGTATTTCAAAAGTTTTGTTTAATTGTGAAAAAGATGTTATGGGTTTTGAAGCTTTATACAATCATCCAGTAAATAGTGTCTTCTATCAAGATAAAGATTTTGACTCTACTCTTGAAATGCTCGAAACTTTTCTTGTTACATTGACAGAAAAGAATGATGATGTTTACTTCATTTTTGGTGGTGACTTGAATGCAAGAATTGGTGATTGGTATGCAAGTATATCAACAGGGGTTTTTGAAAAATGATGAGAGAATGGAAGATGAATGTCTGAAGCGTAAATCTGAAGACGACGCGTTGTGAATGGTTTGGGCCAAATGTTGATTGAATTTTGTTTCTGTGTTTGAGATAACGCCCTTGAATGGCTTGTGTGAAAGAAATTTTGAGAGTGTGATGGACACTTTACATTTCATTCAGAGCGTGGCAATAGTGCTATTGATTATTTTCTTTGTTCAATTGATTTGTTACATTGTATGAAGTCTTTCCATGTAGTTAACCGTGTGGAATCACAGCATATAGCCTGTTCATTTAGTGGTCAATTGTGTAATATAACAGGGAATCAAGAACAAAAGGCACAATATATTCAAAAGATAAGATGGGACCCAAGCCATAAATTGCATGATTTTATTAATTCTATGACATCAGAAGATACAAGCAACAGACCCAGATTGAAGCAGTAACAGAAGAAGTTAGTCATGATGTGGAGTCTAGTTTAGCATAAGTTTACACATTTATTGCTAGAAGCCGGAGAAAGTATGCGTCAAACTGTGGGTACTGGGGGTGGTGATAAAATTTCAAAAAATGTTATGATGCGGAATGTAAATACCTTAAAACAAGACACAAGACATGCACTGTGTAGATATGCTCGTCTTAAAGCTCTGTTAATCCAAGATTGTATGATGAAAAGAAAATAGAATATTACAGCAAAAGATCTTCTATCAAAGTAAAGTTAAAAGAAAAAAGGCTCGAAATTCAGACAAAATACATATGAAATGCAGTTTTACGCAAAGTAAAAATGATAGCATTAACAGTTTGGTAAAATTATAAGAAACGCAAGAAGGAAGAAAAGAACTCCACCTCCAATTTCAATTAATGCATGGAAAGACCATTTTGAACATATTTTAAGTAATCCAACAGAAACTCAGTCAAAAGTTGAAAATTCAGACCAGACACATATTGATGAAGAAATTTATGTTCCCTGAACTAGATTCAGATATTACTGAGGAAAGAAGTTAAGCTAGCAATTCGTGGACTAAAAACTGGTAAAGCGTCAGGTCTAGATGAAATACCACCCGAGTTTCTAAAAGAAACTGAAATCCATATGTACACTACTCACAAAAAGTTAAGGATCACTATGAGGAAAACAGGTGCGCAAAAAACTCCGTTCGCTCCTGTTCCCTTCTTTCTCAGTCAAGCCAAATTGTTATGAATTTTTGTTCAGCTGTAAGTGGGCGATGTTTGTGACCCGACTAGTGGAAACATTGCACGTGATTCTCCCCTACTGAGCTTGGCAGCAAAAGAAAACAGCGGAAACTCTGCGAAAAAGGACCTTGTTTTGGATCCTTCTGCATGAACACATTGCACAAGCACAAATGGAAAACACCATTATGACACGTGCAATATACAGGAAGTTTATGTGTGAGATGCCAGTCTCAGCGAAGGCTTTATAAGAAGACATAACACCAGTATTAGGCCTGATTTAGACAATGCCTCCAAGGATCGAAAATTGAGCGAGACGATTCTGGATAGGATGACAACTAGGGAGTTGCATGAGTTCCAAGATGGTGTTCCCCTACAGGAGCCGAAGCGAGAAAGAAACCAGGCGACTTCAGGTGTCCATCTCGGTCATTGTCAGACTGATTCAACGCTTCACAAGCCACTGGGAGGGTCCATGAAAGACGCAGATCTGGTCGACCGAAGAAGACAACTCCACGTGAAGATCGTCTCATTGAACGACAAGCCCTGCAGACAAGAACAGCCTCTTCCAGCATCATTCGAAGGCAGCTGAGGGTGGCTACTAACATCAACATCAGCCAGCAGACCATACGGAACCGCCTTCATGGGTTGTAACCTCCGTTCTCGTCGCCCAGCTTTACGGCCACGCTTAACTCCAGCCCATAGGGCAGCACGCCGCGCCTTCTGCAGACGTCACGTGAGGTGGACACGTCAGCAATGGTCCCAGGTCCTGTTCAGTGATGAATCACGCTTCACCCTGAACCACAACGACGGCCGACTGGAGGGTCTGGAGGCGCCCAGGGGAAGACGCGTTGTATTGACGGCCAAATGTCCAAGAAAAGGTGGCCTTTGGTGGAGGTTCTGTAATGGTCTGGGGGGCCTTCATGCCTTCACCACAGAACACCCTTGTATCATGTACAGGGTAACCTGACTGGCCTTTACGAGTTAACCGGGATGAGATCCTTCGACCGCTGTTCTTTGCCTACACTGCAGCAGATGGGAATCGAACGGCTGTCTACCAGGATGACAACGCTGGGCCCCCACAGGGCAAGGGTTTATCAACGACTTCAGAAGCAGCAGTCTGGAGTCAACAGAAGAAGTTAGGATGTGGCCAGCATGCAGTCCACGATTGCTCAACCCGGAGACTGATGAACCTCTGGGATGAGCTGGATCGCAAAGTGAGGAGCAACCTTAAGCGAGACACAAGACATGCACTGTGTAGATATGCTCGTCTTAAGCGCTCTGTTAATCCAAGATTGTATGATGAAAGGAAAACAGAATATTACAGCAAAAGATCTTCCTATCAAAGTAAGTTAAAAGAAAAAAGGCAAAAATTCAGACAAAATACATATGAAATGCCAAAGTAAAAATGATAGCATTAAACTTTTGGGAAAATTATAAGAAGTGCAAGAAGATTTCAAAGAACTCCACCTCCAATCAAATTAATGCATACGTACCATTTTGAACATATTTTAAGTAATCCAACAGAAACTCAGTCAAAAGTTGAAAATTCAGACCAGACACATATTGATGAAGAAATTTATGTTCAAGAACTAGATTCAGATATTAATGAGGAAGAAGTTAAGCTAGCAATTCGTGGACTAAAAACTGGTAAAGCGTCAGGTCTAGATGAAATACCACCCGAGTTTCTAAAAGAAACTGAATCCATAGTATCTCCATTTCTAACAAAGCTATTTAATAAATTGTACAATGAAGGATATTTTCCAGTTGGATGGACCCAGTCAGTTATTATTCCACTACACAAAAAAGGTAATATAGCTAACCCAGGGAATTACAGAGGAATTTCATTACTTAGTATAATTAGCAAGGTGTTTACATCCATCCTAAGCAAGCGTTTATATAAATGGGCTGAATTAGAAAATAAAATATGTGAAGAGCAAGCAGGTTTTCGCAAGGGGTATTCCACAGTTGATCATATTTATACACTAATGTCTATGATTAAAAACTCTTTAAATAGTAAACACAAGAGTAAATTTTATATTGCTTTTATCGACTACCAGAAAGCGTTTGACACCGTAGACCGTGATAAACTCTGGGCAGTTCTGCATAAAGTTAAAACCTCTACAAAAATGCTTAATATGCTGAAAGGAATGTATAAATCTGTACAGGCATGTGTAAGAAGTGGGGCAGAGTTATCAGAATTCTTTGATTGCCCTGCTGAGGGTGAAGCAAGGCTGCTTATTATCTCCCTTGATTTTTTCACTATTGATTACAGATGTAGCTGAAGCAGTGACACTTAATGGCAAACATGGTTATCAGTTCTTGCCAGGTCTTAGATAAATTTTCTTGTTATTGTTTGCCGATGACATATCTCTACTCTCTGTCACACCGTCTGGCCTACAAAATCAAATAAATAACTTACAAAAAGCCTCAGAATTACTTGATTTGACTGTTAATCTACAAAAAACAAAAGTCATGGTTTTCAGAAAGGGAGGTTTTTTGAGCAAATACGAAAAATGGTATTACAGAGGAAAAGATATCGAAGTAGTCAATAGTTATAAATATTTAGGATTTACTTTGTCAACTAAGCTATCTATGGATGTATCATTAGCAGAATTTGCAGGTAGGGCTAAATGTAAGGTAATTGATATTTTGAAAACTATGTACAGTCTTGGAAGAATTGACATGTTTGTATATTTTAAATTGTTTGACGCTCAAGTCAAGCCAATGTTGTTGTATGCGTCAGAAATTTGGGGTCTGACTCGTTTTAAGGTAATAGAAAATGTACACCTTTTCGCTTGTAAACGCTTCCTCAAAGTATACAAAAAACTCCGAATACCTTAGTTTATGGTGAGCTGGGTAGATACCCACTCTATATTGATAGCAATGTAAGAGCTTTAAAATACTGGTTCAAGTTACAACGAATGGCTTTGTGTCGACTACCCAGGCAAGCCTACGAAAGAAATTTAAATGATACAGCAATAGAGAATTGGGCATATGAAATAAAAAAAACTGTTTAGATTCTTTTGGATTTTCAGAAGTTTGGATGCATGGTGGAGTAGGAGGTGAACGTTCCTTTTTACAAATGTATAGGCAAAGAATGGTTGACTGTTTTATGCAAGAATGGGCCGAAAAACTAGAGAACAGTGATCGTTTTTGTGTTTACCGATCATTTAAATCTCTATTAGTACCAGAAAAATATTTAAGTGATATTACAATAAGTAAATTTAGAGTAGCATTGACAAAAATACGTCTAGGAATAAATGAACTGAGAGTTAACGAAAGATACTGTGAAATAGAACTTTCAAAAAAATGCCCTTTTTGTGATGATTTAGAAAACGAAGTTCACTTTCTTTTGAAATGTCCCATGTATGCCAGATTACGTGAAAAATACATACATAAACATTACAAATATAGCTGCATTCACCCACTAAAAAAAATTCTGCAAAATGAGAACAAATATATGTTCGTTCACTATGCACTTTGTCTAAGAGAAGAATCGATGTAAATTGTTTAAAGTGGTTTTTGAGTTATTTTTACTTGCTCGATTGAATGTTGTGCAGTTGATTGTACATGTCCCCATGTGGATAGGCCGGAGGCCTCACATTAAAAATCCAGTGTTCCAGTGTTCTCTCTCTCTCCCCCCCCTCTCTCTCTCTCTCTCTCTCTCTCTCCCCTCTCTCTCTCTCTCTCTCCCTCTCTCTCTCTCTCTCTCTCTCTCTCTCTCTCTCTCTCTCTCTCTCTCTCTCTCTCTCTCTCTCTCTCTCTCTCTCTCTCTCTCTCTCTCTCACCTTTGAAAAATAAAGTTTTCAGTGTTCAATGGTCAGTGTCCTCTCTCTCTCTCTCTCCCCCCCTCTCTCTCCCTCCTTTCTCTCTCTCTCCCTTAACAACGCTATACACAAGCTTTACTGAAATCCTAACCGCTATCTACTCCCACAGAAACTAATAAAACCACCTACCAAATGCTGTTCCCGGACTCGGTCGCTACCACCACCACCACTCTGCTGCTGGGTGGGGTGGTTCTCCTGTGTCTGTGCTGGTGGCTGTCCACGAGAAGACCCTCGGGGGTACCCCCTGGTCCGGGATCCGCCCTGCCCTTCCTGGGGCACCTCCACCTCCTGGGCAAGGACCCCCGGCCCCAGTTCTGGAGCTGGAGACGTCGGTACGGAGACGTGTTCAGCCTGTACCTCGGAGGGAAGCTGGTGGTGGTTCTGGCGAGCTTCCCCGCCATCCACGAAGCCCTGGTGAAGCTCGGCGAAGTCTTCTCGCATCGCCCCCACACCGTCTTGGTGGACCGGCTGATGAAGAATAAAGGTTTGGGTTGATCAATCTTCTTGCTACGTATTTCGAAAATTATAAGACGAAGTGTAGCAACAAACTGTCTTCCAAAAGAAACGCGATCATTTTCAGACACTGTTTTTATTACTTTAACTTAGACAATTCATGAACTTTGTGTGTATGTAATATTCTACCCTAAGGCCTTATTTCTAGAAACAATATTATGGTCAGCGTTAGTAATTCGCTGCTGAGAGGCTGTTAGATACGGCGAATGAAATCTTCAAATGGAATGCTCGTGCACACCAATCCGACACGTTTTAAATTGTAAACTTCTGTGTACACGTTAACACTATTCACAGGATATTTATATTTCCCCATGGCAACACAGTGAGCTGTAAGTCATATTAAGAGTGGGCTATCACTGTGTGTTGCCATGGGGAAATAGAAATATCTCGTGAATAATGTTAACGTGTACACAGACCTTTAATCAGTGTTGGTTTAAACGAAGTTTATTGAAAATCAATATAGCAGCAACATAAACAAATGGAAACGAGCTTAACCCTTTCACCGCCAAAGTCGCATTTTAGCACCACAGTGATTTAACACCTACGTCACTAAAAGGCATAAAATGGGGGTCTATTATCCAAAGACCCTATTGCCTTAGTTTTGGGAAGTAAGGATGGACCTTATTTTATATGTCACAGAAGAATCCCCAATACTGTAGATGGATTTTGTTCTCTACCCAGGTCAATTTAATTGACATTTTTGGCTGAAATATGGCTGGCGGTGAAAGGGTTAGAGCTTACACAAGGCGCTCAAACACAGATATTCTACATAATATTGGCTGCCAAAAGTAATAAGACACTGGAACAGAACAGAATAAGGAATTAAAGAAATAACAAGCAAAAAGGGAACTAAAAGAAATCGGTTTTCAGGTATGACGAGAATAATACTGAGCCCTAAAAAAATAAAATGTCTACGCTTCCCCATACTGTCAATGGATGGTCTGAACATTATTTGCTATCCTCAAAGACACAGACATTAATTTAAGTTGATATACCATTGTTCGGTTGTGAAACTAATTCAAGTGCACTTTTTCTTTTCATGCACATGATAGTTGAGTCTCTCTCTCTCTCTCTCTGTCTCTCTCTCTCACTGTGTCTCTCTCTCTCTCTGTCTCTCTCTCTCTCTCTCTCTCTCTCTCTCTCTCTCTCTCTCTCTCTCTCTCTCTCTCTCTCTCTCTCTCTCTCTCTCTCTCTCTCTCTCTCTCACTCCCCCCTCCTCTCTCTCTCCTCCCCATCCCTCTGTGATGTGTGTGTGTGTGTGTGTGTGTGTGTGTGTTGTTCTTCAGTTTAACGTCCTTCCACTAAAAGTGATTCAGACAATATATTGTAGTTTGATGTTGGTGTGGTGAGTGTGAGTGGGTGTGTCTGTAAATGTGTGTAAGCATTAGAGTAAGTGATAGGATAGTGATGCAGACCTAATCATACCCCCCCCCCAAAGAAAAAAATTAAAAACAAATTACATTTAAAGAATATAACCGATAAATGAACAATGTTAAAGATACATACTAAGTGAACTACTTAATAAACATTTACAAACTGAAACAAGAACAGAATAATTGTTTAGAATTGTTGTTGTTGTTGTGTGTATGTGAGAACAGAATAATTGTTTAGAATACTGGGTAGAGTGTGTGTGTGTGTGTGCGTGCGTGTGCGTGTGCGTGTGTGTGCGTGTGTGTGTGTGTGTGTGTGCGTGCGTGCGTGCGTGCGCACGTGTTGTGTGTGTGTGCGTGCGCGTGTGTGCGACACCCTCTCTCCCTCCCTCCTCACTGTATCATCCACTTCTACCACCGCACCAACCTCTCTCTCTAGATATAATACAGCCCCGGGAAGACCTCAGCCGTCTTCAGGAATACCGTCCATAAGGGTCTACAATGGTCGATTGGAATCTATAATCTCACCTTCACCACCTCTCTCCCCAGGCATCACAGGTAACTCAGGACCATCGTGGAAGGAGCAGCGGAAGACGGGTCTGGAGATTCTCCGTGCCATGGGCATGGGCAAGAACGTGCTGGCCGAGAAGATCCAGGAGGAGGTTACTCACTACATCCGGGCCATCGCCCGACACCAGGGGGCGCCCGTGGACCTCACGCGCCTGACCCGGATCACCGTCTCCAACAACATCTGCTCCATCGCTTTCGGGAAACGCTTCGACTACCACGACGACCGGTTTACTGGATATATCGAGTGCATTGACCGCATCTTTAAGCTGATGTCAGGTTTGTTATTGTAGGAAGATTAGGTCAAGTCAAGTCAGGTCAGGTCAAGTAAAAATGATCTTTATTGACGATAAAAGAATACTCTTGATGTAAAGCTTTTTTTTTACATCATGATCGTCGTCAGTGTATGTGTTTGTTTGTGTGTGTGTGTGTGTGTGTGTGTGTGTGTGTGTGTGTGTGTGTGTGTGTATGTATGTGTGTGTGTGTGTGTGTGCGTGCGTGCGTGTTTGGGGAAGGGGGGGGGGGTAAAACAAAGCTATTAAAGAAGCCTTCTCTGGGGTGTGGGTTTGGGGGCAGAGAGATAGAGAGTGAAAGAGAGAGAGAGAGAGGGACAAAGAGAGAGAGAGAGAGAGAGAGAGAGAGAGAGAGAGAGAGAGGGGGACAAAGAGAGAGAGAGAGAGGGACAGAGAGAGAGAGAGAGGGAGAGAGAGAGAGAGAGGGGGGGGGACACACAGAGAGAGAAAACATGAGAGAGAGAGAGAGAGAGAGACAAACGGACAGAGGCAGAGAAAGAGTGTGTATGTGCGTGTGCGCATGCGTGTGCATGTGAGAGAAAGAGAGAGAGAGACAGAGAGAGAGAGAGAGAGAGAGACAGAAACAGAGAGAGACACACACACACAAAGAGAGAGAGACAGAGAGAGGGATAGACATATATATATATATAGAGAGAGAGAGGGAGAGAGACAGACAGAGACAGAGATAGATAGAGAGAGAGAGAGAGAGAGAGAGAGAGAGAGAGAGAGATAGAGAGACAGACAGAGAGAGAGAAAGAGGGAGAGAGTTTATGATGACACCACTTCATAAACATTTTAAGAAGTGCTCAACGGGTTGATATATCTAAGGGACAGTCATATAACTATTACTATGACGCAAAATATAAAGTCGCCCTGTACACCGCTTTAACATTAATGACTTTATTACTTCAGTGGGCTGTCTTTTGTTGATGTAGCCGTGTCACGCTTTATGTTGTTGTTGTCTTTGTACCCTGGCTTAAAGACTCCAGGGATCGTCCCAACAGCCGAAGCACTCGAACACTATGGTACAAACGCAGCAGCTAGGGAAGAGAACATTACGTGTGAGACCGTTTCTGATTACTCCGCCACGTTCGCGGCCACATTCCGACTTCGGAGGATTTTGGAGACTGATGATGTTATGCTACGGCTAGGAGCTTGTTATAGCTAGCTAAGGACAATCTCCGCATAACTATGCTGAGCGTAACAACATTTTGGTGTAGCCTTGGTATTCTAGCCTATGTTATGTCCTGAAATGACTGTGATTTGTGAGTGTGTGAGTGTGTGTGTGTGTGCGTGCGTGCGTGCGTGCGTGCGTGCGCGCGCGTGTGCACGCGCGTGTCTGTATGTGTGTGCGTGCGCGCGCGCGCGCGCGTGTGCATAACGTTCACAGAATATTGGCGCTGCAAACACAATTTGTTCACAGTATAATAATTCACCATACTCCTGGCATTCGTTGCAGGAACGTCTGTCCTGAATTTCCTGCCCTGGCTGGACCACCTTCCTGGAGACCCCTTCAGGATGGGGGACGTGATGGAACATTATGCGTCTCTGATGACCTTCGTGGACCACCAGATCGCCCTCCATCGCAGGACCCCCCTGCAGGAGAAGGAGAAAGGGGGAGAGGAGGAGGACGACGACGACGACGACGAGGAGGAGGAGGAGGTTCTGGAGGAGGATGCTGACTTCATTTACAGCTACCTTCACCACATGAGACAAAGGCGCAAGGCTGGCCAGGAGAAGACTACAACAAGCTTGAGTGGTTGGTTTGGTTTGAAAGATTTGTACGGTTGTTTCAGTAGATTTGTTTCTCTCTCCCCTGTTAAGGCCGATAAAGACGATTGGTGATTGTGACGCAGGATGACGATGATGATCACGACAACGACGACAATGATGATGCTGATTATGAATGATGATGATCATGATCACGACGACGACAACGACGACTACGACGACGATGATGATGATGATGACGACGATGCTGATTATGAATGATAATGATGATGACGATGATCACGACGACAACGATGACATCTATGTCGACAACGATGCTGATTATGAATGATGATGATGATGATGATGATGATGATGATGATGATGATGATGATGATGATGATGATGATGATGATGACGACGACGACGACAATGATGATGATGTTGCTGATGATGAATGATGATGATGATAGTGTTAGTGGTGGTAATAGGGGGGTAGAGTGGGTGAAAATAGTAGTGGTGGTGATGTTATTTCCAAATATGCATTAATTAACGTTAACTGAGCAATGAGATATCATTTTCAAGAAATATCGACATAAGGGGTCTGTAGTGATAGTGATAGGTGAAGACGGGGTAAAAAGCCCATGGGCGGGTAAGAAACCCATGTCAATTATCTCATGAAATGAAGCAAATTTCAGTCCAATTTTGCCCATGAGACGAACGCTAAGCATTAACACTCGTCTCATGGGCAAAATGTGACTGAAATTTGTTTCATTTCATGAAATAATTGGCATGGGCTTCTTACCCGCCCATGGGCTTTTTACCCCGTCTTACCCTATTAAGAAAACTGGATTAAACAAAAATAGTTCATTGGACTCTTAGCTTGGTCCAATTAAAAAACAATTCTTATTAAGCTGCACATAACCTGAATCGTGCGATAATTTCGCCTGTTGTCTATAACATTGTAAAGTTAATCCGATTCGTCATCATCTCAATCTACAAGCAACAAAAACTCCAGTTACATAAGCTACTCTTTCATATCTTAATTATCGGGAGCGAGCAATGACGTAGCGTTTCTTCGGCGACAACAGCGCGTGAGCACCCAACATGGCGGCATTGACATCACGAAGTGGTTCTCGATTGGACATTTTTATTGGCTTTTTTTTTAATCCTCCTTTGTTCTTTCTCTTCTGCGTTCCCAGGCCATATGGCCATAATGGGTAAGGTACGTATGTGTCCGGTTTTCACTTTTCACTGGTCTTCCCGCTGCGTACAATCGACACATTCCGATTTCGGAGGAGATCAAAGAAGAAACATTATTTGGAAGATTTTTTTTTTTAAAGGCAGGAGAATGGGCCAATAAGTGAGAAAGATAGTAAACGATAGAAAACAAAAGGAAAAGGCAGAGTCAAAGAGAGTGACAGATTAGAGGAAGTTACAAGTACAGAACTTCCAGAAGGTGGGGAACTATTTTTTACGAAAGACACCCCGGTATCCTCACGGGGAGAGATTCGTGGAGGGGCAGGGTCGTCCAGCTCCCCCCGTATGGAGGCACGAGGCACCCACTGTTGCACCGGTCTTAAAGAATTGAGAAGTTTCACTTTGTTCTGCGGTGACCTCCCTCCATTTCGCAAGATGACGGTGTTGTAGCGCTGTGGAATCACTCATATCTTCAGTTCGGTGTTGGTTACACAGATAATTTCCTTGAGTGGCTGAAAAGGACAACTCTGGAGCGGCAGTCTCTTCCACATAGGATGCAGGCGAACTTTGTTACCAAAAATAAATAAATACAAATTCGTGCAGCTAGACAACTTTTTTTACAGAATGTAATTTATTAAGCGAACTCACATAACTGCGGACCTAATCTTGTCAAATTGCATTGGTTTCCAATCTTCCCCAAAGAATACACAATTATGGTCCAGCAGTACCTGTATTCACATTGAGATAGTATGAGACTTATTATCATGATATCTTTTGTTGTTGTTGTTGTTGATCACTCTCATCATTGTTTACTATCAAAACAATAGACAGCAGTACTGATCACTCTCATCATTGTTTACTATCAAAACTATAGACAGCAGTACTGATCACTCTCATCATTGTTTACTATCAAAACAATAGACAGCAGTAGGCTACTGATCACTCTCATCATTATTTACTATCGAAACAATAGACAGCAGTACTGATCACACTCATCATCATTTACTATCAAAACAATAAACAGCAGTACTGATCACTCTCATCATCATTTACTATCAAAACAATAAACAGCAACACTGACCACTCTCATCATTCTTTACTGTCAAGACAATAGATAACGGTATTGACCAATCTCATCACTCTTTACTATCAATCATCATGATATCTTAGAAGTCCTTCTAAAGTCCTATTAAATCCTACTGCTTTAACAAGGACTTCTCAGATATCACGATGAAAAGTCTCAATGTGAATACAGGCCCAGGATTATACGGGCCTAATCATCGCTCTCTAATTCTTGTGCTTTTTTCCCCAGAGGAGAACCTGCGGATCTGTGTGGCTGATTTGTTCTTTGCCGGCACGGACACCACCTCCACGGCCATCCTGTGGGCGCTGGTGTTCTTCCTGCACCACCCGCACGTGCAGGACACGTGCTTCCTCGAGATCTCCGACGTCATCGGAACGGAGCGTCCTCCCAACATCCGAGACCGGCCGCACCTGCCTTACCTGGAAGCCACGATCTCCGAAGTTCTCAGGAAAGGTATGGTATGGTACGATGTGGCATAGTATGTATGGCATGGCACGGCATGGCATGGTATGGTATGGCATGGTATGGTATGGTATGGTATGGTACGGTATGGTATAGTATGTATGGCAGGGCAGGGTAGGGTATGGCATGGCATGGCATGATATGGTATGGAATGGTTAGTATGTGTGACATGGTAGGGTAGGATAGGCTATGGCATGGCACAGCATTGCATGGTATGGAATGGTATGGTATGGTGTGGTACAGCATGGCATGGTATGGTATGGCATAGTATGGTATGGCATGGTATGGTATGGTACGGTATTGTATGACATGGTATGGTATGGTATGGTATATGTCTCGGTATGGTATGGTTTGGTATGATATGGTATGGTACGGTATGGTATGGTATGGTATGGTATTTGTTACGGTATGGCATAGCATGGTATGGTATGGTATGGTGGGGTACGGTATGGTATGGTATATGTTACAGTATGGTATGGTATGGTATAATATGGCATGGTATGGTTTGGTAAGGTATAATATGGTATGGTATGGTATGGTGCAGTATGGCATGGCATGAAGTAGCATGGTATGGAATGGTAAATCTTGCTATGGTATGGTATGCTACAACCTTTCCTGTCACAGAAAATCGTCTCTGTGAAATTCGGACTGCTCCCACCTGGAGAGCTCATCGACTCTAATGCAGCGCCATTCATTTTGTTTTGCAGGTGACATAGCTCCTATGGCTGTTTGGCATGCTCCTAGCCAGGACACCCAGTTCCGTGGATACTTCATTCCTAAGGAGGCCGTCATTGCTCCAGGCCTCACCTGCGTCCTACAGGATCCGGAAATCTGGGGAGACCCCGAGAACTTCCGGCCCGAGAGGTTTATGGACTCTGATGGGAAGTATGCGCGGATTGCAGAGCTCATTCCCTTCTGTACGGGTAGGTCTGTATAGTCTGTCTCAGTCCTTGATTGTCAGTTTCTTTGTCTTGCTGTCTATGTTTCTGTGCGTTTGTTTTAGTGTGTGAGTTGTGTGTGTGTGTGTGTGTGTGTGTGTGTGTGTGTGTGTGTGTGTGTGTGTGTGTGTGTGTGTGTGTGTGTGTGTGTATGTGTGTGTGTGTGTGTGTGTGTGTGTGTGTGTGTGTGTGAGTGAGTGAGTATGTGTGTGTGTGTGTGTGTGTGTGCGTGCGTGCGTGCGTGCGTGCGCGCGCGTGTGTGTATGTGAATGAGTGTGTGAGTTGTGTGTGTGTGTGTGTGTGTGTGTTTCTCAATCAATCAATGTATCTTATTTCTCATTTTTTAGGGCTATGGTAACATGGTGTGTGAGTTGTGTGTGTGTCTTTCTGTCTCTGTCTCTGTCTCTGTCTCTGTGCGTTTGTTTGAGAGTGTAAGTTGTGTGTGTGCGCGCGCGCGCGCGTGTGTGTATGTGTGTGTGTGTGTCTCTCTCTCTCTCTCTCTCTCTCTCTCTCTCTCTCTATGTGTTTCTCTCTCTCTCTGTATGTGTATTTGTGCGCGCGCAGACTGACGTGTGTGTTTGTCTTCACATCCTGCTTCTGAATCAATGAATTTAATTTATCTTTTATTTTAGGTGGGGGCTATGGTAACACCCTTGTCAAATATTTACTCACTTACACGCAGGTCGACGCACATGTCTCGGGGAGTCTCTGGCCCGCATGGAACTGTTCCTGTACTTGGCCACCCTCATCCAGCACTTCCGCTTCCTGCCACCGGAAGAAGGCCAGCTGCCATCTTTGGAGGGGATCTACGGCTTGACCCACATTCCAGATCCTTATAAAATCCGCGCCGTGCCCAGATCATAAGACATTCGTTTTGTATTTGCCCAAACGCGTCACAACCGTCAATTGTTTTTACGTGTCTCGGTTCTTAAGGGCTATTGCATGCACTTAGTCCACGCGCTTATTTTTTATTTTCTAGAACTTATTTCCGGATAAGCGCGCATGATGTTTCTGCGTGTAATGTGCCATTGGGCGTCACATTTTGAGATATGTCGGCCTATCGTGATTCTTTATAGGCTTGCTTTATACAATATTTGTGTCTATGATACTGGAAATTTACATGCATTAAAAAGGAGAACATCAATTCTACGTTTTGTTTAACCCTTTCACCGCCAATGTCGCATTTATGTACCACAATGGTTTAGCACCCATGTCCCTAAAACTAAGAGGCATCAAATCAGGGCCTGTTATCTAAAGACCCTATTCTTAATGATGGGATGTAAGGATAAACCTAATGTTATGCATGTCACGGAGGAATTCATAATATTGCAGACAATTTTGTTTTCTCTACCCAATTCAGTTTAAAGGTATTTTTTGTTGTTGCTGAAAATGGCTGGCGGCGAAAGGGTTAAAAGTGCGTGGCTTCAGTAAAACTTGTTTACTCTATGAGCCACAGAACACATATGCAAACTAAAAGCACAGAGGAGGAAGCCCAGGTACTTTATACATAATCTAGGTTCCAGATTCGTTCATATACTTCTCACTCTACCCCGAAAAGCCCACTGCAAACAAGACTAGAAAGTTCACAAGAAGAAAAGTAAAAGTAGCCATTGAGATCAGAGAAAGAAAACCCAGCCTAAACAGAGACCAAGGATATGACTTACCCCCCATTAACAATTATCTACTGAACATCAATCACACTGCAAATGAAAATAACTCAGTGGACAACACCAGCAGCCCCCACACCTGCCAGCCAGTATGGGTTAAGGAAGACAAGCAGTGAAAATTCCCCTGAGGTATTTTTTTTTCCTTTTTTTGTTTGTTTCCTTTTTATTTACCTTATGGCTCCGGGTAGGAACCAAAACTAACGTACATGAACAATCCGGAGTCAGAAAGTATCTTTGCTCAAGACTAAGAAATGCATAGGGGCACATAAAAACAACTACTCAACAACGGCTAAGCTTTAAATCTGGAATATAAAATTGCGACTATTTACTCGGCTGGACACACAAGAAATGTTTCCAGGAATTCGAATTGTAAATAGCTAAATAAAACACTGATTTTGGGAGAGTGAAGAAAGAAACAAAGAAAGAAGGAAAGACAGACATGAAGAAAAGCATCCATTGACATTAAAAAATGCATCACCGATCAGCTAACGTGCATATAAGGAAAACACATAGACTAACGGGCATTACCTCCAGGATCGTTCCCACCGTCTTTATATCTACTAATGTCCCATATGTGTCTGTTCCAGACCGGAGAACGTTAAGCAGAATTTCATCGAACGTCGTCTCAATAAACTTTTCCATAAATAAGGACCCTTCAGATTCTTTTGGGGTACTCGCTCCTTTGTTGATTTTCATGTTTTATGTTTGTTGTTTCATAAACCCAGTGGTTTTGTCCATGTACCAACGTGTGGACTGGCTAACACTTTTATTGTATTACATAATTATGCATTGCACTGTAGATATTGTTTTCTGTAAACAATGTAAATTCTATATGCAGGAATTGTGTTTTTTAAATTCGTAAACGTTTTTGGTGTGTGTGTGTGCGTGTGCGTGTGTGTGTGCGTGTGTGCGTGTGTGCGTGTGCGTGTGCGTGTGTGTGTGTGTGTATATATGTGTGTGTGTGCGTGTGCGCGTGTGCGTGTGTGTGTGTGTGTGTGTGTGTGTATATATATATGTGTGTGTGTGTGTGTGTGTGTGTGTGTGTGTCAAGTCAAGTCAAGTCAAAAGTATCTTTAATGACGATAAAAGAGTAAGCTACAAGCTTTTTTTCATCCTGTCGTAATGAAAAGTGTGTGTGTGTGTGTGTGTGTGTGTGTGTGTGTGTGAGTGTGTGCGCGTGCGTGCGTGCGTGAATGTGTGTGTGTGTGTGTGTGTGTGTGTGTGTGTGCGCGTGCGCGCGCGTGTTTATTTGCATGTGATATATTGGCACACAAGTATTTCGCTGATCTATGTCATAAAAAAATAAACAATAACTTTGATATTCGGGAAGACAGACCGACACATACAAAAAAAGAAAAGCACGTTGAACTCGACGAGTCTGTCCCTGACCTCTCTGTCACCAGTATGATCATTTTCGCTCTTTTTTTCAACAGCGTGTTGACTTTTCTTCTTCTTCTTCTTCTTCTGCGTTCCCAAGCCATATGGCCATAATAGGTAAAGTACGTATGTGTCCGGTTTTCAGTTTTCACTGGTCTCCCCACTGCGTACAGCCGACACATTCCGATTTCGGAGGAGCTCAAAGAGGGAAAAAATATTTGTAAGATTTGGGGGTTTTTAAAGGCAGGAGAATGGACCAATAAGTCCGAAAAATAGTAGATGATAGAAAGCTATATCTGTCTTATTTAGGCTTCTATACGTTTTAAAGCTTGGTACACATTTTAACAAGCAACAATCTCTTAGCTCCCGCGCGTGTACCGGTATGTGTACTAGGGGCTGATCACGCGATATTCTTAGTTGGGCGTAGTGAGAGAAAGAGAGAGAAATAGAGAGAGAGAGAGAGAGGAAGATGAGTCCCACCCTCTCTCTCTCTCTCTCTCTCTCTCTCTCTCTCTCTCTCTCTCTCTCACTACGCCCAGCTAAGAATATCGCGTGATAAGCCCCTAGTGGTTTGATTGCCCCCTGGCGGTCAAATCCGCGTCATAAGTTGACCATTGCCTTAACGTACTATCTCCTTCTTTATTCCATTTATGACAATAGGGGAAGACGGGGTAAAAAGCCTATGGGCGGGTAAGAAACCCATGCCAAGTATCTCACGAAATGAAGCAAATTTCAGTCAAATTTTGCCCATGAGAAGAACGCTAAACATTAACACTCGTCTCATAGGCAAAATGCGACTGAAATTTGCTTCATTTCATGAGATAATTGGCATGGGCTTCTTACCCGCCCATGGGCTTTTTACCCCGTCTTACCCTACGTTTAGGCAATTGGCCCTCGATTTGATCTAGTTCATGCCCATGGAATAGCAGTCTTCATGATACTCAGATTTTGACAGATAACAACCGTAGGCCTAGAAAACATCGACATGGAATAGCAGTCTTCATAATACTCAGATTTTGACAGATAACAACAGTAGGCCTAGAAAACATCGACATGGAATAGCAGTCTTCATAATACTCAGATTCTGACAGATAACAACAGTAGGCCTAGAAAACATCGACATGGAATAGCAGTCTTCATAATACTCGGATTCTGACAGATAACAACAGTAGGCCTAGAAAAACATCGACATTGAATAGCAGTCTTCATAATACTCAGATTTTGACAGATAACAACAGTAGGCCTAGAAAAACATCGACATGGAATAGCAGTCTTCATAATACTCAGATTTTGACAGATAACAACAGTAGGCCTAGAAAAACATCGACATGTAATAGCAGTCTTCATGATACTCAGATTTTGACAGATAACAACCGTAGGCCTAGAAAACATCAACATGGAATAGCAGTCTTCATAATACTCAGATTCTGACAGATAACAACAGTAGGCCTAGAAAAACATCGACATGGAATAGCAGTCTTCATAATACTCAGATTTTGACAGATAACAACAGTAGGCCTAGAAAACATCGACATGATCATATCCATCTGTCACACCCGTCAGTCCATGATCTCGAGAACAGCCGACTTATTCCACCTCTTCTACCTCCACGTGATGGTAATTTTCAATATACTTAACATTGGACGTGTAACAGTAGAGGTTCTCGAAAACGTCGTGTCTGTCATACTTTTTCCAATTGGGGGAGACCAGGGTTACCTGTACCGTGGAGCTATCCAGTGTCGCGTTGGTGGTAGGGGAGATGTCTGCCTCGTCAAAAAACGGACCCGAACTACGGCCGTAGTAAGGACCGAAGCGGACGGTGGGAGCAGGCCGACCGGTAGCCGTGCATTGTGCTACCAGGGTCTGAAATACAGCACGTGAGATTCGGCATTCAGGGTTTGAAACAGCACACGTGAGAATTGACATCCAGGGCAGGGCTTCCAATCGTCCCGCAAAACAAGGGGTCCCAGGGACTCCTTCACTTACAGCATAGAGGGTCCTAGAGGCAGGATAGAGGGTCCCAGTGGCATTGCGAATGCTAAAAAGAATTTTTCTAGTGTATCCCTGGGACCCCCTGCATATTCTTTTAGAGGCTTGAGAATTTTAGTGCTTCATAGACCCACAACTGGTGGTCCCTGGGAGCCCTGCATTCAGGGTTTGAAACAGCGCACGTGAGAATTGGCATTCAGGGTCTGAAACAGCGCACGCGAGAATTCACATTCGGGGTTTGAAACAGCGCATGTGAGAACTGACATTCAGGGTTTGAAACAGCGCACGCGAGAATTGACATTCAGGGTTTGAAACAGGGCACGCGAGAATTCACATTCGGGGTTTGAAACAGCGCACGCGAGAATTCACATTCGGGGTTTGTAACAGCGCATGTGAGAACTGACATTCA
Source organism: Phymorhynchus buccinoides (assembly GCA_017654935.2). Lineage (NCBI taxonomy): Eukaryota > Metazoa > Mollusca > Gastropoda > Neogastropoda > Raphitomidae > Phymorhynchus > Phymorhynchus buccinoides. Next base: position 22,753,479 of record CM065698.1, read on the forward strand.
GGGTTTGAAACAGCGCATGTGAGAATTGACATTCAGGGTTTGAAACAGGGCACGCGAGAATTCACATTCGGGGTTTGAAACAGCGCACGCGAGAATTCACATTCGGGGTTTGAAACAGCGCATGTGAGAATTGACATTCAGGGTTTGAAACAGCGCACGTG
>CM065698.1:22754139-22764139 GCA_017654935.2 Phymorhynchus buccinoides
AAACAGAGCGAGCGTGTATGTGTTTGTACACAGGGTAGACCTCTATTGATTGTTCCCGATGGCTACCTATTTTGTTCTCCAATGTCCAGACTATGGTAAAAAACAAACAAAAAAATTACACACACGCACGCACACGCACACGCACACACACGCACATGCACACACACACGCACACACACACCACAAAGAGGAAAGAGAGGCAGACACACACACACACACACACCACACACCACACACCACACACACACACACACACCCGCCCCCCGTAGTGAGTTTTGTAACGCAAACCAGCAGAACTGCGCTTACTCATCGGAACAGTCACGGAGGGATGCTCGCTCTTTGCTTCCTTCTAGTCCATTTTTTTTTTTTATTTTGCTGTGTTTGCACCCTAACAACTACGCGTTCAGTCGAAAAGCCCGCTAGAGTGTTTTGCTTGGCTTGTAAACTCCTTTGTTTTGCTTTTTTTACCACGAGCGTGGTGTTAAGTTTGAACGATCGGGCTTCATGCACGGTAGTATAGCCATTACAAATACGATGGTGATGAATGAATTTGGGTTTTACGTCCTCTCGACCTGGGAAGGCACATATGGGACATAAATACGATGGTGATACTATAATGAGGCCTCAACATATAGGAGAAGAGGAGAGAGAGAGATGAGAGTATGGGCCGTGTGTATGTATGTATTGGTGCATTCATTCTTGTTGTTTGTTTACATTTTCATTACTTTTTGCACGTGTCATTGTTGAGCTAAGCCTGCTATAAATATGTTGATATGTGTGAACGTAAAGTTTTAAATCCCTAATTTTCTTGCTAAAATACCTGTAATTATTTGGTTTCAACAAATCTTTATTCATTTGAAAACATAGTCAAATAGACAGACAATTAGATCAATAACAAGCTCGAAGCTTATACCGTGCTCCTTAAAATACCTGTCATTATTTGCGGGCTTCAGTTTGTTTATGTCCATTTGTCTGTATAATTACCTGGTATCTATAAAGTTCATTAGTTTTGTGAGTAAGAATCATGTTATCTTTGTTACTTTATTTCTTTGCATTGGAATGTTGGTAGTATGACTGACTATCTTGTTGATTTTACTGCGTGATTTTCATCTTATAATATTGCTTTTGTAAAGCGCATCGAGCATACTACTGTATGGAGTTTAGCGCTATATGAAATAAAATGATTATTATTATTAATATATCCCATTATGTTGGTTTAAACAAGTTTTTATTGATCATTGACATACACTGACAAGAACATACAACACAGTACAGGAAACACAAAAGCAACGCTTAACAAGGGCGTCGCCGAGCGGCAGACATGTCCGTCACCAGCAATGCCACGCACTTGCGACACCCCGTAGAGTGTCACATCCTGACACAAAATTGGAAGGGATTCTGTCTTCTAGTTCACGAGATACAGCTTGAAGAAGAAACATATAGCTCAAAGAAGGAAATTTCGGTTTTCAAGGTCACACTTCAAGGTCAAGGTCAGCATGGTGATAATTTATGCTCGGATGTTTTCTTCTCTAGGGTATACAGTACCACACACAATCTGAAGCGCTTCTGTCAAGTACAAATGTGGAAAATATGGCTTAAAACCCAATTTTGTAGACCCCTACCACTTTCAAGGCCTACCGATCTCCTTGACCTTGACCTTGACCTTGATCAGTATGCCACCATCAGAACGGGCATACGCCAAAGTACGTCTATGCCAAATTTGAAGACTCTATCTCCAACGGTGTGGGAGTTATGGCCCCTTTAAAGATTTTCGGTTTTCAAGGTCGTACGCCAAGGTCAAGGTCACGACAGCAAAATGGTTTGCGCGGATGCCTTCCTCTCATGGTGACACACCAGCACACAAAATTTGACGTGATTCTGTCAACCCATTCGAAAGATATCCTTGGGACAGACAGAAGGAGAAAAAATGACCCTCCGATTTTCAGGCTCCAGTGATCTTTTTGACCTTGACCTTGACCTTGATCGGTATGCCATCATCAGAACGGGCATAAGCCAAACCACCTTCATACCAAGTTTCAACATCCTATGTCGATCGGTGCCCGAGATATGGCTAAAAATAGATTTTCGGTTTTCAAGGTCATACGTCAAGGTCACGACGGCAAAATGGTTTGCGCGGATCTCTTCCTATTAAGGTGGCACACCTCCACACAAAATGTGAAGCGATTCTGCCAACCCATTCGAAAGATATCCTTGGGACAGACAGAAGGAGAAAAAAAATGACCCTCCGATTTTCAGGCCGCAGCGATCTTTTTTTACCTTGACCTTGACCTTGATCGGTATGACCATCATCAGAACGGGCATAAGCCAAACCACCTTCATACCAAGTTTCAACATCCTATGTCGATCGGTGCCTGAGATATGGCTAAAAATAGATTTTCGGTTTTCAAGGTCGTACGCCAAGGTCAAGGTCACGACGGCAAAATGGTTTGCGCGGATCTCTTCCTATTAAGGTGGCACACCTTCACACAAAATTTGACGCGATTCGGTCAAGCGGTTCGGGAGATATCCTTGGGACAGACAGAAAAAAAAAAAAGAAAAAAAAAATACAAACCAGCCCCATCGCAATAGTCCGATCACCTTTGGTGACGGACTAATTAAAGTGTCACCTGCAAAGAGAGGCCAAAGAGTGCCAGTGCAATGAAGCATCAAATTATACAATTAATGAAGAAAATACTCGAGGGAGAGGAGAGAGAGAGAGAGAGAGAGAGAGAGAGAGAGAGAGAGAGAGAGAGAGAGAGAGAGAGCCACTGTGCAGTGACCGGCGAGTGACATACTGGACGAGAGCACATATTGCAGATAACAACAGATAATACATTATTTTGGCACATTTGCACACTAATAAAAAACAATTTTTCATCATGTATCATTATGTTGTAGTGTACAACATAGCGACTAATGCCCCTGTGGGCCAGCCTTCACGTGGCGGGGGTGTTCTCGACCAAGCTGTGCCCACCCCTTTTTCTTACCTTTCCTATTTTTCTGCCTACCATGTCTTTTACTATCTCTTTTCCCCCCATAAAGTCTCCCGACAAGATCTGCAGTTTTCCATTTCGTCTGATTTCTGTCTCCCCGGATCTTCAATCTGTTCTTTCATCTTTCCTTACAAATCTATCTTTTGAATGTTCCTTTTTTTCTCTGATCTATCGGACAATTTCTGACATGCCAGTGGGTTGTTTTTTTAATTGTTCACTGGCGTCCACACGTGAGACCTTGCGCACTTGAGTGGGCACCTGTTGTCCATTCTGCAGTGCATATTTGCCTATATGGCAATTTATATATATTTTTTTTCTTTGAACATTTTTTTTTCATTTTACAGAATTCAACAAACACACAGAACATTGAATATACAAAAGCATTATAACTAATATAAGCCAGGAATATGTTTAAAGTTTAACAAAAATATCTTTTTTTTACTAGTATGTGTTTGTTATCCTTTTTTACTGTTTTTTTTATAACCTGGATCCAATAGAGTAGAGTGGCTCAACGTTTCCAGCACTGTGTGGACTTATGTGCTATAGGGTGCAATGATGGAGGTGCCATGTTATGAATTGTACTGTATGTTTTGTTGTTTTCAGGTTGTTGAACGTTGGTAAGGTACATTGACGAGTGTTTTGTAATAAGTGGTCGAACTTTACGCGGTGACAGTCCTGAGATGACCATAACTGTTGACGGTACTATAATGGGAAACAAAAGAATAAATAATGGCGACTAATGATGATGGTGGTGGTGGTGGTGGTGGTGGTGTTTTTATGATGATGATGATCATGATATAGTACGTCTTTGTAGGCTACACGCGTGCGTGCAAACACATCCGGATCTCTGCACCCCCACCCCACCGAGTCAGAAGAACACACATGGTGTTCATGAAAACATGCACATCACAAAGTCATACACATGGAACGCACGCACGCAAGTGTTCGCGTCCACAAGCACACACACACGCACACACACATACATACACATACATACACACATGCTTTCATGCATAGTCCTACGTACACAAATATGTACTCATGCGCGAGCGCACACACTCACACACACACACACACACAACACACACTCTCTCTCTCACTCATTCTCTTTCTCTCTCTCTCTCTCTCTACCCCCCCTCACCCCTCCCTCTCTCTCACCGCCCTCTCTCTCTCTCTCTCTCTCTCTCTCTCTCTCTCTCTCTCTCTCTCTCTCTCTCTCTCTCTCTCTCTCTCTCTCTCTCTCTCTCTCTCTCTCTCTCTCTCTCTCTCAAACAATTACAAAACAACATCAAAAACGTATTTTGAAACCCCCACATACCAGCACTGCAAGCTAGTCTGCTGGGACAGGAAGAAACCACCACACCACAAAGAGGGTTGGGAACAAAACGTCCTCACCTATTTCTAACCAACGCCCATTGTTCTACTAAGAAGGAAGGCCATTTATGCGCTGTTTAGGCGGAGTTGTGGTTTTTAGACCTCGACACCAGATATTGTTTTATTTGAAGGCGGCTTCTTAATAAAGGTGGACCCTGACGGGTGCGTTTTTTGCAAGAAATACGTCGAGATCACGAGAAAGTTCTGTTTAACGTCCTCCGGTCTCAAACAGACACAGCTGGGACATTAGTAGATATAAAGATGGTGGGAACGATCCTGGAGGCAATGCCCTGAGGCAGGCAGTGCAACACCAGAAAGTCCCGATTTTTTTTAGCAATACAGATTATTATTTTCGAGATCACCAGAAAGACAGCCTTTTCAAGGATCGGGACACTCACTTTGCTCTGGTTTCCTATAAATCAAACCGTCAAAACGGCGATTCCTCCTTGGCGGAGATGCCGGAGAGAGAAACCATTTTGGATGGGGTGGGTGGAGGCCACTGATTGTGGCTGAAGCTTTTTTTTCTTTGTAGTGCAGTAAAAAAAAAAATGAAACTATTTTCTTTGTTGTAAGCGAAACTCCTTTAAAAAAAAAAAATTGAAAGGCTTGTATTGTGGAAATTTCGTGCAAACGATTTGGTCTAAGCTCAGGCGGCCATTAGAAAACAGAAAGCACTTGTCTTCTCTTTCACTTACATAAATTAACTTCCAGCACCTCCGCCAAGGAGGAATCACCGATTTGACGGTTTGATTTCTAGGAAACCAGAGCAAACTGAATGTTGCGATCTCTGTAAAGGGTGTTTTCTTGCAAAAACTCATCCGTCAGGGTGCCCCTTTAACAACGGAGGAACTCACTATCTCTTTTTCAATCTTAGCCCTCCTTTTCCGTGTCTCTCTGTCGCCAGCGCGCGCGCCAAAAAAATAGACTTCTGTTTGACAAAGGGAAGTAAAGTAAGTCAGTAGAGTGATCTTCTCTAGGGCGACCAGAAGCGCTTTATTTTTTCAATGTCCCTTTGTGACTTTGTTTGGCAGTGGCCAGGAGTCGTTAATAAGTCAGAGGTGAGCGATTTCACGTGCTATGTTGGACAATGGAAATCAAAGCACACAGAAAATATGGAAAAAGAAAGAAAGAAGGAAAATCAATATGTAGAACTATAGGCTAAGTGGTCAGACTGGTTTTTGTGTGTTAATACATGGAAAGTAAAAAACACCCAAAAACCAAAACCTTCAGTATACATTTACTGTATTGTTAAAAAAAATTCGGGACTTTCCTGGTGTTGCACTGCCTCCGTCGTGCATTGCCTCCAGGGTCGTTCCCACCATCTTGATATTTACTAATGTCCCATATAGGGGAAGACGGGGTAAAAAGCGCATGGGCGGGTAAGAAGCCCACCCCAATTATCTCATGAAATAAAGAAAATGTCAGTCAAATTTGCCCATGAGACGAATGCTAGACATTAACGCTCGTCTCATGGGCAAAATGAGACTGAAATTTGCTTCATTTCATGAGATAATTGGGGTGGGCTTCTTACCCGCCCATGCGCTTTTTACCCCGTCTTCCCCTATATGTGTCTGTTCCAGACCGGAGGACGTTAATTAAGCAGATTTTCATTCATTCACAACAAAATTATAATACACAAGCACACACACAAAAATAAATCAAGCGTACATATATATGTACATGGTTTTTTTTTAGTGTTTTTTTCTTCTTTCTTTTATGGTACTCAACTCAAACTGTGCTGTTATCTCCAGGATGCGAATACGAAATTTTAATCAGATTAAGGCCAATAGCCTGAAGGGGAATTTACATGGGTTTTTTTTCAGGAGAAAGTAACAAATTGCAACGTTGGAATGTACAGAAATAAAACATTACAGTGGGTGAGAACAGACAAATCAAACAACAAGAATAACGAAATCGAGGTCCAGCGATCTCCTTGACCTTGACCTTGATTGGTCAACAATATTCGGAAGGAGCATAAGCCAAACCACCTTCATACCAAGTTTCAACATCATAATTATGTTGACTGGTGCCCGAGATATGGCTAAAAATAGATTTTCAGTTTTCAAGGTCATACGTCAAGGTCTTGACCTTGACACCAAAAGGCACATCTACAGTACCTAGCCTACATGCACATCAAGTTTCATCTTCCTATCTTTATTCCTTCATGGTGATATGCTGTTAACAAACCCGCATACATACACACACACACACACACACACACACACACACACACACAGCCACTTACACAACAAAAACAATATCACCTTCGCTCCGTAAACTCCGCGGGTGATAAAAAGAAAAGAAAGAGACAGACAGACGGAGCCAGAGACTCACTGAAATATGAAAGAGCGGTAATGTCGCATGCGCGTGTGCTGGATCGTGTCCTTCACGTGCACCAGTTGTTTGTTCTCCTGCCTGCATCTGTCTCGTGCGTCAAACCACGTGCTGGCCTCTTGGTACAAGTCGTACTTGCCGCCCACAACTGGAAAAAAAGAAGAACATTATTTCAAATACATAAATCATAGCAACAACAACAAAAAGGTTTAGGAGATGAGAAAGGTAGGGTTTAATTATATTAAAAAAAACAATAAAGAAAACTTAAATGTAAAAAAACAAAAGGCCACTGGCTACTGTTGCAACACACGCACGCATGTAGGCCTACACACGCACGCGTACACTCACACGCATGCGCGAAAACACAGACACACATGTACACACCCACACACACACCCACACACACACCCGAATTACTTTTAGTGGAAGGACGTTAAACTGAAGAAGAACAACAACACACACATACACACACACACACACACACACACACACACACACATTTTCTGTCTGAATCATTTTTTAGTAGTGGAAGGAAATTAAACTGAAGAACTTCTTCTTCTTCTGCGTTCCCAGGCCATACGGCCATAATGAATAAGGTACGTATGTGTCCGGTTTTCAGTTTTCACTGGTCTTCCCGCTGCATACAGCCGACACATTCCGATTTCGGAGGAGGTCAAAGGCGAAAAATTATTTGGAAGATTTTTTTGGAAAAAAGGCAGACATGTAGGGGAAGACGGGGTAAAAAGCGCATGGGCGGGTAAGAAGCCCACCCCAATTATCTCATGAAATGAAGCAAATTTCAGTCTCATTTTGCCCATGAGACGAGCGTTAATGTCTAGCATTCGTCTCATGGGCAAATTTGACTTAAATTTTCTTTTCACGAGATAATTGGGGTGGGCTTCTTACCCGCCCATGCGCTTTTTACCCCGTCTTCCCCTATGGCAGACACCGTTTTACCGGTGTCAATGACCTTCGACATCATCTACTCATGGAGAGATGCGGAGATGAGCCATTGAACGCAAACCACAACATTCACATGACAAGCATGCTTCCGTGCACACAAACCCTTCAACAACACATGAAACGAAGCAACTTTCAAGCTGCCATTTGGAAGAGGGCCCTCGAACCCATGCCTGATGTTCCATCACCATGCAATGGACATGGATGGATTAGCATTGATGACGTCATGGAACCATTGTGGACCACAGAAGAGGAGGAACTCATCTTGCCAACGGAAATGGTGGACTTTCTGGAGGACTTTCCAGACTCTGATGACGACGAAGAGGCAACTGTTCTAACACATGCCTCAGAAGAGTCACTTTCTACTTGCGCCGAGGAAAGTGACTCAGAATGACGAGTTTGTGTTTGACTGAAGTGCAGTATGGTGGGCATCACCATGAAACAAAAGAACTGCCAATGTAATAGTTACAGCGTCTGAGAACATTCCTCTAGGAGATCTATTTTTGAATGACATTTTTGGAAGCAATCCAGTGTTAGTTGTGTCCATTGAGGCGTTCAAACATTTACCTCATTTCATAACAGACCGTAATATAAATATTAGCAGCGGTATGGGGGTAGGGGTGGGGGAGAGAGTTATTTCATTTATCTTTTATGGGCAGTCATACATTCTCAATAATTGGCTTTCTTTCCTGAAACAACTTTTTGAAATGTCCAGAATGATGTCTTCAGTTTAAACGTTATAACTGTATGTTTTAACATTATATTTGCGTCAAAGCCAAAAAGGGGGTAGGGGAGATAAACCGGCAACAGTGGACGTCAGGATAGCCCTATGGTAATGGGACATAGCTCAAAAGAAGCGCACGAGACTGTTCTTTTAAACTGTGGTGCTCATCCAGTTCCAAACCAGGCAGAGACAGCGCCGGGCCCTCAGCCTCAAAGGGGCCCATCCTCAGCTACTGGTTCTGCGCATCATAGCAACAGGACAAGGCAAAGGCATTCTCAGAGACAGTCTCCACCTGAGACCAATTCAGCCACTCCACTCGTTTTCACACAGTGGAATGCTGAGGGCTTACGAAACAAAAAGCCTGAGCTTCAGAACTTCCTGAGGAGGCATAAAGTCGACATCATCTGTATACAGAAGACCCACCTAACGGATGCTCACCGATTTTTCCTCAGGGGCTATGAACTCTTTAGACATGACAGAAAGCACCGACACAAGGGCAGAATTCTGACTCTTGTTAGGAATACAATACCAGCAGTGCAGGTAACCAGATCCAGTGGTGATACAGAGTTCCTGGCTGTCAAACTCATGCTGCCACAGAAGGACATCGCTGTGATCAACTGCTACTGCCCTCATAACAAAGACCTCAGGCTTCCACTTACAGACCAAGGGCTTATGGTGATGGGAGACTTCAATGGACACTCTCCAAGCTGGGGTTATCAAGATCTGGACAGCAGAGGAGAACAGATTGAAGACTGGATGGTTGACAATAATCTGGTCCTTATCAATAAGCCAGACGACAAACCCACCTGTCTGTCCTGAGCTTGGAAAACAACTAGTACTCCAGACCTTGCCATGGCTACTGACGACATTCACAAACTCTGCCTGCGCTCCGTTGAAGACCAGCTGGGAGGCAGTGACCATCTGCCAATCGTATTGAATATTTCAGAAGTTGGACACCGAACCACTCCCCGGAAGATGCCAAGCTGGAATTACAAGAAGGCAGACTGGAAACTGTTCAGTACCAGAACTGACCAGCTGTGCAGTGACCTGGAAACTCAAACACAGGAAAACCTGAACAACACGGTGAAGCTCTTCACAGAGGCGGTCCTCAAGTCAGCCCTGGAGACAATACCTAGAGGCAGACGCAAGGAGTACAAACCGTACTGGTCTGATGGTCTCCAAAAACTTCACAACGAGCTGTCAGAATCCAGACAGGAGATAGAGAGAAACCCTAACCAGGAAACCTTTATCAACTACAACAAAGCAAGAGCTACTTTTGATGAACAGAAAACAAGCGAAATCCAAAATTCCTGGCACGAAAAGACCAAGTCTCTCAACATGGAGAAAGACACGAAGACATTGTGGAACCTGATTAAGATACTCAACGATGACAATTTCTCCAGCACAGGATCAACAGTTCTCACAGAGGAGAACACCTGCCACACTGGGAAGAAGGCAGCCCATCTTCTGGCCAATCACATTGAAGAAGCCAGCTCCCTGCAGATCCCCAGAGAAAGGACAGCTGAGGTGAGAAGCCAGACCAAGGCTGAACTGAGACGCCACCGGCCAACTTCTGAAATGACCCCAGATTTCTTCATCCACGAGCTCAACGATG
>CM065698.1:22779139-22781345 GCA_017654935.2 Phymorhynchus buccinoides
CAACAACAAGAAAACAAACAAACAAACAAAATCATAGAAATACATTTCGGACGAGTATAAAGCCAAAACATTTACATTTTCGCTCATATTCGAATTTTTGGCAAAGATGTACTTTAGCTACACCCTCAAAATTTCGCATTGAAAATTTTCACTGAGAAGCAACATTCTGCCATTCTCGGGAAAGGTATAGGGTTAGGATCAGCCTAGGAGTACTTTCATAAAGCTGAAAGAAGCACATTTGAGGTTGAGAATCGTAAACATGAGGTGTTCGCTGGTGTCGTAGTGTGTGTGTGTTGTGTGTGTCGTGTGTGTTGTGTGTGCGTCTCTTGTGCTGTGCCGTGCCGTGCGCGCGCTGCGGCCGGGCGTGTTACGTGCGTCGCGTGCCAGTGCGTGGTTTGTGGTTGTGTCCTGTGTTGTGTGTTTTCCTGGGCTTTGTGCGTGCGTAACCCCGGCGTGGTGGTGCGTCCGGTGCGTGCGTATTGTCCGTTGTGCTGTGTCCAGTTCCTCTCTTTGTGGTGTGTGCGTGCGCGCGCGCGACTTAACTCTAAAAGTACACATCTTGCTGCTGAACTTGTTTTCAAGGCTATGATAGACATCACACAATGATAACATTGTGACAACCACTTTACAGTTCTAAAAATTACATCTGGAAAAGTAAATGACTGCATCCAACGGCAGCCAGCTCGTAAAGTATGAGGGTTGCGTTCAGCTGTTGCCATCTGCAAACTGTGTTCATACACACGGTCGCTACGCTTACCTTCTTGCGTATTTAAAGGTTTCGCAATAGCGTGTAGCATTGTAGGGAAAGACGGGGTACAATAAAACCCGGGCGGCGTCAAGAAAGCCCTGCCATACTTTATCTCAGGAAACTAAAGCACAAATTTAGTCAAATTTGCTCAAAGACAGATAATTTGACTAAAATTTTACGTCTTTATTTCATCTAGATACAAAATTTGGCCATGGGCTTTCTACCCTGCCCATGGGCGATCCTCTTCTCTTTAACCCGTCTCCTCCTATCTGCATCCAACTCTCAAGTCTACAGACAATCCCCTTTTTCGCTTTCATCAGTTCGAGAATTTAGAAGTTTGTTGCTCTAGGCTTGTCGGTCATTCGAACATGGGGGCAACTTAGGACGATACATGACCGCCGAGGGCAGTCCAACCAGGCCAGTTCACACAATTTCAAATGCTTCCATAATGGTCTTTTGACCCCAGAAGGTCGTAAAATCTCTATTTTTCTCTCTCTCAGTCAAACCGGTTAGGGGCTATCACGGCTATTTCTTAGTTGGCCGTCAGTGAGAGCGGAGATGAGGATGACTCGTTCGACGCAAACGGTACGAGAGAGAGAGAGAGAAGAGAGACGCGAGCGACGAAGAGAGGGAAGAGGACGTCGAGCGAGACCGAACCGAAAGAGACTTGGGAAAGAAATGTCGAGATGAGGAGAGGAAATGAGAACGGGATTCGGAGGGAAGCACTGAAAGAGAAGGACAGACCTAGGCCCCTTTGGAGTCGCCTTCTTTTTTCATTCTTTTTCTTTAGCTGCCAGTTTCTGAGAGAGTTGGCGATGGTCAAAGACCGATTTTTACCATCCTCTTTCGAGACCGATAAGTGTCAGAATGCAAACGGATGCCATGTAGAAAAGTGATGTACCACACCCGACAATAGTAGTTTCTCTCTCTCGTATGATGCTATCTTCTCTGCCACAGCTCTGTGTCATCCTATGCTCTGCTGACTGCTTGGTAGGGGATATCGGAGGAGAGAGGGGACGCCCGGAGCACTCCCCGGCTCTCTTCTGAGCTCGAGTCACGAGTCTCTCTCTTGCATCTGCTTGGTTACTTCTCTACGTAGAGAGGATAGCTACCTCTGAGTAGCGATCATCTTGATAGCGCACGAGATTGATCGATGGAGGATGAGTTATGAGTGGACGAGAAAGAGACCTTTTGACCTCCTGAGAGATAATAGAGCAACCGAGAGAGAGATGTGTGGGATATCGCTAACCTCATACTCTCTTCTCTCTCTCTCTACTCCTCCCTCTCCCCCCACCCTCCTCCCCCCCAACCTCATACTGCACTACTCTTACTACGTAGCTGTAGGCAGCTCTATGCTCCCCACCTCGTAGCGACTTCTCACTATCGTACATCTCTGTATGCGTCGTCATCTCCTCATAAATCTATGCCACCTGCTTCATACGTCTCGCTCTCACTTGG
>CM065698.1:22781845-22786845 GCA_017654935.2 Phymorhynchus buccinoides
GCCCATGGGCGGGTAAGAAGCCCATGCCAATGAGCGACTTAGCGGGATTTTTTGACCACCAGGGGGCATAACGCTCGAGTGGGGCTAATCCGCTCTATATTCTTAGTTGGGGATAAAGAAAGAGAGAGAGGAGTCCCACCCTCTCTCTCTCTCTCTCTCTCTCTCTCTCTCTCTCTCTCTCTCTCTCTCTCTCTCTCTCTCTCTCTCTCTCTCTCTCTCTCTCTCTCTCTCTCTCTCTCTCTCTCTCTCACTACCCCCAACAAAGAAAATCGCGTGATAAGCCCCTTGTGGATTGACTGCCCCCTGGTGGGCAAATAATCGCCATAAGTCGACCATTATCTCATGAAATGAAGCGAATTTCAGTCACATTTTGCCCATGAGACGAGTGTTAAAGTTTAGCATTCGTCTCATGGGCAACTCAGGTTTACTTGACACAAGGCGAACGCTTTACCTCTGTGTCACTTTACTACACCACTTTCCCACATTTTTCCCCGATAGAAAAGATAATTCATTGATTTTTTTAAAAAGCACACACACACACACACACACACACACACACACACACATCTGACTTTTTTTTCGACCATAGTTTATCTCATTTGAAGAAGGAAGAAAGCATACTGACTGATGTAGTAGTCTGGCCCGATGATCATGAGTGCGTCTTAGACAGTCAACACGGGTAGCAAGTAGTACGTAAATTAGGCTAAACAGCCAGTCGTTTTGGGGGGAGTTTAGTCTAATTTACATACTACTACCCGCGTTGACTGTCTAAGACACACTCATGAATACATGTCCTGTTGTTGTTTAGCTGGGCGACAGACTATGTGACTGCCTCATGTGACTCGATCAGGTCGTGGTTTTTCACCTCATTTGCATGCCATCCTGCTTTTATCAGTCTGACTCAGTCGGGCCCAGTCAAGTGACAGGGCCGAATAGGGCGGGTTCTAAATTTCACTGATCGAGTCTGATCGAGTCAGATGGCTTGTGACCTCTTCTGTGCGGGTAGCAAAATTTGGTCAGTTTTAGCGGAGGGGAGACGTTGGTTGGTGGAGCAACCCGGATGAATGAAGGGGCGGGGCAATAGAACGTTTCAGCGAATGGATTATCAGATGCGGGTCACGCCCTGTGTGCGCAGAGAACCAGAGGGCTGAAATGTACGTTTATCAAAGGTTTTGTTTTGTTTTTTGCTTTGCACTTAATGATGGAGGCATTGATACAAGGTGTCTATGTTGTCCTTCTGTTCCCCCCACAGGCGGCCAGTCGGCTGCAGATCACAGCGGTGTTCAAAGAGGAGACAGACTCTCTGTACAGAGTCACCGTGTGCTACGTGTCCCCGGAAAAGCCCCAGATTTCCTACAGAGTATCGTGTAAGTGCTGTACTTAGCATGTGCACTGATCGTGGTCAAAATGTAGAAACAATTAAGGATGCTTGGAGAAGAGAGATAACCAGAAGGTGTTGCGAGTGGCCCAGACATGATGTTCTTGATCCACAATCAAGGTCTAAGGTTACGCTGAAAGGTCAGCAAAAAACACGGGTCACATTAGCTCTGGAAATGTACAACCATGACGAATTTGAAATGATTGTATGCAGCTGAAAGGTCAGCAAAAAACATGGGTCACATTAGCTCCGGAAATGTACAACCTTGACGAATTTGAAATGATTGTATGCAGCTGAAAGGTCAGCAAAAAACACGGGTCACATTAGCTCCGGAAATGTACAACCTTGACGAATTTGAAATGATTGTATGCAGGGTTTATGCGACACTGCAACAAATACAAAGAAAAAAACAACAATAATAATGATTAATATTTTGTATCTTATATCACCTTAAACTGTCTATCAATACGCAGGTTTTGTTGCTGTGAGAATGTAAAATACATAGTCAAGACAACAAGTTGATATGTCCAAGCCCATTTCATGCTGCTACAGAGCTACACCATAATAATCAGCATTCTTTTCTTCGTGCGTGTTCATTTCCAGGTTCTCATATGGATATGCGTACAATGTGTTGCTGAACATCATGGTTTGTTTTAATAGCATCATTATCAATTATCTTTGACATCTTTTGATAAGCCAAGAAGTCAAGCAGTACAATGTTACCGATTTTATGTTGCTCTGTTACAGGGTATGACAGTTTCCAGAAAGTTGAAAACCATGACTTTGGCGTTGTCGTTCTGGAAAGAAACAAACCCGAAAACAACGAGTCGGCGTACCTAGACATAGAATTCTCACTGTTTCAGTCTGAATACCACGTCTACACGAATCTTAAAATTAGCAAAGACAGTCCTGAAGAAGTCTACCTCGACAACTTGCAGGTGACTGTTGAACCCGGACACAAAATTATCTACAATCCAAGAAGTGACGTAGATATCCAGCTGGACATCATCAATGAAGGAGGAAGTTCCGGCTACAATCTTACACAGCTGTTGGTGAAATCCAGCACAGAGAGCAACACTGTGGATAGCTTTTACTTCATACCGGGCATAGAATTTCCTCCAGAGTTTCACATCCCCGACTATGTCGAGAACATTGACTTCACCCAGACTATTCACTCCAAAGAAAACACGACCCTTCATATTCACATGCCTTTCTCTTCACGAAGGGCGGCTGGGATCGTCATTTTTCAGATGAGCAAGCACATACACTGCTCCCAGAGCTGTCTTGTGGACACACTCGTCGTATCGCAGAGGATCGTGTTCTATCCCCAGGGAGAATCAGGCCCTTTACCAACTGGTTTCCTCGGATTTATCAAAGCTGCACATTCAGATGAACAACACTGGAACGTTCAGGAATGTTCTGAAGACAATAGAAGGAGCGAATGCATTCTTTACTGCTCGGTAACGTATTTTGTGTGTGCATCTTTTGAGTACAGCGTTAAAACATTGCGTTTTGTTATAGGACATTGCCTTGCCTGATTATGCATATTAATGTATTGCAATGTGTAACCCAGTGAAGAAAGCCTAGAAGTCAAAAACTAAAAAACTACTGGTATGATCGAACATAACTGCACACAATTCAATTAATATTGTTTAGTAATTATTCCTTCTAGCAGAAAATCTGTTCAAAACAGACAGGCTGATGAAGAGAAAGACAAAGCCCAAAACATACTTCTGTCCTTACCCCCATACGCACACTTTTTTTTTTATATGGCATATTGTGGCATAGCTTTTTCAGTTCAATGTAAATGATTTGCGTGAAGCGTGGTCTGAGACCTAGGGTCAACGCATATTGTTCCTACAGAACCGAACACAACATGTATATTATTTTTTCAGGTGATAGGGGATAACCCTCGTGTCCATCTCAGCAGAGCTGACAATGGCCCTGTCTCACCCCATTATGAAATCAACCACAACCAGTTCAACTATTCTGCCTCCTCCTTCTGGGAGTTTGAAAACCCCAGGCTCGAAGATGCCGGAGACTATCTGTGCGAAGCCATGTCACGTGACGGGGGTCACGTGATTTCCGAGACGCTCACGATAACCGTGGGCAAAGTGGCTCAGTTTGTTCCTGAGCTGACCAGAGCAAGAGCTTTTCCGAACGGGGTAAGGAGTTCATCGGTTGGCAGAAGGATTAATGTGTGTGTGTCTTTGAGAGAGAGAGAGAGAGAGAGGGAGGGGGGGGGGGGGGAGAAAGAGAGAGAGTGAGAAAGAGAGAGAGAGAGAATGAGATTGCTTTCAATTCTTGTGTCTATTCACATAAATAGAAGAAGAAAACCAAAAAGAATGGTTAGTACCGTGAAGAAGAACAAAAAGAGCATACGAAAATAAGCGAAAAACTTATAACTGCACATAAATGAATCAGATTACCAGCTAAGATAAGCAGAACTTAATTTTTATATTAAAACCCAAGTGTCTCTGTGTGTGTGTGTGTGTGTGTGTGTGTGTGTGTGTGTGTGTGTGTGTGTGTGTGTGTGTGTGTCTGTCTGTCTGTCTGAAACACAAAACGGTCCTTATAACTCCGCCGTGTTTTGACCGAATCGCTTCAAATTTGCTGTGAGCCCTAACGAGGCGATGGCAACGGCAACCGAGGCGGCCGTGTCATTTGCGCGGTTTTGGCAAATGCGCGAAACGCTTATCCACCAGCCTTTCGGCGCCCGTATCTCTGCTATTTCTGGACAGATTGCCTTCAAATTTGGCAGGTAGATGACCGGCGACGGTGACTATCGATGTGCCAAACCGGAGGCGAATCCATTTATAAACGCGCGCGATATACGCCGCTTAACCTTTTCACAAATAACTCTGTCGTTTCTTAACCGAATCGCTTCCAATTTACTGTCAGGCTTGCTGTGGCCAGGGCAAAGCCTGGCAGCAAATGTGAAGAGAATCGGAAGAGCGCGTCACTCTCAGAGCAGCGCCAACGGGAAACGGGGCCTTATAACTCTGCCGTTTCTTAACCGAATCGTTTAAAATTTGCTGTACTCAGTGTTACCAATACTTGGCGTTACCGTTACTAGGCATTACCGTTACTATGGAGAGCGCTTCACTCTCAGAGCAGCGCCAACGGGAAACGGGGCCTTATGACTCCGCTTTTTCTTAACCGAATCGCTTCAAATTTGCTGTACTCAGCGTTACCAGTACTTGGCGTTACCGTTACTAGGCGTTACCGGTACTCGGAGTTGCGCTAGTAGCAACATAAAATCACGCATTTCATTGAAGATAAGAAAACAATGGGACTTTGAACTAGTCCTAAGCAATGTCACAGACTAAACAGAGATTGGCAATTAACGTTCTTTAATAATAATTTTTAAAAAAAGCCTCAAGAAAAGTAACGTGGCAAAAAGGTTTTCAGACACCTGCAATTGAAAACAGCGTCGTCATTTGATATGTTCCCATCACAAATAGGCCTACAGGATTTGGTAGCGGTAGACTTTGTTTTAAAAGTGTTATGAGGAAAATGATGAAAGGGCAGGCTAGTTCTGACTCGTGGGTTAGACATTGGAAGTTCTCAAACATGAACTACCTTTTCATAATTTTTCCCTCTCGTCTGGTAGTCACCACTT
>CM065698.1:22791845-22799345 GCA_017654935.2 Phymorhynchus buccinoides
CAGTATGACCATATTATTAGGTTTACATGTTTTATTATTATCAATCTACAAACGCATCTATGCTGTACACCATTACATACGAGTTCTTTGATATGACCATATCAGTTGTATGTGTTTCAATATTATCAATCCCCCCCACCAAAAAAAAAAAAAGAAGCATATACATTATACACCATTGCACATGAGTTCTTCAATATTGTATTGTCAGTTTCGTGTTGTTCAATTTACAACAACAAAAATATGAACGCGTATAAATGATGCACCGTTTGCAGATGAGTTCTTCAGGCGACATGTCACCCGCGATACTGGACAGATTGACCGCACTAGACAGGAGAGTGGAGGAACTGCAAGAACAAAACAGACAGTTAATGAACGAGCTGCTGCGACTCTCGGCCAATGCAGGGAAGAACAAGGTGAATACTCACGCACGTTATGGCTGGTACCCACGTGTCGTCATATCCGGCCACAAGGAGCGTGCCATATTATGGGAGACCGCCATCTTAGTCAGTAACTTTGTTTGAAAAATGCCAGATCGATGCTGTTTACACACAAGTCTGACTAAGATGGCGACACTTCCGTTGGATGCGCACGCAGGTGGTGGTGGTGGGGGGGGGGGAGCCATAGGCTACAGGAAAGACAAGACATTCAGGTAGTGTTTGGTCCTTTTATTGAAGCTCAACATACAGACGTTTCGTAGTGATACATCGATTCGTTATGCATAGGTGAAGACGGGGTAAAAAGCCCATGGGAGGGTAAGAAGCCCATGCCAATTATCTCATGAAATGAAGCAAATCTCAGTCACATTTTGCCCATGAGACGAGTGTTAATGTTTAGCATTCGTCTCATGGGCAAATTTGACTGACATTTTCTTTATTTCATGTGTGTCTGTGTGTGTGTGCGTGCGCGTGTGCGCGTGTGTGTATGTCTGTGAGTGTTTCAATGCTGATTGTAAAGCGCTTATAATTTGTGCTCGATAAAAAGCGCTATGTAAGTGTCCGTTTATTATTATTATTATCATCATTATTATTGTTATGATTATGATTATGATGATGATGATGATTATTATTATAAATGTTTGATCTTTAACACAATTGGCTTGTTATCGTTGGTTGACATTAGCCTGTAGTAGGGGGTGGGTGGGGGTGGGGAGGTAGGGCCAATAGTAAAGCAGTAAAACAAACGATTTTCTACAGAATTAGAAGGTCATGGTACAGCTTAGTCTTTTGTGCAAGACCATGACTCTCAAACCAGGGGGGCCTTGGCACTGGCTCTAGTGCCGCAGCCAAAGGGATTGGTTGGCCTTTGGTGGGACCTCCCCCAAACTTGTCCTCAAATCCCTTTGGCCGAGAGTGTGGGGATGTACCGTGGGCAAGGCTTCTCCGCTATAGACAAAATTTTAGCCCAGCCTGCCGGAATAGCCAAGCTGCAACTCTACTATCTGGCTGTCATTGTCGGAAACGACAGACTGGCATAATTACACAGTAGCCTAAGTTACTCGGATTATTCTAAAAGGGCGTGAGGAACATTAACCCTTTCGCCGCCAGCCATTTTTCAACAAAAAATGTCCATTAAACTTACCTGGGTAGAGAACAAAAAAGGTCTGCAATAGTAGAAATTCTTCTATAACCTGTGTAAAGTAAGGCCTGTCCTTACCTCCAAAAAATATGAAAATAGGCTATTTGGATAACAGACCCTGGTTTGAGGCCTTTTCTTGACATGGGTGTTAAATCATTGCGGTGCTAAAATGCGACATTGGCGGTGAAAGGGTTAAGCTTATGTGTGATTCAAATCAAATGACATTCTGCCTTTACACGTATGATTGAGATAATGGGCGGTTGTTAAGCGAAATCATAGCGATTTTCAGGGCATCCGATCCAGAGTGTTGAATTGGTACTGTTGCTGCGGTGTAGAATCATTATTTATTTGTGGATTTAATGAGGCAAAGCTGAGTCGTTCAAAGTGGAGGCCTATTTTAGATTTAGGATTGTGCTTAGTACGCGCGTGCGTGCACATGTGCGTGCGTGTGTGTGTGTGTGTGTGTGTGTGTGTGTGTGTGTGTGTGTGTGTGCGTGTGTGTGTGTGTGTGTGTGTGTGTGTGTGTGTGTGTGTGTGTGTGTGTGTGTGTGTGTGTGTGTGTGTGTGTGTGTGTGTGTGTGTGTGTGTGTGTGTGTGTGTGTGTGTGTGCGTGTGCGCGTGCGTTCGTGTGCGTGCGTGTGTGTGTGTGTGCAAATTATTATCATCAATACCTTCGCCTAGTAGGCTTAATGCGCACACGGTGACTACGCAAGGCATGAATAAACAGAAAACAAACTAAAAGCGAAAAAACAAGAAGAACATGCCTGTCTTTCCTTCATCGTTCTTATCCATGAAGCATTTCACAGAAACACTACACGATAGGACCACGTCTACTACTACTACTACTACTACACTTCTCAAATGTTGCAATTCGTATTCCACCATAGCTAATTCTGATAATTGAATCTGGAATTATTATGAGAAGATGATCATTATTTTTTGGTTGTGAATTCCGTACTCTACATTTGCCGGATAAAGGAATCAATCATTGCGATTTAAATTGTAGCCTATTATTTTTTTAGGAAGATGATTGTTTTGGGTTGTGAATTCCTTTAAATCAATATTTTCCCCCCGTTTGAATCGAACACATATATAGGCCTACATCACCGTGACACGCGCGCACGCACGCACACACATATGCACGCGCGCGATCGCGCACGCAAATACAGATACAGACAGAAACGCATACACAAGACAGACAGACAGACACACACACACACTCGCACGCACGCACTACCGCACGCGCACACGCACACATACACGTACGCGCACAGACACACACAGACACACACTAAGACTAATAGATAACGCTATGCAAAGACGAACAACACACACACACACACACACACACACACACACTCACGACACACACACGTACGCGGCGCACACACCCATGCACAGAGAGAGAGTGAGAGAGAGAGAGAGAGAGAGAGAGAGAGAGAGAGAGAGAGAGAGAGAGAGAGAGAGAGAGAGAGAGAGATTTTATTCTTAAAGGCCATAGCCCCTTAGAAGGGGGTACATAATTATAATATACAACCGAATTCGCTTATATAAGAAACTCGCTTATAATCAAGGAAAAAAAAATCCCGGCCAAACTCCTTCTTTCTTATGTATTATCAAAACTCGGATATAAGAAAATCGCTTATAAGAAAACTCGTTTATAATCAAAGAAATTCAGAGTTACTGATCGCTCGGATATAAGAACATTATTTCATACATGCAACTTGGTTTGCAGTTCATTTTCTTATAAGCGAGTTCGATTTTCTTGACAAGGATGTTCCAAGAAAACTGCAGTGGTTGCAAAAAAGCAGGCCAGTTTACGTCATACCACCTGCAGGTTTACGTCAGACCAAACTACAGAAAGACTCATTGAGTTATTTTTGTTCCTTAATTTCATCATGGCAGTGGCTATTTAACCTCTAGTGGAAAATAGAATTCAGACTATTTTCCCTCACACAACTCCGTCTTTCTCTTTGTCATTTTTTGTTTACTTTAGATTGATCTGTCTGTCTCTCTCTTTGCATCTATCTCTGTCTCTTTCTCTGTGTTTGTCTCTCTCTCTCTCTCAGTTTCAGCTTGTTTCTCTCTTTCTCTTTGTGTCTCTTTCTTTCGCTTTCTCTCTCTCTCTGTCTCTGTATCTATCTTTATCTGTGCCTCAGTCTGTCTATCTCTCTTTCTCTCTGTGTGTCTCTCTTTGAGCATGTGTGTCTCTCCTTTGTCTTTGTCTCTCTCTTTCTTTCTCTGTGTGTCTCTGTCTCTCTTTGCCTCCATTTCAGACTCCCTCTCTTTGTATGTCTCACTATCTTTGTCTCCCTGGCTATCTTTGTCTTTCTCTCCTACAGATGTAATACTGTACACAAAGAGAGAGAGAGAGAGAGAGACACACACACAGACAGACAGATGGAGAAAGAGGGGAGAGAGACACAAAGTGAAAGACAGAAACAGAGATTAAACACAGAGAACAGAGACACAGAAATAGAGAAAGAGATAGCCAAGGAGAGAGACAGAAAGAGAGACAAGGGCACATAGAGAAAGAGATGCAGAGAGACAGACAGACAGAGACACACAGATAGAAAGACAAACAGAAAAAGACAAAGAGAGAGACATGAGGCAAATAGCATGAATTCTATGTTTCCACTAGAGGTTAAATAGCCACTGCCTAATTTCACACTTTCCGTCAGTATTCTGTGCAAAATAAACGTAGAGTAGAAGGAAAAAATATGAGTGTCTATACTTTTGTGTTGGTAGTAGAGAGACTGTCCATCCTTTTATTTTGATGGGCAATGGCAGAGAAGAAAAGGTTTATAACATGTGGACAAAAATCCACATAAATAAAAGCAAACTACTGATGAAGAGCTGCAGGTCCCCCACTCCATGGGTGGACAGTAAATGGCAGTATTTCAGTACAAGAAAGGTGCAGAGGTACGCATTTAATAACAGCGAGAAAGAAAAGAAAAGGTTAATTGAGTGGTAGGGACCTTTAAATCTTCTTAGTATTATGATTTTATTATATAAAACATGCACCAAATTAGGAAAAGGGATTTTCTCTTCGTTTTGTTTTTCTGTCTGTCTTTATTTTATTTTATTTCTCTCTTTACCCCATTCAACTCGGTTATAAGAAAAATAACTTCAAAATGTTTTCTTATATCCGAGCTTTGGAAATAAGAAAATTCGGATATAAGAAAACAAAAAATCATCTCCCTTCCATTTTCTTATAACCGAGTTTTGCTGTATAACAAACAAACATAATATTACCCCATTACAAAATTAGGTCAACTTGCAATCATACTGTTACGACTGAAGAAAAGTTTTGTTTTACGTCCTCTAAGACGGAAAAACGCAACGAACCACAACTGTGACAAATCGCGGTGTACTGCAGTACATAGTGGGGGGTAGGGTTAGGTTTAGGGCTAGGGTTAGGGATAGGGGGGGGGGGGTTGGCACATCTTTACTTTTACCCGAATCTCACCATGTCTGGCCTGGCCCGTCGCCATCGTGAATAGAGTATAGTAACATTCGCGATTAGCTACACCTGGCTTGCGTTAAAAAGGTTTGTTAGAGTAAAATACTTTATTTTTAAAAAAATTCCTAAGTTAAACTAGGATTAAAATTTCAGGACCACTATTTTTTTTTAAAGAACAACAACAAAATTTTTAAAACTCAAAAAGGCCTTTATAAAACATATTTACATTTGTGTTATAAACACAAGTCTTTTTATTATTAAAAATGGAGATGCCAAAAAATAGTTTGGCTGCATCGATCTAAAAAAAGGACCGATGCAACAAAGTCAAAATGTTAGTTGAGTTAAGACTATGAGTGGTCCCCACCGGACCAGTTAAAAAAAATTCTTATTTTTTTAATATATTTTTTTTAAAACTTTCCTGACTCGAAGGCCTAACTAAAGCTTATCGGCTAAGTCTTGGAGAACTATAAAAATGGGGGGGTTTATACATGGGGGATTTATTGGCCATGATGGGGGAGGGACGGAGAGACAGAGTCTTCCCCGTCCCCCCACCCATCCAAGGCCTAAGGTCCGATGGGGATTAAGTGCTTAATTTAATACAGAGCACCTATCAAATTTATATTTAAATGAACAAAGATTCTCTCTTGACCTTACCAAGGGGAGGGAGGGAGAGGGACCCCTCCTCCTCGGGACAGGCAGCGGAGAGACGTAGCCAGAGTACTGGCACTAAGCGGGGGGGCCCTAGGCTTTCCCAACTGGTTTGTGGGGCAGCACAACTACTACGTTGCAGTTACAATATTTACATAAGGCGGGGCTTGGCACGGCCTAAGTACACCTATATTGGTTTTAAAACGAGTTTTTATGACAGGGCAATATATACCTTCTTTAAAATATTAAAACAAATGGCCAAAAGACGCTTTGGACATGTCCTTTATGAACCATATTAGAGGGGCCCACCCCTCAGTGTTGTTATTTAGAATATGTTTCTTTTGGAATGGAATTGTATGATCTTTTGTTTTCTGTATACACTCTTTTAGTTCTGATTCAATATAATGACAGGATTGAAATAGATGTTCGATGTTAATAATCTGTCCACATTGACAGCGACTGGGATTAAATTTAGAGTGGATTGCATCTGTCCTCAGTCTGAAAATAGTGGCTTGGACTGGGAAGGGAACGCTAAGGAATAAACCTTTTTTTCTATGTTTGTGTCCAAGTCTCTTAACTCGGCATACATTTTAAATTCTGTTTTCCATTCGTTTAAGATGGCAAGTTTTAGCTGTGTTTTGATTTCTTGGATGGATAGTTTTATATTTGTGAGAGGGCCGTCTTTGTTAAGTGCCGCGGCTTTGGCCTCTCGATCTGCGTACTGTTACGACTTACGGACAAATGCTTTATATACAAGCCAAGACACACTTAACAGTATTTTCATTAGTTGTTGTTAATAGTAAAACTAATCTGAACAAACAAGGAAGAGAGAGCGAGAGAGAGAGAGAGAGAGAGAGAGAGAGAGAGAGAGAGAGAGAGAGAGAGAGAGAGAGAGAGAGATACTGATACACAGAGAATCACCACACAGACAGAGACAGACGGGGGAGGGGGTGTACACATAAACACAGATAGAATAGACAGACAGACTGGCAAGGAGGATGTCAAACAGACAGAGGGACTGGAATAGACAGACAGACAGACTGGCAAGGAGGATGTCAAACAGACAGAGGGCCAGGGAAGCGAGACAAACTCATAAATGGAAGACAAAGGCCTTTATTTTCAATTATAACAAACACGCAAAAGTTTTTGTTTTTGTTTTTTTAAATACTTGTAGCACCTGTTTTATGAGAATCATGCTGATGTCCAGTGGTCTTGCAAGTCAAATCAAGATCTATACCAGCCCTTTACAGACAACAGAAGTTTAACACAATCTCCACATTTGACCAAAGAACTGTCATTCTAAAGCATATTATTTTTATACACAAAATGTCTTTCTCATATAACTTTTCATATTGTTCAGACTTTTTATTTACTTCTGTTGCTTATTCATATATTTTGGATTAACAAATGTAGTGCGCCCATGTTTAATATCGTTTAAAAAAAAAAAAGAATTTGGCTGACAATGTTTATCCTCGTTAAACATTCTATACACGGTGTCTGGAAATTGGTGAAATTTAAGTAGTCCTAAAACAATAACAATGCAAAACACCCAACCCTCCAAGGGGGAAAAAAGAGAAAAAAGAAAGGGGAAAAATCCCCAACAGCAGCAACAATAAAACATACCAAACAACTAACTAATGATGATAACAGTAATCTGAAATGTTGTTCAACGTCGATCCTCGGCCCATGCACCACGTCCGTCTTCCATTCCCCAGGTGCCTACAGTCTGTTAAGTTGAACACTACTTCAAGGAGCCTGTTGAAGGAGGCAACACGCGAGGGTTGGGCCCAGAACCCCCCACCAGGTGGCCACAG
>CM065698.1:22806845-22881845 GCA_017654935.2 Phymorhynchus buccinoides
TGTTACAGAGTACGGAGACTCGCAGAAAGTTGAAAACCACGATTTCGGTGTGGTAGTTCTGGAGACGAACAAACCCAAAAACAACGAGTCGGGTTACCTGGACGTAGATTTTACCCTGTTTCAGTCTGAATACCACATCTCCATGAAACTTGAACTCAACGAAGACAGTCCCAAGGAAGTCTACCCCGACATCCTGCAGGTGACCGTTGATCCCGGAAACAAAATCATCTACCGTCCAGGAAGTGACGTAGATATCCTGCTGGACATCGTCAAGGAAGGGAAAAGCTCCGGTTACAATTACAATGTTACACAGCTGTTCGTGAAATCCAACACCGAAAGCAACACAGTGGATAGGTTTGTGTTAGTGCCGGACATGGAACTGCCACCTGACTTTGTATTCCCCGACTATATAGAGAACATTGACTACACCCAGACGATTCACTCGGAAGAAAACACGACCGTTCGTCTTCACATGCCATACTCTTCACGAAGGGCGGCGGGGATCATCATTTTTCAGATGATCGATCAGACTTACTGCTCCCAGGGCTGCCTTGTGGATCTGTTCATCGTATTGCAGAGGATCGTGTTCTATCCGCAGGGAGAGCCAGGCCCTTTCCCACAAGGCTTCGTCGGCTTTGCTAAAGATGCCGGTCCCCATGAACGGAACCGGGACGAAAGGCAATGTTACGAAGACAACAGAAGGACCAACTGCGTTCTTTTCTGTTCGGTAATGTCGTTTGTGTGTTCAGATAACCGTAGGGTTGCGTGTTTATGGTACTGTTCTGTACTGTACTGTTTTGAATTGAACCACACTGTACTGTCCTGCATTGTTCTGTATTGTTCTATGCTATAGGCCTACTGTAGCACTATACTTTACTATTCTGTACTGTAGTGTTTTGAACTGAATTATACTGTATTGTACTGCATTGTTCTACACTGTACTGTACTGTACTGTTCTACACTGTAGTACTATACTTTACTATTCTGTACTGTAGTGTTTTGAACTGAACTATACTGTATTGTACTGTATTGTTCTACGCTGTACTGTACTGTACTGTTCTACACTGTAGTACTATACTTTACTATTCTGTACTGTAGTGTTTTGAACTGAACTATACTGTATTGTACTGTATTGTTCTACGCTGTACTGTACTGTACTGTTCTATACTGTAGTACTATACTTTACTATAATGTACTGTACTGTTTTGAACTGAACTATAGTGTATTGTACTGTATTGTTTTACGCTGTACTGTACTGTACTGTACTGTATTGTTCTACACTGTAGGCATACTGTAGTACTATACTGTACTGTACTGTCTTGAACTGAACTATATTGTATTGTACTACATTGTTCTACATTGTAGTGTAATGTAGTGTACTGTATTGTTATTCACTGTAGGCCTACTGTAGTACTATGCTTTACTATAATGTACTATACTATTTTGAACTGAATTGTACTGTAGTAACGTGTACTGTACTGTTCTGCACTGTAGGCCTACAATAGTGAACTATACTACACTGCATTGTACTGTATTGTTTTGTACTGTACTGTATTGTACTATACTATACTGTTCTTTACTACATTGTAAGCTTACTGTATTGTACTGCACTATACTGTTCTTTGCTGTATTGTAACCTTACTGTATTGTACTGCACTATACTGCACTGAACTGTTCTTTACTGTATTGTAAACTTACTGTATTGTACTGCACTATACTGCACTGTACTGTTTTTTACTCTATTGTAAACTTACTGTATTGTACTGCACTATACTGCACTGAACTGTTCTTTACTGTATTGTAACCTTACTGTATTGTACTGCACTATACTGCACTGAACTGTTCTTTACTGTATTGTAAACTTACTGTATTGTACTGCACTATACTGCACTGTACTGTTTTTTACTCTATTGTAAACTTACTGTATTGTACTGCACTATACTGCACTGTACTGTTTTTTACTCTATTGTAAACTTACTGTATTGTACTGCACTATACTGCACTGAACTGTTCTTTACTGTATTGTATTGTAATTGTATGTCATGTTTTGTATTGTTTTACGTTACTTTGCGTTGCATTGTACTGCATTGCACTTATGTATAAGCGCAATAATCTCTAAATTCTGCTTAACGTCCTCCGGTCTGGTACAGACACATATAGTAGATATAAAGATGGTGGGGACGATCCTGGAGGCAATGCCCGGAGGCAGTGCAACAACAGGAAAGTCCCGAATACAGATGTGTATTAATAACGTCAAACTGCTAACTAAAGTCAAAGTAAGCAGTCCGAAACAGACAATTAAATAGGTCGACAACGGCGAAAAGGCAACCTTGATTAGCTATACGTATATCCTGTTGTGTGTGACTAAGTGAATTTAAAGCGCTTCACTCGAATTTGTTCTAAAACATTTAGGATCAGTGCTTTGAATTACAAATACCCGTTGTTGTTGTTGTTGTTGTTGTTGTTGTTGTTGTTGTTGTTGTTGTTGTTGATGTACCCTGGCTAAAAGACTCACCAGCGATCATCTGAACAGCCAAAGCACTTGAACACTATGGTACAAGCGCATCAGCTATTGATGAGAACATTACCTGTGTGACCGGTTTTTTTATTGCCCCGCCACGTGAGCAGCCATGCACACTCCGCCTTCGGGGGATTTTGGAGACTGATGACGTTATGCTAGGAGCTCGTCATGGCTAAAGACAATCCCCGCATAACTTTGCATAGCATAGCAACATATTGATGTAGCTTTGGTGTTCTAGCCTATGTCAATTGGTCTGACATACCCGTAAATCGTTGTATATATACTGGTCTCCAAAATTTAAGGGCCGGAAGAACGATCTTCTCTCTTCTGTCTTGGAGGCATGCTTATTGAGAGCTCTGGTTGCCGCCCTTAAATACACATTCGTGTCTAACGTTTGCTCAGCAGTGTTCACTACAGTCATGCCTTGCACGTGCAATAGGCAAGAAACCTGCATCAGCCCTGATTCTTCAGCGAAAAGAGACCAAACTTTCGTGAAATTCTCGTGAATTTGCCACATTTTAAGCGTACCTGAAAACGCTGTTGCTGTACTGCAATGTCTGCAAAACTGGTTCAGGCACGTGCAACAGGAAGGAAAGTTATTGAGTAGCCTAAGTTTTGCCATTTTCTTCATTGTTGTTTTAGTGTACAATAAATAGATATCAAGCTACTGAAAACAGAAGCCGGACCTTAACTTTTGGAGACCAGTATATTTGTATAATGTAATCTTTTCAGGCAATGGGCGATGATCCTCAAGTCACTCTGAGACGAGCGGACAATGCCCCTGTTTCACCCCACTCTGAAAACAGCTACGACGAGGCAGACTTCGTGGCCTCTTCCTTCTGGGAGTTCGAAAATCCCAGACAGGAGGATTCTGGAGACTATCTGTGCCAAGCCAGGTCACGTGACGGGGGTCACGTGATTTCCAAGACCCTCGCGATAAACGTGGGTAAAGTGGCTGAGATAGTTCCTGCGCTGACCAGTGCCAGAGCATTTCCGAACGGGGTAAGGATCGAGTTTATCGGTTGGTTGAAGGATTAATGTGGTTGTGTGCTTTTGTTCGTTGGTTTAATAAACATATGTTATTAAACAAATAGGTGAAGACGGGTTAAAAAGCCCATGGGTGGGTAAGAAGCCCGTGCCAATCATCTCATTAAATCAAGCAAATTTCAATCAATCTCATGAAATCAAGCATATTTCAGTCAAATTTGCCCATGAGACGAATGCTAAACATCAACACTCGTCTCATGGGCAAAATGTGACTGAAATTTTCTTTATTTCATGAGATAATTGGCATGGGCTTCATACCCACCCATGGGCTTTTTAACCCGTCTTACCCTACACATCACAGAATACACCAAATCTGGTTACATGAGTACCACAAGCTATTAAGCGTATACTGAACGCACTCAAACACACAATAATTTGTATATGTCTGGCTGCATCCTGAATTACCATGGACAACAATAATAATATCAATCATAATGATATAAGATAAGAAAAGAAAACTACACCAGCTTAATGATATCACATGTAAGCTTAAACGTCCAAATTTAGAAAGAACAATATAAAACAAAACACGAAAAGACAAGTGCACATGCACACAAACCGCCCCCAAACCCAGATTTTCTTTGTGGCAGTGTGTGTGTGGGGTGGTGGGGGGGGGGGGATGGGGGGGTGGGGGGTGGGGGGGTGATACAGAATACAATATAACAATACACTATAAACTTAACAGTCCAAGGGTACATGTGTATGTGATTAACTACTTGGTTTATGATGCTCTTGCGTTACGCGAGTGAAACTTCGATTTGAGTTCTTCTTCACTTCTTGATAGGCTTATGAAATTGTCTACCGTTAACATGAAACATGGTTCCCACACACTGTGTATGTTTCAGACTCTGACAGCAGTCTGCACGGCTACCGGTCGCCCGACTCCCACTCTCCACTTTAGTTGTTATGGCAGCGAGTCCAGCTCTTTCTTGGACGAGGCTGACATTTCCCCTAATACCACGCTGGATAGCTCCACGGTGCAAATTACCCTGATCTCCCCTAACTGGAAAAACTATGACAGATACGACGTTTTCGACAGCTTCTACTGTTGCTCGTCTAATGCTGAGTATTATGAAGACTGCCGTCCCATGGAAGTGGAAGAGGTTGAATAGTCGGTTCTTGGGACCGTGGAATGACCGATGTGTTGGATATTTATGATGAGAATGTCTAATATTATTTGTCAAAAGCTGAGTATTCTGAAGATGACAATCCGGCCTATGGAATAGATCGAATATTATTTTGGATCACGATATGGCGCATACTACATTGGATTGGATATTTTAAATAAGACTTCTAATGTTGTAGGCTAAATTAATATCCCATATGGAAGTAGTCGAGATTGAAAGTTCTTTGCATCATTGCTATGACGAATGATATAAAATGTGGAAGTGGATATGAAAGTCTTTTGTTTGTTAGTTTGCTTGTTTGATACTTCTATAAGCTACATCAAATAATTAATAGGTTGAGGAACAATTTCCACTGGATAGGATAGTTGCTTGGTCATGGTATGCCAGATACAATGATTTTAACGATTTTATCTGTTAATTTCCAGCTGAAATTGAAGAGATAGGATAGTTGCTTGGCCATGGTATGCCGGATACGATGGTTTTAACGATTTTATCTGTTGCTATACAAAGTAATGCTGAACAATTCAAGAAGAATATGATTCAATGGAATTTGTTAACAAACAGTTCCTCAGATCATTGCGTGATTAATGCAATGGTCGACTTATGGCGATTATTTGACCGCCAGGGGGCAGTCAATCCACTAGGGGCTTATCACGCGATTTTCTTAGTTGGGCGTAGTGAGAGAGAGAGAGAGGGTGGGACTCCTCTCTCTCTCTCTCTCTCTCTCTCTCTCTCTCTCTCTCTCTCTCTCTCTCTCTCTCTCTCTCTCTCTCTCTCTCTCTCTCTCTCCTCTCTCTCTCTCTCTCTCTCTCTTCTTTATCCCTAACTAACGAATATAGAGAGGATTAGCCCCACTCGAGCGTTATGCCACCTGGTGGTCAAAAGAGACCGCTAAGTCGCTCATTCTTTCGCCTTTTTGTTGTTGTTGTGTGTGTGTGCCTTCTTTTTTTCTTTGTGTGTGTGTGTGGATAAGTTCCGCTGTTAGATTACAAATACAGAGTCCGCCTAAACTACTATATTCTGAAGTACAAGTTTACTGTTTCATCTTAGTGCCTAAAATGTTTGGATACATTATATGATTAATGGAAATGGAAAAGAAGGAATAAGCTTAGTTCTCTGAGGAGTCTGGGTGTCAAATAGGCTTAGTTATTGCAAATCACATCGATAAAAAAAAAGGTGATTTAGAGAAAAGAGGCTTTAATGAAGTTTATTGTAAACATGACATCCACATATTTCATATTTTGTTTTCTTGCAAAGTTGTTTTTTTAATGATAGTAAAGCACGTACCCTTACAGCTGATGCATAATTGTAGCCTAAAGCATCCTTGTGTTCTTTTTGCCCCGTCTTCCCCTATATATGTAAATAATGTTCTTGGTTTTTTTTATGATTGTTGCTTTTCTTAGTTTGCTTTTCCCCCCCCCTTCTTCTTCTTACTTTTATTTGTTTCTTGCTTTCTCGTTGTTTGCCTCAGGGCTGAGTGAGAAAAAAAAGCTGTAACTAATTAGCTTATCTCATTACACTGAATAAATAACATTTCGTTCGTTCGTTCGTTCGTTCGTTACCCTGATTGTGTTGAGCCTACATTGTGTTGTGTGAAGACACGAATCGCCTTTCCGTAAATAAAATGACCACATTCGGCATGATCCATGATAATTAGTGTTATTGAATGCGGGTTTTGTTTTTATGGTTAGCTATGATTTTAAAAAAATAAAAATAAAAATAGGGGAAGACGGGGTAAAAAGCGCATGGGCGGGTAAGAAGCCCACCCCAATTATCTCATGAAATAAAGAAAATTTCATTCAAATTTGCCCATGAGACGAATGCTAGACATTAACGCTCGTCTCATGGGCAAAATGAGACTGAAATTTGCTTCATTTCATGAGATAATTGGGGTGGGCTTCTTACCCGCCCATGCGCTTTTTACCCCGTCTTCCCCTATTGCTCTTTTTATGTAGGTGATACGTGCCTTTCTTTTTGTTGTTGTCTTTATCTGCATTTCTGCCTGCCAAACCCATCTCTCTCTCTCTCTCTCTCTCTCTCTCTCTCTCTCTCTCTCTCTCTCTCTCTCTCTCTCTCTCTCTCTCTCTCTCTCTCTCTCTCTCTCTCTCTCTCTCTCTCTCTCTCTCTCTCTCTCTCTCTCTCTCTCTCTCTCTCTCTCTCTCTCTCTCTCTCTCTCTCTCTCTCTCTCTCTCTCTCTCTCTCTAGCTCTCTCTCTCTCTCTCTCTCTCTCTCTCTCTCTCTCTCTCTCTCTCTCTCTCTCTCCTAGCTCTCTCTCTCTCTCTCTCTCTCTCTCTCTCTCTCTCTCTCTCTCTCTCTCTCTCTAGCTCTCTCTCTCTCTCTCTCTCTCTCTCTCTCTCTCTCTCTCTCTCTCTCTCTCTCCTCTCTCTCTCTCTCTCTCTCTCTCTCTCTCTCTCTCTCTCTCTCTCTCTCTCTCTCTCTCTCTCTCTCTCTCTCTCTCTCTCTCTCTCTCTCTCTCTCTCTCTCTCTCTCTCTCTCTCTCTCTCTTGTTGTCTTATTAAATATTTTATGCTCTATACAGAACATTCACAATCAACCAGACCGACCGACAGATAGACCAAACAAAACCACATACACACACACACACACACACACACACACACACACACACACACTCACACACACACACACACACACACACACACACACACACACACATACACACACACACACACACACACACACACACACACACACACACACGCGCGCGCGCGCGCGCGCGCGCGCGCGCGCACTAACACACGCGCACACACGCACGCACGCACGCGCGCGCACTAACACACGCGCACGCACGCACGCACGCGCGCGTTACTGTCACTTAATTATAACTAAACAATACATGTTCCACTTTAAAAAACCCAAACGGTGTCAGTTCAATAAGTGTTGCATAAAATTTTACTTCAGTAAAATGCCCACACAGCAAAATGTTCACGCACTATAAGGTTGTGTACACATGTACGCAGAAACCCATGCACCCGCACCTAATCATTTTTTGCTTCCAGTATGTTTTTTTGTTGACAGCGGATAGTTTTCCGCATTATGTGTACACACCCATCCGCACATCCCATCCATTCACATATTTCTTACTTCCAGTACGTTTTTTGCTGATTGCGGATGGCGGATAGTTTTCGCATTATGTGTACACACCCATCCACACATCCCATCCATTCATTTATTTCTTACTTCCAGTATGTTTGTTGCTGATGGCGGATATGCAGATGTGTTTCCGCGTATATGTGTACACACCCATCCGCATATCCCATCTGCTCATTTCTTACTTCCGGTATGTTTTTTTGCTGACAGCGGATAGTTTCCCGCATTATGTGTACACACCCATCCGCACATCCCATCCATTCACATATTTCTTACTTCCAGTATGTGCTTTGCTGACAGCGGATGTGATATGCGGATAGCTTTCCGCATTATGTGTACACACCCATCCAATATTCCATCTGCTTATTTATTACTTCCAGTATGCTTCTTGCTGATTGCGGATATGGGATCTTCTTCTTCCTATTGGGGATGCTTATCCTGCCCCACGCCCAAAGTCTTCGTTTAGACTGCTATTGGTGCACATGAAGCATGCTTTGTGAGTTCGTGTCATCCATTCCACCAGAACCGACATAGTGGATAGTGGAATGGGCTTGAACGTGTGCGCAAGATCTTTGTGCATGTGTTCGCACACGGGACCTCGGTTTTAAGTCTCATCCGAAGGAGGTCCAGATTTTCCCCCATGCGGATTGGGAATGTGTTTCCTTACAAAATTTGCACGTATTAAGTGCACAAGGCATAATCCTTACAGTTTTAGTTGGGATACCAGGATTCGTTCTTCAAAATATTTCAAATCACATATAATATATCCAGAGAACAATAACTAACTTCGCATTCGTCTGTCAGTCAGAGGGCAGAGGGCCATACACACAAAATAACAACAACAACAACAGCACACATTAAACACAGCCCTAGGCCTGTCCACTCTTTGAGGAACTGAGGGAGAACTCGATGACCAGATCCCAATGCCAGTCATCCAGAACAGGCATGAGATTGAGGAATTGTGAAAAAGCCTGAAAAGCGGGGGTGTGGTGGCCGCAGAAGGCCTCCAGTGGGGGTCCAGGGGGAAACGCCCCTGGTGGGGGTCTGGGGCTTCGCCCCCAGAAGCTGAAGCTTTTTTTGTAAAATGAAGCCTTGAAAAGCTCTGAGAAGCTCTATGGCTGCAATCTTCTTCTTTTTCTTCTCTTCAGGACAAGTTAAAGTTTTACGTCCTCTCGGCCGAATTAGCCATTGCTGTTACTTTAGTCATTGTCTTCTCTTCAGGGCCCACGGTCAATATATATGTTGACCATTCTGGCTCCTTTGGACAAAAAAGAATGAAAATCTACTGCTTCTCCGATACCATGGAGTATTCATCTGACATTGGAAAAGCCTGAAGGCAGCTATATTGATTCTGCGTGGTTGATCGTTGAAGGAGGAGAGTTTACACACACAGATATAAATTCTAGGCCTAAACCATCTTCACTTTCTCTACCTTCAGTCTATGTCCAACAAAAGGCTACAGACTTTGATCTGTCTGTCGATCTCTGTGTGTGTGTGTGTGTGTGTGTGTGTGTGTGTGTGTGTGTGTGTGTGTGTGTGTGTGTGTGTGTGTGTGTGTGTGTGTGTGTGTGTGTGTGTGTGTGTGTGTGTGTGTGTGTGTGTGTGTGTGTGTGTGTGTGTGTGTGTGTGTGTGTGTGTGTGTGTGTGTGTGTGTGTGTGTGTGTGTGTGTGTGTGTGTGTGTGTGTGTGTGTGTGTGTGTGTGTGTGTGTGTGTGTGTGTGTGTGTGTGTGTGTGTGTGTGTGTGTGTGTGTGTGTGTGTGTGTGTGTGTGTGTGTGTGTGTGTGTGTGTGTGTGTGTGTGTGTGTGTGTGTGTGTGTGTGTGTGTGTGTGTGTGTGTGTGTGTGTGTGTGTGTGTGTGTGTGTGTGTGTGTGTGTGTGTGTGTGTGTGTGTGTGTGTGTGTGTGTGTGTGTGTGTGTGTGTGTGTTTGTGTGTGTGTGTGTGTGTGTGTGTGTGTGTGTGTGTGTGTGTGTGTGTGTGTGTGTGTGTGTGTGTGTGTGTGTGTGTGTGTGTGTGTGTGTGTGTGTGTGTGTGTGGTGTGTGTGTGTGTGTGTGTGTGTGTGTGTGTGTGTGTGTGTGTGTGTGTGTGTGTGTGTGTGTGTGTGTGTGTGTGTGTGTGTGTGTGTGTGTGTGTGTGTGTGTGTGTGTGTGTGTGTGTGTGTGTGTGTGTGTGTGTGTGTGTGTGTGTGTGTGTGTGTGTGTGTGTGTGTGTGTGTGTGTGTGTGTGTGTGTGTGTGTGTGTGTGTGTGTGTGTGTGTGTGTGTGTGTGTGTGTGTGTGTGTGTGTGTGTGTGTGTGTGTGTGTGTGTGTGTGTGTGTGTGTGTGTGTGTGTGTGTGTGTGTGTGTGTGTGTGTGTGTGTGTGTGTGTGTGTGTGTGTGTGTGTGTGTGTGTGTGTGTGTGTGTGTGTGTGTGTGTGTGTGTGTGTGTGTGTGTGTGTGTGTGTGTGTGTGTGTGTGTGTGTGTGTGTGTGTGTGTGTGTGTGTGTGTGTGTGTGTGTGTGTGTGTGTGTGTGTGTGTGTGTGTGTGTGTGTGTGTGTGTGTGTGTGTGTGTGTGTGTGTGTGTGTGTGTGTGTGTGTGTGTGTGTGTGTGTGTGTGTGTGTGTGTGTGTGTGTGTGGGTTGTGTGTGTGTGTGTGTGTGTGTGTGTGTGTGTGTGTGTGTGTGTGTGTGTGTGTGTGTGTGTGTGTGTGTGTGTGTGTGTGTGTGTGTGTGTGTGTGTGTGTGTGTGTGTGTGTGTGTGTGTGTGTGTGGTGTGTGTGTGTGTGTGTGTGTGTGTGTGTGTGTGTGTGTGTGTGTGTGTGTGTGTGTGTGTGTGTGTGTGTGTGTGTGTGTGTGTGTGTGTGGTGTGTGTGTGTGTGTGTGTGTGTGTGTGTGTG
Source organism: Phymorhynchus buccinoides (assembly GCA_017654935.2). NCBI lineage: Eukaryota > Metazoa > Mollusca > Gastropoda > Neogastropoda > Raphitomidae > Phymorhynchus > Phymorhynchus buccinoides. Next base: position 22,817,527 of record CM065698.1, read on the forward strand.
TGTGTGTGTGTGTGTGTGTGTGTGTGTGTGTGTGTGTGTGTGTGTGTGTGTGTGTGTGTGTGTGTGTGTGTGTGTGTGTGTGTGTGTGTGTGTGTGTGTGTGTGTGTGTGTGTGTGTGTGTGTGTGTGTGTGTGTGTGTGTGTGTGTGTGTGTGTGTGTGTGTGTGTGTGTGTGGTCGTCTCAGTTTGTGTGTGTTCGTCTCAGTTTGTGTGTGTTCGTCTGTTTCTAGGGGAAGACGGGGTAAAAAGCGCATGGGCGGGTAAGAAGCCCACCCCAATTATCTCATGAAATAAAGAAAATTTCATTCAAATTTGCACATGAGACGAATGCTAGACATTAACGCTCGTCTCATGGGCAAAATGAGACTGAAATTTGCTTCATTTCATGAGATAATTGGGGTGGGCTTCTTACCCGCCCATGCGGTTTTTACCCCGTCTTCCCCTATGCGTGTTTGAGTTTCTCGGAACGGAACTGTGCTTTACGTCCTCATGTAAGGCACATTATGAGACATTTTTATATGATATATTATATGACTAGCGCAACGCCTAGTACTGTCAATGCACCGTACTGGTAACGCCACGTACTGGTTTCGCCGCGTTTCTAAACCGATTCGCTTCCTGTTTGGCACACCGATAGTCACCGTCCCCGGTCATCTATCTACCACATTTGAAGACAATCCGGTCCAGAAATGCCGGAGATACGGGCGCCGAGAGGCCGGTGGATGCGCGTTTCGCGCATTTGCGAAGCCGCGCAAATGATACGGCCGCCTCGGTTGCCGTTGCCATCGCCCCGTTAGGGCTCACAGCAAATTTGAAGCGATTCGGTCGAAAAACGGCGGAGTTATAAGGCCCGTTTTGTTTCAGACAGACAGACAGACACACACACGGACACTTGGCTTTTTACTATATGATGATGGGGGAGAAAAAGAAAAGGGGGAAAGGGCCGTAACTAGTGTTTTTTTCTCTGTCTGTCTCTAATACAAACACTCATTTATATGCACACTTCTTCTTCGCCTTATGCAGCCAACTTCATCACGTTGAAGATTCTGCTGCACTTTAGGGGGTAGTACGAAAAAAGAAAGAAAAGAAAAAAAGAAGAAAATAAGTTCAGCAAAGATAGGGTAGATAGTGAACTGTTGAGATATTATATATGGGCAAAAGATAGAGCCAAGATTCAGTAGTCAGGAATAATTTAAATATTTTTGATACTCCGTTTGCTATATGCAAAAGGATAATAATTTTATGAGATAGATTTATAACTTTAAGGAAATCAGTCAAATATTGGGGGTGGGGGGTGGGCGGGGTGGGAGACGTGTGCTGAGGGAAAGACGAGTTAAAAGTCATACACGACCGTTAAATGCCCCTGTCTAGCCGGAGACACACGGCCGGGCCCCGCATGATGCATGCAGAGTGTGAAACTCTGGCCCCACATGATGCATGCAAAGGAGTATGGGGGCATGTGTGACAGTAAGGTCACACATGTTGCGTGCAGAGGACCACTGACCTTTCGCAGTATCTAGGCAGGACCAATCCGGCTACGGTACCGTCACGGTAGCGGCCCCCGGGGTCGAACCCCGACCGGCACAGCTCCAGCCCTTCATTTACCACTACTACTTTGATCTATGGCCCCTAGTTCCCTAATTAAGTTTTGATGTGAGGTTGGATCAAGGGGGGGGGGGGGGACTGAGACAGGGTGGTCTGGTGAAGGTGTTTATGGAGGGTTGTTTTGAATGCATCCAGTGACTGATTGGAGGCAATCAGTTCAGTTGCAACTTGCTCGGGGAGACTGGACTGTTCCACTGACGGATAGTGCGGGGGAAAGAAGGTGGACTTTCTGTACTGAGTTCTATGGCTGGGTATGTCATATGATGCTGAGTGGGATTGACGGAGACTTCTCTTCTGCAGAGAGTTTGTAGGAAGGTGCTTATATAGCGACAGAATAGTCAGAAGTGACTGTGGTTGCTCTACAGGAAAGAAGAAAGTTGATAGTGAGAAGTCCTGTATGAAATTTGTGGAAAGTAGTGGCATTGTTAAGCACTCAAAGACAGACAGATACACATGAATACACCGAGTGATAGACAGACGAACAGACAAACAGACAGGCAGTCACATCCTCTGTCCTCCTATCCACCCCCTCACACACAGAAATGTATATAGTTGATCCAACTATCTTACCACACATCAACGATACTGTTAAAAAGGCAAACCGTACTGCTGGACTACTAATCAGAACAATAACTAATAAATCGAAGGAAATTATGCTACCTCTTTATAAAACATCAGTACGCCCCTTATTAGAGTGTGGAAATCCTGTCTGGTGTCCCTTTTTGAGAAAACATATTGATCATTTAGAAGGAGTCCAAAGGAAATTTACGAAAACAATTATTGGAACCAGAGATATGGACTATTGATATGAGGACAGACTAAAGTACTTGAGAATACCTAGTTTGGAATACAGACGTCTAAGAGGCGATTTGATTGAGGTGTATAAAATTCTTAACAAGTTCTATGATCCTAACACAACTAAAACTTTACTAACGCTAACTGACGAGGAGAGAACATGAGGGCATGATTTCAAACTAACAAAAAAACTAAATAACAGTCGTTCAGCTCAAAACTTTTTTACTAACAGAGTAATAATTAACTGCATGGAACAATCTTTCTAATGAAACTGTAAATGCATCATCACTAAATATGTTTAAAAATCTTATTGACAAAAAATGTAATACTATTATGTGTTCCACAAATATGGAGAAATAAAAAACAAACAAACCCCCCAAAAAACAAATACACAATAGCCGAAGTAATTCACGGGCCAAAAAAAAAAGAAAGAAGAAAAATGAAAATATAAATGTATTTAGAGGGCAAAAGGCTTCAAAAGCCTACAGAGCCTAAACTGATATGATATGATATATGATATGATATATAACATTATATCCACCCACCCCAGTTTCATTTTTCTTTGAATGATTCTGGTAAAAACACAACACCAAACAAACCCATGAAGCTATATTTTGTTTTCGTAGCTACTTTTTCTTTTATATTAATATTTTTTAATTTGCTTTGCAAGAGCATTAGTATAATTATTTTTTATTATGTGTATTCTAAATGACAGACTTATACTGCGGTAACATTTGATATCAATGTTTTTAATGCACATTTAGATGATTATACGGAACTGATTCAAACTCAACTGGCCATCTTTCGTCAGATCCGAAGAAGACGATGAATGTCAAAGTAGATCGCTGACCCTTTCTACTGACTGTCACAATGCTTCGAAACCTAATGAATGGACATTTTGGGTATGTATTTCATGTCAGGCATAAAACGTGGTTGAAACCAACAATGACGATATTCAAAACTATCACAAACTCAGAAACGGTGTACTTGTCACTGCTGTTCTGTGTTCAGTGTTCATTCATTTTCAGTCGCACACTGGCACTGACAGTGACAGTGACACAAGAGTCAGTGACAGTGACACTGAGTGTGACAAACACACACACACACAGACACATGCACACACACAAAACCGCGCGCGCACATGGGTGCCTTGATAAGTTGATCAATAGTTTTAAGTTGTATAACAACCAAGTCTAATAGTACTGGTAAGACTCATTGTCTTAAGACAGTCAGAGGCTCCTTTGTGGAGGTTTATTCTGGTCAACATGCTTCATTGTACTCCTTAATTGATGCTGATCAAGAGTATACTATATGTGGGTTTTGGGGTCTGAAATCTAATTTTTTTAAGTTATGCCTCTTATGGTAACTCGCTTTCATACAATCAGGCAGTCAGTCAGACAGACAGACGCTTTATAACAAACGTGTTGAATACAAATTTATTATTAAAGACACATTCTCTATTGAATAAGCTTTATTTTGGTACCAAATTTATGTTAATTGGTCGAAAAATAAGCAAGTTATGGCTGGTTGAAGTTCAGATTCATCCAAAGCTTGATCAACTTTTTCTTATATAGCCCATGTAAAAAAGACTAATTTCAAGAAGCCATAACTTGCTTATTTGTTGACCAATTTAGACAAAGTTGGTATCATTTTAAAGGTCGTTTCATGCTCTTTCCAACGGTATAGGTTTGATTAAAATTTGACAACATATACAAATTTTAGTATATTTTTCTAACGATCCTAGTATATGCACATGCATAGATAAGCTTCACCATTATGGCATCCAGGGGAAGCTCATTGACTGGATCAAAGACTTCCTCAGCAACAGAAGGCAGGCAGTTGTTGTCAATGGCGTCAGCTCCGCACAGATTGATGTATGCTCAGGAATGCCTCAGGGATCCGTTCTTGGGCCTTGCCTTTTTCTAGCCTACATTAATGATTTGCTGGAAAGATTGACATCACCAGCCCGTCTCTTTGCGGATGACACAGCAGTGTACAGAGTGGTAGCGGCGCCCCAGGACCATGAACAGCTACAGCATGACCTCCATCAGCTTGCTGAGTGGGAGAAGAGCTGGGACATGGTGTTCCATCCTGGAAAATGCACCACCTTACCTGTCACCAGAAAGAGGCAGATGCAAGAAAGCAGGTATGTGCTCCATGGCCACTTGCTTGAAACTATGGACTCTGCGAAATACCTGGGAGTCACCATCAGTAGAGACCTGAGCTGGAACAAACACATTCAAATCATCTCCTCAAGGGCCAATAGGACCCTAGGGTTTTTTAGAAGAAACCTGAAAATCAGTTCCCAGACCATCAGAGAAAGAGCATACAAGACATTTGTACATCCCATATTGGAATATGCTTCCACAGTATGGGACCCTCACCAGCAACAGGACATCGACAGGCTTGAAGCAGTGAAACGGCGAGCAGCAAGATTCGTACTTCGCCGCTTCAGAAACACATCAAGCATGTCATCTATGCTCGAGCAACTGAAGTGGCCCTCACTGCAACAAAGAAGAGAAATAGCAAGAGTTGTCATGATGTATAAACTCCATCACGAACTCGTTTCCATGAAGACCATGAAAGACAAACTGACCCCGGCACCACAACGCCAGCGTCGAGCCCACACCAAGCAGCTGGCCCAGATCTACTGCCGCACACAATACAGACAGGCCAGTTTCCTGCCACGCACCATCAAGGCATGGAACAACCTCCCACACCAAGCAGCTGGCCCAGATCTACTGCCGCACACAATACAGACAGGCCAGTTTCCTGCCACGCACCATCAAGGCATGGAACAACCTCCCGGAGCAGGCTGTTGAGGCGGGGACCTTGGGCACCTTCGTGTCCTGGGTCTCCAAATCACAATAACTTTCCCCACCCCACCTCTCTCTCTCTCCTTTTTTTTCTTTTCTTTCTTTCTCCCTCTTTTTCCCAGTGGCGCGGCATCACATTGGGGCCCGATTAGCGGGACCTGGCTGGCTGGGTCATTCTCTCACTTGGTGCGGCATCACGTTAGGGGCCGATTAGCGGAACCTGGCTGGCTGGGCCAGGCTTTCTGTCCTGTTCTTCTACTGTCAATTTTTTGTTCTTCTTCTCAGTAGTACCTCAGTGTGCATTTCTGCAGATTCCCCTAAAGTTACAGCGACAGAATAGTCAGAAGTGACTGTGGTTGCTCTACAGGAAAGAAAGAAGATACACATGCACACACATACACATATACATGAAGTGGCATGATGCACACATTCACATGTACGCAACCACATTTACATACATTTAAAGTATTAAACACATTTTTTCCCTGTCTAATATCACAAGAAGTGGATAGACGTTAAATGAAATACATACACACACAGACACACTCACACACACACTATTAAAACCGTAATGATGATTTCCCCAATGTTTGTCATCACAATAAAACAGAAAACTCTAAAAAATTAGCCTCCACAGCTTTCAGAGAAGTAAGCTTATACAGTAGAACCTCCCTAAGTTGTAAGTTACAAGACCTTCAAAAATCCAAAACAGGGATCAGGAACTTGATTGGTTTTCGGTCCTTTACGCATTGATTTTCTGTGGGACCGATCGTTTTACTATCCAGCCGGTCCGGGGTCTTATTGATTTTCCAGGCACTCGGTCCCGTCAGTCAGTGTTCCCGATTACGCAGATCTGTACGTAAATTACGTACAAAGTTTCAAGTTTGACGTATACATTTTTCAGTCAATACGTCATTGTGACATACACTGTACAGTTTTTCTCTCAGCCGATTGCTTCCTCAAACGTGTTCGCCGCGATCAGAATGTCGAAGCCATTTCGGCTTGCGGGAAATGATCAACAAAATATACTGGGCCTATTCTTGACTCTACTCCAGCGCCTCCCACCCGACCCTTTCCTAAGAACAACGTTGATGAACCAATTTCCAGGTGTACCCGCTACATCGAAGACTACAGTACCAGAACTACTTGTCCCTAAGAGCTACGGCTATGAGGACGTAAAACTTCCTGCAACCAACCAATCACTTGACTACTAGGCTTGAAGCAGACGACGACAAAAAAACAGAGTAATTTCCCTTTGTTTCTCGCCACCCATGCTGCTGCTCGCACGCGCGTTTCTTGGAAGCAAGAAAAATAGCGCTGCTTCGCTGGATTGCGAAAACTTCGACACGAAGTTCTTCCAAAGACTCTGAAGTTTTAAGTCAGGTGACAAAAACCCTCGAACCAGTTCCAGGCCCTTCAACTTCAAGTTCTACTTCAACTGTCAGTAGTGATGAAAAGAAGAAAGTAACTCGCAAATTCAAGTCAAGTTGGTGTGAAGAATTTGACTGGCTTCCAGCATCGTGATGGCAAGCTCTTCTGCAGTGCGTGCGTGCACGTGTTTGTGTGTGTATGTATGTGTGTGTGATTGTGTGTGTGTTGTGTGTCTGTGCATCATGATTACAAGTCTTATTTTTGAATTTATTTTTACTAAACAATTAATATCAATAAATGACTCTTCAAGCTTTGTACACATTGTTAAAGAGATTTGTCTTTATTTTAGAGCATATTGTTCGTTTATTATGGCTTTTACTTTGACCCTTAAAAATTTTCAAATGACCCTTAAAATTTGGGGGCAAAGGGTCATGATGACCCTTAAAAATTTGGAAGCATGGGGAACTGGTCGTTTTTGTTTCAAGCTGAATTAAAGAATTTAACCGACACCATTTTCGATTCAAACAAGAGGTCGGCGCAAACTTTCTAGTGACGTATGACTCGGGGGTGGGGTGGGGGGGGGAAGAACGAAACAGAATCGAAGTCGTTTCTAACGTGTTACTTACAACTGTGTTCCGAGTGCATACAGAAAAACCCGATTGCGAGAGATCTCCGAGACTGAGTTATTTCCCGATCCACAGTGTGTGTCGTCAAACTTCTTCCGGTGGAGTGACAAACACAAAGATGATATTGTGATTAGGAAAAAAAATGGGACTTATTGGTTGTCAAAAGGACTGATTGATTTTTTTTGTCAATCAGTCCCAGGACTTATTGGTTTCAAAAGCCAAAATGAGGTCTTAATGGGAGGGAGTTGGAATTTGTATAAGGGAGGTAATTTTAATACTTACAATGAGGGGCAATGTCTTGGAGAAGTAGGTCTTGGGTACAGGGGATTTTTTTCCTCTCACTTTGCACTAGGCCTTGCGATCTGAGCGTGGAGTCTTTCGGATGAGATGATAAACTGAGGTCCCGTGTGCTCATGCACTTTAGCACACGTTAAACCCAGTGGCAACGAAAAAGTTGTCATTTGGTCAAAATGTACCCCCCCCCCTTTCCTTCCTCATCAGTCACACAAAAATCGCATGCAAAAACACACACAAAAAATTGGGTAGCGCGCCTCTGGCTGCGACGCACTCTCCAGGTGGGAGCAACCCGAATTTCACAGACGCTTCTGTGACTATAATGTACCTAACCTAACCTAACCTAAAAGGGAGTCTTATAATGGGGGGTCTGGCTGGCTGGCCAACGGGTGCTGGCTGGCCAGGTCACTCAAAATAGAATAGGTTTTGCTTTTGTTTTTAAGATGCGTTCTCCCTAAGTTCGTCGATATAACTTTTTTGTAATGCCAGTTGTGATTTCGACTATGACCAAGACCAAGGGAGGTTCCACTGTACCAACAAATGTTTCAGCCATGAATCCTTTAGAATTTAGATGTACTCTGTTGAATCTTTAGGGGCACCACTTCACATCCAGGTCATAATAATAGTTTGATAATTGCTGTTAAATAAGCATTGTTGCTGATCTTATAAATTATCTGGATTTTGCATGGCATGTAACATGATGTATATTGAATAACCTCTTGCTGTCAAGTCCGTGAATAACTAACAGAAACTGGATCTAATGATTGGATATTAACTCCTTCCCTGCCTCCCCCAATGGTGTGTGATGTCATTGATGATTTCATAACTTATGATGTCATAAGCCCTGGAATGATGGTTTACTTTTTCAATTGTTTCAGGCAAGTCAGGAAGGAATTAGGAAAGATATTTCTAGACCATTTTCTAAGATTGAGTCTAATAACAGGTCTGTTTTTAATTTTAATAAAAAAGATAGGTTAAAATACATACTAAATACAGGTATTTTGTTTATGAATATAAATCTTTACCAGATACATGACAATTGAGGTAATCTTGACTAAAATCGTGTATGTCGGAACAGGTCCTACTGCGTGACCTGCCTGCGGCAGTCCAGGCAGAGAGGCTGGGCCCTGCAGCAGTCTGATGGGGAGCGCCATTTATCCCTGGTGGCTCGGCCACACCATCAGCACCAGCCATGCCTCACTTACCACCCGCAGCAGCTTTCGCAGGCGCAGCTCATGCGACTGCACGTGGCTAACCTGCAGCCGGGTCGAAGCTACGCGGTTTTTGGCGGAGCAGGGCGGAGTCATCTGCTGAGAGAGTTGAGCTTGAAGTACGCGTCCAGAGGGAGCGGCGTCAGGCACATGTCAGGAGGGGGCGCTGTGCGTCTGTTTACGGGGCTCAGGCGATTCTTGAAAGTTCGCTACCTGGTTCTGACCGGGGCTGTAGGCGGGGGTGTGGCTGCGAACCAGGTTAGTGTGTGTGTGTGTGTGTGTGTGTGTGTGTGTGTGTGTGTGTGTGTGTGTGTGTGAAAGTAAAAAATACTGTTATCTCTTTAGTTTAAGTTTCCCCGTGGGGATACTGGGGGGGTCTTTCATACAAATAGTTCCCCCACCTTCTGGAAGTTCTGTGCTTGTACAAGTTGTAGCTTCCACTAATCTTTCACTCTCTTTGACTCTTGCCTTTTCCATTTGCTTTCTGTTATCTACCATTACTAATAGTAGTATTAGTACTGTACTATCTTTCTGCCTTTTTGGCCCATTCTCCTGCCCCCCCCCCCCCCAGTTTTCTCCTTTGAGCTCCTCTGAAATTGGAATGTGTCGGCTGTGCGCAGCGGGGAGACCAGTGAAAACTGAAAACCAGACACATACGTACCTTACCCATTATGGCCATATGGCCTTGGGAACGCAGAAGAAGAATAATCTCATTAAGATAAATTATAGTGTGGTCTCATACAAGCACCATACAAAGAAAGAAAACACAAGTTCATGCATGCATTAAAAATGAAAGCAAAACTAAGGAAAAAAATGGACAACAAATCATGCTTCACAAGAAGTTGGACATATTTGGAGTTGATGCAAGCAACTATCCCAACACATTGTGTGTTTGTGTCACTGTGTGTGTGTGTGTGTGCGCATGCGTGCGTGCGAGTGTGTGTATGTGTGTGTGTGATTGTGCATCTATACTTCTATAGCCTCTGCTATTGAGTTGACATAATGAAGATGTTGAGTAAGTTGGCAATGTAAATCCACGATAAGTAGGATGACAAGTCATGTGTTTAATTGCATATTGATGGAATAAAGAAAAGTGCTTGTTGTACAAACTTGTTCAATGTTACTTTATATTTTATAGCATTAACGTCATCTGATTTACTGATGCCAGAGCTTCAGATTGTTTTCCAACTTCACGGGTCCTATGACCCCCGACTGCAGAAAACGATGGGTCATTTTCCAAACTAATGGGCCAATAATGTGTCACTGTAGTGTAGTATTACACTTAAATTCTATTGCCGACTTCATGGGTCAGTTGGCCCCTTGCTGCCTAAAATGAGGGGTCAAATCACCATCAATATGGGCCCGCTGACAATCGGAAGCTCTGTGATGCTCTGCGATACATCATGTATAATCTCTCTTACTCTTAGTCTTACTAACTCACACTATTACTAATATTTAAAATATTTGTGAACCCTTTTACTAGATGTACACACTTTTGCTAAGTTCCTGAAATACACTGCAGCCAAAGCAATTGCACTTTGTGACTTTTCCCAATGCCAGCAGTCCTCAAATTCCTTTGGCCGAGAGAGGGGATGTACCTTGGGCAAGGCATCTCCACTATTAAAACAAATTTCTAGCCCAGCCCGCCGAAAATAGCATCTGCCCCTTCTGCTATCTGGCAGTCATGGTCGGAGACGACTGACTGGCATAGATGATGCTGTTGATTATGACAATATGAGTATTTTTTTCAGATGCTAAAAATGCTTTAATTTAATCATATAAACGATTAAAACTAGCCAGAATGAAAGAAAGATCTTCTGCAAATTGACTGGTGTACTTTTCATTTCTTGACTTGGCTGTTTTGTAGTGTTTTTGATGAGTTGAAAATGCCGAAATTCTCGATCGCGGAGCACTTTCCCCCGCCGCAGGGCCTCTGTTGGAATACCTATTATGATGAATGAAATGAATGAATGCATCAAATTCAAAAGCCATCATTCTTTCAATAACCAAGTCATGGTTTGACGATTCCTGTGTTTCTCATTCTCCAGAAACTGGATGAACTGAAGCAGCACCTGCCAGACCTGCAGTGGATGAAGGAGTACCTGCCTGAGTCAGACACCCTGCACTCTGCCCTGGCCGCCATTCAGGACAAGTTCCCAGAAAAGGTAAAAAAAATAATCACTGGTAAAAATCCTTATAATGATAAATAACTGATAATGATAAATAAGAGTGATAATGTTTCAGGCGTAAATGATAAGATCATAGAGTTTGAATTGATCTTAAACAGTGGAAGTGTTTTAAGAAAGCATGTTCTTGTATGTGTGTATGCGCGCGCGTGCAAATGCATGTGCATGTCCGATAGATCTCTGGAGCACAATTCAATTGTCAATTGTGTTAACTTTTTTATATTTATTTTTTGCCTTCACACATCATACTTTACTATAGCAAACTAACACCAACATTACCTTCACACATCATACTTTACTATAACAAACTAACACCAACATTACCTTCACACACCATACTTTACTATAACAAACTAACACCAAACATTACCTTCACACATCATACTTTACTATATCAAACTAACACCAACATACCTTCATGCATCATACTTCACTATAACAAACTAGCACCAACATTACCTTCACACATCATACTTTACTATAACAAAAACTAACACCAACATTACCTTCACACATCATACTTTACTATAACAAACTAACGCCAACATTAACTTCACACATCATACTTTACTATGACAAACTAACACCAACATTACCTTCACACATCATACTTTACTATAGCAAACTAACACCAACATTACCTTCACACATCATACTTTACTATAACAAACTAACACCAACATTACCTTCACACATCATACTTTACTATGACAAACTAACACCAACATTACCTTCACACATCATACTTTTACTATAACAAACTAACACCAACATTACCTTCACACGTCATACTTTACTATAGCAAACTAACACCAACATTACCTTCACACATCATACTTTACTATAACAAACTAACACCAACATTACCTTCACACATCATACTTTACTATAACAAACTAACACCAACATACCTTCATGCATCATACTTCACTATAGCAAACTAACACCAACATTACCTTCATGCATCATACTTTACTATAACAAACTAACACCAACATTACCTTCACACATCATACTTTACTATAGCAAACTAACACCAACATTACCTTCACGCATCATACTTTACTATAACAAACTAACACCAACATTACCTTCACACATCATACTTTACTATAACAAACTAACACCAACATTACCTTCACACATCATACTTTACTGTAACAAACTAACACCAACATTACCTTCACACATCATACTTTACTATAACAAACTAACACCAACATTACCTTCACGCATCATACTTTACTGTAACAAACTAACACCAACATTACCTTCACACATCATACTTTACTATAACAAACTAACACCAACATTACCTTCACGCATCATACTTTACTGTAGCAAACTAACACCAACATTACTATCACGCATCATACTTTAAATTTAAGTGTGTTAACTTAATAATGCTGTGGTTCATCTTGTGCAGGGCTGGCTGAAGAAGGGTGTTGAAAACTTCAACGAGTGGCTGGATGCCTCTGGCACCAGTTTAGCCGGGGCCTTGACCAGGGGTGAGTTTCCCCTAACCAGGACCCTTTATAAGCAGCGCAAAGTATACCACTGGCCAACGCTCCCTGTGTGTAGTCCCCCCTGCAATGAACTCTCGATGGATTTTAGCGTAAGGCCACCGACCTGTATGCATACGTGGGTACCCTTGATATGCTTGCAAACTAAACGTAAGGCATAAAGCAGGCAAACAATGCAAAACGAAAAGAAAAAAACTTCAATATTTTGGAGGAAAAGTAATACTAAATGGGTTAGAAAATGAAAGTAATCATAGTCCCCTGCAAGAAAACAGTTTGGGCAAATAACACCTTGCATAAATTTGTCGCGTTTCTTGGAAGATTGTAAACCACAGAAAGAAATATTTCCTTACTCTATGAAGTTACCCAAAGGGAACAGCATGGGAAATCGGTCCTTTTTAAAATTGATTACCTGCATTGAGGGAAGAGGAGAAAGTTGGGGAAGAAGCAATTAGGCAGAAAGGGGAGGATGTGGCTGAAAGAAAGTTAGGGGAGGAGACTGGAGGGAGAAAACGAAACAACATTCTTCCAGTAATGTTCACCTGCCGTGTATCGGCAATTATTGACATGTTTATGCACATGGGAAGAACAAGATTAGGGATTGTAGGGGAAACCCCAAGAAATTAAGCATGTATTCTTTTCTTTTTATCTCCATGAAGAAGTCTGAGAAATTAGCACTGATTAGAATTTTTAAAAAGAAGCAAAAACAAAGCTTACAAGTTACAACAGTGTAGCAAAAAAAGGGACTAGCTTACACAGTGGAAGCCATTCCAGAGGAAGGAAGTGGTATACTTTTGGACTGCTTTTTATTTTCCTTCTGGTCATGTACCAGAAGAACAAGTGTCTCTCATCTTGTTGTCAGCAGCGTTACTACCAAAAAAGCTTCCTTTATTTGTATCCGTGGCTGTTGAAGCTTCCTTTATAATGATTTGTATCAGTGGCTGTTGAAGCTTCCTTTATAATGATTTGTATCAGTGGCTGTTGAAGCTTCCTTTATGATGATTTGTATCAGTGGCTGTTGAAGCTTCCTTTATAATGATTTGTATCAGTGGCTGTTGAAGCTTCCTTTATAATGATTTGTATCCGTGGCTGTTGAAGCTTCCTTTATAATGATTTGTATCAGTGGCTGTTGAAGCTTCCTTTATAATGATTTGTATCAGTGGTTGTTGAAGCTTCCTTTATAATGATTTGTATCAGTGGTTGTTGAAGCTTCCTTTATAATGATTTGTATCCGTGGCTGTTGAAGCTTCCTTTATAATGATTTGTATCAGTGGTTGTTGAAGCTTCCTTTATAATGATTTGTATCAGTGGTTGTTGAAGCTTCCTTTATAATGATTTGTATCAGTGGCTGTTGAAGCTTCCTTTATAATGATTTGTATCAGTGGTTGTTGAAGCTTCCTTTATAATGATTTGTATCAGTGGTTGTTGAAGCTTCCTTTATAATGATTTGTATCAGTGGCTGTTGAAGCTTCCTTTATAATGATTTGTATCAGTGGCTGTTGAAGCTTCCTTTATAATGATTTGTATCAGTGGCTGTTGAAGCTTCCTTTATAATGATTTGTATCAGTGGCTGTTGAAGCTTCCTTTATAATGATTTGTATCAGTGGTTGTTGAAGCTTCCTTTATAATGATTTGTATCAGTGGTTGTTGAAGCTTCCTTTATAATGATTTGTATCAGTGGCTGTTGAAGCTTCCTTTATAATGATTTGTATCAGTGGTTGTTGAAGCTTCCTTTATAATGATTTGTATCAGTGGCTGTTGAAGCTTCCTTTATAATGATTTGTATCAGTGGCTGTTGAAGCTTCCTTTATAATGATTTGTATCAGTGGCTGTTGAAGCTTCCTTTATAATGATTTGTATCAGTGGTTGTTGAAGCTTCCTTTATAATGATTTGTATCAGTGGCTGTTGAAGCTTCCTTTATAATGATTTGTATCAGTGGCTGTTGAAGCTTCCTTTATAATGATTTGTATCCGTGGCTGTTGAAGCTTCCTTTATAATGATTTGTATCAGTGGCTGTTGTATTGGGTTTTGTGTGTCCATCTTCTTTCTGTTTATCACAGCTTGTTTGTTCTTCCATGTTTGTTCATTTGTTTAGATGGTGTGTTTAGATGGTGTGTTTAGATGGTGTGTTTAGATGGTGTGTTTAGATGGTGTGTTTAGATGGTGTGTTTAGATGGTGTGTTTAGATGGTGTGTTTAGATGGTGTGTTTAGATGGTGTGTTTAGATGGTGTGTTTAGATGATGTTGGCCTTGTTTTTAGATATTTTAACATTTGTTTTAACACTTACAGCGATAAAAAAATGCATGATTTCACTAAAGACATTTACAAAAATCTGTTTGGGGCATACTTGCTTGTTACTTAATACAGTGGAACCTCCCTTATAAGACCTTCAAAAAGCATCACCCAAAATGAGGTCTTATAAGGGAGGGGTCTTATAAGGGAGGTAATTTTAATACTTCCAAAGAAGGGCACTGTCTCAGAGAAGTAGGTCTTATATGGGAGGGGGTCTTATAATGGGAGGTCTTATAAGGGAGGTTCCACTGTACACTGTTGATAAACCGCATTGAACCGTGAAATTTAAGCCCGATTGTCATGGATGATTCCTGATTAGCTTTTCTGCTTGCGAGTAGCTGCTGTCCATTATGCTTTAATCTTTTGCCAATTATATTCAAATATTATGCATTTATTTACCCCCCCAAAAAAATTGATTGTTTTCAATTTCTCTCTCAATGACAAATCAAGATCTGTCCCATTGATTCAATGATTGTCATTGGAGACTTGTGAAATGCACTGTATAGTGTCAGCTTGTTAATGTAGGCATAAGATTCAAAAGCAATATCCAAACTCTGATTTAGTTTAAATGTTGGGTCAGAGTTTAAATCGAATCGAAGTAAATGCTTGTTTTTTGGTGTTATGATACATTTAAAAAAAAATTATTATGCACAGTTTCTGTGAAACCGCTTTTAAATGAAGAAACACTGTGCTATGAAAGACCTTTGCAGGGTTCCCAATCGTCCCGCAAAATAAGGGGTCCCATGGACTCCTTCACTTACTTACAGTATAGAGGGTCCTAGAGGCAGGATAGAAGGTCCCAGTGGCATTGCAAATGCTATAAAAGATTTTTTTGTAGTGCATACCTGGGATACATGGGGACCCCCTGCACATTCCTTTAGAGGGGTCATTGAGGAATTGGGCCTTGAGAATTTTAGTGCTTCATAGACCCCCCGGAAATGGGGGTCCCTGGGAGCCCTGCCTATGTTTGGGCGATGGTGATCATATCTAGAAATAGTGCAGTAGGATGATAACTGTGTAGTCCTTTTTCCACTGTGTCCAATGCTTTGGTTTGCTCCCCGTTCCCCTATAGGACTGGGTGACGCAGTGCTCATTTACCAGGCGGCCAGTAAGCCCCTCACAGGTTGGTACTGCTGCCGCCTTTTTCTCTCTTCTTCTACTTCGGCCCTTTTCCTCCTGCACCCCCGTCAGGTTGGTGCCGGTTTGGTTTCTGTTATCCATGGTTCTTTGTGCAGAAGTTTTCAGCACCGCCTGCGCTGCCTGTTCCGCTGCTACGTTACTGCTTTGCTTGTACTGAATGTTTGTTGTTATTTTTGTTGATATTTGAAAGGGTGGGTGGGTTGGTTGAGTTTGCATTGTTTTTTTAAATTATTGAGTTTTGTTGTTGAATTATGAGTCGACTTGCTCTGAAAAGCTAGTGGCGATGTGACAAAAAGACTGCTGTTTCTGATGCTGAATGTTAGTGTGTCCATGTGCCCAAATTGTGTGTGCATGTGTGTGTGTGTGTGTGTGTGTGTGTGTGTGTGCTTGCGCATGTGTGCACTGTTTTCTTTTCTTGTGTTAAAAAAAAAAGAAGAGGCGTGTTCAAACTATTTGTAATATTACTTCATTAATATTAGTTAACAAGCAGTCTTTTTTTGTTAGGCGACACTGGCTTTTCTGAGCATGGTCTTTGTTTTTGTGTGTTTTTGTTTTGTGATTTGTTGCTGATATTTATGATTGATTTCATTGATACAGGTCTGTACCAAATTCGTTGCTTAGTGTTATTTCTATTGTTATGTTCATTGCTTCTATTTTTGTCACTGGACCAATTTGAGTCATAGACTGCTTTGATATTGTAGATATACTTTGCATGTGTATGTATGTTGGATCTGCGAAAAGACTTTTGCTAACCTCAAAACCATACCAGGATGAAATTAAGGAATGTTACCCGTGTGTATAGAGACTAACTTTTATGGAATGTAAAGTTTCATTATTTCGTTTACCCTTAGGCCTGTCAGAAATAATCTATGTATGGCGACGAACACAAATAGGATTCTGTCTTAAAGCTTTTGGTCTTTTTTGTGTGTGACTATACTTTCATTAGTTTTAATCATAAATGCTGGTAAATAGACACTGCCTATAATCATTTACTGCTACATTGGTTCAATTAGCACATCAAAAGACAAAGCAAATATTACTAGTCATTATTAGCATTTCTAGTCAGTCTTTACAATTTCTTAACTACTACTTCCATTGACTTTGGTGTTATCAGTGCACAAAGCACTTGTAGTGGTGTTATCACATAAGGATGCACCATTTGGTTTTCATGGTCTATATGTTATGTATGTGCCGTATTTTTCAGATCATTAGGCGCTTGTGTGTATAAGGCAAATAGGGCAATTTTCAAGAAAAATCTGAAAAAAAATAAAGAAAAAGGTGCCCTCGTTTATAAGGTGATACACACCTCGGACAAGAAAGTCCAACTTCGAAGCCCGGTAAACGCTTGCCGACCGCCATTACTGCTGTCATAAACGAGAGTTGGCTCCCCTTTCAGATCATCAAACTTCCGTTTGTGCAACTTCCTGTTGTTGTGTTTGGACTTTTGCTGGCGAAAACTGATAGAATTATGCCATTTTAAGCTCTACAACAATGCTTTTTACATCCAATGAAGGGTTATGGCATCTGTTGGACAATATCTCGGATGATAGTAGGGATTTTGAAGCATTTTAACGTGAGTATTTGTCGTATCGGAGACATGTTACTACTTTCGATGTCTAGACTCAAAGTAGACTGTACTGAGCACGGCAATCATTGCCTCTCTTCTCACGAGTTTGTTCACTAATAGGGCGCCCTCGTTTAAATTGGA
Organism: Phymorhynchus buccinoides; assembly: GCA_017654935.2. Taxonomy (NCBI): domain Eukaryota; kingdom Metazoa; phylum Mollusca; class Gastropoda; order Neogastropoda; family Raphitomidae; genus Phymorhynchus; species Phymorhynchus buccinoides. The sequence goes on from CM065698.1 coordinate 22,835,092, forward strand.
GAAACAAATATCGCCTTATAACCCAAAAATTACGGTATACATTTATTATTGCTTTATCATGCAATCTCGGGCATGAAAGAATTCTGCGTTTCGCAGAAAATCCGCGGAATTTGTTCAAAACAAATGTTTCAAAAAAATGTTTGTAAAGGACCGATCTTTCCGTATTCTTATATCTACAAGTCTCTATTTGGCGATTCTCAAACTGGTTAACCGGAAATCGCTTTAGCTCACTCGCTTCATTTGTGCAAAGGAAGGCGAAATGAATACCTCCCGCTCAACAAAAGTAGCGATGTTAGCTGAAAATGTGGGTGGAAGGATATTGTGCCGACAAAATTTTCGGAATAGATTAGCCCACCTCCCCCGCTGAACAAAACGTTTAGCTGAAAATCCGGGTGGAAGGATTTCTGGGCTGCCCAAATCTTATTCTTTGATGCCTGAAAGATGTTTGTGGGTGCCGAAAATTTTTTTGGGGAACGTTCTTGCCCCCCCCCCCCCCCCCCCCCCCCCCCCCCCCACACACACACTCACAAAAAACTTCTGATGTTAGTTGAAAATCCGGGTGGAAGGATTTATCGGCTGAAAAATTCTCCTCTTTTTTGATCTTCATCCACTTTCATGCCTGATTCTGTCCAAAAACTATTTCCTCACTTTCTCTGTGTCAGAGCTAAGAAAACTAGAGGCCATGTAACTGGGCAATAGTGTGTGGACATTCAGCTGTCTGTAATAATTTATATACAAATGGAAGTTACAATGTTAGATTGATTTTTACTTTAGCGTGTGTGTGCATGGTATTTCTTTTCCTTTTAGTTGGTTTTTGTTTTGCATTTTCAAGTTGTGTTTGCTCGTTTTATGTTCCAGTGCAGGAGAGGTATAATACACAAGGGAAAAATGTGGAAGGTACATGGTTTCTTCAGATGTATCCCAAAGATAGTTGTGTGTATGTGTGTGAAAAGATGATTGTGTGTATGTGTATGAGTATATTTTATGTACCGCTGGTATGTTGACTTCGCTTTTCATCCTTGCATACGTTTGCACACACATACGTATGCTTAAGCGTGCACATGTAGTGATGTATGTGTGCAATACACAGACATACACAAATACTCACATGCATACACACACACACACACACACACACACACACACACACACACGTAATACACACACATACACAAATACTCACATGCATGCACACACACACACACACACACATAGCCCCCTTCCCACCCCACCACATACAGAGAGAAGAATGGGGGCTTAGGGGGGGGGGGGGGGATGCTGTCAATTTTTATTAATTGAAAGCTTTGTTAATTCAATTGAAATTTGAATATCTAATATAAAGATTGGAGAAGGGAATGGAGAGATGGAAGGGTAAGGGGGGTGGGGGGTTACTGTCATATTTTGGTGTTTCTGGATTCAGTGAATCGTCTTGATGGGGAGGGCGAATAAAGTGATAGAGGTAACTAGAGGAAGGTTGATGGATGAACACATTTTTTTAGAGGGTTTTGTGCATATATATGTGTAAGTGTGTGTGTGTGATAGAGAGAGAGGTCGGAAGTTTACTGAATAAGGCCAACAGCCCCTTTCATGGGGAGAATAAACACTTAATACATGTGTGTGTGTGTGAGAGAGAGAGGGAGAGAGAAGAGAGAGAGAGAGAAGAGAGAGAGGGAGAGAGAGAGAGAGAGAATGAATGAATGAATTTTATTTATAGAGGGTAATACTAATAGAGTAAGCAATAACATGCTTTTTTACATCCAGCCCTCTGGACAAATACATGTAAAGTAGAAAATGGAAAACGAAAATAAACACATACAAAGTAATATAAAGCATGCAAAATACATCCCTATATTGTAACACATCAATAACAAAACAAAACCTATTATTATTATCTATGCTCATTATTAACATTCAAAATGTGTGAAGTAAGCTCATACAGATACACACGGAAAAATAAAAACCTAATCTTACTTTTCACACTCATCTTTTAACATTCAAAAATAAAAAAGTGCACCAACATGAAAAAAATACCTCAAGAGAGAGAGAGAAGTTGGAAGTCAGAAGTTTACTGAATAAGGCCAATAGCCCCTTTCATGGGGAGAATAAACACTTAATACGTGTTTGTGTGTGTGTGTGTGAGAGAGAGAGAGAGAGAGAGAGAGAGCTTTTTGTGTGTATGAGGGGAAAGGAGAGAGAGAGAGAGAGAGAGAGAGAGAGAGAGAGAGAGAGAGAGAGAGAGAGAGAGAGAGAGAGAGTTTTGTATGTGTGAGGGGAAAGGAAAGGAGAGGAGAGCGAGAGGGAGAAGTTTTGTATGTGTGAGGGGAAAGGAGAGAGAGAGAGAGAGAGAGAGAGAGAGAGAGAGAGAGAGAGAGAGAGAGAGAGAGAGAGAGAGAGAGAGAGAGAGAGGTTTTGTATGTGTGAGGGGAAAGGAGAGAGAGAGAGAGAGAGAGAGAGAGAGAGAGAAATGATTTTTGTATGTGTGAGGGGAAAGGAGAGAGAGAGAGAGAGAGAGAGAGAGAGAGAAATACTTTGTATGTGTGAGGGGAAAGGAGAGAGAGAGAGAGAGAGAGAGAGAGCGAGAGAGAGAGAGACTCAGAGAGAGGGAGAGATTTGTTTGTATGTGTGAGGGGAAAGGGGAGAGAGAGAGAGAGAGAGAGAGAGAGAGAGAGAGAGAGAGAGAGAGAGAGAGAGAGAAAATAATTTTTGTATGTGTGAGGGGAAAGGAGAGGGGAGAGAGAAAGAGAGAGAGAGAGATAATTTTTGTATGTGTGAGGGGAAAGGAGAGGAGAGAGAGAGAGAGAGACAGAAAGAAAGAAAGAGTGAGTGAGAGAGAGTGCACTGTGTGTGTAGTGTGTGACAGAACCTGTGTGTGCCATAGTTGTCCAGTATGCAATGAAGCCACATTTCAGACGCAGTGTGTTGAATACATGTGTACTTCAGATGCGGACATGACGTTGGGCTTCACTGCCCCCGAAGTGGGTCTGTCGAGTAACAGTGCTGCCGAGGAGAAGCCAGAAAAGAGGAAGGTTGGTGTTGCCTGTGCCGTCTGTGTGCTCTGTATGTCTGAATTCTGATGCTCTGTGTCCATGTCTCAATCTCTTTGTCTTTATCAGTTTATGTCTCCTGTTTCTTTGTGAGTGTGTTTGATTCTCTGTTTCTGTATTCATCATTTTATGTCTGTTTATTTAGAATTTTTAAAATTTTTACGGCGCATACCTTAAAGGTCTATGCACTTATCTGTCTTTCTATGTCTCTGTCGTTACCTCTGTTAGCATAGGTGCAACTCTTTCAGTTTTTTAAATTTTGCCAAAAACTGAACTTCAGTTTAAAAAAAACCCCATCTAAAATTACTATAAAAAACAACCCACTAGTGATTTGGGATGCGGTACCATAGCCGATGAGGTTTAACCGAGGCGTGGTCACCGCTACAGCTATCTGTATTAATAAAAAGTCGGGACTTTACTGGTTTCGTACTGCCTCCGGGCATTGCCTCCAGTATTGTTCCCACCGTATTTGTATTTACAAATGTCCCATATATGTGTCTGCTTCAGACCAAGAGGACGTAAAACACCATTTTCGTCATGATTTGGGACGCTTTGAACTTGTTTGTTGTATCCCGGAAATCTCTCTTGGGGAATCTTGAAAATGGCCTGGTGATGCCATATTGTTTTCAAAAGCAATGTAATCATTTTACAAGTTTTCTCGGACTAGTCTCAGTCCATCATTTTAACTGTCTGTCTGTCTGTCACATTATTCTTCTCTCTTGCGTTGATCCCCTGAATGATCTAATGGTGTTCTGCCCTTGTACCCTGCCGGGGCCCTGGGTGGCCCCTGGCCCCCTAACTTTTATTATTTTTCATTTTGGGGAGTTGCACCCATGTGTTAGTCATGCCTTTCTGTTTTTTGATATTAGCCAAAGCATGTATAAAGCTAAGCAGTTCGGCTACCTGCCTCTGTCTTTCTCTCATAGTCTTTCCTCATCTCTGTCTGTATATTGTTTCTCTGTCTCTGAGTCTAACTAGCTCTCTATGCAGCCTCTGTATTTGTTTATTTCACACACTCTCTCTCTGTGTTCCTCTGAGTTTTATGCATGTGGATAATGTGCATTTTTAGTTGTGCCATATTTTTCGGATCATTAGGCGCTGCTGTGTATAAGGTGAATAGGGCAATTGTCCAGAAAAATCTGAAAAAATTAAACTAAAAGGCGCCCTCGTTTATAAGGAAACCAGAACAAAGTCGAAAGAAAGTCAAAAGAAAGTCAAACTTTGAAGCCTGTACGTGTCCTGTAAACGCTTACCGACCGCCATTACTGCTGTCATAAACGAGAGTTGGCTCCCCTTTCAAATAATCGAACTTCCGTTTGAGCTGCTTCCTGTTGTTGTGTTTGGACACTTCTTCGTGAAAACTGGTTATGACATCTGGTGGACGCTATCTCGGACTATAATAGGGATTTTGAAGCATTTTAACATGAGTATTCGTTGTATCGGCGACTCGTGACCACTTTCGATGTCTGACTCACAGTAGACTGTACTGAACACGGCAAATGTTGCCTCTCTTCTCACGATTTTGTTCACTAATATGGCGCCCTCGTTTATTAGACACATAGGTCAAAATTGGAGAAAAAAATATCGCCTTATAGTTATAACCCGAAAATTACGGTATGTATGAATGTACAGGAATTGATTGAAGTGAACCACAGCTAAATTCAATTACCATGTGTTAACTTGTTTGCTGATATCTAATTCTTATTATTTGTTTGCTGTTGAAGGTGGTGGAGGACAAACAGCGACTGGAGCAGGTGCAGGACGAAATGATGCAGATACAGGTGGGTGATTGACATTGTCTGTCTTGGTTTATTGCATTTCTTTATGGTTCAGACAAACCTCTATTTTAAGACTTCCAAAATGTCCGGAAAAATTGGTCGTAAATTGGAGGGGTCATATGACGGAGGTTTTCACTGGCAGCCGTAGAAAGAAAAAGTTCAGCACAGTTCATACTCTCTTCTTCATGCACACATACAATGACATATTAAAACTGGATTTGGGTCTTTCCAACTCCATAGGATTGTGCAATCGATATTACAGTTTCACTTTGCCGACTTCTTTTAATCACCTCTGCTCTCGTCCAAAGTCAGTGGTTTTCTTTTACAAAGTCAGTGGTTTTCGTGCTTTTCCTACGCTCTCCGCCATCTTTTCTACAACAAGGGAAGCGACTCGGTTTTCAGGCCCTTGACTGTGGTTGTTTCCCTTTGCTCGAATCCTATGCAGACGACAGCAACGGTCGTAAAAACCAACAAAATGGCGGTCGTAAGTCGCGTTTTAGAGGAAGTCGTTTAAGAGAGGTCGTTTACATAGTAAAATGCATCTGTGCCAACAAATCCGGTCTCAAATGAGAGGTGGTCGCTTAACAAGGGTCGTAAAATAGGGGTTTGTCTGTGATGACATTCCAGGAGTACTTTTCCTTAACCCTTTCATCGCCACTGTCGCCTCTTGGCACCACAATGATTTAACACCCATGTCAATAAAAGGCATCAAATGAGGGTCTGGTATCCAGTGACCTTATGTTCTTAATCTTAGAAGATAAGGACAGGCCCTATTCCATGCATGAAACAGAGGAATCCCCAATATCGCAGACAGAATCGTTTCTCTACCCAGGCAAATTTATTGGAACATTTTAGCTGAAAAATGACTGGCGTTGAAAGGGTTAAAGGGACACCCTGACGGATGAGTTTTTTTGCAAGAAACACGTCGAGATCACCGGGAAAACACCCTATACAGAGATCGCAATGCTCACTTTGTTCTGCTTTCCTAGAAATCAAATCGGCGATTCCTCCTTGGCGGAGGTGCTGGAAGTCAGATTATTTCAGTGAAAGACAATGAAAGTGCCTTGTCTTTTCTAATGGCCGCCTGCGTCAGACCAAATCGTTTGCACGAAGTTTCCACAATACAAGCCTTATTTTTTTATAGCTATTTTATACAGTTTACCAAAAGGAGTTTCGCTCACAACAAAGGAAATAGCTCTAATTTGTTTTAGGAATCGCCGTTTTGACGGTTTGATTTATAGGAAACCAGAGCAAAGTGTGTGTTCTGATCTTTGAAAAGGCTGTCTTTGTGGTGATCTCAACGTGTTTCTTGCAAAAGCTCATCAGTCAGGGTGTCCCTTTAAGAGTCACATACTTTCATTTCTGGAGAACAAGACTGTTTTTTAGAGACAAACTTCAACTTGTTCAAGTGATTATGAAATCACAAGTGATGAAATAGCTGTCAAATCAAAAGTTTTCCGGTGTATCTATTTGTGATTTTGATCACATTTTGTTGATAAAAAATCTTAATTTTGCAAAGATTCTGTCCATTTTTTTGTTTAAAACATTGTGTCAAATGAGTGAATCTCAAGCAGATGAGAGCTGAAACAAGCTCAATGATGGTGTTGATGGTGGATGCATCTTTCTTGCAAGACTGAAGTCATAGTGTAAGTATTTGTCTGATGTGCGCTGTAATGGCGTAAAAGGCTATGTAAATTTTAAACCCCCCAAAAGTTTATTCCATGGACTGATTAACGCTTTCACCGCCAGCCATCTTTGAGCCAAAAATGTCCATGAAACTTACTTGACTACAGAAAAGATTCTGTCTGCACTATTGTGGGATTTCTCTGTGAAACATTTAGAACAGGGTCAATCCTTACTGTGCCCAGTTTTAGGAACACGATATTAAATAACAGACCCTGGTTTCAAGGGTTTCAATGACATGATGTTAAATCATTGTGGTGCAAAAAATGCGACATTGGAAAGGGTTGAAAGGATTAAAGCCCTTTCACCCCCAAAGTCGCATTTTAGCACCACAGTGATTCAACACCTATGTCACTAAAAGGCATCAAATTGAGGTCTATTATCCAAAGACTTGTCTTAGTTTTGGAAGTAAGGTTAGATCATATTTTATATATGTCACAGAACAATCCCCAACACTGCAGATGGATTTTGTTCTCTACCCAGGTAAATCTAATGGAAATTCTTTGCTGAAATATGGCTGGCGGTGAAAGGGTTAAGTTGTGTTGGTTTTCAGGTTCGTTACCAGAAGGAGATTGAGAGGCTGGAGAAGGACAACAGAGAGCTGCGCAAACAGCTCATCCTGAGGGAGCAGCGCACCGGCAAACGCCGGGTCATGAAGGTAGGTAGATATAGGGCTATGTATAGGCCTTGCGGCCCTTTTAGGAGTGGCTTTTATTCATCAAAACTTTTAAATTTTGTTTTCAAATTTGGGTTTTCGTCCAAAAGATTTTTGAGTTCAATTAATGTTAAGTGCATTCTTTATGTTTATTGGTAGATTATTCCACGTCTGAACAACACGGTTAGTAAAAAACAGTTTGCGGGTGTTAGTATTGGATCAACTTACAATCACTGTTTCGTGTTTTATCTACTGTACTTTTCATGAAAAAGTCATTGAAATTTACATCATCAATTTTATATACTTAAATTAGATCCCCTCTAAGCCTTCTTCCTTTTAATGAAGATAAGAACAGCGGGGGGAAAAAAACACCCCAAACAGTACATCTGGGATAATAATATAATATATGGGTTTTTTTTTCTTTGTGTGTGTCGTTCAACTTTGACCCTTGCGTTTTAAACATTGTGCAGAAGTCACTGATTGATGCGTTGTAAATTTGTGAATTTATGTTAATTCTGAATCTATCCTTGAAATCGGAGGGTCTGGGTCAATGCGCAAAAGATGTCAATTTTATTGCAGGTCATTTGAGCCTATTTCGGGGGTCTCTCGTTATAATTTTTGAAGATTTAGAGTACTAACAGATCTGCGCGTTGGTTGGGTATGAGCGTACCCCACCTTGAAATCGTAGAGATTGTAGATAAATCATGTCATGCTTGCGTCATTGTTTGCGTCATTTTGAGGGGTTCGCAACCCCCCTTGATACTCTATATGAAAAAAAGGCTGTGCATCAGGTGAAGGTTTGCCACGTTTTTAGTGAGGCTCTGCTATGAAACCCAGTGCGTCAGATGGAAGCTTTTTGGCATCAGAGACGTACAACTGTTAAATCTGGAATGTACAGAGAGGCCACTGGATTTTGATCATTTTCATGATCTTGCAGAAGCTATGGCAAGGAGACTGTGTCTGCCTCTTCAGCCGGCTCGTTCTAGTCCTCCATCAAGATGCAAATCCCACCCCCCTTAGTTTAGGTGTTCCTGCCAACTCAGCATCACGTCGGGGGCTCGATCAGCGAGACCCGACTGGCTGGGTGATCTTCGTAGAGTAGGTTTTTGTTTTATTTTGTCTCTTTTTGATGCCCGACTTCGGACCTCAACCGCATATAGTATCATATAATCAAACTGATGATTGTGGATACTCAACGGGAGAAGAAGAAAAGAAGCTATATTATATGTCAATATTTGCCGATAAGCGGCAGGTGGACATTACTGGAAGAAGAAGAAGAAAAAGAAGCTACTAAATGAGTCTTTGACTTATTACAGGCATGGGAATTGGAAAAGTAAAAAAAAAAGATGAAAAGCGGGGGTCTGGGAGCCGCAGAAGGCCCCTAGTAGGGGTCCAGGGGGTAACGCTGAAGCTTTTTTTTTGATAATTGAAGCCCTAAAACAGTATTAGAATGGCTAAATTTAGTTGTTTGTTGTTGCTTTTTCGCCAGACAGAGGTTTTTTTTTTGGCAGAAAAGCAATGTCATTTCGGCGGAAATTTGCTGTTTGGCGGACAATTCCCATCCGTGTTATGAATACACGGTGCATTTTATGACTGTGCAGAAGTCGCTGATTGACATGTACTCCGAAGTGCTGGATGACCTGGCTCACTTTGATTCCAGCTACAACACACAGGACAACCTGCCCAGGGTATGTGTTGTTGTATTGTCAGGTTTATAGGATAATTATTGGCCTAGTCTGACTGTGACAATCTTTGCTCGTGTAATTTTCTAGAATTTATCAAGTCGTCTTTATGACCTAGACCTTGGTGGTTTTTTCTATAACTGTTCTTTTGATTTTGGGCTCACTTTGATTCCAGCTAAAACACGCAGGACAACCTGCCCAGGGTATGTGTGTTGTATTGTCACATTTATAGGATAAGGCCGTGTACACACATAAGCGGATATTCCATGCGGAAACCCGTGAGCAATCCATAAATAAGTGAAACAAAGAAGGGAAAAGATTTGCGCACGTGTCTGAATTTCCCCTGTATGCGTAAACTTGTATCCTTCTTTCTTCCACTTATTTAGGGGTTTCCGTACGGAACTTACGCTTCTAATGTGAACCCGGCCTAATTATTGCCCTAGTCTGACTGTGACAGTTTTGCCATGACTGCTGCGACAGAACCCCAGAATGAGTGTTCACATGTCAAAAGTTATGATCCAGAATTTTTTGATTTTATTTGCTGCCCCATGTTGTCAGTGGGCGTTGCTCCCAAGCAGCTGAGTCCCAACTTGCAGCCACACCCTGGTTTGTCAGGTCGCATGTTCCAGAATCTTTGCTTCAAGTGTACTTTTCTAGAATTTATTAAGTCTTCTTGTGATCTAGACCTTGGTGGGTTGGGTTTTTTTTCTCCCACCAGAAATGACAGAAACGGACATTGTTTCATGTATCAACCTGATGGTAAAGGTCATTATCTATGTCTTCTTCTTTAAGTATGATCAAAACAGTGTGTGAAAGCAAGGCAGGCAGGCTCCACGTCGCTCCTACAGTTTGACTTGTTTACATGTGTTTAAGTGCCGGAGTGTGTGTTTGATTGTGTATTATTTGTGTGCCATGGATCCATCATCACTTCTGTGGCTTTATGGGGCCCCCTTACCACACAGGTTTTTCTTTCTGTTGTTTTTAATGACAGCAAGAAACTCAATTCTGTCTCAGTGTAGGCCGACATTTTCGCTGGCCGGCCCTCCATCCCTTCACGTTGGACCTAGGCATTCCTTCACGGTGCCTTCGGAGCCTGGCAACCATTTCGCTGACTGTGGCCAACAGCTGGTGTCAATAGGCTCTCCCTACCGCTATTCACCCGACCAGCTGATCGCCTTAAAGACCACAGGCGCCCGCTTGGACCAACATGTTATTGCCTGTCTGAAAAACCTAGGCATAGGTGTCAACCTTCCCCGCAAACGTTCCTGTCGTGGTGGCAGAAAAAAACGGAAGAAGATCAACATCATCTGCGGTTCACCCTTCAACGATGTTAGTGCTGGCCCCACCACCCACCATGGCCCTGCACCACCCTCCATCCTCTGTGACCTCACTGACCTGCCTCCTCCGTCCCGGGGCTCAAACCCATCCAACCTTATCACCATCCCACTCCAAAACGTGACCACTCTGCCCCGTCAGCTATCTATGTGTGTCTTTAACGCACGTTATGTTGGCCCCTCCACCAAACGATCAGCCATATACGACTTCACCATTGACCGCGACGTGGACATCCTCCTGCTGACTGAGACCTGGCTTCGTCACTCGGGTGATGAGGCAAAGTGCCGTGACCTGACTCCCCCTGGCTATACGATGTTCTCCCTCCCCAGACAGCACAACACTAGTGTGACCCGAGGAGGTGGCATGGCCGTCATCCTCAAGGCCACCCTAGCTGAACACTGTGCCATAACAACGGTCTTCCCTTTCCCTCATCTATCTTTTGAACTGGCCCAGATAACCCTGACCCTCCCGGACCAACGTGTGACCTTCTTCCTCCTCTACAGACCACCACCCAACAAGAAAAACAAACTGACTGTACCACTCTTCTTTGACGATCTGCCCGGCTTCCTGGACTGTGTGTACTTTACAAATAACAGCGTTATTGTGACTGGCGACTTCAACTTTCATGTAGATGACCCGTGTGATGGATATGCCCAAAAGATGTGCCAACAGTTAGATTTATTTAGTCTTAAGCAAAGTGTTAGAGACGCAACTCATACATGTGGACATATTTTAGATTTAGTTATTCATAGACATGATGATAATGTTGTTCTTTCTACTGATGTATGCCATGATCTTGTTTCTGACCATTATGCCATTGTGTGTAAACTAGCCTTACAAAAACCCACGCGTAGTTCTAAATCTGTCTTTCGACGTCCGCTTAACAAAGTCAATCATGATAAATTAGCAAATGATATCGCGCAGTCCATAACGCCCACTATGTTAGTCTCTGAATTAAACAGCGAGCTCTCTGCTGTTTTAGACAAGCATGCGCCTGTGTCTGAAATCAAACTCTGTGACGGAAAGCCGAGTCCGTGGTATAACTCTATTGCCGTGGAATTGCGCGCGCTCAAAGTCGAACGCAGACGCGCTGAGCGACAGGAAAGAAAAACCAGGCTCACAGTACACAAAGACATCCACCGTGCTGCTATAGATAGGATAGCCCAATTAGTTGATTCTGCTAAGACTGCGTTCTACTCGCTCGTTACTGGCTTGAATACGTGTAAACAGCTGTTTAACAACATTAACTCTCTGCTCGGCAAAACCAAACCAGCTGTTCTTCCAACCATTTCTGATGCAAGTCTATTACCTAACATGTTTGTTGATTTCTTTAGGAATAAAATTATAGCTATCTGTAATAGCTTTCAGTCTGTCCAGCAGTTGGACAATCCTGCCACCATTTTCGAAGGTATCCCTTTCCTAACTTTCACCCCTGTTTCCCAGGACTTTGTTAAACGACTTATACTACGGACCACGCCCAAAACCTGTGACTTAGACCCTATGCCCACCAAGTTTCTGTTTCAACACATCGATCTTGTTCTGCCAACTATAACCAATATAATGAACGAGTCACTCTCTTCTGGTATCTTTCCCTCGGAATTCAAGACTGCTATCGTAAAAACCTCTGCTCAAAAAAACAAACCTTGACCCCAACGAACTGAAAAACTATCGACCCATCTCAAATCTCCCTTATCTTTCTAAACTTCTTGAAAGGCTTGTGCTTCATCAACTTTTCTCCCATCTGACCACCCACAATCTTCTCAGTCCTCATCAGTCAGCCTATAGGCCAGGGCACAGCACAGAGACAGTCCTGTTGCGAATTCTGAACGATTTACTTCTCTCTCTAGACGAAGACAAAGTTTCGGTTCTCCTACTCCTTGATCTTTCGGCTGCCTTCGATACAATCGATCATGACATGCTTATTTCTCGTCTCGAACAAAATTTTGGAATCACTGGAAATGTCCTCAAATGGTTTCGTTCCTATCTTCATGAAAGAAAACAAATAGTTGTAGTAAATGAAAACAAATCTTCTGAGTCAGTTCTTGATTTTGGCGTCCCACAAGGCTCCGTGTTAGGACCAATTTTGTTCATTCTGTATACCACCCCATTGACCCCCCTCATAGCGAAACACTCTGTCCGTCATGAAATGTATGCCGATGATACTCAACTCAATCATCATGCTTCACCGCTAGCTCACGACCAGCTTATTCACACTCTTCAAGACTGTGTCACTGAAGTGAAAACATGGATGTCAAACAATAAACTTAAGCTAAACGATGACAAGACTGAAGCACTTAGAGTGCTTCCCCCATCTGTTGACTCTAGCTCTCTGCCCTCCACCATTGCCCTTGGAGATTCCAACATCCATTTTTCTGAACATATTCGCAACCTTGGTGCTTTCTTGGATGAAGACCTTTCCATGCAACATCATATCACTAAGATCTGCCAGGCTGCATACATCGAACTCAGGCGAATCAGCTCTGTACGCCCCTTTCTCACGACCGAGGCAACCAAAACGCTAGTCAGTTCATACATTTTGTCTAGATTAGATTACTGCAACTCCCTTCTACTTGTGTGTTGTGTGTGTTCTGTGTGGGTATATCTGCTTGCATGTGTATGAGTGTATGCGTGCGCAGGAGAGATTGTGTTCACTAGAGGGGGGGGGGGGGGAGAGGAGTGTGTGTGAGTATGTGTCTGTGAGTGTGAGTACACGTGAGTGCTTTGTGTATGTGAGTGCGCGTGTGTGTATGTGTGTGCGTGCGTGTGCGCGTGTTTGTACAAGTGTATGCTTGAGTAAGTTTGTGTGCGCTTCAGTGAGAATGTGTTTTCTGTGTGTTTGATGAAATGTGTGTGGGTATGTCTGTGTGCAAGAGCGCGTTCACGCTCGTGCGTGCACGTACGTGCGTGTGCGTCTGTTTTGCGTGTGTGAGTGTTTCAATACTGATTGTAAAGCGCTTTGTGCTCGATAAAAAGCGCTATATAAATATCCGTTTATTATTATTATTATTAAGGTTACTGTCACAGTTTGTAACTATGCTTGTGAGTATTTGGGGGTCTTGGCCCAGAACAATACTTTTTGTCATTTGTTCTCAAGTTCTATCTGATATGGGTATGGTATCCATGTCCTAGGTGGTGGTGATTGGCGACCAGAGTTCAGGGAAAACCAGCGTGCTGGAAATGATTGCACAGGCCCGCATCTTCCCCAGGTACAAGACTACTCTTTGATATGGAAGAAAACGGTTCAAATATTATTATTATTATTCTAGAATAAATCACATTCTCTGAAAAACGTTTTTTGAAAAATGTGCGCAGGAGTGTCCTGAACTAACCTTACTCTTTGAAAAGATGAGAAAAGTGCTTGTTATACTAAAACAGGTGAGTCAATAAGTGTAAGAATCATTTTGATTTCTATTGAAATTATCCAGATTGCTATTTCAATTATTTCTAGTTATTTTAAAAAAATGTTTTTATATGAATTTGTGATCTGGATATGAGATCCCATGATTGTTCTCTCCAGTTAGAAGCTGATATGATGATATATTTTATTTTATTTCACTGTTGTTCATTGCATCATTCAGACATCCACCATGAACAGGATTTACAATAGGAACATTGATATGATTCAGATCAAACGGACGACCTAATTTTAGTTGTTTGAAAAAGAGTAAATTTGATTCAGACTTTCAGTATTTTTTAACTAATTACCTCAATAAGTGATTCAAGAGTCGGAAAGAGATTTGTTTGCTGGTAGATCAGTATTGAGTATAAGGTAGTTTCAGGAATATTGAAGCTTTTTGTCCTGTGTGCTCTTGTGTTGGTAGGGCAGATGGGCCTTGTGCGTCTCTTCTCTGTGGGTCCCATCAGCACCTTAAGGTGTTTCCTTTTCCTACATTTCAGGGGTTCAGGGGAGATGATGACGCGTTCTCCGGTGATGGTCACCCTGAGTGAAGGCCCTTACCACATTGCTGCCTTCAGAGACAGCGGTCGAGAGTTCGACCTCGCAAAGGAGTCGGACGTAAGTCTCACCATACCGTTTATATTTAAGTGGTTTTGGTGCCTTGAATGAAGTTATGTATCTTTAAAATAACTTCAGAGACAGCGGTCGAGAGTTCGACCTCACCAAGGAGTCAGACGTAAGTCTCGCCACACCGTTTATATTTCAGTGGTTTTGGTGCCTTGAATGAAGTTATGTACCTTTAAAATGCTTTCAGAGACAGCCGTCGAGAGTTCGACCTCACCAAAGAGTCCGATGTAAGTCTCGCCACACCGTTTATTTTTCAGTGGTTTTGGTGCCTTGAATGAAGTTATGTACCTTTAAAATGTCTTCAGAGACAGCAGCCAGTTCGACCTCACCAAGGAGTCAGATGTAAGTCTCGACACACCATTTATATTTCAGTGGTTTTGGTGCCTTGAATGAAGTTATGTATCTTTAAAATGCCTTCAGAGACAGCGGTCGAGATTTCGACCTCAACAAGGAGCCAGACATCTCGCCACACCGTTTATATTTCAGCGGTTTTGGTGCCTTGAATGAAGTTATGTATCTTTAAAATGCCTTCAGAGACAGCAGTCGAGAGTTCGACCTCAACAAGGAGCCAGACATCTCGCCACACCGTTTATATTTCAGCGGTTTTGGTGCCTTGAATGAAGTTATGTATCTTTAAAATACCTTCAGAGACAGCGGTCGAGAGTTCGACCTCACCAAGGAGTCAGATGTAGTTAGTCTCACCACACCGTCTATATTTCAGAGGTTTTGGTGCCTTGAATGAAGTTATGTACCTTTAAAATGTCTTCGGAGAAAGCAGTCGAGAGTTCGACCTCACAAAGGAGTCGGACGTAAGTCTCACCACACCATCCATATTTCAGTGGTTTTGGTCCCTTGATTGAATGGAAATTTCTTTCTTTTCCTGTATTCTAGTGGGTTTTTTCTCCGCCAGTCTCAGTGTTTTTACGTCAGTGGTTGCCAAATAGTCAAGTGTCTGTCTTTATCGATTCTGTTTTGTTTCTTCCCCCATCTCCCTCCCTTCTCTCTCCCTTCCTCCTCCCTTCTTCCCTCTTTGTATTCTTTATCCCCGTCTCTCTCTTTCTGTCTCAGTTTCTCATTCTCCTTTCTCTTCCCCACCCCACCTCACACAACACACATACATATCCTGTGTGATTGTGCTAGTTTTTTTAAAGAAAACCTGTCCCTTCAACGACTACCTTCCCAATAAGTGAATAACCTGTGTCAGATTCAGTCCCAGGGTAACAAAAAGCAATAAAAAACCCGCACAAAAATAGGGCCTCCGATGAATCTATTCAGTCCTAGCAAAAATTAATCCATCCCTGAGACTGTCTGCTCAATTTTGTATTTAGTATTTTGGTTTTGCCATCAGTATTTTACTGGTACAGTGGAGCCTCCATTATAAGACCTTCAAAAATCATCCATAATGATTAGAGAGGGGTCTTAAAGGGAGGTAATTTTGATACTTACAAAGAAGGGCAATGTCTCAGAGAAGTAGGTCTTATGTGGGAGGGAGTCTTATAATGGGATGTCTTGTAAGGGAGGTTCCACTGTAATTACCTGTTGACACAATCACTGCATATTTTTGCATTTCCCCCCAAGCATTGTCAGACTTGTTTACCCATAAGATTTCACCATATTTTGTACACATATTTGACAAAAATATGATAAATATGGTGCATGGGACAAAAATATGGTGAAATGGTGAAAACATTTATCATTTACAAACTATAATATTTATAATTGTATATAACTATATTGCCTGATTCAGTAAACGGGTGTTCTCTGTGTGTTTGTGTGTGTGTGTGTCTGTTCTTGTAAATTTAAATGGATCATACTTTTGATACAGTATTTCAACAAGTTATGAAAATGTATGCATGTTTACACTCCGTTGTGGAAACTTTCCTGTTGGAGTGCTCCTATTTTGTGAGAAATACACTTATTTTGGATTTTGAATAGGCTGAAGCCCAATTTCAGGATAAACAGGTCAGCATTTTGTTCAAAGTGTGGTGTCTGTGTGGTGTGCAGCTGGCGGCGTTGAGGAGAGAAGTGGAGCTACGCATGAAGGCCAGCGTACGCGAGGGACAGACTGTCAGCCAAGAGGTGTGTGTTGTGTGTGTGTGACTCTGTGTGTGTGTGTGTGTGTGTGTGACTGTGACTGCGTGTGTGTGTGTGTGAGAGTTTGTGTGTGAATGTGTGTAGGGACTGTGTGAGTGTGTGTAGACCACGTGTGTCTGTGAGTGCGTGCATATGTGTGTGTCTGTTTCTGTGTGAATGTGTGTAGGACTGTGTGAGTGTGTGTAGACCATGTGTGTGTGTGTGTCTGTGAGTGTGCGTGCATATGTATGTGTGTGTCTGTGTGTGTGTGTGTGTGCGTGCATATGTGTGTGTGAGTTTGTGTGTGTGCATGCATGCGAGTGTACATGTATCTTTGTCTGAATCTCTATGTGCTTTGTGTGTTTGGATTCGGATTGAAGAGAATACAATGAAAGAGCCGACTTAACACAATCATTGCTGTGTTGTGTGGTGTGCATGTTTCAGTGCATCTCCATGTCAGTCAAAGGTCCTGGTCTACAGAGGATGGTGCTTGTGGATCTTCCTGGAATCATATCAGTGAGTGCCCTGGGCCAAATTCAGCAAAGTCTTCATTGCCTGTGCCATATAAATGTGTGACCATTATATCTGTAACCTTATATGCAGTAGAAACCAGCTAACTCAAACTCGGTCACCACAAAAAATTGGATGATTCATAATATTTTGGGGTTGTAATTTAATCGTCCTAATAGCAAAACATTTTATTTTAAAATCTAGAAATATTGATGATCTCAAAACGGAATTTCAGTTATTTCAATTCTGACGTTACCAGATTTCCACGGCATTATGATACTGATGTGGCCTAGAACATCTATGGCTATGCCTGCACAATGTTATGAAACAAGAAATGTTACCTGATTGTTCCTGATTGCTTTGTATTGTATCGTATTGAAGTCGTGCAGATAGAAGAACCTGATGTCATGGGTGCATATTGGTAGGTATGTTTAGGCATTTTGATGTAGATTCAGGGCTGAAGAAGACGTTCTGAAACTGGAAATCATACTCTTGCAATGAGCGCTTAAAGGCACAACAGGGGTATAAAAAGGCCCGAAACTAAGGATTAGGTCTCAGTAGTTACAAGGAGACAGAGAGAGAAACGAGCCAGCGTCTCTCCTGGCTGTGTGTTTTGGCTTGCGTGAAGTCTATATGTGACCCATCACCACAAAGTGGGTCTTAAGGTGAAAATGGATGATTTTGATATATTAGCATTTACATCATCTGCAGATACTTACCTTTCTTTTGATATATGATGTATTGCTCTACTCCAAAAAATGAGGAAGTTACGGGGTGTTAAAGTGGGTAACCCAGCAGATGGCCATTTTGAGAAACCGGGGTTCAAAGATTTTTGACCCATCTGGAGTCATTGTACATTAACAACAGGCATTTCTGATCAACCAACCTCCACCAAATTTGGCATGGTGATAAAATACACTATGTCAAAACAGCAGACCAAATTTGATTGATGTTATTATCTTGTTATGCAATGAAGTGTCACCTCTCTATTGTATCAAAGTTGAAAGTGAGAGCGAAGAAAAAATTAAAACATAAAATGATACTAAAATTGTAGTGGATAGTGCTTAAAACTGAGCATGCAAACATTTCATCAGATTAAAATTGATGTTAATTTAGACATTTTAATCGTTTATTTGGTACCAACGGCCCCTCGATCTCTTCTTGAAAAGGATCGAGTTCCAAAGTCGCCGAACTCGATGTACTTGTACTAGTAGTACTAGGCCTAGCACTAGTGTAGCAGTTGGAGTCGAAGCAGGTTTTGCAGTTTTGAGGCAATCATCGTCACTGTCAGTTTCATTTTCATCATCAGAATCAGTCGAGTTGAAATATCTTGCTAACAATGCTCCAAGTTCTCCTTGATCTGCGGTTGGTAGAGTTGTAAATGGTCCAGAATTTAGCAAAAAAGTCAATCTTTCGAAAGAAATCGTCTGCATCATATCCATGTTGCTTTGAAAGTTGCGTGTTGCCTTTCGGTAACTAGAGACAGAGTCTATCCTAACCTCTCAAAGATTGTTTATCACACAGACTTTTTTCTGAGCACAGTATGAAGTATGGTTAACACACAAACAAAAACTCGGTCCGATTGTTATTTATTGTACTACAGTTCACATTGATAGCACCAAATGAAGCTGGAGCCACCAAATATTTCCTTACAAACTTGGCAAAAGCCGTCACAAAGCTCAAATGTTCATCTACTGTGCCATGTGCAGTGGGAGCTCCCTTATAAGACCTTCACAAAATCATCCAAAATGAGGTCATATAAGGGAGGGGTCTTATAAGGGAGGTAATTTTAATACTTAAAGGAAGGGCAATGTCTCAGAGAAGTCGGTCTTATGTGGGAGGGAGTCTTATAATGGGAGGTTTTATAAGGGAAGTTCCACTGTACTAGTCAGGAAGTTGGAAGTCGGAAAGTATGAACTGCGCATGCTGTTCTCGAGTCCTGCACAAAGTGTGTCGTCTGCAGCGCTACTGATTGTTCAGTAGAAGAACTTCGGTTTCACATTTTTGACAGCGATTTTGTCGAATATGCTTTTATATCACAAATAATGGTTAACCCTTTCATCACCTATGTTGCCTCATGGCACCACACTGATTCATCACCCATTTCACTAAAAGGCATCAAATGAGGGTCTGGTATCCAGTGACCTTATGTTCTTAATTTTGGGAGGTAAGGATAGGCCCTGTTTTATGCATGTCACAGAGGAATTCCCAATACTGCAGACAGAATCTTTTCTTTACCCAGGTAAGTTTAATGGAAAGTTTCGGCTGAAAAATGGCTGGCGTTGAAAGGGTTAACACACAAAAAAAATCTTTGTCCCCTGAATTTCGTGTTAAGAGTACTCCAGTGTATTTTGTCATTATTCAGACAGTGACCAACGTGATGGCCCCGGACACCAAGGACGCCATCAAGGACATCTGTTCCACCTACATGGAGAACCCCAACGCCATCATCCTTTGTATACAGGGTGGGTCCCTCCGTCTGTCCTCACAATGTAATAACGGAGCAACTATTCCAAAGAATTGCAAATGTAAAGTTTATGGTGTCAAATTGTGAAACGAATTTGAAAGGTTGAAAATATACAGCCCCCCAGTGGGGATACCGGGGGGCCTTTTGTATAGATAGTTCCCCCACCTTCTGCAAGTTTTGTGCTTGTAACTTCCTCTCATCTGTCACTCTCTTTGCCCTTTCCCTTTGCTTGCTGTCATCTACTATCTTTCTGCCTTACCCGGTCCATTCTCCTGCCTTTTTTCATGACACTTTCAAAAAGATTTCCTCCAGCCGAAGGCGGACTTGCTGGGCCTAACTATTTCTTAGCTGGGGGCATAACAGCAGCATGACGCATCTGCGCTCATAATTGATGGGAAACTGTCTGAGCGATCAAAGAAGAAGAAAATATACAGACCTGGCTCATCCTTTTTTGAGGAAGAAGTTAAGTCTGTCTCCCTTTGGCAGTTGCGCACAATAACTTTGGTGGAGGGAGTTAATTTACAAAGAGTTTCTTTCCCTTATTCATTTAATAATTTTGAAGGGGTAGTTGGAAAGTTGTTGTTTTTTTGCCCCAAGGAAGAAAGTGACTGTCAAACAATTTCAAACATACAAAAGGGCTGTCCGTTATACTTGGGAAGAAAGGAACAGATTGATTTTTGTACAGTTTGTGAACTTTGCCCGTTTGACTTGGCATAGCAAGAGCCACAGGTCGAGTCGGAGCTATGCTGACGATAGTAATTAATAAGGTACATTTTCTTACTATGTTCTTGAAAATTGTGTTTATTTTTTATTTTTTTATTTTTATGTTTTGGTTCCTGAAAAAAAGAAAATGAGGGTGGGCATCTGTGAAGATATAACCTGTTGTGCAGATAGCTCTCTGGACCCTGTGCTGTGTTTTGATTTGTTTAACTCGTTCGCATCACAAAGATTTTGAATTATTCAGAAAACTCACAAATCACTCCAGTCATACACAAACAAAACATACATAAACAAAAGGAGAAACGAAAGAAGATTACGGGTTTGTACTTCAGGTTTAGACATAAGGAAGTGGTAGATCAGACTTTTCTATATATAGACTTTATATAGAAAATTCTCTATACTGATTGGTTACCCCACAACAAATCACTACAAAAGCAAAGTTAGAGGCAAAATTGTGGTCTAAGGGAGCGAAGCAAGTTTAGAAGTGACCAAGGTATGGTGAGCACACAGATTTACTTCCCTTGAAGCAAATGCATCAAATGGACAGCTACCTATTAATTCCAGACATATATGGCTTGAATGTGTTAATATTTTGGTTCCTGAAAATAAAAAATTAGGGTGTGCATCTGCGAAGGTGTAACTCCTGTTGTGCAGATAGTTCTCTGGACCCTGTGCTGTGTTGATTCTTTTAATGTTTTGGTTCCTGAAAAAAAATAAAATAGGGTGGGCATCTGTGAAGGTATAACCTGTATAAGCTGACAGATCAAGTCTTCACGAATGGCCATTTTGTTATCGGGAACATCGTGTTGTGTGCTGTCACTGATGGCAGACAGAAACATGGCGATAGACATGCAACACTAACACACACACCCTCCCCATATACACAGACACACAATACACATAGGAAAAGATGCAGCCGCCACTCCAGGAATAGAGATATGTTGCTCAGGATTGGGAAGATTTTTAGAGACCAAATTTCTCGTTTGTGAGATAATAAAGTATTCTTGACTTGACTTGACCATTGAAGTTGATGCACATAAGAAAATATGCAGTCGCCACTCCAGGAATAGAGATATGTTGCTGAGGATTGGGAAGATTTTAAGAGACCAAATTTCTCCTACGTGAGATGATAAAGTATTCTTGACTCGACTCGACTTGACCATTGAAGTGTGTCATTTCAGGAATGAGATAATTGTTTTGTTTTTTTAACTTTTAGATGGTTCACTGGACGCTGAGCGCAGCAACGTGACGGACCTGGTGAACCAGATGGACCCAGGCGGCAAGCGCACCATTTTCGTGCTGACCAAGGTGGACATGGCAGAGAACAACCTCTACAACCCTGATAGGGTACGTCACCTATAGAGGGAGAGGGGGGGGGGGGGGGACCTGTTTACCCTCCCGGTTTTGCTGGAATTATCCCGGGAATTTGCAAAAATTCTGTGTAAAATAATAAATTCTGGGTGAACGCTGAAAATCCCGGGATTTCGAAAAAACGTCTATTATTTGTTTCCGTTTGTATGAAAAGACGCAAGGGTTGACCGAAACCTTGGAGTTCTGAGACGCGATTTTTCATTGTTCCGTGGACCCCCCTCAACCAATGATAGTATTTCTTGTTGGCAGAGATTGTAGTTTTGCGCCAAACATGTCGTCAGGCAAGTCAACCGCAGGCGGCAAGCGCCAGAAATCTTCGACAAACGACAGCAGTGATAGGGTGAAACGGACAAAAGTGAAGCAGAAGTTTTCTCAAAAGTATTTGAAAGTGCCAGGAATAACAAGTTCGCGTTTGGGAGACGAGCATGCACACTGCAAGTACTGCAACGTGGACTTCAGAATCTCGCATGGCGGCATACCTTTTAAATCAGTGTTTTATCGCGAGTCGTGTACCGATGTGAATTCTTTTTTTCTTCTTCTCAAATTCCGGGGTTTTCTGTGGCAAATTCCAGGTTGTTCATGATAAGGGTAAACAGGTCAGGGGGCACCATCTTTGTGCTGACCAAGGTGGACATGGCAGAGAGCAGCCTCTACAACCCTGACAGGGTACGTCACCTATAGAGGGAGGGAGTGGGAGGGGGGGGGGGGGGCACCATCTTTGTTCTGACCAAGGTGGACATGGCTGAGAGCAGCCTCTACAACCCTGACAGGGTACGTCACCCATAGAGGGAGGCAGGGTAGCTTTATGTAAAATGAACTGGGAATCAAGCTCAAAAACCCACAGCTTTCATGAAAAATCATGGCTCAAGAGAGGTGTGCATTTATTTCCTTTGCTTTCTGGCAAAAACATTGAATCTTCATAGTCATTAAGGCCATGTACACATTAGACGCGTAAGTTCCGTACGGAAACCCAGAAGTAAGTGAAAGAAAGAAAAGTGTAATCATTTACGGATTAGGGGAAATTCTGACACGTGCGCAAGTCTTTACCCTTCTTTCTTTTACTTATTTACGGATTGCACTCAGGTTTCCGCACAGAATCTCCGCATATATGTGTACACAGCTTTGTGCTTATAAATAGAATTAGATTTTGCTCAACAGGCATCTGTGGGATTTTGGGGGGTATTTTGCACACTTTTAGATACAAATGTGTAGCATGTTGTCAAATAAATCTAAACATTTATCTTTTTGTCAGTTGGTTTAACCCTTTCACCGCCAAAGTCGCATCTTAGCACCACAGTGATTTAACACCTATGTCACTAAAAGGCATCAAATTGGGGTCTATTATCCAAACACCCTATTGTCTTAGTTTTGGGAAATAAGGATAGGCATTATTTTATATATGTCACAGAAGAATCCCCAATACTGCAGATGGATATTGTTCTATACCCAGGTACATTCAATGGAATATTTTGGCTGAAATATGGCTGGCGGTGAAAGGGTTAATTGTTTTTAAAAGACAGCTTTCTGTAGCTTGAGTAATTCTTAATTCCTTATGTGTCCAGTATTCCTTTTGTCAGTCCAAGCACAAAAGACCTATTGCTTCATGGGTATGATATGTAACTGGACATTTGTGAAGAAAAGTGTCATCAGTATGATGTATCTCAACTTGGAAAAGTGTGGACAGTGCATTGGCAATGAGCACAGATGTTTTAGCCCTTTCACCGCCAGCCATATTTCAGCCAAAAATTTCCATTTAATTTACCTGGGTAGAGAACAAAATCCATCTGCAGTATTGGGGATTCTTCTGTGACATATAATATAAAATAAGGTCTACCCTTACTTCCCAAATCTAAGACAATAGGGTCTTTGGATAATAGACCCCAATTTGATGCCTTTTAGTGACATGGGTGTTAAAATCGCTATGGTGAAAAAATGCGTGATTGGCGGTGAAAAGGTTAATCTTCACATGCAAGAAGCTGTTTCCTCATGTTTTAGCTTCTTGTTGCTGTGTTCGCAGATCAAGCAAATACTGGAAGGACAGCTGTTTCCTATGAAGGCTTTGGGATACTTTGCTGTGGTTACTGGGCGAGGTGAGCGTACAACTGACTTCTCTCAATCATCAAAAAGAAAAAGGGAAAAAAGTATCAAATCATCAAAAAGAAAAATGTCAAATCATCAAATAGAAAAGTCTCAAATCATCAAATAGAAAAAAAGAGTCTCCAATCATCAAAACGAACAAAAAGTCTCAAATCATCAAAAAGTTAAAAGAAAAGTCGCCATTGATCAAAAAGAAAGCAAAGAGTCTCCAATGATCAAAAAGAAAAAAACCTCAAATTCTGTGGCCTTGCATGCCCTGCTCTCATAGTGACCTCAGTTTCGATTTCCAATCCAGTCTATGTCCTAGGTGCGTTCGGGTCAAAA
This sequence comes from Phymorhynchus buccinoides, assembly GCA_017654935.2. Lineage (NCBI taxonomy): Eukaryota > Metazoa > Mollusca > Gastropoda > Neogastropoda > Raphitomidae > Phymorhynchus > Phymorhynchus buccinoides. The sequence goes on from CM065698.1 coordinate 22,858,855, forward strand.
GTCATGGGGATCGGTGTGTTCTGGGGAGCTGTCGGTGAACGGTCATGGTGGCGCCCTCGTAGGAGGACCTCACTCAACGCTGGCTCAGCGACTAAGACATTATTGTCGTCAGTAGGGGGCTTAGTATGTGGTGTTCTGCGTGTGTTAGCTCAGAACAGGCTCCACTGAACTCCATCGAAGTGACTCGGCAGCAGCGCAGTATCTCCTTGGTTGCCTCCTGTCGGCCTAACATAGATTCGCTCTCCTTGGACTGCTGGTCTCGGATTTTGTGACTTTAACAAATGGGTGTGGCTGCGAGTTGGGATTCAGAATGAGCGGTGTGGGAGCAGAAGATGGGACAGCAAAAAAATACCCCAAAAACTTACTTCTCTGCAATTTTTCCCTCATTCCTCGCGTATCGTTTCACTTATCTTTTGTTCAACCATTTTTGCAACAATAAAATGTCGCATGCTCTTAGTGTTCGCTTTCTGTTCTGGTGATCAAATTCACCTTTTCTGTTTTCTTTGTCTTTATTTGTAGCTTCTTCTTCGACTTTTAATTCTGTGCGTGTGTTTGTGTGTGCTGCAGGAAACACCAATGACAGCATCTCCAGCATCAAGGAGTACGAAGACCAGTTCTTCAGAAAATCTCGACTATTCAAGTTAGTCCACTTTTTTCCTGTTATCGGTGGATTCGAAAATAGAGAAATAATTATAGGAACACGTAGCTCTTCTAGTACCATGGGCGAATATATTTGCCCAAGACATCAACTCTACACTCTCACCAAATACAAAGACATTCACTGCCAAGCACCCTGCCATGTGTTTGTCTGTTTTTAGAGCTTTCGTCTCTGTTTCTGCTGTTAAAGCATAGCATGCGCACTCGGGAAAAAAAAGGTTACCTCCCTCTTGTCGGTTGAGATGCAACGGACAACCAAGAACGTAAAAAAATACATGGTGTTAGAAGAGTTAAACGAGCCCTCCACAGATTTCCCCGCACCTGCAATGTTTGTCAAAGATGACATTAGCAAGGCTATAATTACTTTGCAAGGCAAATCAGCTTCATGTGATAAACCATTGTTCAAAAGTTTAAATGATTCTGTGCAGTGGTTGATAAATTATATAATAACAAACCAAAGCCAGGCACAGACTATCACACTCCTCGGAGCGATGGAGGGCTGATAAAATGTCAACCGCAATAGTATTTTGCTGTAAAGCCTTAATTGAAAAGGTAATTACCATATTTTACGGACTATAAGGCGATGTTATTCCCCAGACTGAGACCCCTGTGCCTTGTAATATAACATGATGATGATGATGGCATACCCCTCGCATGTGAGGATCTGTGGGAAGATAGGGTCTCTATTCTCAAGCTCTCTGGTGGCTGAAGAGGCCAATGTGGGAAGAGCAAATGTCTTCAGTCTTCAAATATTTTAGTCACGCCGTCTAAAAAGACTAAGTGACTTGAGGTTGGACAATGCTTCCTATTTTAATTTTTTTATAATTTTTACTTCTATCTCCAATTGTGTGTGTGTGTGTGTGGATGCATGTTTATGGACCATATACCTTTGTTTCGCAATATCCAGGCAAGACCAATCCGGCTACCGTAGCGGTCCCCGGGGGCAAGCCCCGACCGGCACAGCTCCTGCCCTTCATTTACCAAGTGCTACTTTGATCTATGGCCCCCTAACCTTATCTTGAATTTTAAAATGACATAAATGTCCTGTGTAATATAACTATTAACATGGTAATGAACTATTGTTACATAGAATTTTGTATAAAATTGGGGGCTTATAATAAGAAACACCTTACAGTCTGTAATGCTCAGTAAATAACTATGGCTTCATCATCGTAGCCAAATTGATTGAGAAAAGAAAGTAAAACAATGTGTTTTATTGTGAAGCTACTGATGGTGTGTGCACAGAGATGGGGTGCTGAAGCCCAGTCAGATGACCACTCAGAACCTGAGCATGGCGGTGTCGGAAACCTTCTGGAAGATGGTCAGGGAGTCTGTGGAGCAGCAGGCCGACGCTTTCAAAGGTCAGTCTGTCCTTTTCTGTGGACTGCGTAAGTATAGCTGCTGTTATTGTGTGTTAACTCATGTCCGGAATTAATAGATAGCTGTCAATTTGATGCATTTGCTTCAAGGGAAGTAAATCTGTGTGCACACCATACCTTGGTCACTTCTACACTCGTTTTGCTCCCTAAGACCACAATGTTGCCTCTTACTTTGCTTTTGTAGTGGTTTGTTGTGGGGAAACCAATCGGTGTAGAGTTTTTCTATGTAAAGTCTCTCTCTCTCTATATATATATAAAAAAAAGTCTGACCTAGCACTTCCCTATGTCTAAACCTGAAGTAAAAACCTGTAATCTTCTTTCATTTATCCTTTTGTTTATGTATGTTTTGCTTGTGTGCTGAAGTGATTTGTGATTTTTTTTTAATAATTCAAAATCGTTGCGATGCGAATGAGTTAATGTTGTTGAGGATTTTGTTAATACAAACAGAAGTCTGTTGATTCCTGGCATCGGAATTGTCTCGAGTCCAATCCTCTGAAAGTCGCGGTGCATGGGCCATCAAGATCCTACCAACTGGAAGATCAACACTGAAATTGGTTCCCAACATGGGGCAAAAAAAAAGATTCTGAAAGAAATCGTTGTAAAATGCCTTTTGACGGTTACGTTTTACACACTGCAAAAAAAGGCTAAGCCTCTGCCTGCAGAAGCCAATCCTCTGTCAGCCATTCATAATCCTCTGAAGTTTGCAAATCCTCTGACAATTCTGATGCCTGTGATTTATAAGTCATGTTGATGATGCTTCTGTTACGAAGAAAAAAGACCCAGTTGATACTGTCAGGGTAGTGAACACTTGCAGTTAAAGACCCACCAGATCATGTGTCAAAATCACGGGTTTCACGTGTTTTCCCTCTTGAACTGGTAAAAATCTTGTTTTGACCAGCTTTGACTCCCATAACTTTGCCCCCAAATTGAAAACAAAATCATTTTAAAGAGCAGCCTCAATTTGAAGTTGGGGACATTTGTATGTGGGTCACAGCTGGTAGCGCTGAAACAAGGGACTTAATCGTGGTGCGTCAGTGTGTCTTTAGCACTTTTGTTACTCTGAACAACAGAAGCATTTAATCCTGATGTTATGATGAACACATGCTGTCGCTGCTTTTGTCACAATGAACAGTTGATTTGATTATTCTGATGAAAAAGTTTAATATTGGTGTTGGTTTATACCGTCTTTGGATCTTACCATAATTGATTGTTTTATTTTTTGTTATATAATGTCGTGCCACTCAAAATGCCATTTATTTTATTTCAAATGTGTTAGAATAGTTTCATTATTATCTCTGATATTCCATTAATTTGACAATTAAAAAATAAGTGTTAAATTTTAAAAAATAAATTTCTGGGTAGCGCTGACAACAGGACACCATCTGGTAGCGCTGACAACATGGTGTCCTCCATTATATAATTTTACCCACTTAAATAGACTTTATGGTGCATTTATCACTTTAACATGGCAGACTTTCTTGAAATAAAGACTTACAAATGGTTTCATTTGCAAAATAATACAAAAGAAATGTGTTTAAATACTAGTGTTGGTTTGTGTCATCTATGCACATTACCATGGTTCATATCAAAATGTCGTTATATAATGTCTCACCACTCAAAATGACAATTTTTCATAGCGGATGTGTTAGAATAGTTTCATTACCACCAGGAATAACCCATAGATACAGTAATTTACAATATAAAGAGCTTAATAAAAATTCAAAAATTCTGGGTAGCGCTGACAACAGGGACGCCAACTGGTAGCGCTGACAACATGGTGTCCTACATTACATAATTTTACCTACTTAAACAGACTTTATGGTGCATTTATCACTTTTAACTTACAGATTACCTTGAAATGAAGACATGTTTTCAATGATAGAAAAAAAAGTAAAATATAAAGAGCTTAATAACAAAAATAATTTCTGGGTAGCGCTGACAACAGGGACACCAACTGGTAGCGCTGACAACATGGTGTCCTCCATTATCATTACATGATTTCACCTACTTAAACAGACTTTACGGTGCATTTATCACTTTTAACTTACAGATTACTTTGAAATGAAGACTTTTATATGTATCCAATGATTGAAAAAAAAGAATAAGATTTAAATTTGAGAAAAAAATTGTGGGCAACACAGACAACAACAAGGACGCCATTGTCATCCATCCACTAAAAGAAAATTGTATGAATTAAATTTCTTGTGAATTGAAAGATATGTCTGCTACAAGAATAAATGTGTATTGTATTGGCAAATTTGGCCTTATGGTTAAGAACTTAACTCTGAACAAGCTATTCTACACATAGAAGGCCCATTCAGTGGCCAGGTAGCGCTGACAACGGGCCTTTTAGGGGTGGACACCATACTGTTTTTGTGCTCTCTTGACCAATCAAAACATCCCACACATTTGAAATTTTGTATGAATAATGATCTTTAGTAGTTGTTTGAAAGTAGTAAACTTTTGACTTGGGCAGAAGAAGTCCCTAGGTGAAAATTTTAATTATGTAGGTAGCGCTGACAACGCATTTTGTGGACACCACAATGACCAAAGATTTGTAAAAAATAGTAAAAAATCTATTTAACAATTATATTTACTGTTCATGCACATACATTGTCAAAAATATGTTTTTTGATAACTAAATAAGAAAAAAATGGGTCTTAGAGATTGTTGAGGCAAAGAAAATCTGCATTATTTTTTATTATATTTGAGGACACCACATGTTGTCAGCGCTACCTGGTATTTAAAATGTTATTTTAAAACACACTTTTTTGGTAAAATCCACAAAATTGTTGCTATAAAGGAAGGACTACTACTCATCTTGGGTGTGCATGCATATGTGTGCAGAATCTTTTGTGGTTTCTGAAAAAATAGAAACCTTATGCAAGACTGTTGGGCATGTCACAAAACTAAGCACCCAAAATGCCCATTTTTCAAGACAAAATTGTTTATTAAACACATGTTGGTAAATGCACAGCTAAAAGAAACATTTTATATGATTCTTACAACTATTTAGAGCTGAAATACACAAATGAATGATATCTCATTGTTTGATTTGATTTTTTATTGTTTAATAAATAGGATAGGTCACAATGACCCAGTTTTCAGGAGAGTTACCCAGTTCAAGACCCACCAGATCATGTGTCAAAATCACGGGTTTCACGTGTTTTCCCTCTTATAGCTGGTAGGAAATCTTGTTTTGACCAGGTTTGACTCCCATACTAATGTTCCCAAATTGAAAACGAAACATTTTAAAGAGCAGCCTCAATTTGAAGTTGGGGACATTTGTATGTGGGTCACAGCCACCCAGAAAAAACCAAGGGACTTAATCGTGGTGCGTCAGTGTGTCTTTAGCACTTTTGTTACTCTGAACAACAGAAGCATTTAATCCTGATGTTATGATGAACACATGCTGTCGCTGCTTTTGTCACAATGAACAGTTGATTTGATTATTCTGATGAACTTATCACAGACAGGTCGTTTTCTTCTTACAAACAACAAGAACAACATTAAGAAAAAAAAGAAGCAAACAGCAACAACAACAACAAAAAAACAAGAGAACTATGAGATTCTTCTTCGTTCGCTCAGACAGTTTCCTGTCATATGAGCGTAGATGCGTCATGCTGCCGTTATGTGCCTAACTAAGAAATAGTTAGGCCCAGCATGTCCGACTTCGGCTGAAGAAATCTTTGTAAGAATTTATAGAAAAAAGGGCAGGAGAATGGACCAGTGAGATAGAAAGATAGCAGATGACAGTAAGCAAAGGGAAAAGGCAGAGTCAAAGAGAATGAAAGAATTGGAGGAAGTTACAAGCACAGAACTTCCAGAAGGTGGGGGAACTATTTGTACAAAAGACCACCCCCCCCCCGGTATCCCCACGGGGGGTGGGGGAACTATGAGATAATTTTGATACTTATCATGTTTGTGTTCAATTCCAGCCACGCGATTCAACCTGGAAACAGAGTGGAAGAATACCTTCCCTCACATCCGTGAACTGGACAGAGTGAGGTTTTTTACTTGTTGGTTTGTTATTGGAAAATTGGAAATGAAAGAACGCTCGAAAGAACTTAAGTTGCTAGTCTAAGCATATTTATATCTCGGGGCTCTCAGGGACTCCCATTTGGGGGTCTATGAAGTACTAACATTCTAAAGGACCCTCTAAAAGAATGTGCAGGGGGTCCCAGGGATGCACTAGAAAAATTATTTTTAGCATTCACAATGCCACTGGGACCCTCTATCCCGCCTCTAGGACCCCCTATGCTATAAGTGAAGGAGTCCCTGGGACCCCCTGTTTTGCGGGACGATTGGGAGCCCTGTATCTGGGAAATTAAGATGGAAGAAGAAAGAAAAAAAGACTGAGTACTGCTGTGTGTGAATGAATTACCTTCCGTCAAATTTGGGCCAGAGAGAGAGGGGGTCAGCGATTAAAAGCAGCGTCCCTGTTTTTCAGTTCGTTTCTTGTCAAGTGGACTTTTGGTGATAAAATGTTTTACAGGGACAACCTCAGGGCTCCCAGGGACCCCCATTTGGGGGGGTCTATGAAGTACTAAAATTCTAAAAGACCCTCTAAAAGAATGTACAGGGGGTCCCAGGGATGCAGTAGAAAAATTCTTTTTAGCATTCGCAATGCCGCTGAGACCCTCTATCCCACCTCTAGAACCCTCTATGCTGTAAGTGAAGGAGTCTCTGGGACCCCTTGTTTTGCGGGACGATTGGGAGCCCTGAACCTAGATTCATGTACATGTGTTAGGTTTTTGCAACTTATGGAACCTTGGTTTATCGTCTTGTCTGAAGCACTAGTGAGGGGACTTGTTGGAGGGAGAGAAAATGCATGCTGTTGGGAGGATCAAATCAGGAATCTTTGCTTTAAAAAAAAGAAAAAGAACCTGCTAACCTTTTTGTTTCCTCCTCCTTCTTCCTTTTTTAGTCGGCCACCTTTGTCAGGTTGAAGATTTTGCAGATAATTCTTCAAATTTTAATAGACGATTTTCGGGAAAAAAATAGGGAAGAGCACTTCGTGAAAATTAGAGTTGTTTACCTCCATTTCTCGGTCAAATACCATAGCAACAATGCAACAATGGCGTCGAAGCTTGAAACCGCAGGATGTGAGTCAGCGAATTGCAAACATTTTTTAAAGAAAAATTAGGAGTGGCCAGTGGCCACAAACTGATAAAACTTGCAAAATGTGACGTACAAATATAAATGACATACATTTTTAGAATGACGCACAGTGTTCTAAGTGCTGTATGTCTGCTCAAACACACGAGTCGATAGGCTACGAGAGCTGATGGTAGAGTGACTTCCCCTGTTTGACCGATTGAATTAGGCAAGATAACTCCCACACACCATGAAATTACTCCCCTTACTTATTTCCGAACAATTCCTGTTAGAAGAGGGGTAGTTGCAGTTTGTGACAAATGTTGCAGGAGGAACTGTTTGAGAAGGCCAGAGGGGAGATACTGGATGAAATCATCAACCTCAGTCAGGTCACCCCTAAGCAGTGGTCAGTACCTGTGTGTGTGTGCGTGTGCGTGTGTGTGTGTGCGTGCGTGCGTGCGTGACACATCCCAGTCAGGCATGGTAGACCTTGAATCGCAAAAAATCCACGAAACAGTTTGAAACAAAATTATTTTTAAATGCATTGAAATGGCATGAAAAAGTGAAAATTTCACTCATTTATTGAATTTTATTGATTTTTCTTCGAACTTATATGGACCCACTGACAATTAATGTGAAAATCACTTTGCCCCCACTACCATGCCTGGTGTGTGTGTGCGTGTGCGTGTGTGTGCGCGCATGACACATCCCAGTCACTCTGGTTTCTTGACCAAACATCTACTATCATCAGTAGGAGGAAGCCATATTATTATATTGTGCTTCATTTATCTCGCATCAAAACAATAATTGAGCATCACCTTTGTGACTTGTATGGACTGCGTCCTGACAACTGGGATATTGATAGATCTATCTCTTTTGCCTGTTTGTTTCACTTCAGTGTCTAGATTAACTAATAGATGACTTTGCGCAACAACAACAAACGTAGATGAAAAGTCAAAAGGGGTGGGTGGGTTGAGAGGTATGAATTCAAAATGGGATATATCACTTCATAACATTTATTCTTTTTTAAAACTTTTTGTTTGTTTTGTTGTATCTGCATTAACCTGTTCTAGAAGTAGGAACTGCTGAATCGTTTTGAATACATTTACCTTTTCCTTATTTTTCTCTCTCTCCGTCACTCTGTTAGGGAGGAAGCATTCAACAAGAAGCTGTGGGAGAAGAGCGCCACTCACGTCATCGAGAACATCTACCTCCCTGCCGCCCAGGCTGAGAACTCCGGGTAGGTCGCTGCTTATGGCTCTGTTGTGTATGTGATTTGATGCCGTGCCACGACATCATTTCTCTTTATGAGGTAATAAAGTAGTCTTGGTAATGTTTGGGGTGTAGGCCTGCTCTTGTGCTCTTGTGTTGGAAGGGAATGTGGGGCCAGTGCGTCTCTGGGTCCCATCAGCACCTTTGGGGTGTTTCGTTTCATACTTTTGGGAAAAAGTGGCTTTAAGTTTAAGGGCGAACATACAAGGAAAAGGTGGTGGTGGTGGTATTTCGTATATTTGGTATATTCTAGTCACAGAGACTTATCTCTGTGAAATTCGGGCTGCTCTCCCCCAGAGAGCACGTCGCCGCAAGTGCAGCGCCTACCCAATTTTTTTTTTTTTTGGGGGGGGGGGGGGGAGGCACAGCGTGAGGAGGGGGTGTGGGCACACTTGGAAAACCTAGCTATCAATTGACCTAACAACAGTGGTACCCCAGCTGTGCGTCGGCTCGAACTGAGGCCGAGAAGGATAGATATCATACGTTTTTGCGACTAATAATTGTCAGAATGTGTTGCATCGGTCGTAAAATCAACAAGATTTACGGTCGTAAAACGCGTTAGAGGGGGAGTCGTAAATGAGGAGGCAAGTTTAGAAGAAAAACGATCCGTCATTCATATTTCAGTCGTAAAAGAGGGAAGGTCGTAAATCAGAGGGCCGTTCGTGAGGGGGTCGACTGTACTTCAGTGACCTTGTGTAAGTTCTGTTTTGTTGCGACGTCTTTGGCTTTGTATTTTATGTAATAGTTGAAGTTGATCGACAAAGGGTGCCCAAACTCTTCCCACCTTTCATAAGATCGTAACCTTTTGTCAGCGGGTTCTCAAATGTTCGATTTGAAAAAGATAAATCATGGTTGAGATGTACCCAGTGAAGAAGAATGTTGACATTAACCCTTTCACCGCCAACGTCGCATTTTTGCACCACAGTGATTTTACACCCAAATCAGGCATCAAATCAGGGTCTGTTTTCCAAAGACCCTGTCCTCTTAATTTTGGGAGGTATGGATAAGCCTTGCTTTAAATATGTCACACAGGAATCCCCAGACAGACAGATTTTTTTTCTACCCAGGTAAGTTTGATGGAATTTTTTTTGCTGAGAAATGGCTGGCGGTGAAAGGGTTAATCATTATACCTGTAAAGCATATTCATGCTGGGATGGTAAGTGGTAATACTGGACAGGACCTTAACTCTTCTAGCACCATGGGCGAATGCAAGTATCACTCTACACTCCAGGCATGGTAGACCTCCGCGAATCGCGGAAAATTCCGCAAAACAGTTTGAAACAAAATTATTAAAAAATGCATTGAAATGGCATGTAAAACTAAAAGTGAAAATTTCACTCTCATTTATTGAATTTTCTTTGGACCCCTGGACCCCCGGCCATTTTCCTTGAAAACCACTTTGCCCCCACTACCATGCCTGACACTCCCACCAAATGCAAAGACATTCACTGCCAAGTACCCTGCCATGCATTTGTTTATTTTTAGACCTTAATGGAGTTTCTTCTGTTTGTGTGCGCTGGAAAACATTGTTACTTCTCCCTTGTCGGTTGAGATGCAGTGGACAACCGAGAACGTCGAAAAAAATACATGGCGCTAGGAGATCAATAACTTTGACACGCTTATGGTGTGATTGGGCAGGACATTCAACACCACGGTGGACATTCGACTGAAGCAGTGGGCCGATGTCCAACTGCCCAAAAAGTGTGTGGAGGTGAGTTACTGGCCTTGCCCATGGGTGAAATTAAAACATTCTGTCAATCCTGCTGAAATGAAACGTTTCAATGTTCTCTGAATCTTATCAATCCTGAAGTGACCACATTAAAAAATAATTTCCAATGAGGGGGTGAGGAAGGGTGTGTGTGTGTGTGTGGAAATGGATCCTGGATGGAGAAAGAAACTCAATTACTATTTTCTGGCTTAGCCCCTCATCAGATCGAGGCAAAGTTGAGACGGGTTCTACTACATTTTTTAATAATAATAGTAATAGTACATTTATATAGCGCTTTGCCTCAAATGAGCCCAAAGCGCTTTACAATTGAATATTAATCAACAAATAGACAAACCAAAATAGTGTTTAAGAATGACACAAACCAGCAACAACGCATATGCAAAGCAACTCACACACACACACACACACACGAGTTGAGAACCGGTTCAAAAATCCGAACCGGTTTTAAACCGGTTTTCCCTCTTCGAACCGGTCTTACTAAACCGTTTTTTTAACCAGTACTCGCATCACTAGTTTCACCTATGCAAACACATATTTATTTGTCAGAATATTCACACACACGCACGCACGCGCAGACACACACACACACACACACAATAAAGAAACTTATGACACACCCACACTCAACTCAACACTCAAAGTCAAAGCCATAGACCACCACAAACTAGAAACAGCTACTCTTGGTTTACAAACACCCAATCTTCGCTGAGAATCAGTGTTGTTCTTTGAAAAGATTGCGTTATTATAAGAAAAACTTACTTTCAGTTTGCAGTTAAAAAACCGGTTCACAGCAACTCGAACCGGTTTTTCTAACCGCGAACGTTTAGCACCGGTTTTTCAGTTCAAACCGGTTTTTCTCACCACCTCTAACACACACACACACACACACACACACACACACACACACACACACACATTTATTTATCGACACCGACTCATTATTCATCTTTGATTCAGTAAACTCCATCTGACCATTTTCGATGTTGTGTCTGGCTGTCAGGTGGGCTGGGACACCCTCCACGAGGAGTTCTCCAGGCTCCTGCTGGGCAAGGGGGCCCCCATGAGCAGCCGGCGGGGCAAGGTGGGAACGGAGGACGACATCTTCAACAAGCTCAAGATGAGCGTCATCGACACCTGCAAGACCAAGCACCAGTGGGAGAGCAAGGCCGAGGACAGTCTGGTTAGTTGGGTAATCGTATCATGAATGTTTCCCCCCCCCCCCCCCCCCCCCCCCCCCCGGAGTGTGGCTGCTGCCCACGTGGCGGGGTAGTCAACAAGAACAAAAAAAATCAACCGGTCACACACGTAATGTACTCATCCGTAGCTGATGCACTTGTACCATAGTGTTTATAATAATAAACGGATATTTATATAGCGCTTTTTATCGAACACAAAACGCTTTACAATCGGCATTGAGACACAGACACATACACACTCACTCTCTCTCTCTCTCTCTCTCTCTCTCTCTCTCTCTCTCTCTCTCTCTCTCACACACACACAACACAACACAACACAACACAACACAACACAACACAACACAACACAACACACAACGCAACGCAACGCAACGCAACGCAACGCAACGCAACGCAACGCAACGCAACGCAACGCAACGCAACGCAACGCAACGCAACGCAACGCAACGCACACGCAACACACACACCACACCACACCACACCACACCACACCACACCACACCACACACACACACCTGCTCGGAAAGAGCGGCCATTGGGATGATCCCTGGAGTCTTTTAGCTAGGGTATGTCAACAACAACATATGAATATTTACTGTATTGTTAGGACCATTAGGCGCTTGTGTGAATAAGACGAATCCGGCGATTTTCAAGAAAAATACGGGGGGGAATTTGAAGAAAAAGGCGCCCTTGTTTATAAGGCGATACGAGCCTAACAAAACTTAAGTAAAAAATTGAAGCCCGTACATGTTTGGTAGACACTTGCCGACTGCCATTACTGTGGTTATAAACGAGAGTACGCTCCCCTTTCAAATCGGCTCAAGTTTCGTTTGCGTGCAATGTTCTGTTGTGTGTGCAATTTTCTTTGCAAAAAAACCCTGCAAGAATCATGGCATGTTAAGGTCTGCAGCGATAATTGTATTGTGTGACGAGGGTTGTGGCATCTGCTGGACGGTATCTCAGACGATAACAAGGATTTTGCCGTGAGTATCCGTCGTATCGGCGACTCGTGAACACTTTTCGATGTCTAGTGTGCGGTGCACGGCAATCTTTGCCTCCCTCTTCTCATGTTTTTGTCCACAAATAGGGTGCCCTCACATTTGAACCCTTTCAACACCGATGTCGCATTTTAGCACCACACTGATTTAACACCCATGCTACTAAAAGGCATACAAGTTGGATCAGTTATCCAATATCCTTATGTTGTTAGCTTTGGGAGATAAAGAAATGATTTATTTGATGCATGTCATTGCATGGGGGATTCACAGTACTGCAGATGCCAACTTTTCGTTACCTAGGTAAGTTTGACATAACTTTGGCTGAAAAATGGCTGTTGGTGAAAGGGTTAGGTGCATATATGTCAAATTCTGAGAGAGAAAAAAGCATCGCCTTATAGTCAGAAAATTTCGGTATGTGTTTTCCTCTTCGAGATGTATGCCTGAATTCAGTGTTTCTGCTATGGCACCTGCCTGCAGATCAGGCTTTTAAGCAAAAATTTAGGAGTATTAGATTGTCATTTTCATTTTAGATTGTCATGTTGTGATTTTGTCTGCCTGTTATTATTATGCCTTATCTTTGTACTTTATTTACTTCAGCGAGAACCTGTCAAATCCCCCCACCCCACAGTGATGTTGCCCCTGTACCCTGCTAAGATCTTGGTGACCTAGACTCCTGCTTTTCAGGTTTTTGAGGATTTTGTACAGTAGTGTCCATGTAAGGGAGTTATTATGCGCAAAATGCAGTAAACGGAAGTTTTTAATTTTTACCAAATTGAGATCCTTAACTAATAATACTAAATTTTGATTCCTTTGAAAGAGATGTGCTTGTAAAAAGAACAATGATATCGTCAGTGAAATTCAAAAACCTTGTATCTCAATTTTAGTAGTTTTGAGAAAAATGAAAAAAACACTTTTTTTTAAAAATTAACCACGTTGACCATAATTGATTAACTATGATGAATATGTTGTTCAAGACATTGAGAGTTTAGTCCTGCATTTCGTTAAAATTACTTAAAACATTTTTTTAGACTTGAAAAGAACGAAGATACAAGGTTTTTGTCCTGAATTTCGGACTTACGAGTTTTTCTTCTATTTTCACAACCTCATTTACCCCAGATAGAAAGTCGTTAGAGATACGAGCTTTTGGAGGAAGGTGGCAGGAAAAATGAGAGAGCTGACTAACTAAAAAAAAAAAAAAATCGAGATACGAGGTTTTTGAATTTCACCGACGATATGTTGTTATGCTGTGTTTGCAGCGTGTAAAAGAGTTGAAGTACGGTGAGTGGTTGTGCGATGTGTGCAGCGTGTGATCCAGTTGAACATTCTGGAGGACCGCTCTGTGACAGACAAGACGCAGTGGGACACAGCCATCAGGTTTATGGAGGAGACGCTACGCCAGAAACTACAACAGAGTTAGTACTGTATATCTATTCTAACCATACTGACCAACACTCAAAACAATTAGCATAAAACATCATCAGTTGGAAACCAAATGCCACAGCACATAAAAACGAAAGTAGCAAAGGACCGCTACTCCGCTTACCGGGAAGCCCGGTTACTCCCCTTAGCTTCCGGTCATGCGGTTCCTTTGACCTGCCCAATCACTTTTTCATTTTCCACTGATGTGGTAACATCTCCTTTTGGAAGCCATTTGCCTTTTCTTCAATTTTATTTGGTGGGTTCGTTCCTAACCTTTACCTTGTTAGTTCATTTGTGCTTTTGCTTGAACGACTTTCTTTTCTTTGCTCTTCTGGGCTGTACAGTGGCATTGCTCCCACGCCGCTCATTCCGAATCCCAATTCACAGCCACACCCCGGCTTGTTCAGGTCACAGAATCTGAGACCAGCAGTTCAAGGGGAGCGAATCTATGTTAGGCCGTCAGGAGGCAACCAACCGAGGAGACACTGCACTGCTGCTGAGTCACTTCGGTGGAGTTCAGTGGAGCCTGTTCAGGACAACACCTACTAAGCCCCCTACTTACGACACTGTTCTCTTAGTCGCGGAGCCAGCGTGAGTGAGGTCCTCCCCCGAGGGCGCCACCACGACCGTCCACCGACAGCTCCCCAGAACACACTGATCCCTTTGACTTTGACCCGAACGCACAAAGGCATAGACCGGATTGGAAACCGAAACTGAGGTCACCATGAGAGCAGGGCATGCAAAGCAGAAAAACACTAAGGCTGAGTACACACATAAGCGGATGTTTCATGCGGAAACCCGTGCGCAATCCATAAATAAGTGAAACAAAGAAGGGAAAATATTTGCGCACATGTCCAAATTTCTCCTATGTGCGCATACTTTTATCCTTCTTTCTTCCGCTTATTTAGGGTTTTCCATACGGAACTTTCGCGTGTAATGTGAACCCGGCCTTAGCGTTTAGACCGTAAAGTCTTAGTGGAGAGTGAGCGAGCGGAAAACTTTCCATTACGGCCAGGAAAAATCCAAGGTTTGTTGCTATCAAGGCGACTATTCTGTCACTATCACAGCAACAGAATATAGTCAGCAGTTGTTGTCGTACCCTGGCTAAAAGACTCCTGGGATCATCCCAACAGCCGAAGCACTTGAACACTATGGTACAAATGCACCAGCTAGGGACGAACGAGAGCATTACGCGTGTGACCGGTTTGATTACCACCGCCACGTGGGCAGCCACACTTCGGCTTCGGAGGGTTTGGAGACTTGATGTTATGCTAGGAGCTTGTCACGGCTAAAGACAATCCCCGCATAACTGTGCAGAGCATAACAACATTTTTATGTAGCCTTGGTGTTCTAGCCTATGTCGATTGGTCTGACACAGCCTTAACCCAGGGCGAGATAGTCTGCAGTGACTGTGGTCGCTATATGGAAGGAAGGAAGGAAAGCATACGTGTTAGCTCTGAGCCACTCTTCACTTCAAAGTATATATTGGTGTGTGTGTGTGTGCGGTGTAGCGGAGGACCAGCTGCAGCAGATGACGGGGCCGGGGGCCTGGGACCAGTGGGTGCACTGGAAGGCCTGCAACGAGGACCACCGCAACAGATCCGCCGCCAAGACAGAGCTGGAGAAGGTGCTCACCTCCACCCCGGTCAGTGTGTGTCAAGTCAAGTCAAGTCAAGTCAAAATCATCTAAGCATGAGAAATGGCGCGTCGGAGAAAAGAGGATGTTCTTATGCATGCGTGAACTGAAGGCACTTCCACTTAGTGGAGTTGTCTTTCTTAGTATTCTTTTGTATCAATGACGGCATGTAGCAAATCGCTTCGGATATTGCACGAGTCAGTCATGGTAAGTATGTTTATTAAACGTAATTTTAGAATAAAAATGTCCTTTATTGAGGGTTAAAGAATAAGCTGATAACACTTTTAAAAAAAATCCTGCCCTCTGTTGTGTGTATGTGTGTGTTTGCGCATGCATTTAATAAACATGTTTTTCACAGTTCACATTTGATAAATGTAGTGGGCAGTGGGTGGATGCCTCGTCAGTCGTGCCTCCATTCGGGGAGCTGGCCGACCCTGCCTCCTCCACGAGTCTCTCCCCGTGGGGATACCTGGGGGGGGGGGGGGGGGGGGGGGGGGGGGGGGGGGGGGGGGGGGGGGGGGGGTCTCGTAAAAATAGTTCCTCCACCTTCTGGAAGTTCTGTGCTTGTATCTTCCTCTATTCTGACACTATCTTTGAAATTGTGGTCTAAGGGAGTAAAGCGAGTATAGAAGTGACCAAGGTATGGTGTGCACACAGATTTACTTCCCTTGCAGCAAATGCAGCAAATTGACAGCTATCTATTAATTCCGGACATATATGGCCGGAACGACTTGAAAAATCAGCCAAAGAATGGTCTCAATATGAAGGGGTGAAAATCGGTGACATTATTTTGGGGGTCACTTCTTAGAGGGGAATCTTAATAGGGTAGGTCTTAATAGGGAGGTTCTACTGTAATAATAAAACCATTGGAACCGATTAGCCGTCAAGATGGAGCTTGAGAAAGTGCTTAGCTCTGCCCCGGTCAGTGTTTGTGTGTGTGTGTGATTGAGATTTTGCTTTTGCTGTTTTCCATTGTGAAGTCCTTTGAAATTGGCTTTGGTGTGTGAAAATCGTGAAATGGTTTGTGAAAAAGTCATAAAAGCGCCTAAAAAAGGTTATCGATGCCATAAATTTTGTTTTGTTTCCTTCTAGGATTGATAAAGAAGCAATTTAGTTTGGCTTATTTTCCGATGTCTGCAGTTTGACGATCTTGTTCCGTCTAGCAGACGTCCTCGATGTGTTGACAGTTACTTGCCTTCACTATTATCCAGGCCTTTTGGTTTGATCGGTGCAACTTGAGTAATTGTCATCATAGCATGTCGTCCGCAGTTCGACGATCTTGTTCCGTCTAGCAGACGTCTTCGATTTGTTGACAGTTACTTGCCTTCACTATATCCGGATCTTTTGCCTACAAGGGTGCAACTTGAGTGATTGTGATTGAAGCAATCGTCATCATAGCATGTCGTCCGCAGTTCGACGATCTTGTTCCGTCTAGCAGACGTCCTCGATGTGTTGACAGTTACTTGCCTTCACTATATCCGGGTCTTTTGGTTTGATCGGTGCAACTTGAGTAATTGTGATTGAAGCAATTGTCATCATAGCTTGTCGTGAGACATCTTTGAAAATTAAAGAGGGTAAAGAGTCTTTGAAAAGGTCTTTGAAAGTTTGTGAATGTTGGTATGTGTACCAACCCTGAATTGAAGAAAAGTCAGGAGGCTTGAAGTAGTGAGTGAGTCACACTTTCCTCCCTTCTCATCAAAAACTTCCCTCTTTTGTTTTAACTTTCACCTGTACTTTGATGCCTGCCTGTGTTGCATTATTAGTTAGTCTGTTATAGTCCCGTCAACAGCTGTGGTTATCTCAGGACTGTCACCGTGTAAAGTTTGACCACGTATAACAAAACACACATCAGTGATTCTTAACAACGTCCAAAAACCTGAAATTTATAAAAAAAATAAACAGTACAATTCACGACATGGCGTCTTCATCATTGTACCCTATAGCTCATAATTTCACAGTGCTGGAAACGTTGAGCCACTCTACTCTACTTATCGGATACAGGTTAAAAACACAGTAAAAAAGGATAACAAACACATCCTTAGTAGTAAAAAATAAAAAATAAAAAAGGCCATATAGGCAAATATGCACTGCAGAATGGGCAACATGTGCCCACTCAAGTGCGTAAGGTCTCACGCATGAAAGCCAGTGAACAATAAAAAAAAAACACCTTGGCATGCCATAAATTGTAAATGAGGATGGAGAGAATGAAAAATGGGGATGAGGGGCTACTCTTAGTTTAAAGCTCCCCCACCACGACAAGGTGGAAGCCTGTGGGGGATGTTGCATTATATCAGTAACAATGTGTTGACTGCACAGGACCACAAACTTCACCTGGCGGCCGATGAGTTGACGGCTGTTCGCAAGAACCTGCAGAACCAGGGCTACGAAGTGGACGCCGAATATGTGAGTGCTCTTTCATTCTTAATTGCAAAATAGCGTAGAGAGAGTGAGTGAAATGTTTTATTACCAGCCGCGAACGAAGAGAGTGAAGCTGGTAATGTTTTCAGAGAATTCAGTTCCTATCTATTTTTTTTTTTTTTGCTGTTCCATCTTCTGGGTCATACAGTGACGTTGCTCCCACGCCGCTCATTCTGAATCCCAATTCACAGCTACACCCCGGCTTGTTCAGGTCGCAGAATCCGAGACCAGCAGTCCAAGCGAATCTATGTTAGGACGTCAGGAGGCAACCAACCGAGGAGACACTGCACTGCTGCTGAGTCACTTCGGTGGAGTTCAGCAGAGCCTGTTCAGGACACCACCTACTAAGCCCCCTACTGACGACACTGTTCTCTTAGTTGTAGAGCCAGCGTGAGGGAGGTCCTCCTCCGAGGGCGCCACCATGACTGTCCACCGACAGCTCCCCAGAACACACTGATCCTCATGACTGACCCGAACGCACCAAGGCATAGACTGGATTGGAAACCGAAACTCTCTCTCTCTCCTCTCTCTCTCTCTCAGCTGGGGGAAGCTCTATGTTGAAGGAGGTGGGGGTGGAGAAGTTGGTGCTATTTCTACCTCCTCTCTCACTCTCTCTCTCTCTCTCTCTCTCTCTCTCTCTCTCTCTCTCTCTCCTCTCTCTCTCTCAGCTGGGGGAAGCTCTATGTTGAAGGAGGTGGGGGTGGAGAAGTTGGCGCTATTTCTACCTCCTCTCTCACTCTCTCTCTCCTCTCTCTCTCTCAGCTGGGGGAAGCTCTATGTTGAAGGAGGTGGGGGTGGAGAAGTTGGCGCTATTTCTACCTCCTCTCTCACTCTCTGTCTCTCTCTCTCTCTCTCTCAATCTCTCTCTCTCTCTCACTCTCTCTCTCTCTCTCTCTCAGCTGGGGGAAGCTCTATGTTGAAGGAGGTGGGGGTGGAGAAGTTGGCGCTATTTCTACCTCCTCTCTCTCTCTCTCTCTCTCTCTCTCTCTCTCTCAGCTGGGGGAAGCTCTATGTTGAAAGAGGTGGGGGTGGAGAAGTTGGCGCTATTTCTACCTCCTCTCTCTCTCTCTCTCTCACAGCTGGGAGAAGCTCTAAGTTGAAGGAGGTGGGGGTGGAGAAGTTGGCGCTATTTCTACCTCCTCTCTCTCTCTCTCTCTCACAGCTGGGAGAAGCTCTAAGTTGAAGGAGGTGGGGGTGGAGAAGTTGGTGCTATTTCTACCTCCTCTCTCTCTCTCTCTCTCTCTCTCTCTCACAGCTGGGAGAAGCTCTAAGTTGAAGGAGGTGGGGGTGGAGAAGTTGGCGCTATTTCTACCTCCTCTCTCTCTCTCTCTCTCTCTCTCTCTCACAGCTGGGAGAAGCTCTAAGTTGAAGGAGGTGGGGGTGGAGAAGTTGGTGCTATTTCTACCTCCTCTCTCTCTCTCTCTCTCTCTCACAGCTGGGAGAAGCTCTATGTTGAAGGAGGTGGGGGTGGAGAAGTTGGCGCTATTTCTACCTCCTCTCTCTCTCTCTCTCTCTCTCTCTCACAGCTGGGGGAAGCTCTAAGTTGAAGGAGGTGGGGGTGGAGAAGTTGGTGATATTTCTACCTCCCCCCTCTCTCTCTCTCTCTCTCTCCCCCCCTTTCTCTCTCTCTCTCCCTCCCTCCTCCCTCTCTATCTCTTCCCTCCCTCCCTCCCTCTCTCTGTCTGTCTGTCTCTCCCCCTCCCTCCCCCCCCCCCTCTCTCTCCCTCTCTCTCTCTCTGAGCATTCTCACGGTGCACTGCACTGCCTGTGTGGCGTTTTCTTTTTGTCGCGGTCAGATCCGGGAGACGTGGTACTACGTGTTCCGGCAGAACTTTTTCCGGCGGGCCCTGCAGCAGGCCCAGCAGTGCAAGAAGGGATTCTACTACTACCAGCGGGGCTTCCAGGACACGGGGGTGAGGCGGGCACTTCCCATGGTTTTTGCAGGGATGTGAGAGTTACGCGTCAAAGCGTAAATGCAAAAAACGTACAGAGAGAGAGAGAGAGAAGATGGTACAGGTTGTCCAGACCTGTTTACCCATAAGATTTCGCCATATTGTGTACACATATTTGACAAAAATATGATAAATATGGTACATGGGACAAAAATATGGTGAAAAAAAAGAAAAGAAAACTGTATTGCCTGATTCAGGAAACGGGTGCGCTCTGTGTGTGTGTGTTGTAAATTTAGATGGATGATACTTTTGACACAGTATTTCAACAATTGTTACAGTGCATGGGAAAAACAGACATAATGGAATTCTAGCATAAATTGAGATTTTAATTTTTCATGGTGGAGCAAAGAGTCCTTGTTAATACACAGAAAACCGAATTGAGTTATCGTGTCCAGTTTTGATTTATAATTATTTGAAGTTTGGCATTCGAAATAGATCATTTGCAGAAATCAGGCATTGTTTTTATTGACTTGATTTAGAAAACAATCAAACAAACAAAGAAATCAATCACAATTGTCTTTCATGTTGTGGATACTGATAGAAAACATAAAACTACACACAAATATGCCCTAAATAGAAAATTTATATTTTGGGGATTGTTGACTATTTTTGGCTTTGGCTCAAAACATTCTGAGCGACTTATGTAGGTTTTTCCCATGCACCATCACAGTTTATAAAAATGTTTGCGCTCCGTTGTGGAAACTTTCCTGTTGGAGTACTCCTATTTTGTGAAAAATACACTTATTTTGGATATCGAATACTTGAAGCCCAATTTCAGGGTAAACGGGTCTGGTTGTCAAATTTGGTAGACTTTATTCTCACGCACACGGTGAAAACGAAAGAAGTTTGTAATTGTAGCACATGAGTACATTCCCTTGACTGAATTTCGTAAGTTTCTCTGAGGTTGGCCAGTTACGTCCAGTGGCAATGCGTCATGTTAATCAACAGTGCATGGGTGCAACTTTTCCTGGTATGGCTCCAACCCACCTGCGTGCGCATCTCGACCCTTCCAACGGAAGTGTCGCCATCTTAGTCCTTATTTGTGTGTAAACAAAGTGTATCTAAATGTGTAAAGAAAACATCCAGATGTTATAAATACAGTTTAGATAAGTTTCGATTTGGAACAGCCAAATGCGCAGCATCGGTCTGGCATTTTTCAAAAAAAGGTAAGGACTAAGATGGCGGTCTCCCATAATATGGCACTCCTTGTGGCCAGATATGACGACACGTGGGTACCAGCAATACAATGATTTCCTGTTTTTGAATTTTACCAGAAAAGGAATTTCCTTTTTTTAAAATTTATTTGTCAAACAAAATCTTTGTGTGTCTACTGTATTTTTCAGGCCCTTTCACCCCTGTTTTTTGTTGTTGAAAAACAACGTCAGTGTAGGCTCGAATTTGTTCCAGAAAATAAAATCGGTTGTGTTTCCGAGAAAATGGTTTTCCGCGGCCTGTTCTGGTAGATCGAAAATCCCTGAAGTTGTATGACATTTGAAACTGTCGAAATGCATGGTTAGTAGTGACATGCTGGTGTGTCTGTTGGCAGTTAAATTGTCACTAATGTCATGTCAGTATCAAGTATGTCTGTGAAAAATTGGACTGTCAGTAGGTCTGTTGACAGTTGGGTTGTCAGTAATGTCATGCCGCTGTGTGTGTGTCGACAGTTGGACTGTCATGACGTGGTGCTGTTCTGGCGACTTCAGCGCATGCTGCACGTGACGAGCAACGCCCTGCGTCAACAGGTGGTCAACAACGAAGGTACTTTTTTTTCGCAGTCACACCGTGTGCATTTTGATCACTATTTTCTTGTTCTCCCTCTATTTTAAGTTAATGATTTCTGTTAAGGACTACCTTAGTTCGTGCATATTGTGTTTCTCTCTCACTCGATTTTGTCCTCTTTTCTTTTTTATTATCAATGTTCACCTGTACCTGTAAAAGTTTTGTGTAATGTCATTTCCTTTCATTCATTCCTGAAGAAAAAAGCGCTGGGTTTTGAAAGCATGAAAAAATGGTTTCAATATGTGTACTTTGAGATACAATATTTTCTTTTTCTTTTCCCTATCTTATTCAGAATTTTTTTTTTTCCTGTCCTGTTTTTTCTTTTCTCTTGCTATTATTTCTCCTTCTCCAGACTTTTCCCCTTGGCCTCCGCTGTTGACAGTTGTGAATAAATGAATGAGGAAATATGAAATAGTGAGGCTAAGAGAGAGGATATAGTGAAATGAATAAGGAGAAGGAACTTCTCATAATTAACTCCCTTTTTACCAAAGTTATTTATGGCACCTATTCGCCTAGCAAAGTGAAAGTAGCTGCCACAACAATACAGACCCAAGTTCATCCTTGGGTCAAGTTCTAGGGTCTGTATTGTTGTGGCAGCTTCTTTCACCTTGCTAGGCGAATAGGTGCCATAAATAACTGGTATAAAGGGAGTTAATTATGAGAAGTTCCTTCCCCTTATTTCAAATGAATGAGGCTTTACACTACTTCTCGGCGACACGAAAGGGCAATAAGTTTAGGGCTGAGTTGACCATGCCACCTAGTGCACAGTACACTAATTCCCCTCATTCTAGCTCCTTTCAGTTTTCCACAGAGAGCTATTTGTTTCAAGTTATTTCTTTTAACAGAGGCAAATATTCTTATTGATTTTAGTTAGGGATAGGAAAAGACCTTACAAGTGGTATGCCACCATGCTGGTGATGAGTGTTAACAAAAGGCATGAACTGAAAGGAGCTGAGAAAAGCTACTGTGAGTGACGAGTCAGGGGCAGATAATTTTCTGTGGCGATATACTACTACTTTGTGACAGGCAAGGGCGATAATCTTATGTCAGTGCACGAGACAGGGGCAGAGAGTTTTCAGTATAAAGCCTCATTGGAGTTATCATGCTTACACAGAAGCATGCACACAACATGTGGGTGTACAGACACATGGATGGATGGATGCATGCCTGCTGAACAGACGGACAGACAAATATATGTGCATGTGCCCACATATGTGTGCATTTTGTGTGTGTGTTGTGTGTAATATGCATCATGTGTGTGTGTGGAGGTGTGATATGTATTTTGTATAAGTACATGTGTTCATGCCCATGTGTTCGGGTGCACTAGTGTGTGTGTGTGTGTGAGCATGCAGGGCTCCCAATCGTCCCGCAAAACAAGGGGTCCCAGGGACTCCTTCACTTACAGTATAGAGGGTCCTAGAGGCGGGATAGAGGGTCCCAGTGGCATAGCAAATGCTAA
>CM065698.1:22882345-22927345 GCA_017654935.2 Phymorhynchus buccinoides
TTCAATGATTTTGATATTTTTTTTAATTAACACGGGTGTTCAGTGGATTTTTACGGCGATTCACGGGTCGAACATGCTGAACACAACCGCAAAAGAGCTGCGGGGATCAAAGAAAAAAAAAACTGGGCCACCGACACACACACATCTGACCGCTGCTAGGGGACCTGCGTTAATATTCACAGTCTCCCCTCTGGCCCTTCCAAACAGTTTACTCCTGCACAGTGGTAACTGAACTACAGTGACCTCTACAGAATGTTCGGATTGGCAAGTGGTACTTTGTCACTGGTTTCGTGTGGGAGTTATGCTAATTCAATTGTCAAAAGATCCTCTTTCCATCAAGTTCCTCGGCTTCGACTGTGTGGTGTTTTTTTGGCAGACATCAGGCATACGACATGTGCGTCATTCTAAAATGTGTAATTTAATTTGTCTCCATTTTTGCAGTTTTTTGTCATTTGTGCCACTGCCCTCCTACTATTTTTCTTTAAAAATGTTTCAATTCCGCTGACTTTCACACCTGCGGTTTCAATTTTTCCAACGCCATTGTTCCTGTTTGCCTATGGCTTTGACCCGAGAAGTGAGGTAACCCCCTCTAATTTCCACGAAGTGCTCTTCCCTAGTGTTTTTTCTCTCCGAAAATCGTCTACTGAAGAATTATCCTGCAAAATCCCTTTCCAACTGAGGTGGCGACTAAAAGGAAGAAGGATGAAGACCAAAAGGGTTGGCATGTTTCTTTTTCCTTTTTTTTTAAAGCAAAGTTCTGTTGATCCTCCCCAACAGCATCATTTTTCTCTCCCTTCCAACAATTCCCCTCACTATGCTCCAGCACAAAGATAACAGTTCTAAGTTTGCAAAAACCTACAACATGTCCATGAATTCCTTCCTGTTCAGGGCTTCCCCAATCGTCCCCCCAAACAAGGTGTCCCCCCCAGGGACTCCTTCTTCACTTACAGTATAGAGGGTCCTATAGGCGGGATAGAGGGTCCCAGTGGCGTTGTGAATGCTAAAAATAATTTTTCTAATGTATCCCTGGGACCCCCTGGATATTCTTTTATAGGGTCCTTTAGAATTCTAGTACTTCGAATCATAGACCCCCAAATTTAAGATGGGGGTCCCTGGGAGCCCTGAGGTTGTCCCTGTAAAATATTTTATCACCAAAAGTCCACTTGACAAGAAACGAACTGAAAAACAGGGACGCTGCTTTTAATCGCTGACCCCCTCTCTCTCTGGCCCAAATTTGACGGAAGGTAATTCATTCACACACAGCAGTACTCAGTCTTTTTTTCTTTCTTCTTCCATCTTCATCTTTAAAAATTTTCCCAGATACAGGGCTCCCAATCGTCCTGCAAAAAAAAGGGGTCCCAGGGACTCCTTCACATACTAGTAGAGAGGGTCCTAAAGGCGGGAATGGATGGTCCCCCAGTTTGGGGCCATTGCGAATGCTTAAAAAAGATTTTTATAGTGCATCCCTGGCCGACCCCTGTGCATTCTTTTAGCAGGGTCCTTTAGAAATTGTTTTAGTAACATTCAATAGACCCCCAGAATGGGAGTCCCCTGAGAGCCCCGAGATCATAACTTATCTCTATTAAGACTAGCAACTTAAGGTTCCCTTTCGAGCGTTCTTTTTCATTTCCACTTTTTTCCACATACTACAAACCAACAAGTAAAAAACCTCACTTCTGTCCCCCAGTTCACGGATGTTGAGGGAAGGGTTATTCTTCCCACTCTGTTTTTCCAGGTTTTTTGAATCGCGTGGCTGGAATTGAACACAGAACATGATAAGTATCAAACGTTATCCCTCATAGTTCCCCCACCCCCCGTGGGGATACCGGGAGGGGGGTCTTTTTGTACAAATAGTTTGTTTTTTTCCCCCCCACCTTCCTGGAAGTAGTTCTGTGCTTGTAGCTTCCTCTTATAATATATGTCATTCTCTTTGACTCTGCCCTTTTCCCTTTTGATTTCTGTCCATCTACTATCTTTCTACCCTACCGGTCCATTCTTCTGCATGCCTTTTTTTCTCTATATAAATTCTTACAAAGATTTCTTCAGCCGAATTCGGACTTGCTGGGCCTAACTATTTTCCTTAGTTAGGCGCATAACGGCAGAATGAACGCATTCTTACGACTTCCATGGAGAATGACAGGAAACTGTCCTGAGCGAACGAAGAAGAATCTCATAGTTCTCTTGGTTTTTTGTTGTTGTTGTTGCTGTTTTTGTTTCTTCTTTGTTTTTTCTTAGGTGTGTGTTCTTGTTTGTTTGTAAGAAGAAAACGACCTGTCTGTGATTAAGTTTTCATCAGAATAATCACAATCAACTGTTTCAATTGTGACAAAAGCAGCGACCAGCATGTGTTTCATCATAACATCAGGATTAAAAGTGCTTCTGTTTTTTTGTTCAGAGTCACAAAAGTTGCTAAAGACACAACCTGGGGGGAGACGCGACGCATGATTATAGTCCCGTGTTTTTTTTTTTTTTTTGTCTTTTTCTGGGTGGCGAGTGTGACCCCACATACAAAGTTGTCCCCAACTTCAAATTGAGGCCTGCTTCTTTAAAAAATGTTTTCGTTTTCAATTTTGGGAACATTAGTAAATTGGAGTCAACCTGTCAAAAAAACAAGATTCCCTACCAGCTTTATAAGAGGGAAAACACGTGGAAACCCATGATTTTGAAACACATGATCTGGTGGGTCCTTTGACTGGGTAACTCCTCCGGAAACTGGGTCATTGTGACCCCCTATCCTATTTATTAAACAATAAAAAATCAAAATCACAACAATGAGATATCATTCATTTGTTGTTATTCCCCCCAGCTTCTAAATAGTTGTAAGAATGCATATAAAAATGTTTTCTTTTTTAGCTTGTGCATTTACCAACATGAGTGTTTAATAAACATTTTTTTGTTCTTTGAAAAATGGGCATTTTGGGTGCTTAGTTTTGTTGAACATGCCCAACAGTCTTGCCATAAGGTTTCTCTATGTTTTTCAGAAACCACAAAAGGATTCTGCACAACATATGCATGCACACCCAAGATGAGTAGTAGTCCTTCCTTTATAGTAACAATTTTGTGGATTTTACCAAAAATTGTTGTTTTAAAATAACATTTTAAATACCAGGTAGCGCTGACAACATGTGGTGTCCTCAAATATAATAAAAAATAATGCAGATTTTTTTTGCCTCAACAATCTCTAAGACCCATTTTTTCCTATTTAGTTATCAAAAAACATATTTTTGACAATGTATGTGCATGAACAGTAAATATAATTGTTAAATAGATTTTTTACAATTTTTTAAAAATCTTTGGTCATTGTGGTGTCCACAAAATGCGTTGTCAGCGCTACCTACATAATTAAAATTTTCACCTAGGGACTTCTTCTGCCCAAGTCAAAAGTTTACTACTTTCAAACAACTACTAAAGATCATTATTCATACAAAATTTCAAATGTGTGGGATGTTTTGATTGGTCAAGAGAGCACAAAAACAGTATGGTGTCCACCCCTAAAAGGCCCGTTGTCAGCGCTACCTGGCCACTGAATGGGCCTTCTATGTGTAGAATAGCTTGTTCACAGTTAAGTTCTTAACCATAAGGCCAAATTTGCCAATACAATACACATTTATTCTTGTAGCAGACATATATCTTTCAATTCACAAGAAATTTAATTCATACAATTTTCTTTTAGTGGATGGATGACAATGGCGTCCTTGTTGTTGTCTGTGTTGCCCACAATTTTTTTTCTCAAATTTAAATCTAGTCTTTCTTTTTTTTTTTATCATTGAATACATATAAAAGTCTTCATTTCAAAGTAAATCTGTAAGTTAAAAGTGATAAATGCACCGTAAAGTCTGTTTAAGTAGGTGAAATCATGTAATGATAATGGAGGACACCATGTTGTCAGCGCTACCAGTTGGTGTCCCTGTTGTCAGCGCTACCCAGAAATTAATTTTTGTTATTAAGCTCTTTATATTTTACTTTTTTTTTCTATCATTGAAAACACATGTTCTTCATTTCAAGGTAATCTGTAAGTTAAAAGTGATAAATGCACCATAAAGTCTGTTTTAAGTAGGTAAAATTATGTAATGTAGGACACCATGTTGTCAGCGCTACCAGTTGGCGTCCCTGTTGTCAGCGCTACCCAGAATTTTTTGAATTTTTATTAAGCTCTTTATATTGTAAATTACCGTATCTATGGGTTATTCCTGGTGGTAATGAAACTATTCTAACACATCCGCTATGAAAAATTGTCATTTTGAGTGGTGAGACATTATATAACGACATTTTGATATGAACCATGGTAATGTGCATATATGACACAAACCAACACTAGTATTTTAACACATTTCTTTTGTATTATTTTGCAAATGAAACCATTTGTAAGTCTTTATTTCAAGAAAGTCTGCCATGTTAAAGTGATAAATGCACCATAAAGTCTATTTAAGTGGGTAAAATTATATAATGGAGGACACCATGTTGTCAGCGCTACCAGATGGTGTCCTGTTGTCAGCACTACCCAGAAATTTATTTGTTAAAATTTAACACTTATTTTTTAATTGTCAAATTAATGGAATATCAGAGATAATAATGAAACTATTCTAACACATTTGAAATAAAATAAATGGCATTTTGAGTGGCACGACATTATATAACAAAAAAATAAAACAATCAATTATGGTAAGATCCAAAGACGGTATAAACCAACACCAATATTAAACTTTTCAAAAAAAAAGTTTTTAATGAAATCATTCATAACTCTTTATTTCAAGACAGTCTGTTATTCTAAAGAGATAAATTCATCATAAAGTTTATTTAAGTTGATGAAATTATGTAATGAAGGACACCGTGTTGTCAGCGCTACCAGCTCTGGACGTATATATATAAAGTAATAAAACCCAGCAACGATAGCCTTGACTGATTTTGTTTTCATTTCATAAGAAAGTCGATTCATAAAGCTACTCTATGCATGCATTTTCTGTTCAATTTGCCCAATTTTATTTTTTGGCTTCTATGTCACATATTGGACCAGTTTTCAGGAGAGAGACCCAACTGCAAGTGTTCACTACCCTGACAGTATCAACTGGGTCTTTTTTCTTCGTAACAGAAGCATCATCAACATGACTTATAAATCACAGGCATCAGAATTGTCAGAGGATTTGCAAACTTCAGAGGATTATGAATGGCTGACAGAGGATTGGCTTCTGCAGGCAGAGGTTTAGCCTTTTTTTGCAGTGTGTAAACGTAACCGTCAAAAGGCATTTTACAACGATTTCTTTCAGAATCTTTTTTTTTGCCCCATGTTGGGAACCAATTTCAGTGTTGACCTTCCAGTTGGTAGGATCTTGATGGCCCATGCACCGCGACTTTCAGAGGATTGGACTCCAGACAATTCCGATGCCAGGAATCAACAGACTTCTGTTTGTATTAACAAAATCCTCAACAACATTAACTCATTCGCATCGCAACGATTTTGAATTATTAAAAAAAAATCACAAATCACTTCAGCACACAAGCAAAACATACATAAACAAAAGGATAAATGAAAGAAGATTACAGGTTTTTACTTCAGGTTTAGACATAGGGAAGTGCTAGGTCAGACTTTTTTTTATATATAGAGACTTTACATAGAAAAACTCTACGCCGATTGGTTTCCCCACAACAAACCACTACAAAAGCAAAGTAAGAGGCAACATTGTGGTCTTAGGGAGCGAAACGAGTGTAGAAGTGACCAAGGTATGGTGTGCACACAGATTTACTTCCCTTGAAGCAAATGCATCAAATTGACAGCTATCTATTAATTCCGGACATGAGTTAACACACAATAACAGCAGCTATACTTACGCAGTCCACAGAAAAGGACAGACTGACCTTTGAAAGCGTCGGCCTGCTGCTCCACAGACTCCCTGACCATCTTCCAGAAGGTTTCCGACACCGCCATGCTCAGGTTCTGAGTGGTCATCTGACTGGGCTTCAGCACCCCATCTCTGTGCACACACCATCAGTAGCTTCACAATAAAACACATTGTTTTACTTTCTTTTCTCAATCAATTTGGCTACGATGATGAAGCCATAGTTATTTACTGAGCATTACAGACTGTAAGGTGTTTCTTATTATAAGCCCCCAATTTTATACAAAATTCTATGTAACAATAGTTCATTACCATGTTAATAGTTATATTACACAGGACATTTATGTCATTTTAAAACTTCAAGATAAGGTTAGGGGGCCATAGATCAAAGTAGCACTTGGTAAATGAAGGGCAGGAGCTGTGCCGGTCGGGGCTTGCCCCCGGGGACCGCTACGGTAGCCGGATTGGTCTTGCCTGGATATTGCGAAACAAAGGTATATGGTCCATAAACATGCATCCACACACACACACACACAATTGGAGATAGAAGTAAAAATTTTAAAAAAATTAAAATAGGAAGCATTGTCCAACCTCAAGTCACTTAGTCTTTTTAGACGGCGTGACTAAAATATTTGAAGACTGAAGACATTTGCTCTTCCCACATTGGCCTCTTCAGCCACCAGAGAGCTTGAGAATAGAGACCCTATCTTCCCACAGATCCTCGCATGCGAGGGGTATGCCATCATCATCATCATCAGTTATATTATAAGGCACAGGGGTCTCAGTCTGGGGAAAAAAGTATCGCCTTTATAGTCCGTAAAATATGGTAATTACCTTTTCAATTAAGGCTTTACAGCAAAATACTATTGCGGTTGACATTTTATCAGCCCTCCATCGCTCCGAGGAGTGTGATAGTCTGTGCCTGGCTTTGGTTTGTTATTATATAATTTATCAACCACTGCACAGAATCATTTAAACTTTTGAACAATGGTTTATCACATGAAGCTGATTTGCCTTGCAAAGTAATTATAGCCTTGCTAATGTCATCTTTGACAAACATTGCAGGTGCGGGGAAATCTGTGGAGGGCTCGTTTAACTCTTCTAGCACCATGTATTTTTTTACGTTCTTGGTTGTCCGTTGCATCTCAACCGACAAGAGGGAGGTAACCTTTTTTTTCCGAGTGCGCATGCTATGCTTTAACGGCAGAAACAGAGACGAAAGCTCTAAAAACAGACAAACACATGGCAGGGTGCTTGGCAGTGAATGTCTTTGCATTTGGTGGGAGTGTAGAGTGATGTCTTGGGCAAATATATTCGCCCATGGTACTAGAAGAGCTACGTGTTCCTATAATTATTTCTCTATTTTCGAATCCACCGATAACAGGAAAAAAGTGGACTAACTTGAATAGTCGAGATTTTCTGAAGAACTGGTCTTCGTACTCCTTGATGCTGGAGATGCTGTCATTGGTGTTTCCTGCAGCACACACAAACACACGCACAGAATTAAAAGTCGAAGAAGAAGCTACAAATAAAGACAAAGAAAACAGAAAAGGTGAATTTGATCACCAGAACAGAAAGCGAACACTAAGAGCATGCGACATTTTATTGTTGCAAAAATGGTTGAACAAAAGATAAGTGAAACGATACGTGAGGAATGAGGAAAATAATTGCAGAGAAGTAAGTTTTTGGGGTGTTTTTTTGCTGTCCCATCTTCTGCTCCCACACGCCGCTCATTCTGAATCCCAACTCGCAGCCACACCCCAGTTTGTTCAAGTCACAGAATCCGAGACCAGCAGTCCAAGGGGAGCGAATCTATGTTAGGCCGACAGGAGGCAACCAAGGAGACACTGCGCTGCTGCCTGAGTCACTTCGATGGAGTTCAGTGGAGCCTGTTCTGAGCTAACACACGCAGAACACCACATACTAAGCCCCCTACTGACGACAATAATGTCTTAGTCGCTGAGCCAGCGTTGAGTGAGGTCCTCCTACGAGGGCGCCACCATGACCGTTCACCGACAGCTCCCCAGAACACACCGATCCCCATGACTTTTGACCCGAACGCACCTAGGACATAGACTGGATTGGAAATCGAAACTGAGGTCACTATGAGAGCAGGGCATGCAAGGCCACAGAATTTGAGGGTTTTTTCTTTTTGATCATTGGAGACTCTTTGCTTTCTTTTTGATCATTGGCGACTTTTCTTTTAACTTTTTGATGATTTGAGACTTTTTGTTCGTTTTGATGATTGGAGACTCTTTTTTTCTTTTTGATGATTTGAGACTTTTTTCTATTTGATGATTTGACATTTTTCTTTTTGATGATTTGATACTTTTTTCCCTTTTTCTTTTTGACGATTGAGAGAAGTCAGTTGTACGCTCACCTCGCCCAGTAACCACAGCAAAGTATCCCAAAGCCTTCATAGGAAACAGCTGTCCTTCCAGTATTTGCTTGATCTGCGAACACAGCAACAAGAAGCTAAAACATGAGGAAACAGCTTCTTGCATGTGAAGATTAACCCTTTCACCGCCAAATCACGCATTTTTTCACCATAGTGATTTTTAACACCCTATGTCACTAAAAGGCATCAAATTGGGGTCTATTATCCAAAGACCCTATTGTCTTAGTTTTTGGGAAGTAAGGATAGACCTTATTTTATATTATATGTCACAGAAGAATCCCCAATACTGCAGATGGATTTTGTTCTCTACCCAGGTAAATTAAATGGAAATGTTTGGCTAAAATATGGCTGGCGGTGAAAGGGTTAAAACGTCTGTGCTCATTGTCAATGCACTGTCCACACTTTTCCAAGTTGAGATACATCATACTGATGACACTTTTCTTCACAAATGTCCAGTTACATATCATACCCATGAAGCAATAGGTCTTTTGTGCTTGGACTGACAAAAGGAATACTGGACACATAAGGAATTAAGAATTACTCAAGCTACAGAAAGCTGTCTTTTAAAAACAATTAACCCTTTCACCGCCAGCCATATTTCAGCCAAAATATTCCATTGAATGTACCTGGGTATAGAACAATATCCATCTGCAGTATTGGGGATTCTTCTGTGACATATATAAAATAAGGTCTATCCTTACTTCCCAAAACTAAGACAATAGGTTCTTTGGATAATAGACCCCAATTTGATGCCTTTTAGTGACATAGGTGTTAAATCACTGTGGTGCTAAGATGCGACTTTGGTGGTGAAAGGGTTAAACCAACTGACAAAAAGATAAATGTTTAGATTTATTTGACAACATGCTACACATGTCATTTGTATCCAAAAGTGTGCAAAATACCCCCCCAAATCCCACAGATGCCTGTTGAGCAAAATCTAATTCTATTTCTAAGCACAAAGCTGTGTACATATTAGTCATATATATGCGGAGATTCTGTGCGGAAACCCATGTGCAATCCGTAAATAAGTAAAAGAAAGAAGGGAAAAGACTTGCGCACGTGTCAGAATTTCCCCTAATCCGTAAATGTTTACACTTCTTTCTTTCACTTACTTCTGGGTTTCCGTACGGAACTTACGCGTCTAATGTGTACATGACCTTAATGACTATGAAGATTCAATGTTTTTGTCAGAAAGCAAAGGAAATAAATGCACACCTCCCTTGAGCCATGATTTTTCATGAAAGCTGTAGGTTTTTGAGCTTGATTCCCAGTTCACTTTACATAAAGCTAGCTACCCTGCCTCCCTCTATGGGCAACGTACCCTGTCAGGGTTGTAGAGGCTGCTCTCAGCCATGTCCACCTTGGTCAGCACAAAAATGGTGCCCCCCCCACCCCCCAATCCCTCCCTCTATAGGTGACGTACCCTGTCAGGGTTGTAGAGGCTGCTCTCAGCCATGTCCACCTTGGTCAGCACAAAGATGGTGCACCCCCCCCACCCCCAATCCCTCCCTCTGTAGGTGACGTACCCTGTCAGGGTTGTAGAGGCTGCTCTCTGCCATGTCCACCTTGGTCAGCACAAAGATGGTGCCCCCCCCCCCCCCCCCCCAATCCCTCCCTCTATAGGTGACGTACCCTGTCAGGGTTGTAGAGGCTGCTCTCTGCCATGTCCACCTTGGTCAGCACAAAGATGGTGGTGCCCCCCCCCCCCCCCCCCCCCCCCCCCCCCCCCCCCCCCCCCCCCCCCCCCCCCCCCCCCCCCCCCCAATCCCTCCCTCTATAGGTGACGTACCCTGTCAGGGTTGTAGAGGCTGCTCTCTGCCATGTCCACCTTGGTCAGCACCAAGATGGTGCCCCCCTCCTTCATCCCCCCCCCCCTTCCCTCCCTCTATAGGTGACGTACCCTGTCAGGGTTGTAGAGGCTGCTCTCTGCCATGTCCACCTTGGTCAGCACCAAGATGGTGCCCCCTGACCTGTTTACCCTTATCATGAACAACCTGGAATTTGCCACAGAAAACCCCGGAATTTGAGAAGAAAAAAATAATTCACATCGGTACACGACTCGCGATAAAACACTGATTTAAAAGGTATGCCGCCATGCGAGATTCTGAAGTCCACGTTGCAGTACTTGCAGTGTGCATGCACTGCTGTCGTTTGTCGAAGATTTCTGGCGCTTGCCGCCTGCGGTTGACTTGCCTGACGACATGTTTGGCGCAAAACTACAATCTCTGCCAACAAGAAATACTATCATTGGTTGAGGGGGGTCCACGGAACAATGAAAAATCGCGTCTCAGAACTCCAAGGTTTCGGTCAACCCTTGCGTCTTTTCATACAAACGGAAACAAATAATAGACGTTTTTTCGAAATCCCGGGATTTTCAGCGTTCACCCAGAATTTATTATTTTACCCAGAATTTTTGCAAATTCCCGGGATAATTCCAGCAAAACCGGGAGGGTAAACAGGTCTGCCCCCCCCCCCCCCCCCCCTCTATAGGTGACGTACCCTATCAGGGTTGTAGAGGTTGTTCTCTGCCATGTCCACCTTGGTCAGCACGAAAATGGTGCGCTTGCCGCCTGGGTCCATCTGGTTCACCAGGTCCGTCACGTTGCTGCGCTCAGCGTCCAGTGAACCATCTAAAAGTTAAAAAAACAAAACAATTATCTCATTCCTGAAATGACACACTTCAATGGTCGTCGAGTCGAGTCAAGAATACTTTATCATCTCACGTAGGAGAAATTAGGTCTCTTAAAATCTTCCCAATCCTCAGCAACATATCTCTATTCCTGGAGTGGCGACTGCATATTTTCTTATGTGCATCAACTTCAATGGTCAAGTCAAGTCAAGAATACTTTATTATCTCACGAACGAGAAATTTGGTCTCTAAAAATCTTCCCAATCCTGAGCAACATATCTCTATTCCTGGAGTGGCGGCTGCATCTTTTCCTATGTGTATTGTGTGTCTGTGTATATGGGGAGGGTGTGTGTGTTAGTGTTGCATGTCTATCGCCATGTTTCTGTCTGCCATCAGTGACAGCACACAACACGATGTTCCCGATAAAAAAAATGGCCATTCGTGAAGACTTGATCTGTCAGCTTATACAGGTTATACCTTCACAGATGCCCACCCTATTTTTTTTATTTTCAGGAACCAAAACATTAAAAGAATCAACACAGCACAGGGTCCAGAGAACTATCTGCACAACAGGAGTTACACCTTCGCAGATGCACACCCTAATTTTTTATTTTCAGGAACCAAAATATTAACACATTCAAGCCATATATGTCTGGAATTAATAGGTAGCTGTCAATTTGATGCATTTGCTTCAAGGGAAGTAAATCTGTGAGCTCGCCATACCTTGGTCACTTCTAAACTTGCTTCGCTCCCTTAGACCACAATTTTGCCTCTAACTTTGCTTTTGTAGTGATTTGTTGTGGGGTAACCAATCAGTGTAGAGAGTTTTTCTATATAAAGTCTATATATAACAAGTCTGATCTACCACTTCCCTATGTCTAAACCTGAAGTACAAACCCGTAATCTTCTTTCATTTCTCCTTTTGTTTATGTACGTTTTGTTTGTGTATGACTGGAGTGATTTGTGAGTTTTCTGAATAATTCAAAATCGTTGTGATGCGAACGAGTTAAAAAAATCAAAACGCAGCACAGGGTCCAGGCTCGATAAAAAGTG
Source organism: Phymorhynchus buccinoides (assembly GCA_017654935.2). NCBI lineage: Eukaryota > Metazoa > Mollusca > Gastropoda > Neogastropoda > Raphitomidae > Phymorhynchus > Phymorhynchus buccinoides. The sequence goes on from CM065698.1 coordinate 22,894,260, forward strand.
CTATATAAATATCCGTTTATTATTATCTGCACAACAGGTTATATCTTCACAGATGCCCACCCTCATTTTCTTTTTTTCAGGTACCAAAACATAAATAAAAAAAAATAAAAAATAAACACCACAATTTTCAAGAACATAGTAAGAAAATGTACCTTATTAATTACTATCGTCAGCATAGCTCCGACTCGACCTGTGGCTCTTGCTATGCCAAGTCAAAAGGGCAAAGTTCACAAACTGTACAAAAATCAATCTGTTCCTTTCTTCCCAAGTATAACGGACAGCCCTTTTGTATGTTTGAAATTGTTTGACAGTCACTTTCTTCCTTGGGGCAAAAAAAAACAAACTTTCCAACTACCCCTTCAAAATTATTAAATGAATAAGGGTAAGAAACTCTTCGTAAATTAACTCCCTCCACCAAAGTTATTGTGCGCAACTGCCAAAGGGAGACAGACTTAACTTCTTCCTCAAAAAAGGATGAGCCAGGTCTGTATATTTTCTTCTTCTTCTTTGATCGCTCAGACAGTTTCCCATCAATTATGAGCGCAGATGCGTCATGCTGCCTTTATGCCCCTAGCTAAGAAATAGTTAGGCCCAGCAAGTCCGCCTTCGGCTGGAGGAAATCTTTTTGAAAGTGTCATGAAAAAAGGCAGGAGAATGGACCGGGTAAGGCAGAAAGATAGTAGATGACAGCAAGCAAAGGGAAAAGGCAGAGTCAAAGAGAGTGACAGATGAGAGGAAGTTACAAGCACAGAACTTCCAGAAGGTGGGGGAACTATTTATACAAAAGGCCCCCCCCCCCCCGGTATCCACACGGGGGGCTGTATATTTTCAACCTTTCAAATTCGTTTCACAATTTGACACCATAAACTTTACATTTGCAATTCTTTGGAATAGTTGCTCCGTTATTACATTGTGAGGACAGACGGAGGGACCCACCCTGTATACAAAGGATGATGGCGTTGGGGTTTTCCATGTAGGTGGAACAGATGTCCTTGATGGCGTCCTTGGTGTCCGGGGCCATCACGTTGGTCACTGTCTGAATAACGACAAAATACACTGGAGTACTCTTAACACGAAATTCAGGGGACAAAGATTTTTTTGTTGTGTGTTAACCCTTTCAACGCCAGCCATTTTTCAGCCGAAACTTTCCATTAAACTTACCTGGGTAGAGAAAAGATTCTGTCTGCAGTATTGGGAATTCCTCTGTGACATGCATAAAGGGCCTATCCTTACCTCCCAAAATTAAGAACATAATGTCACTGGATACCAGACCATTTGATGCCTTTTAGTGAAATGGGTGTTAAATCAGTGTGGTGCCATGAGGCGACAGAGGCGATGAAAAGGTTAACCATTATTTGTGATATAAAAGCATATTCGACAAAATCACTGTCAAAAATGTGAAACCGAAGTTCTTCTACTGAATGAGCAGTAGTGCTGCAGACGACACACTTTGTGCAGGACTCGAGAACAGCATGCGCAGTTCATACTTTCCGACTTCCAACTTCCTGACTAGTACAGTGGAACTTCCCTTATAAGACCTCCCATTATAAGACTCCCTCCCACATAAGACCGACTTCTCTGAGACATTGCCCTTCCTTGTAAGTATTAAAATTACCTCCCTTATAAGACCCCTCCCTTATATGACCTCATTTTGGATGATTTTGTGAAGGTCTTATAAGGAAGCTCCCACTGCACATGGCACAGTAGATGAACATTTGAGCTTTGTGACGGCTTTTGCCAAGTTTGTAAGGAATTATTTGGTGGCTCCAGCTTCATTTGGTACTATCAATGTGAACTGTAGTACAATAAATAACAATCGGACCGAGTTTTTGTTTGTGTGTTAACCATACTTCATACTGTGCTCAGAAAAAAGTCTGTGTGATAAACAATCTTTGAGAGGTTAGGATAGACTCTGTCTCTAGTTACCGAAAGGCAACACGCAACTTTCAAAGCAACATGGATATGATGCAGACGATTTCTTTCGAAAGATTGACTTTTTTGCTAAATTCTGGACCATTTACAACTCTACCAGCCGCAGATCAAGGAGAACTTGGAGCATTGTTAGCAAGATATTTCAACTCGACTGATTCTGATGATGAAAATGAAACTGACAGTGACGATGATTGCCTCAAAACTGTAAAACCTGCTTCGACTCCAACTGCTACACTAGTGCTAGGCCTAGTACTACTAGTACAAGTACATCGAGTTCGGCGACTTTGGAACTCGATCCTTTTCAAGAAAAGATCGAGGGGCCGTTGGTACCAAATAAACGATTAAAATGTCTAAATTAACATCAATTTTAATCTGATGAAATGTTTGCATGCTCAGTTTTAAGCACTATCCACTACAATTTTAGTATCATTTTATGTTTTAATTTTTTCTTCGCTCTCACTTTCAACTTTGATACAATAGAGAGGTGACACTTCATTGCATAACAAGATAATAACATCAATCAAATTTGGTCTGCTGTTTTGACATAGCGTATTTTATCACCATGCCAAATTTGGTGGAGGTTGGTTGATCAGAAATGCCTGTTGTTAATGTACAATGACTCCAGATGGGTCAAAAATCTTTGAACCCCGGTTTCTCAAAATGGCCATCTGCTGGGTTACCCTCTTTAACACCCCGTAACTTCCTCATTTTTGGAGTGTCTTCCTATAACTACTGAGACTTAATCCTTAGTTTCGGGCCTTTTATACCCCTGTTGTGCCTTTAAGCACTCATTGCACGAGTACTTTGCAGAACGTTTTCTTCAGCCCTGAATCTACATCAAAATGCCTAAACATACCTACCAATATGCACCCATGACATCAGGTTCTTCTATCTGCACAACTTCAATACGATACAATACAAAGCAATCAGGAACAATCAGGTAACATTTCTTGTTTCATAACATTGTGCAGGCATAGCCATAGATGTTTTAGACCACATCAGTATCATAATGCCGTGGAAATCTAGTAACGTCAGAATTGAAATAACTGAAATTCCGTTTTGAGATAATCAATATTTCAAGATTTTAAAATAAAATGTTTTGCTATTAGGACGATTAAATTACAACCCAAAAATATGACTCATCCAATTTTTTGTGGTGTCCGAGTTTGAGTTAGCTGGTTTCCACTGCATATAAGGTTACAGATATAATGGTCACACATTTATATGGCACAGGCAATGAAGACTTTGCTGAATTTGGCCCAGGGCACTCACTGATATGATTCCAGGAAGATCCACAAGCACCATCCTCTGTAGACCAGGACCTTTGACTGACATGGAGATGCACTGAAACATGCACACCACACCACACAGCAATGATTGTGTTAAGTCGGCTCTTTCATTGTATTCTCTTCAGTCCGAATCCAAACACACAAAGCACATAGAGATTCAGACAAAGATACATGTACACTCGCATGCATGCACACACACAAACTCACACACACATATGCACGCACACACACACACACACAGACACACACATACATATGCACGCACACTCACACACACACACATGGTCTACACACTCAGACAGTCCTACACACATTCACACACAAACTCACACAGTCACACACACACACACAGAAACACACACACATATGCACGCACTCACAGACACACATGGTCTACACACACTCACACAGTCCTACACACATTCACACACAAACTCTCACACACACACACACAGTGTCACAGTCACACACACACACAGAGTCACACACACACACACACACACACCTCTTGGCTGACAGTCTGTCCCTCGCGTACGCTGGCCTTCATGCGTAGCTCCACTTCTCTCCTCAACGCCGCCAGCTGCACAACACACAGACACCACACTTTGAACACAATGCTGACCTGTTTACCCTGAAATTGGGCTTCAGGTATTCAAAATCCAAAATAAGGTGTATTTTTCACAAAATAGGAGTACTCCAACAGGAAAGTTTCCACAACGGAGCGTAAACATGCATACATTTTTATAACTTGTTGAAATACTGTGTCAAAAGTATGATCCATTTAAATTTACAAGAACACACACACACACACACACACACACACACAAACACACAGAGAACACCCGTTTACTGAATCAGGCAATATAGTTATATACAATTATAAATATTATAGTTTGTAAATGATAAATGTTTTCACCATTTCACCATATTTTTGTCCCATGTACCATATTTATCATATTTTTGTCAAATATGTGTACAAAATATGGTGAAATCTTATGGGTAAACAGGTCTGACAATGCTTGGGGGGAAATGCAAAAATATGCAGTGATTGTGTCAACAGGTAATTACAGTGGAACCTCCCTTACAAGACATCCCATTATAAGACTCCCTCCCACATAAGACCTACTTCTCTGAGACATTGCCCTTCTTTGTAAGTATCAAAATTACCTCCCTTTAAGACCCCTCTCTAATCATTATGGATGATTTTTGAAGGTCTTATAAGGGAGGCTCCACTGTACCAGTAAAATACTGATGGCAAAACCAAAATACTAAATACAAAATTGAGCAGACAGTCTCAGGGATGGATTAATTTTTGCTAGGACTGAATAGATTCATCGGAGGCCCTATTTTTGTGCGGGTTTTTTATTGCTTTTTGTTACCCTGGGACTGAATCTGACACAGGTTATTCACTTATTGGGAAGGTAGTCGTTGAAGGGACAGGTTTTCTTAAAAAAAACTAGCACAATCACACAGGATATGTATGTGTGTTGTGTGAGGTGGGGTGGGGAAGAGAAAGGAGAATGAGAAACTGAGACAGAAAGAGAGAGACGGGGATAAAGAATACAAAGAGGGAAGAAGGGAGGAGGAAGGGAGAGAGAAGGGAGGGAGATGGGGGAAGAAAGAAAACAGAATCGATAAAGACAGACACTTGACTATTTGGCAACCACTGACGTAAAAACACTGAGACTGGCGGAGAAAAAACCCACTAGAATACAGGAAAAGAAAGAAATTTCCATTCAATCAAGGGACCAAAACCACTGAAATATGGATGGTGTGGTGAGACTTACGTCTGACTCCTTTGTGAGGTCGAACTCTCGACTGCTGTCTCCGAAGACATTTTAAAGGTACATAACTTCATTCAAGGCACCAAAACCTCTGAAATATAGACGGTGTGGTGAGACTAACTACATCTGACTCCTTGGTGAGGTCGAACTCTCGACCGCTGTCTCTGAAGGTATTTTAAAGATACATAACTTCATTCAAGGCACCAAAACCGCTGAAATATAAACGGTGTGGTGAGATTCACATCCGACTCCTTGGTGAGGTCGAACTCTCGACTGCTGTCTCTGAAGGCATTTTAAAGATACATAACTTCATTCAAGGCACCAAAACCGCTGAAATATAAACGGTGTGGCGAGATGTCTGGCTCCTTGTTGAGGTCGAAATCTCGACCGCTGTCTCTGAAGGCATTTTAAAGATACATAACTTCATTCAAGGCACCAAAACCACTGAAATATAAATGGTGTGTCGAGACTTACATCTGACTCCTTGGTGAGGTCGAACTGGCTGCTGTCTCTGAAGACATTTTAAAGGTACATAACTTCATTCAAGGCACCAAAACCACTGAAAAATAAACGGTGTGGCGAGACTTACATCGGACTCTTTGGTGAGGTCGAACTCTCGACGGCTGTCTCTGAAAGCATTTTAAAGGTACATAACTTCATTCAAGGCACCAAAACCACTGAAATATAAACGGTGTGGCGAGACTTACGTCTGACTCCTTGGTGAGGTCGAACTCTCGACCGCTGTCTCTGAAGTTATTTTAAAGATACATAACTTCATTCAAGGCACCAAAACCACTTAAATATAAACGGTATGGTGAGACTTACGTCCGACTCCTTTGCGAGGTCGAACTCTCGACCGCTGTCTCTGAAGGCAGCAATGTGGTAAGGGCCTTCACTCAGGGTGACCATCACCGGAGAACGCGTCATCATCTCCCCTGAACCCCTGAAATGTAGGAAAAGGAAACACCTTAAGGTGCTGATGGGACCCACAGAGAAGAGACGCACAAGGCCCATCTGCCCTACCAACACAAGAGCACACAGGACAAAAAGCTTCAATATTCCTGAAACTACCTTATACTCAATACTGATCTACCAGCAAACAAATCTCTTTCCGACTCTTGAATCACTTATTGAGGTAATTAGTTAAAAAATACTGAAAGTCTGAATCAAAATTACTTTTTCAAACAACTAAAATTAGGTCGTCCGTTTGATCTGAATCATATCAATGTTCCTATTGTAAATCCTGTTCATGGTGGATGTCTGAATGATGCAATGAACAACAGTGAAATAAAATAAAATATATCATCATATCAGCTTCTAACTGGAGAGAACAATCATGGGATCTCATATCCAGATCACAAATTCATATAAAAACATTTTTTTAAAATAACTAGAAATAATTGAAATAGCAATCTGGATAATTTCAATAGAAATCAAAATGATTCTTACACTTATTGACTCACCTGTTTTAGTATAACAAGCACTTTTCTCATCTTTTCAAAGAGTAAGGTTAGTTCAGGACACTCCTGCGCACATTTTTCAAAAAACGTTTTTCAGAGAATGTGATTTATTCTAGAATAATAATAATAATATTTGAACCGTTTTCTTCCATATCAAAGAGTAGTCTTGTACCTGGGGAAGATGCGGGCCTGTGCAATCATTTCCAGCACGCTGGTTTTCCCTGAACTCTGGTCGCCAATCACCACCACCTAGGACACGGATACCATACCCATGTCAGATACAGTGGAACCTCCCTTATAAGACATCCCATTATAAGACTCCCTCCCACATAAGACCTACTTCTCTGAGACATTGCCCTTCTTTGTAAGTATTAAAATTACCTCCCTTTTAAGACCCCTCCCTTATAAGACCCCTCCCTTATAAGACCCCTCCCTTATAAGACCCCTCCCTTACAAGACCCCTCCCTTACAAGACCCCTCCCTTATAAGACCCCTCCCTTATAAGACCCCTCCCTTATAAGACCCCTCCCTTATAAGACCCCTCCCTTATAAGACCCCTCCCTTATAAGACCCCTCCCTTATAAGACCCCTCCCTTATAAGACCCCTCCCTTATAAGACCCCTCCCTTATAAGACCCCTCCCTTATAAGACCCCTCCCTTATAAGACCCCTCCCTTATAAGACCCCTCCCTTATAAGACCTCATTTTGGATGGTTTTTGAAGGTCTTATAAGGGATGTTCCACGGTACAACTTGAGAACTAATGACAAAAATCGTAACACTACCTAACCTCAATTAACCCTCTTTTCATTCTGAGCTCTATTCAGGTGTTTTTTTGTTGTCTTGCTTTTAAACTCTTGTCTCTCTCCCCACTAACCCACAGTCTGATGAAAGCTCTACGAGCGGAAAGCTTGCTTCTTCCCCTTTTCCACTTTGATCACCCAGCCCTAACCCTGGTGAGTTTCCCAAGTCTACCATTTTTGTCCCTAAAGACAAAAAGTATTGTTCTGGGCCAAAACCCCCAAATACTCACAAGCATACAGTTACAAACTGTGACAGTAACCTTGCTTTCACATGCTGGTTTGATCATACTAAAAGAAGAAGACATAGATAATGACCTTTACCATCAGGTTGATACATGAAACAATGTCCGTTTCTGTCATTTTGGGGATGGGGGGGGGAGAAATAATAAAAACCACCAAGGTCTAGATCACAAGAAGACTTAATAAATTCTAGAAAATTACACTTGAAGCAAAGATTCTGGAACATGCAACCTGACAAACCAGGGTGTGGCTGCAAGTTGGGACTCAGAATAAGCTGCGTGGGAGCAACGCCCACTGTACAACCCAAAAACATGGGGCAGCAACAACAACAAAATTAAAAAATTCTGGATCATAACTTTTGTCCAAGCTTTTGACATGTGAACACTCATTCTGGGGTTCTGTCGCAGCAGATATGGCAAAACTGTCAGTCAGACTAGGGCAATAATTATCCTATAAACCTGACAATACAACAACACATACCCTGGGCAGGTTGTCCTGTGTGTTGTAGCTGGAATCAAAGTGAGCCAGGTCATCCAGCACCTCGGAGTACATGTCAATCAGCGACTTCTGCACAGTCATAAAATGCACCGTGTATTCATAACACGGACGGGAACTGTCCGCCAAACAGCAAATTTCCGCCGAAATGACATTGCTTTTCCGCCAAAAAAAACAACTCTGTCCGGCGAAAAAGCAACAACAAACAACTAAATGTAGCCATTCTAATACTGTTTTAGGGCTTCAATTATCAAAGAAAAAAGCTTCAGCGTTACCCCCTGGACCCCTACTAGGGGCCTTCTGCAGTCCCCAGATCCCTGCTTTTCAACTTTTTTTTTCTTTTTTTAATTCCCATGCCTGTAATACGTCAAAGACTCATTTAGTGGCTTCTTCTTCTTCTTCCAGTAATGTCCACCTGCCGTTTATCGGCAAATATTGACATATAATATAGCTTCTTTTCTTCTTCTCCCGTTGAGTATCCACAATCATCAGTTTGATTATATGATACTATATGCGGTCGAGGTCCGAAGTCGGGCATCAAAAAGAGACAAAATAAAACAAAAACCTACTCTACGAAGATCACCCAGCCAGTCGGGTCTCGCTGATCGAGCCCCCGACGTGATGCTGAGTTGGCAGGAACACCTAAACTAAGGGGGGTGGGATTTGCATCTTGATGGAGGACTAGAACGATCGAGCCGGCTGAAGAGGCAGACACAGTCTCCTTGCCATAGCTTCTGCAAGATCATGAAAATGATCAAAATCCAGTGGCCTCTCTGTACATTCCAGATTTAACAGTTGTACGTCTCTGATGCCAAAAAGCTTCCATCTGACGCACTGGGTTTCATAGCAGAGCCTCACTAAAAACGTGGCAAACCTTCACCTGATGCACAGCCTTTTTTTCATATAGAGTATCAAGGGGGGTTGCGAACCCCTCAAAATGACGCAAACAATGACGCAAGCATGACGTGATTTATCTACAATCTCTACGATTTCAAGGTGGGGTACGCTCATACCCAACCAACGCGCAGATCTGTTAGTACTCTAAATCTTCAAAAATTATAACGAGAGACCCCCGAAATAGGCTCAAATGACCTGCAATAAAATTGACATCTTTTGCGCACTGATCCAGACCCTCCGATTTCAAGGATAGATTCAGAATTAACATAAATTCACAAATTTACAACGCATCAATCAGTGACTTCTGCACAATGTTTAAAACGCAAGGGTCAAAGTTGAACGACACACACAAAGAAAAAAAACACCATATATTATATTATTATCCCAGATGTACTGTTTGGGGTGTTTTTTCCCCCCGCTGTTCTTATCTTCATTAAAAGGAAGAAGGCTTAGAGGGGATCTAATTTAAGTATATAAAATTGATGATGTAAATTTCAATGACTTTTTCATGAAAAGTACAGTAGATAAAACAAGAAACAGTGATTGTAAGTTGATCCAATACTAACACCCGCAAACTGTTTTTTACTAACCGTGTTGTTCAGACGTGGAATAATCTACCAATAAACATAAAGAATGCACTTAACATTAATTGAACTCAAAAATCTTTTGGACGAAAACCCAAATTTGAAAACAAAATTTAAAAGTTTTGATGAATAAAAGCCACTCCTAAACGGGCCGCAAGGCCTATACATAGCCCTATATCTACCTACCTTCATGACCCGGCGTTTGCCGGTGCGCTGCTCCCTCAGGATGAGCTGTTTGCGCAGCTCTCTGTTGTCCTTCTCCAGCCTCTCAATCTCCTTCTGGTAACGAACCTGAAAACCAACACATCTTAACCCTTTCACCGCCAGCCATATTTCAGCAAAGAATTTCCATTAGATTTACCTGGGTTGAGAACAAAATCCATCTGCAGTGTTGGGGATTGTTCTGTGACAGATATAAAATAAGGTCTATCCTTACTTCCCAAAACTAAGACAATAGGGTCTTGGGATAATAGACCACAATTTGATGCCTTTTACTAAGTTTTAGTAACATAGGTGTTGAATCACTGTGGTGCTAAAATGCGACTTTGGCGGTGAAAGGGTTTTAATCCTTTCAACCCTTTCCAATGTCGCATTTTTTGCACCACAATGATTTAACATCATGTCATTGAAACCCTTCAAACCAGGGTCTGTTATTTAATATCGTGTTCCTAAAACTGGGCACAGTAAGGATTAACCCTGTTCTAAATGTTTCACAGAGAAATCCCACAATAGTGCAGACAGAATCTTTTCTGTAGTCAAGTAAGTTTCATGGACATTTTTGGCTCAAAGATGGCTGGCGGTGAAAGGGTTAATCAGTCCATGGAATAAACTTTTTTGGGGTTTAAAATTTACATAGCCTTTTACGCCATTACAGCGCACATCACACAAATACTTACACTATGACTTCAGTCTTGCAAGAAAGATGCATCCACCATCAACACCATCATTGAGCTTGTTTCAGCTCTCATCTGCTTGAGATTTACTCATTTGACACAATGTTTTAAACAAAAAAATGGACAGAATCTTTGCAAAATTAAGATTTTTTATCAACAAAATGTGATCAAAATCACAAATAGATACACCGGAAAACTTTTGATTTGACAGCTATTTCATCACTTGTGATTTCATAATCACTTGAACAAGTTGAAGTTTGTCTCTAAAAAACAGTCTTGTTCTCTTGTTGAAAGTATGTGACTCTTAAAGGGACACCCTGACTGATGAGCTTTTGCAAGAAACACGTTGAGATCACCACAAAGACAGCCTTTTCAAAGATCAGAACACACACTTTGCTCTGGTTTCCTATAAATCAAACCGTCAAAACGGCGATTCCTAAAACAAATTAGAGCTATTTCCTTTGTTGTGAGCGAAACTCCTTTTGGTAAACTGTATAAAATAGCTATAAAAAAATAAGGCTTGTATTGTGGAAACTTCGTGCAAACGATTTGGTCTGACGCAGGCGGCCATTAGAAAAGACAAGGCACTTTCATTGTCTTTCACTGAAATAATCTGACTTCCAGCACCTCCGCCAAGGAGGAATCGCCGATTTGATGGTTTGATTTATAGGAAAGCAAAACAAAGTGAGCATTGCAATCTCTGTATAGGGTGTTTTCCCGGTGATCTCGACGTGTTTCTTGCAAAAAACTCATCCGTCAGGGTGTCCCTTTAACCCTTTCAACGCCAGTCATTTTTCAGCAAAAATTTTTCCATTAAATTTGCCTGGGTAGAGAAACGATTCTGTCTGCGATATTGGGGATTCCTCTGTTTCATGCATGGAATAGGGCCTGTCCTTATCTTCTAAGATTAAGAACATAAGGTCACTGGATACCAGACCCTCATTTGATGCCTTTTATTGACATGGGTGTTAAATCATTGTGGTGCCAAGAGGCGACAGTGGCGATGAAAGGGTTAAGGAAAAGTACTCCTGGAATGTCAGTACCATAAAGAAATACAGTAAACCAAGACAGACAATGTCAATCACCCACCTGTATCTGCATCATTTCGTCCTGCACCTGCTCCAGTCGCTGTTTGTCCTCCACCACCTTCAACAGCAAACAAATAATAAGAATTAGATATCAGCAAACAAGTTAACACATGGTAATTGAATTTAGCTGTGGTTCACTTCAATCAATTCCTGTACATTCATACATACCGTAATTTTCGGGTTATAAGGCGATATTTTTTTTCTCCAATTTTGACCTATGTGTCTAATAAACGAGGGCGCCATATTAGTGAACAAAATTGTGAGAAGAGAGGCAACGTTTGCCGTGTTCAGTACAGTCTACTGTGAGTCAGACATCGAAAGTGGTAACGAGTCGCCGATACGACGAATACTCATGTTAAAATGCTTCAAAATCCCTATTATAGTCCGAGATAGCGTCCAACAGATGTCATAACCAGTTTTCACGAAGAAGTGTCCAAACACAACAACAGGAAGCAGCTCAAACGGAAGTTCGATTATTTGAAAGGGGAGCCAACTCTCGTTTATGACAGCAGTAATGGCGGTCGGTAAGCGTTTACAGGACACGTACAGGCTTCAAAGTTTGACTTTCTTTTGACTTTCTTTCTTTTGACTTTGTTCTGGTTTCCTTATAAACGAGGGCGCCTTTTAGTTTAATTTTTTCAGATTTTTCTTGAAAATTGCCCTATTCACCTTATACACAGCAGCGCCTAATGATCCGAAAAATATGGCACAACTAAAAATGCACATTATCCACATGCATAAAACTCAGAGGAACACAGAGAGTGTGTGAAATAAACAAATACAGAGGCTGCATAGAGAGCTAGTTAGACTCAAAGACAGAGAAACAATATACAGACAGAGATGAGGAAAGACTATGAGAGAAAGACAGAGGCAGGTAGCCGAACTGCTTAGCTTATGCATGCTTTGGCTAATATAAAAAACAGAAAGGCATGACCAACACATGGGTGCAACTCCCCAAAATGAAAAATAATAAAAGTTAGGGGGCCACCCAGGGCCCCCGCGGGGTACAAGGGCAGAACACCATTAGATAATTCAGGGGAGCAACGCAAGAGAGAAGAATAATGTGACAGACAGACAGACAGTTAAAATGATGGACTGAGACTAGTTTGAGAGAAAACTTGTAAAATGATTACATTGCTTTTGAAAACAATATGGCATCACCAGGCCATTTTCAAGATTCCCCAAGAGAGATTTCCGGGATACAACAAACAAGTTCAAAGCGTCCCAAATCACAACGAAAATAGTGTTTTACGTCCTCTTGGTCTGAAGCAGACACATATATGGGACATTTGTTGCTGTTGTTGTTTGTCTTTATTTTATTTTTTTTGGGGGGGTATTCATTTATTTGTTTATTATTGTAAGCGCTTAGGGCTTGTTTAAGATTAAGCGCATATAAATGCTCATTATTATTATTATTATTATTTGTAAATACAAATACGGTGGGAACAATACTGGAGGCAATGCCCGGAGGCAGTACGAAACCAGTAAAGTCCCGACTTTTTATTAATACAGATAGCTGTAGCGGTGACCACGCCTCGGTTAAACCTCATCGGCTATGGCACCGCGTCCCAAATCACTTGTGGGTTGTTGGTTTTTATAGCAATTTTAGATGATTTTTTTTTTTTTTAAACTGAAGTTCAGTTTTGGGCAAAATTTAAAAAACTGAAAACAGTGTGAAACTGAAAGAGTTGCACCCATGCTAACAGAGGTAACGACAGAGACATAGAAACACAAAGACAGATAAGCGCATAGACCTTTAAGGTATGCGCCGTAAAAATTTTAAAAATTCTAAATAAACAGACATAAAATGATGAATACAGAAACAGAGAATCAAACACACTCACAAAGAAACAGGAGACATAAACTGATAAAGACAAAGAGATTGAGACATGGACACAGAGCATCAGAATTCAGACATACAGAGCACACAGACGGCACAGGCAACACCAACCTTCCTCTTTTCTGGCTTCTCCTCGGCAGCACTGTTACTCGACAGACCCACTTCGGGGGCAGTGAAGCCCAACGTCATGTCCGCATCTGAAGTACACATGTATTCAACACACTGCGTCTGAAATGTGGCTTCATTGCATACTGGACAACTATGGCACACACAGGTTCTGTCACACACTACACACACAGTGCACTCTCTCTCACTCACTCTTTCTTTCTTTCTGTCTCTCTCTCTCTCTCTCTCCTCTCCTTTCCCCTCACACATACAAAAATTATCTCTCTCTCTCTCTTTCTCTCTCCCCTCTCCTTTCCCCTCACACATACAAAAATTATTTTCTCTCTCTCTCTCTCTCTCTCTCTCTCTCTCTCTCTCTCTCTCTCTCCCCTTTCCCCTCACACATACAAACAAATCTCTCCCTCTCTCTGAGTCTCTCTCTCTCTCGCTCTCTCTCTCTCTCTCTCTCTCTCCTTTCCCCTCACACATACAAAGTATTTCTCTCTCTCTCTCTCTCTCTCTCTCTCTCTCTCTCTCTCCTTTCCCCTCACACATACAAAAATCATTTCTCTCTCTCTCTCTCTCTCTCTCTCTCCTTTCCCCTCACACATACAAAACCTCTCTCTCTCTCTCTCTCTCTCTCTCTCTCTCTCTCTCTCTCTCTCTCTCTCTCTCCTTTCCCCTCACACATACAAAACTTCTCCCTCTCGCTCTCCTCTCCTTTCCTTTCCCCTCACACATACAAAACTCTCTCATCTCTCTCTCTCTCTCTCTCTCTCTCTCTCTCTCTCTCTCTCTCTCTCTCTCTCTCTCTCTCTCTCTCTCTCTCCTTTCCCCTCATACATACAAAAAGCTCTCTCTCTCTCTCTCTCTCACACACACACACACAAAACACGTATTAAGTGTTTATTCTCCCCATGAAAGGGGCTATTGGCCTTATTCAGTAAACTTCTGACTTCCAACTTCTCTCTCTCTCTTGAGGTATTTTTTTCATGTTGGTGCACTTTTTTATTTTTGAATGTTAAAAGATGAGTGTGAAAAGTAAGATTAGGTTTTTATTTTTCCGTGTGTATCTGTATGAGCTTACTTCACACATTTTGAATGTTAATAATGAGCATAGATAATAATAATAGGTTTTGTTTTGTTATTGATGTGTTACAATATAGGGATGTATTTTGCATGCTTTATATTACTTTGTATGTGTTTATTTTCGTTTTCCATTTTCTACTTATATATGTATTTGTCCAGAGGGCTGGATGTAAAAAAGCATGTTATTGCTTACTCTATTAGTATTACCCTCTATAAATAAAATTCATTCATTCATTCTCTCTCTCTCTCTCCCTCTCTCTTCTCTCTCCCTCTCTCTCTCACACACACACACATGTATTAAGTGTTTATTCTCCCCATGAAAGGGGCTGTTGGCCTTATTCAGTAAACTTCCGACCTCTCTCTCTATCACACACACACACTTACACATATATATGCACAAAACCCTCTAAAAAAATGTGTTCATCCATCAACCTTCCTCTATCACTTTATTCGCCCTCCCCATCAAGACGATTCACTGAATCCAGAAACACCAAAATATGACAGTAACCCCCCACCCCCCTTACCCTTCCATCTCTCCATTCCCTTCTCCAATCTTTATATTAGATATTCAAATTTCAATTGAATTAACAAAGCTTTCAATTAATAAAAATTGACAGCTAGCGATAACCCCCCCCCCCCCCTAAGCCCCCATTCTTCTCTCTGTATGTGGTGGGGTGGGAAGGGGGCTATGTGTGTGTGTGTGTGTGTGTGCATGCATGTGAGTATTTGTGTATGTGTGTGTATTACGTGTGTGTGTGTGTGTGTGTGTGTGTGTGTGTGTGTATGCATGTGAGTATTTGTGTATGTCTGTGTATTGCACACATACATCACTACATGTGCACGCTTAAGCATACGTATGTGTGTGCAAACGTATGCAAGGATGAAAAGCGAAGTCAACATACCAGCGGTACATAAAATATACTCATACACATACACACAATCATCTTTTCACACACATACACACAACTATCTTTGGGATACATCTGAAGAAACCATGTACCTTCCACATTTTTCCCTTGTGTATTATACCTCTCCTGCACTGGAACATAAAACGAGCAAACACAACTTGAAAATGCAAAACAAAAACCAACTAAAAGGAAAAGAAATACCATGCACACACACGCTAAAGTAAAAATCAATCTAACATTGTAACTTCCATTTGTATATAAATTATTACAGACAGCTGAATGTCCACACACTATTGCCCAGTTACATGGCCTCTAGTTTTCTTAGCTCTGACACAGAGAAAGTGAGGAAATAGTTTTTGGACAGAATCAGGCATGAAAGTGGATGAAGATCAAAAAAGTGGAGATTTTTTCAGCCGATAAATCCTTCCACCCGGATTTTCAACTAACATCAGAAGTTTTGTTGAGTGTGTGTGTGTGGTGTGGGGGGGGGGGGGGGGGCAAGAACGTTCCCCCAAAAAATTTCCGGCACCCACAAACATCTTTCAGGCATCAAAGAATGAGATTTTGGGCAGCCCAGAAATCCTTCCACCCGGATTTTCAGCTAACGTTTTGTTCAGCGGGGGAGGTGGGCTAATCTATTCCGAAAATTTTGTCGGCACAATATCCTTCCACCCACATTTTCAGCTAACATCGCTACTTTTGTTGAGCGGGAGGTATTCATTTCGCCTTCCTTTGCACAAATGAAGCGAGTGAGCTAAAGCGACTTCCGGTTAACCAGTTTGAGAATCGCCAAATAGAGACTTGTAGATATAAGAATACGGAAAGATCGGTCCTTTACAAACATTTTTTTTAAACATTTGTTTTGAACAAATTCCGCGGATTTTCTGCGAAACGCAGAATTCTTTCATGCCCGAGATTGCATGATAAAGCAATAATAAATGTATACCGTAATTTTCGGGTTATAAGGCGATATTTGTTTTCTCCAATTTAAACGAGGGCGCCCTATTAGTGAACAAAACTCGTGAGAAGAGAGGCAATGATTGCCGTGCTCAGTACAGTCTACTTTGAGTCTAGACATCGAAAGTGGTAATGAGTCGCCGATACGACGAATACTCACGTTAAAATGCTTCAAAATCCCTACTATCGTCCGAGATATCGTCCAACAGATGCCATAACCCTTCATTGGATGTAAAAAGCATTGTTGTAGAGCTTAAAATGGCATAATTCTATCAGTTTTCGCCAGCAAAAGTCCAAACACAACAACAGGAAGTTGCACAAACGGAAGTTTGATGATCTGAAAGGGGAGCCAACTCTCCTTTATGACAGCAGTAATGGCGGTCGGCAAGCGTTTACCGGGCTTCGAAGTTGGACTTTCTTGTCCGAGGTGTGTATCACCTTATAAACGAGGGCACCTTTTTCTTTATTTTTTTTCAGATTTTTCTTGAAAATTACCCTATCTGCCTTATACACACAAGCGCCTAATGATCTGAAAAATACGGCACATACATAACATATAGACCATGAAAACCAAATGGTGCATCCTTATGTGATAACACCACTACAAGTGCTTTGTGCACTGATAACACCAAAGTCAATGGAAGTAGTAGTTAAGAAATTGTAAAGACTGACTAGAAATGCTAATAATGACTAGTAATATTTGCTTTGTCTTTTGATGTGCTAATTGAACCAATGTAGCAGTAAATGATTATAGGCAGTGTCTATTTACCAGCATTTATGATTAAAACTAATGAAAGTATAGTCACACACAAAAAAGACCAAAAGCTTTAAGACAGAATCCTATTTGTGTTCGTCGCCATACATAGATTATTTCTGACAGGCCTAAGGGTAAACGAAATAATGAAACTTTACATTCCATAAAAGTTAGTCTCTATACACACGGGTAACATTCCTTAATTTCATCCTGGTATGGTTTTGAGGTTAGCAAAAGTCTTTTCGCAGATCCAACATACATACACATGCAAAGTATATCTACAATATCAAAGCAGTCTATGACTCAAATTGGTCCAGTGACAAAAATAGAAGCAATGAACATAACAATAGAAATAACACTAAGCAACGAATTTGGTACAGACCTGTATCAATGAAATCAATCATAAATATCAGCAACAAATCACAAAACAAAAACACACAAAAACAAAGACCATGCTCAGAAAAGCCAGTGTCGCCTAACAAAAAAAGACTGCTTGTTAACTAATATTAATGAAGTAATATTACAATAGTTTGAACACGCCTCTTCTTTTTTTTTAACACAAGAAAAGAAAACAGTGCACACATGCGCAAGCACACACACACACACACACACACACACACACACACATGCACACACAATTTGGGCACATGGACACACTAACATTCAGCATCAGAAACAGCAGTCTTTTTGTCACATCGCCACTAGCTTTTCAGAACAAGTCGACTCATAATTCAACAACAAAACTCAATAATTTAAAAAAACAATGCAAACTCAACCAACCCACCCACCCTTTCAAATATCAACAAAAATAACAACAAACATTCAGTACAAGCAAAGCAGTAACGTAGCAGCAGCGCAGGCGGTGCTGAAAACCTCTGCACAAAGAACCATGGATAACAGAAACCAAACCGGCACCAACCTGAGGGGGGTGCGGGAGGAAAAGGCCGAAGTAGAAGAAGAGAGAAAAAGGCGGCAGCAGTACCAACCTGTGAGGGGCTTACTGGCCGCCTGGTAAATGAGCACTGCGTCACCCAGTCCTATAGGGGAACGGGGAGCAAACCAAAGCATTGGACACAGTGGAAAAAGGACTACACAGTTATCATCCTACTGCACTATTTCTAGATATGATCACCATCGCCCAAACATAGGCAGGGCTCCCAGGGACCCCCATTCGGGGGTCTATGAAGCACTACAATTCTCAAGGACCCTCTAAAGGAATGTGCAGGGGGTCCCAGGTATGCACTACAAAAAAATCTTTATAGCATTTGCAATGCCACTGGGACCCTCTATCCTGCCTCTAGGACCCTCTATACTGTAAGTGAAGGAGTCCATGGGACCCCTTATTTTGCGGGACGATTGGGAACCCTGCAAAGGTCTTTCATAGCACAGTGTTTCTTCATTTAAAAGCGGTTTCACAGAAACTGTGCATAATATTTATTTTTTTAAATGTATCATAACACCAAAAAACAAGCATTTACTTCGATTCGATTTAAACTCTGACCCAACATTTAAACTAAATCAGAGTTTGGATATTGCTTTTGAATCTTATGCCTACATTAACAAGCTGACACTATACAGTGCATTTCACAAGTCTCCAATGACAATCATTGAATCAATGGGACAGATCTTGATTTGTCATTGAGAGAGAAATTGAAAACAATCAATTTTTTGGGGGGGTAAATAAATGCATAATATTTTAATATAATTGGCAAAAGATTAAAGCATAATGGACAGCAGCTACTCGCAAGCAGAAAAGCTAATCAGGAATCATCCATGACAATCGGGCTTAAATTTCACGGTTCAATGCGGTTAATCAACAGTGTACAGTGGAACCTCCCTTATAACTATAAGACCTCCCATTATAAGACCCCCTCCCATATAAGACCTACTTCTCTGAGACAGTGCCCTTCTTTGGAAGTATTAAAATTACCTCCCTAAAAAGACCCCTCCCTTATAAGACCTCATTTTGGGTGATGTTTGAAGGTCTTATAAGGGAGGTTCCACTGTATTAAGTAACAAGCAAGTATGCCCCAAACAGATTTTTAAAATGTCTTTAGTGAAATCATGCATTTTTTTATCGCTGTAAGTGTTAAAACAAATGTTAAAATATCTAAAAACAAGGCCAACATCATCTAAACACACCATCTAAACACACCATCTAAACACACCATCTAAACACACCATCTAAACACACCATCTAAACACACCATCTAAACAAATGAACAAACATGGAAGAACAAACAAGCTGTGATAAACAGAAAGAAGATGGACACACAAAACCCAATACAACAGCCACTGATACAAATCATTATAAAGGAAGCTTCAACAGCCACGGATACAAATCATTATAAAGGAAGCTTCAACAACCACTGATACAAATCATTATAAAGGAAGCTTCAACAACCACTGATACAAATCATTATAAAGGAAGCTTCAACAGCCACTGATACAAATCATCATAAAGGAAGCTTCAACAGCCACTGATACAAATCATTATAAAGGAAGCTTCAACAGCCACTGATACAAATCATTATAAAGGAAGCTTCAACAGCCACTGATACAAATCATTATAAAGGAAGCTTCAACAACCACTGATACAAATCATTATAAAGGAAGCTTCAACAGCCACGGATACAAATCATTATAAAGGAAGCTTCAACAGCCACGGATACAAATCATTATAAAGGAAGCTTCAACAGCCACTGATACAAATCATCATAAAGGAAGCTTCAACAGCCACTGATACAAATCATTATAAAGGAAGCTTCAACAGCCACGGATACAAATCATTATAAAGGAAGCTTCAACAGCCACTGATACAAATCATTATAAAGGAAGCTTCAACAGCCACGGATACAAATCATTATAAAGGAAGCTTCAACAGCCACGGATACAAATCATTATAAAGGAAGCTTCAACAGCCACGGATACAAATAAAGGAAGCTTTTTTGGTAGTAACGCTGCTGACAACAAGATGACAGACACTTGTTCTTCTGGTACATGACCAGAAGGAAAATAAAAAGCAGTCCAAAAGTATACCACTTCCTTCCTCTGGAATGGCTTCCACTGTGTAAACTAGTCCCTTTTTTTGCTACACTGTTGTAACTTGTAAGCTTTGTTTTTGCTTCTTTTTAAAAATTCTAATCAGTGCTAATTTCTCAGACTTCTTCATGGAGATAAAAAGAAAAGAATACATGCTTAATTTCTTGGGGTTTCCCCTACAATCCCTAATCTTGTTCTTCCCATGTGCATAAACATGTCAATAAATGCCGATACACGGCAGGTGAACATTACTGGAAGAATGTTGTTTCGTTTTCTCCCTCCAGTCTCCTCCCCTAACTTTCTTTCAGCCACATCCTCCCCTTTCTGCCTAATTGCTTCTTCCCCAACTTTCTCCTCTTCCCTCAATGCAGGTAATCAATTTTAAAAAGGACCGATTTCCCATGCTGTTCCCTTTGGGTAACTTCATAGAGTAAGGAAATATTTCTTTCTGTGGTTTACAATCTTCCAAGAAACGCGACAAATTTATGCAAGGTGTTATTTGCCCAAACTGTTTTCTTGCAGGGGACTATGATTACTTTCATTTTCTAACCCATTTAGTATTACTTTTCCTCCAAAATATTGAAGTTTTTTTCTTTTCGTTTTGCATTGTTTGCCTGCTTTATGCCTTACGTTTAGTTTGCAAGCATATCAAGGGTACCCACGTATGCATACAGGTCGGTGGCCTTACGCTAAAATCCATCGAGAGTTCATTGCAGGGGGGACTACACACAGGGAGCGTTGGCCAGTGGTATACTTTGCGCTGCTTATAAAGGGTCCTGGTTAGGGGAAACTCACCCCTGGTCAAGGCCCCGGCTAAACTGGTGCCAGAGGCATCCAGCCACTCGTTGAAGTTTTCAACACCCTTCTTCAGCCAGCCCTGCACAAGATGAACCACAGCATTATTAAGTTAACACACTTAAATTTAAAGTATGATGCGTGATAGTAATGTTGGTGTTAGTTTGCTATAGTAAAGTATGATGCGTGAAGGTAATGTTGGTGTTAGTTTGTTATAGTAAAGTATGATGTGTGAAGGTAATGTTGGTGTTAGTTTGTTACAGTAAAGAATGATGCGTGAAGGTAATGTTGGTGTTAGCTTGCTATAGTAAAGTATGATGTGTGAAGGTAATGTTGGTGTTAGTTTGTTACAGTAAAGTATGATGTGTGAAGGTAATGTTGGTGTTAGTTTGTTATAGTAAAGTATGATGCGTGAAGGTAATGTTGGTGTTAGTTTGTTACAGTAAAGAATGATGCGTGAAGGTAATGTTGGTGTTAGTTTGTTATAGTAAAGTATGATGTGTGAAGGTAATGTTGGTGTTAGTTTGTTACAGTAAAGTATGATGTGTGAAGGTAATGTTGGTGTTAGTTTGTTATAGTAAAGTATGATGTGTGAAGGTAATGTTGGTGTTAGTTTGTTATAGTAAAGTATGATGTGTGAAGGTAATGTTGGTGTTAGTTTGCTATAGTAAAGTATGATGCGTGAAGGTAATGTTGGTGTTAGTTTGTTATAGTAAAGTATGATGCATGAAGGTAATGTTGGTGTTAGTTTGTTATAGTAAAGTATGATGCATGAAGGTATGTTGGTGTTAGTTTGTTATAGTAAAGTATGATGTGTGAAGGTAATGTTGGTGTTAGTTTGTTATAGTAAAGTATGATGTGTGAAGGTAATGTTGGTGTTAGTTTGCTATAGTAAAGTATGATGTGTGAAGGTAATGTTGGTGTTAGTTTGTTATAGTAAAGTATGATGTGTGAAGGTAATGTTGGTGTTAGTTTGTCATAGTAAAGTATGATGTGTGAAGGTAATGTTGGTGTTAGTTTGTCATAGTAAAGTATGATGTGTGAAGGTAATGTTGGTGTTAGTTTGCTATAGTAAAGTATGATGTGTGAAGGTAATGTTGGTGTTAGTTTGTTATAGTAAAGTATGATGTGTGAAGGTAATGTTGGTGTTAGTTTGTTATAGTAAAGTATGATGTGTGAAGGTAATGTTGGTGTTAGTTTGTTATAGTAAAGTATGATGTGTGAAGGTAATGTTGGTGTTAGTTTGTTATAGTGAAGTATGATGCATGAAGGTATGTTGGTGTTAGTTTGATATAGTAAAGTATGATGCGTGAAGGTAATGTTGGTGTTAGTTTGTTATAGTAAAGTATGTGTGAAGGTAATGTTGGTGTTAGTTTGTTATAGTAAAGTATGATGTGTGAAGGTAATGTTGGTGTTAGTTTGCTATAGTAAAGTATGATGTGTGAAGGCAAAAAATAAATATAAAAAAGTAACACAATTGACAATTGAATTGTGCTCCAGAGATCTATCGGACATGCACATGCATTTGCACGCGCGCGCATACACACATACAAGAACATGCTTTCTTAAAACACTTCCACTGTTTAAGATCAATTCAAACTCTATGATCTTATCATTTACGCCTGAAACATTATCACTCTTATTTATCATTATCAGTTATTTATCATTATAAGGATTTTTACCAGTGATTATTTTTTTTACCTTTTCTGGGAACTTGTCCTGAATGGCGGCCAGGGCAGAGTGCAGGGTGTCTGACTCAGGCAGGTACTCCTTCATCCACTGCAGGTCTGGCAGGTGCTGCTTCAGTTCATCCAGTTTCTGGAGAATGAGAAACACAGGAATCGTCAAACCATGACTTGGTTATTGAAAGAATGATGGCTTTTGAATTTGATGCATTCATTCATTTCATTCATCATAATAGGTATTCCAACAGAGGCCCTGCGGCGGGGGAAAGTGCTCCGCGATCGAGAATTTCGGCATTTTCAACTCATCAAAAACACTACAAAACAGCCAAGTCAAGAAATGAAAAGTACACCAGTCAATTTGCAGAAGATCTTTCTTTCATTCTGGCTAGTTTTAATCGTTTATATGATTAAATTAAAGCATTTTTAGCATCTGAAAAAAATACTCATATTGTCATAATCAACAGCATCATCTATGTATGTATGTCAGTCAGTCGTCTCCGACCATGACTGCCAGACAGCAGAGTAGGGCAGATGCTATTTCGGCGGGCTGGGCTAGAAATTGTTTTAATAGTGGAGATGCCTTGCCCAAGGTACATCCCCACTCTCTCGGCCAAAGGAATTTGAGGACTGCTGGCATTGGGAAAAGTCACAAAGTGCAATTGCTTTGGCTACAGTGTATTTCAGGAACTTAGCAAAAGTGTGTACATCTAGTAAAAGGGTTCACAAATATTTTAAATATTAGTAATAGTGTGAGTTAGTAAGACTAAGAGTAAGAGAGATTATACATGATGTATCGCAGAGCATCACAGAGCTTCCGATTGTCAGCGGGCCCATATTGATGGTGATTTGACCCCTCATTTTGTGCAGCAAGGGGCCAACTGACCCATGAAGTCGGCAATAGAATTTAAGTGTAATACTACACTATAGTGACACATTATTGGCCCATTAGTTTGGAAAATGACCCATCGTTTTCTGCAGTCGGGGGTCATAGGACCCGTGAAGTTGGAAAACAATCTGAAGCTCTGGCATCAGTAAATCAGATGACGTTAATGCTATAAAATATAAAGTAACATTGAACAAGTTTGTACAACAAGCACTTTTCTTTATTCCATCAATATGCAATTAAACACATGACTTGTCATCCTACTTATCGTGGATTTACATTGCCAACTTACTCAACATCTTCATTATGTCAACTCAATAGCAGAGGCTATAGAAGTATAGATGCACAATCACACACACACATACACACACTCGCACGCACGCATGCGCACACACACACACACACACACACACACAGTGACACAAACACACAATGTGTTGGGATAGTTGCTTGCATCAACTCTAAATATGTCCAACTTCTTGTGAAGCATTTGTTGTCCATTTTTTTCCTTAGTTTTGCTTTCATTTTTAATGCATGCATGAACATGTGTTTTCTTTCTTTGTATGGTGCTTGTATGAGACCACACTATAATTTATCTTAATGAGATTCTTCTTCTTCTGTGTTCCCAAGCCATATGGCCATAATGGGTAAGGTACGTATGTGTCTGGTTTTCAGTTTTCACTGGTCTCCCCGCTGCGTACAGCCGACACATTCCAATTTCGGAGGAGCTCAAAGGAGAAAAACTGGGGAGAGATGGGGGGGGGGGGGGGGGGGGGTGGAATTGGGAAAAAAGGCAGGAGAATGGGCCAATAAGGCAGAAAGATAGTACAGTACTATTAGTAATAGTAGATAACAGAAAGCAAAGGGAAAAGGCAAGAGTCAAAGAGTGAAAGATTAGTGAAAGTTACAAGCACAGAACTTCCAGAAGGTGGGAGAACTATTTGTACGAAAGACTCCCAAGTATCCCCACAGGGAACTTAAAGAGATAATACAGTATTTTTGACTTTCAAACACACACACTAACCTGGTTCGCAGCCACACCCCCGCCTACAGCCCCGGTCAGAACCAGGTAGCGAACTTTCAAGAATCGCCTGAGCCCCGTAAACAGACGCACAGCGCCCCCTCCCGACATGTGCCTGACGCCGCTCCCTCTGGACGCGTACTTCAAGCTCAACTCTCTCAGCAGATGACTCCGCCCTGCTCCGCCAAAAACCGCGTAGCTTCGACCCGGCTGCAGGTTAGCCACGTGCAGTCGCATGAGCTGCGCCTGCGAAAGCTGCTGCGGGTGGTAAGTGAGGCATGGCTGGTGCTGATGGTGTGGCCGAGCCACCAGGGATAAATGGCGCTCCCCATCAGACTGCTGCAGGGCCCAGCCTCTCTGCCTGGACTGCCGCAGGCAGGTCACGCAGTAGGACCTGTTCCGACATACACGATTTTAGTCAAGATTACCACAATTGTCATGTATCTGGTGAAGATTTATATTAATCATAAACAAAATACCTGTATTTGGTATGTACTTTAACCTATCTTTTTTATTAAAATTAAAAACAGACCTGTTATTAGACTCAATCTTAGAAAATGGTCTAGAAATATCTTTCCTAATTCCTGACTTGCCTGAAACAATTGAAAAAGTAACCATCATTCCAGGGCTACGACATCAAAAGTTATGAAATCATCAATGACATCACACACCATTGGGGGAGGCAGGGAAGGACTTAATATCCAATCATTAGATCCAGTTTCTGTTAGTTATTCACGGACTTGACAGCAAGAGGTTATTCAATATACATCATATTACATGCCATGCAAAATCCAGATAATTTATAAGATCAGCAACAATGCTTATTTAACAGCATTTATCAAACTATTATTATGACCTGGATGTGAAGTGGTGCCCCTAAAGATTCAACAGAGTACATCTAAATTCTAAAGGATTCATGGCTGAAACATTTGATGGTACAGTGGAACCTCCCTTGGTCTTGGTCATAGTGGAAATCACAACTGGCATTATAAAAAAGTTATATCGACGAACTTAGGGAGAACGCATCTTAAAAACAAAAGCAAAACCTATTCTATTTTGAGTGACCTGGCCAGCCAGCACCCGTTGGCCAGCCAGCCAGACCCCCCATTATAAGACTCCCTTTTAGGTTAGGTTAGGTTAGGTACATTATAGTCACAGAAGCGTCTGTGAAATTCGGGTTGCTCCCACCTGGAGAGTGCGTCGCAGCCAGAGGTGCGCCACCCAATTTTTTTTGTGTTTTGCAGGCATGCGATTTTTGTGTGACTGATGAGGAAGGAAGGGAGGGGGGTACATTTTGACCAAATGACAACTTTTTCGCTGCCACTGGGTTTAACGTGTGCTAAATGCATGAGCACACGGGACCTCAGTTTATCATCTCATCCGAAAGACTCCACGCTCAGATCGCAAGGCCTAGTGCAAAGTGAGAGGAAAAATCCCCTGTACCCAAGACCTACTTCTCCAAGACATTGCCCTCATTGTAAGTATTAAAATTACCTCCCTTATACAAATTCCAACTCCCTCCCATTAAGACCTCATTTTGGCTTTTGAAACCAATAAGTCCTGGGACTGATTGACCAAAAAATCAATCAGTCCTTTTGACAACCAATAAGTCCCATTTTTTTTCCTAATCACAATATCATCTTTGTGTTTGTCACTCCACCGGAAGAAGTTTGACGACACACACTGTGGATCGGGAAATAACTCAGTCTCGGAGATCTCTCGCAATCAGGTTTTTCTGTATGCACTCGGAACACAGTTGTAAGTAACACGTTAGAAACGACTTCGATTCTGTTTCGTTCTTCCCCCCACCCCACCCCCAAGTCATACGTCACTAGAAAGTTTGCGCCGACCTCTTGTTTGAATCGAAAATGGTGTCGGTTAAATTCTTTAATTCAGCTTGAAACAAAAACGACCAGTTCCCCATGCTTCCAAATTTTTAAGGGTCATCATGACCCTTTGCCCCCAAATTTTAAGGGTCATTTGAAAAATTTTAAGGGTCATCAGTAAGCCATAATAAACGAACAATATGCTCTAAAATAAAGACAAATCTCTTTAACAATGTGTACAAAGCTTGAAGAGTCATTTATTGATATTAATTGTTTAGTAAAAATAAATTCAAAAATAAGACTTGTAATCATGATGCACAGACACACACACACAATCACACACACATACATACACACACAAACACGTGCACGCACGCACTGCAGAAGAGCTTGCCATCACGATGCTGGAGCCAGTCAAATTCTTCACACCAACTTGACTGGAATTTGCCAGTTACTTTCTTCTTTTCATCACTACTGACAGTTGAAGTAGAACTTGAAGTTGAAGGGCCTGGAACTGGTTCGAGGGTTTTTGTCACCTGACTTAAAACTTCAGAGTCTTTGGAAGAACTTCGTGTCGAAGTTTTCGCAATCCAGCGAAGCAGCGCTATTTTTCTTGCTTCCAAGAAACGCGCGTGCGAGCAGCAGCATGGGTGGCGAGAAACAAAGGGAAATTACTCTGTTTTTTGTCGTCTGCTTCAAGCCTAGTAGTCAAGTGATTGGTTGGTTGCAGGAAGTTTTACGTCCTCATAGCCGTAGCTCTTAGGGACAAGTAGTTCTGGTGATGTAGTCTTCGATGTAGCGGGTACACCTGGAAATTGGTTCATCAACGTTGTTCTTAGGAAAGGGTCGGGTGGGAGGCGCTGGAGTAGAGTCAAGAATAGGCCCAGTATATTTTGTTGATCATTTCCCGCAAGCCGAATTGGCTTCAACATTCTGATCGTGGCGAACACGTTTGAGGAAGCAATCGGCTGAGAGAAAAACTGTACAGTGTATGTCACAATGACGTATTGACTGAAAAATGTATACGTCAAACTTGAAACTTTGTACGTAATTTACGTACAGATCTGCGTAATCGGGAACACTGACTGACGGGACCGAGTGCCTGGAAAATCAATAAGACCCCGGACCGGCTGGATAGTAAAACGATCGGTCCCACAGAAAATCAATGCGTAAAGGACCGAAAACCAATCAAGTTCCTGATCCCTGTTTTGGATTTTTGAAGGTCTTGTAACTTACAACTTAGGGAGGTTCTACTGTATAAGCTTACTTCTCTGAAAGCTGTGGAGGCTAATTTTTTAGAGTTTTCTGTTTTATTGTGATGACAAACATTGGGGAAATCATCATTACGGTTTTAATAGTGTGTGTGTGAGTGTGTCTGTGTGTGTATGTATTTCATTTAACGTCTATCCACTTCTTGTGATATTAGACAGGGAAAAAATGTGTTTAATACTTTAAATGTATGTAAATGTGGTTGCGTACATGTGAATGTGTGCATCATGCCACTTCATGTATATGTGTATGTGTGTGCATGTGTATCTTCTTTCTTTCCTGTAGAGCAACCACAGTCACTTCTGACTATTCTGTCGCTGTAACTTTAGGGGAATCTGCGGAAATGCACACTGAGGTACTACTGAGAAGAAGAACAAAAAATTGACAGTAGAAGAAGAGGACAGAAAGCCTGGCCCAGCCAGCCAGGTTCCGCTAATCGGCCCCTAACGTGATGCCGCGCCAAGCGAGAGAATGACCCAGCCAGCCAGGTCCCGCTAATCGGGCCCCAACGTGATGCCGCGCCACTGGGAAAAAGAGAGGGAGAAAGAAAGAAAAAAAAAAAAAGGAGAGAGAGAGAGAGGTGGGGTGGGGAAAGTTATTGTGATTTGGAGACCCAGGACACGAAGGTGCCCAAGGTCCCCCGCCTCAACAGCCTGCTCCGGGAGGTTGTTCCATGCCTTGATGGTGCGTGGCAGGAAACTGGCCTGTCTGTATTGTGTGCGGCAGTAGATCTGGGCCAGCTGCTTGGTGTGGGAGGTTGTTCCATGCCTTGATGGTGCGTGGCAGGAAACTGGCCTGTCTGTATTGTGTGCGGCAGTAGATCTGGGCCAGCTGCTTGGTGTGGGCTCGACGCTGGCGTTGTGGTGCCGGGGTCAGTTTGTCTTTCATGGTCTTCATGGAAACGAGTTCGTGATGGAGTTTATACATCATGACAACTCTTGCTATTTCTCTTCTTTGTTGCAGTGAGGGCCACTTCAGTTGCTCGAGCATAGATGACATGCTTGATGTGTTTCTGAAGCGGCGAAGTACGAATCTTGCTGCTCGCCGTTTCACTGCTTCAAGCCTGTCGATGTCCTGTTGCTGGTGAGGGTCCCATACTGTGGAAGCATATTCCAATATGGGATGTACAAATGTCTTGTATGCTCTTTCTCTGATGGTCTGGGAACTGATTTTCAGGTTTCTTCTAAAAAAAACCTAGGGTCCTATTGGCCCTTGAGGAGATGATTTGAATGTGTTTGGTCCAGCTCAGGTCTCTACTGATGGTGACTCCCAGGTATTTCGCAGAGTCCATAGTTTCAAGCAAGTGGCCATGGAGCACATACCTGCTTTCTTGCATCTGCCTCTTTCTGGTGACAGGTAAGGTGGTGCATTTTCCAGGATGGAACACCATGTCCCAGCTCTTCTCCCACTCAGCAAGCTGATGGAGGTCATGCTGTAGCTGTTCATGGTCCTGTGGCGCCGCTACCACTCTGTACACTGCTGTGTCATCCGCAAAGAGACGGGCTGGTGATGTCAATCTTTCCGGCAAATCATTAATGTAGGCTAGAAAAAGGCAATGCCCAAGAACGGATCCCTGAGGCACTCCTGAGCATACATCAATCTGTGCGGAGCTGACGCCATTGACAACAACTGCCTGCCTTCTGTTGCTGAGGAAGTCTTTGATCCAGTCAATGAGCTTCCCCTGGATGCCATAATGGTGAAGCTTATCTATGCATGTGCATATACTAGGATCGTTAGAAAAATATACTAAAATTTGTATATGTTGTCAAATTTTAATCAAACCTATACCGTTGGAAAGAGCATGAAACGACCTTTAAAATGATACCAAATTTGTCTAAATTGGTCAACAAATAAGCAAGTTATGGCTTCTTGAAATTAGTCTTTTTTACATGGGCTATATAAGAAAAAGTTGATCAAGATTTGGATGAATCTGAACTTCAACCAGCCATAACTTGCTTATTTTTCGACCAATTAACATAAATTTGGTACCAAAATAAAGCTTATTCAATAGAGAATGTGTCTTTAATAATAAATTTTATTTGTATTCAACACGTTTGTTATAAAGCGTCTGTCTGTCTGACTGACTGCCTGATTGTATGAAACTTTGAAAGCGAGTTACCATAAGAGGCATAACTTAAAAAAATTAGATTTCAGACCCCAAAACCCACATATAGTATACTCTTGATCAGCATCAATTAAGGAGTACAATGAAGCATGTTGACCAGAATAAACCTCCACAAAGGAGCCTCTGACTGTCTTAAGACAATGAGTCTTACCAGTACTATTAGACTTGGTTGTTATACAACTTAAAACTATTGTAGCAAGGCCCAACTGCAAGAGTTATCGAACGTGTTTTTGCCAAGAGTTATCCCCAAATCCGGTTTTGTGAAAACGTGTTCTGATGGGTTATTTCTGGCTCAGATAACAGCTTTTCTATTGGTCAAAGAGCTGAAAACTCAACCAATAAAATTCGAGAAGACATGAAAGCTTCGGTGAATCAACATTAGAGTCTGCTGAAATCGCGGGAAGGAGTTGAAAAGTTGATAAATACACGTCTTTGTATCGCTATTTCCTACTACGGCACGACTCACCCGGTCGTGATAATATATTTCTGGTAGTTTAGACATTGCTTAAGAAAATCCTGTAAAAAAAAGAAGAGAAATGTGAGCAGGGCATGTCTAAAAAACGATTTTGGTGGATTTTGGTAAAGCGGTTTTTGCTGATTTGTGCCTGTGGTGTGGAGCCATTGCCTCGATCAGCAAGTCAGCAGTTTTTGTCTCGATCATTCAGGACATGGACAATGTTTGTTGTTGATATAGTTTGATTTAATCTCTAGCCTTTGTAATAATGTAGCTGGACATAATTATAAGCAGATGATATTTCAGTCATTTTTTATAGCTTTTATTGACAGCTCAGAGTCTGTGAGACAGAGCTCTCGTCACGAAGAGGTCACTCGCAGCTGAGCAGTTCCAGAGTTGTGTTTTTTTTGTTCCCTTTCTCCTGGAGAGAGACTCTTCTGCTTAAATTAATTTATAATTTCTTGTTGCTGGAAGTGGGGCCTGTTCCTTTCCAGGTGAACTGGGGGGTTTAATGGTCTTAAGTTCTTAACCCAGTACAACTAAAAAACTACAAGCATTAAGCCTTTATTTCTTTATGACAATATGAGTCTATCTGTCCCTCTTCTGTCTAACTCTAAGGCCTAACTTTTCAGTTTCTTCTCACTCTCAGGCTTTGAGCCTTTCTTTCTTTTCCGCAGACTATTATGTCGCTGTATTTGGGAGGATCTACGGGAATGCATAAGACAACAAACTATCAAGAAGAAGGAAGTGGACAGGAGAAAAAGAAGAAATATAGAAAGTTTGGCCCAGCCAGCCAGGTCCCGCTAATCGGTCCCTAACATGATGCCGCGCCAAGCAGACTGAGCATGCAGGGAGCGTGTTGATCTTGTTGGGTGGTTGGCTGGTGGAGTTGATCACCAACTCGCCACGTGTTTCCTAAATTCCTCCTTGTGTGAACAAACCCCCCAAAACGTTATGTAGCCCCAACATAGGGGAGTCAAAGGAGACGTTTCATTGCCATTGGCCACCCCTGGCCCTGCTCTCCTTGGCACCTACTTTCTGCGGGCTTTTGTTCTTTGTTCTGATGACTGATATGATGACTCACAGTTTCAGTTTTAGCACTCCTGTCTCAGGGCTACCAGGGACCCCCATTTTGGGGTCTATGATTGTATGAAGCACTAAAATTCTACAGGACCCTCCAAAAGAATGTGCTGGGGGTCCCAGGGATGCACTAGAACAATTATTTTGGCATTCGTAACGCCACTGGGAGTGGGACCCTCTATCCCGCCTCTTGGACCCTCTATACAGTCACTAAGTGAAGGAGTCCCTGGGACCCCTTGTTTTGCGGGATGATTGGGAGCCCTGTGTCTGTCATGACGTGTAGTATTTTACATTTTTTATTTTGTTATTGTTAATGTACTATTGCTACTAAGTCGAACAAGTGGCAAAGTCTCATTTAAAATTACTCTAATCAGGAGAATTTTTATTTATAATCATGACGTAAGCCTTTTAAGGTATAGCACATACGTTGGATCTGGGACAATCAGTCTGAAAATCTTATTCTTGTTACCTTTTACAGACAGTAGGATTTTTTTTTTAAAACTGATCGTCTGATGACTCAACGTTTATTGTTGGAGAATAAAGCAATCTTTCTTTCATTATTGTTAATGGTTTACACAACCTTAGATAAACCCATTAGTATTTTTCTTTATCATTATTGTCATAGTTATTCAATACAACAGATTCCATTGTTTAATGTACATGCCTTGTTTTTCTTCATACAGGTGCCAGTTCTGTGTTGATGGTTATGTGTAGTTGTCTCCCTTGATCAAGGCTAGATCAGTATTCCACTTCATGTGGAGGTGTTTTTAATATATATGTGAAATATAAATGTTCAGTTTAATATTTCATATACCCCTGATGTCTCTACTGCAGATGCTGACCATCCAGTGGAGCCCCCAAGAAAGAAACGTGTTTATACTTAATTATAGGTTAAAGTGAGACATTTTAACAATTAAATTGGAGTAAAAAATTTAAAAAAAATTTATGGATGGACAGCTTGATCAAACTGAAAGTTGTTGAATGCAAAGAGGACATTAAAGTACACATTGTTCCATAATTATAAATGAATTATTGTCTTTGGTTTTCTCATGCCCACGGAGTGACGCGTTTTCTAAAAATGTTACCCAAAACGTCACTTTCGTGTTGCTTAACTTGTTTTTTTTTTAAATTGATTTCTTGATATTTCATAATAGTTTCAATTGAAATGTTATTTAAACACCTTACAGAAGTATTTTATAAAGATTTTGTTTTGTTTTTTTGTTTGTTTAAATTTTGTTGGTTCTTCCTAACTATTGATCAACTTATCAAGGCACCCATGTGCGCGCGCGGTTTTGTGTGTGTGCATGTGTCTGTGTGTGTGTGTGTTTGTCACACTCAGTGTCACTGTCACTGACTCTTGTGTCACTGTCACTGTCAGTGCCAGTGTGCGACTGAAAATGAATGAACACTGAACACAGAACAGCAGTGACAAGTACACCGTTTCTGAGTTTGTGATAGTTTTGAATATCGTCATTGTTGGTTTCAACCACGTTTTATGCCTGACATGAAATACATACCCAAAATGTCCATTCATTAGGTTTCGAAGCATTGTGACAGTCAGTAGAAAGGGTCAGCGATCTACTTTGACATTCATCGTCTTCTTCGGATCTGACGAAAGATGGCCAGTTGAGTTTGAATCAGTTCCGTATAATCATCTAAATGTGCATTAAAAACATTGATATCAAATGTTACCGCAGTATAAAGTCTGTCATTTAGAATACACATAATAAAAAATAATTATACTAATGCTCTTGCAAAGCAAATTAAAAAATATTAATATAAAAGAAAAA
>CM065698.1:22932345-22942345 GCA_017654935.2 Phymorhynchus buccinoides
CTCAGAGCTGTTTTATGGCTTCAGTTTTACTAAAAAAGCTTCAGCTTCATGGGGGGCTTTGCCCCCTGACCCCCACCAGGGGCGTTTCCCCCTGGACCCCCACTGGAGGCCTTCTGCGGCCACCACACCCCCGCTTTTCAGTTGTTTTTTTCACAATTCCTCAATCTCATGCCTGTTCTGGATGACTGGCATTGGGATCTGGTCATCGAGTTCTCCCTCAGTTCCTCAAAGAGTGGACAGGCCTAGGGCTGTGTTTAATGTGTGCTGTTGTTGTTGTTGTTATTTTGTGTGTATGGCCCTCTGCCCTCTGACTGACAGACGAATGCGAAGTTAGTTATTGTTCTCTGGATATATTATATGTGATTTGAAATATTTTGAAGAACGAATCCTGGTATCCCAACTAAAACTGTAAGGATTATGCCTTGTGCACTTAATACGTGCAAATTTTGTAAGGAAACACATTCCCAATCCGCATGGGGGGAAATCTGGGACCTCCTTCGGATGAGACTTTTTAAAACCGAGGTCCCGTGTGCGAACACATGCACAAAGATCTTGCGCACACGTTCAAGCCCATCCAGTCCCACTATTCACTATGGGTCGAGTAACTGGTGGACATGGATGACACGAACTCACATAGCATGCATCATGTGCGCCAATAGCAGTCTAAATGAAGACTTTGGGTGTGGGAGAAGGATAAGCATCCCCAATAGGAAGAAGAAGATCCCATATCCGCAATCAGCAAGAAGCATACTGGAAGTAATAAATAAGCAGATGGAATATTGGATGGGTGTGTACACATAATGCGGAAAGCTATCCGCATATCACATCCGCTGTCAGCAAAGCACATACTGGAAGTAAGAAATATGTGAATGGATGGGATGTGCGGATGGGTGTGTACACATAATGCGGGAAACTATCCGCTGTCAGCAAAAAAACATACCGGAAGTAAGAAATGAGCAGATGGGATATGCGGATGGGTGTGTACACATATACGCGGAAACACATCTGCATATCCGCCATCAGCAACAAACATACTGGAAGTAAGAAATAAATGAATGGATGGGATGTGTGGATGGGTGTGTACACATAATGCGAAAACTATCCGCCATCCGCAATCAGCAAAAAACGTACTGGAAGTAAGAAATATGTGAATGGATGGGATGTGCGGATGGGTGTGTACACATAATGCGGAAAACTATCCGCTGTCAACAAAAAAACATACTGGAAGCAAAAAATGATTAGGTGCGGGTGCATGGGTTTCTGCGTACATGTGTACAGGTAAAACCTTATAGTGCGTGAACATTTTGCTGTGTGGGCATTTTACTGAAGTTAAAATTTTATGCAACACTTATTGAACTGACACGCGTTTGGGTTTTTTAAAGTGGAACATGTATTGTTTAGTTATAATTAAGTGACAGTAACGCGCGCGTGCGTGCGTGCGTGCGCGTGTGTTAGTGCGCGCGTAGTTGCGTGCGTGCGTGGGTGTGCGTGTGTGTTAGTGCGTGAGCGCGCGCGCGCGCGCGAGCAGTGTGTGTGTGTGTGTGTGTGTGTGTGTGTGTGTGTGTGTGTGTGTGTGGGTGTGTGTGTGTTGTGTGTGTGTGTGTGTGTGCCGTGTGTGGTGAGTGTGGTGTGTGTGTTTCTGTGTTTGTGATGTGTGATGTGGGTATGTGGTTTTGTTTGGTCTATCTGTCGGTCGGTCTGGTTGATTGTGAACGTTCTGTATAGAGACATAAAATATTTAATAAGACAACAAGACGAGAGCGAGAGAGAAGAGAGATGAAGAGAGAATTGAGAGAGGAGAGAGAGAGAGAGGAGATGGGGAGAGAGAGAGAGAGATTGAGAGAGGAAGACAGAGGAGAGATGGAAGAGGAAGAGGAGGAGGAGAGAGGAGGACAGAGAGGAGAAGAGAGAGATGAGAGAGATAGAGAGAGAGATTTATAGAGATTGTGAGAGCGAGAGAGAGGGGAGGAGGAGAGAGAGAGAGAGAGAGAGGGAGAGAGCTAGCGAGAGAGAGAGAGAGGAGAGGCGAGGAGAGCGAGAGGAGAGATTAGCCGAGAGAGAAGAGTTAGAGAGAGTTTTTTTGGGAGAGAGAGGGAGGGAGAGAGAGGAGGGAGAGAGAGAGAGAGAGAAAGTAAAAAAAACCGAAATCAGAGAGAGAGAAGAGAGCTAGAGAGCAGAGAGAGAGAGAGATGAGAGAAGAGAGATGATAGACGAGAGAGAGAGAGAGTGGAGCGGAGAGAGAGAAGAGAGAGAGAGATGAGGTTTGGAAGGCAGAAATGCAGATAAAGGACCAACAACAAAAAGAAAGGCCGTCTCACCTACATAAAAAGACAATAGGGGAAGACGGGGTTAAAATCGCATGGGCGGGTAAGAAGCCCCACCCAATTATCTCATGAAATGAAGCAAATTTCAGTCTCATTTTGCCAATGAGACGAGCGTTTAATGTCTAGCATTCGTCTCATGGGCAAATTTGAATGAAACTTTCTTTATTTCATGAGATAATTGGGGTTGGGGCTTCTTACCCGCCCATGCGCTTTTTACCCCGTCTTCCCCCTATTTTTATTTTTAGATTTTTCAAATCATAGCTAACCATAAAAACAGAAACCCGCATTCAGATAACACTAATTATCATGGATCATGCCGAATGTGGTCATTTTATTTACGGAAAGGCCGATCGTGTCTTCACACAAACACAAGGTAGGCTCAACACAATCAGGGTTAACGAAACGAACGAACGACGAACGAAATGTTTTTTTTATTTTTTATTCAGGGTAATGAGATAAGGCTAATTAGTTACAGCTTTTTTTCTCTCACTCAGCCCTGAGGCAAACAACAAAAAAGCAACAAACAAATAAAATTAAGAAGAAGAAGGGGGGGAAAAAAGCAAACTAAGAAAAGCAACAATAATAAAAAAAAAAAAAAACCAAGAACATTCTTTACATATATAGGGGAAGACGGGGCAAAAAGAACACAAGGATGCTTTAGGCTACAATTATGCATCAGCTGTAAGGGTACGTGCTTTACTATCATTAAAAAAACAACTTTGCAAGAAAACAAAATATGAAATATGTGGATGTCATGTTTACAATAAACTTCATTAAAGCCTCTTTTCTCTAAATCACCTTTTTTTTTATCGATGTGATTTGCAATAACTAAGCCTATTTGACACCCAGACTCCTCAGAGAACTAAGCTTATTCCTTCTTTTCCATTTCCATTAATCATATAATGTATCCAAACATTTTAGGCACTTAAGAGGAAACAGTAAACTTGTACTTCAGAATATAGGTAGTTTAGGCGGACTCTGTATTTGTAATCTAACAGCGGAACTTCTCCACACACACACACAAAAGAAAAAAAAGAAAGAAAATAACACACACACGACAACAACAAAAAGGCGAAAGAATGCGCGACTTAGCGGTCTCTTTTGGACCACCAGGTGGCATTAGCGCTCGAGTGGGGCTAATTCCTCTCTTATATTCGTTAGTTAGGGATAGAGAGAGAGATGGAGAGAGACAAGAGAAGAGAGCGAGAGAGAGAGAGATAGAGAGAGAGAGAGAGTGAGAGCGCCAGAGAGAGAGAGAGGGAGGGGGAGGAGAGAGAGAGAGAGAGAGAGAGGAGTCCCACCCTCTCTCTCTCTCTCACTACGCCCAACTAAGAAAAATCGGGTGATAAGCCCCTAGTGGATTAACTGCCCCCTGGTGGTCGAATAATCGCCATAAGTCGACCATTTGCATTAATCACGCCAATGATCTGAGGAACTGTTTGTTAACAAATTCCATTGAATCATATTCTTCTTGAATTGTTCAGCATTACTTTGTATAGCAACAGATAAAATCGTTAAAACCATCGTATCCGGCATACCATGGCCAAGCAACTATCCTATCTCTTCAATTTCAGCTGGAAATTAACAGATAAAATCGTTAAAATCATTGTATCTGGCATACCATGACCAAGCAACTATCCTATCCAGTGGAAATTGTTCCTCAACCTATTAATTATTTGATGTAGCTTATAGAAGTATCAAACAAGCAAACTAACAAACAAAAGACTTTCATATCCACTTCCACATTTTATATCATTCGTCATAGCAATGATGCAAAGAACTTTCAATCTCGACTACTTCCATATGGGATATTAATTTAGCCTACAACATTAGAAGTCTTATTTAAAATATCCAATCCAATGTAGTATGCGCCATATCGTGATCCAAAATAATATTCGATCTATTCCATAGGCCGGATTGTCATCTTCAGAATACTCAGCTTTTGACAAATAATATTAGACATTCTCATCATAAATATCCAACACATCGGTCATTCCACGGTCCCAAGAACCGACTATTCAACCTCTTCCACTTCCATGGGACGGCAGTCTTCATAATACTCAGCATTAGACGAGCAACAGTAGAAGCTGTCGAAAACGTCGTATCTGTCATAGTTTTTCCAGTTAGGGGAGATCAGGGTAATTTGCACCGTGGAGCTATCCAGCGTGGTATTAGGGGAAATGTCAGCCTCGTCCAAGAAAGAGCTGGACTCGCTGCCATAACAACTAAAGTGGAGAGTGGGAGTCGGGCGACCGGTAGCCGTGCAGACTGCTGTCAGAGTCTGAAACATACACAGTGTGTGGGAACCATGTTTCATGTTAACGGTAGACAATTTCATAAGCCTATCAAGAAGTGAAGAAGAACTCAAATCGAAGTTTCACTCGCGTAACGCAAGAGCATCATAAACCAAGTAGTTAATCACATACACATGTACCCTTGGACTGTTAAGTTTATAGTGTATTGTTATATTGTATTCTGTATCACCCCCAACCCCCCCCCCCATACCCACACCCACACCCCACACACACACTGCCCCACCAACCAGAAAAATCTGGGTTGGGGGCGGTTGTTTTGGTGTCCTTTAGTGCATGTGCACTTGTCTTTTCGTGTTTTGTTTTATATTGTTCTTTCTAAATTTGGACGTTTAAGCTTACATGTGATATCATTAAGCTGGTGTAGTTTTCTTTTCTTATCTTATATCATTATGATTGATATTATTATTGTTGTCCATGGTAATTCAGGATGCAGCCAGACATATACAAATTATTGTGTGTTTGAGTGCGTTCAGTATACGCTTAATAGCTTGTGGTACTCATGTAACCAGATTTGGTGTATTCTGTGATGTGTAGGGTAAGACGGGTTAAAAAGCCCATAGGTGGGTAAGAAGCTCAATGCCAATTATCTCATGAAAAGAAGCAGGTCGCTCTTGTGGCTGTGGGTGTCAGTGTTCGCCACAGTTCAATAAGGACAATTCAGTCACATTTTGACCAGTGATACGATTGTTAATGCTTAGTGTTCGTCTAATGAGCAAAATTTGACTGAAATTTGCTTTTATTTCATAAGATTGACTGAAATGTGCTTTATTTCATGAGATAATTGGCATGTGTTTCTTACCCTCCCATGGGCTTTTTAACCCGTCTTCACCTATTTGTTTAATAACATATGTTTATTAAACCAACGAACAAAAGCACACAACCACATTAATCCTTCAACCAACCGATAAACTCGATCCTTACCCCGTTCGGAAATGCTCTGGCACTGGTCAGCGCAGGAACTAACTCAGCCACTTTACCCACGTTTATCGCGAGGGTCTTGGAAATCCGTGACCCCCGTACCGTGACGGGGGTCACGTGATTTCCAAGACCCTCGCGATTAAACGTGGTGAAAGTGGCGAGTTAGTTCCTGAGTGACCAGTGCCAAGCATTCGAACGGTTAAGGAATCGAGTTTATTCGGTTGGTTTGAAGATAATGGGTGGTGTGCTTTGTTCTGTGGTTAAAAATCATATGTATTAAACAAATAGGTGAAGACGGGGTAAAAAGCCCATGGGTGGGTAAGAAGCCCGTGCCAATCATCTCATTAAATCAAGCAAATTTCAATCAATCTCATGAAATCAAGCAAATTTCAGTCAAATTTGCCCATGAGACGAATGCTAAACATTAACACTCGTCTCATGGGCAAAATGTGACTGAAATTTTCTTGAACTGTGGCGAACACTATTTCATGAGATAATTGGCATGGGCTTCTTACCCGCCCATGGGCTTTTTAACCCGTCTTACCCTACACATCACAGAATACACCAAATCTGGTTACATGAGTACCACAAGCTATTAAGCGTATACTGAACGCACTCAAACACACAATAATTTGTATATGTCTGGCTGCATCCTGAATTACCATGGACAACAATAATAATATCAATCATAATGATATAAGATAAGAAAAGAAAACTACACCAGCTTAATGATATCACATGTAAGCTTAAACGTCCAAATTTAGAAAGAACAATATAAAACAAAACACGAAAAGACAAGTGCACATGCACACAAACCGCCCACAAACCCAGGATTTTCTTGTGGCATTGTGGTGTGTGGTGTTGGGGTGGGGATGGGGGGGGGTGTTGGGGGGGATACAGAATACAATATAACAATACACTATAAACTTAACAGTCCAAGGGTACATGTGTATGTGATTAACTACTTGGTTTATGATGCTCTTGCGTTACGCGAGTGAAACTTCGATTTGAGTTCTTCTTCACTTCTTGATAGGCTTATGAAATTGTCTACCGTTAACATGAAACATGGTTCCCACACACTGTGTATGTTTCAGACTCTGACAGCAGTCTGCACGGCTACCGGTCGCCCGACTCCCACTCTCCACTTTAGTTGTTATGGCAGCGAGTCCAGCTCTTTCTTGGACGAGGCTGACATTTCCCCTAATACCACGCTGGATAGCTCCACGGTGCAAATTACCCTGATCTCCCCTAACTGGAAAAACTATGACAGATACGACGTTTTCGACAGCTTCTACTGTTGCTCGTCTAATGCTGAGTATTATGAAGACTGCCGTCCCATGGAAGTGGAAGAGGTTGAATAGTCGGTTCTTGGGACCGTGGAATGACCGATGTGTTGGATATTTATGATGAGAATGTCTAATATTATTTGTCAAAAGCTGAGTATTCTGAAGATGACAATCCGGCCTATGGAATAGATCGAATATTATTTTGGATCACGATATGGCGCATACTACATTGGATTGGATATTTTAAATAAGACTTCTAATGTTGTAGGCTAAATTAATATCCCATATGGAAGTAGTCGAGATTGAAAGTTCTTTGCATCATTGCTATGACGAATGATATAAAATGTGGAAGTGGATATGAAAGTCTTTTGTTTGTTAGTTTGCTTGTTTGATACTTCTATAAGCTACATCAAATAATTAATAGGTTGAGGAACAATTTCCACTGGATAGGATAGTTGCTTGGTCATGGTATGCCAGATACAATGATTTTAACGATTTTATCTGTTAATTTCCAGCTGAAATTGAAGAGATAGGATAGTTGCTTGGCCATGGTATGCCGGATACGATGGTTTTAACGATTTTATCTGTTGCTATACAAAGTAATGCTGAACAATTCAAGAAGAATATGATTCAATGGAAATTTGTTAACAAACAGTTCCTCAGATCATTGCCGTGATTAATGCAATGGTCGACTTATGGCGTTTATTTGACCGCCTGGGGGCAGTCAAACCACTAGGGGCTTTATCACGCTATATTCGTGAGTTTGGCGTAGTGAGGCGAGAGCAGAGAGGGTGGGACTCCTCTCTCTTCTACGTCTCTCTCTCTTCTCTTCTCCATCTCATCATCTCTCTCTTCGTTCGTCATCTCGTCTCTATCCTCTCTCTTCCTCTCCTCTCGGTCCCCTCATCTCTCTGTCTCTCTTTCTTGATCCCAATCTAACGGATATAGAGAGGATTAGCCCCTCTCGATCGTTATGCCCCCTGGTGGTCCAAAAGAGCCCGCTAAGTCGCTCATTATTGAAAAAAAAAACTTTCGCCTTTTTGTTGTTGTTGTGTGTGTGTGGCCTTCTTTTTTTGTCTTTGTGTGTGTGTGTGGATAAGTTCCGCTGTTAGATTACAAATACAGAGTCCGCCTAAACTACTATATTCTGAAGTACAAGTTTACTGTTTCATCTTAGTGCCTAAAATGTTTGGATACATTATATGATTAATGGAAATGGAAAAGAAGGAATAAGCTTAGTTCTCTGAGGAGTCTGGGTGTCAAATAGGCTTAGTTATTGCAAATCACATCGATAAAAAAAAAGGTGATTTAGAGAAAAGAGGCTTTAATGAAGTTTATTGTAAACATGACATCCACATATTTCATATTTTGTTTTCTTGCAAAGTTGTTTTTTTAATGATAGTAAAGCACGTACCCTTACAGCTGATGCATAATTGTAGCCTAAAGCATCCTTGTGTTCTTTTTGCCCCGTCTTCCCCTATATATGTAAATAATGTTCTTGGTTTTTTTATGATTGTTGCTTTTCTTAGTTTGCTTTTCCCCCCCCCTTCTTCTTCTTACTTTTATTTGTTTCTTGCTTTCTCGTTGTTTGCCTCAGGGCTGAGTGAGAAAAAAAAGCTGTAACTAATTAGCTTATCTCATTACCCTGAATAAATAACATTTCGTTCGTTCGTATTTCGTTCGTTCGTTACCCTGATTTGTGTTGAGCCTACATTGTGTTGTGTGAAGACACGAATCGCCTTTCCGTAAATAAAATGACCACATTCGGCATGATCCATGATAATTAGTGTTATTGAATGCGGGTTTTGTTTTTATGGTTAGCTATGATTTTAAAAAAATAAAAAATAAAAATAGGGGAAGACGGGGTAAAAAGCGCATGGGCGGGTAAGAAGCCCACCCCAATTATCTCATGAAATAAAGAAAATTTCATTCAAATTTGCCCATGAGACGAATGCTAGACATTAAACGCTCGTCTCATGGGCAAAATGAGACTGAAATTTGCTTCATTTTATGAGATAATTGGGGTGGGCTTCTTACCCGCCCATGCGCTTTTTACCCCGTCTTCCCCTATTGCTCTTTTTATGTAGGTGATACGTGCCTTTCTTTTTGTTGTTGTCTTTATCTGCATTTCTGCCTGCCAAACCCATCTCTCTCTCTCCTCGTCGCGTCCTCTTCTCCTCGTATCTCTCTCTCTCTCTTCTCTCTCTCTTCTATCTCTCGATCTCTCTCTCTCTCTCTCTAGCGCTCTCTCTCTCTCTCTCTCGCTTTGTCTCTTTCTCTTTCTCTATCTCTTCTCTCTCTGTCTCTCCCCCCCCCCCCATCCTCTCTCTCTCTCTCTCTCTAGCTCTCTCGTCTCTCTCTAGCTCTTCTCTCTCTCCTCTCTCTCTCTAGCCGCTCTCTCTCTCTCGTCTCCTCTCTACTCGCTCTCCTCTCGGTCTCTCTCGCGTCCTCTCTCATCTTTCTCTAGCTCTCTCTCTCTCTCGCTCCCTCTCATCCTCTCACTCTCCCTCTCCTCTCATCCTCTCTCTCTCTCTCTCTCCCTCTCTCTCGTCTCTCTCTCTCTCTCTCTCTCACTCTCTCTCTCTCTCTCTCTCTCTCTCTCTTCTCTCTCTTCTATTTCCGTCTCTCTCTCTCTCTCCTCTCTCTCAATCTCTCTCTTGTTGTCTTATTAAATATTTTATGCTCTATACAGAACATTCACAATCAACCAGACCCGACCGACAGATAGACCAACAAAACCACATACACACACACACACACACCACATCACACACACACACACAACACACACTCACACACACACACACACACACACACACACACACATGACCACACACACACACAACACACACACACACACACACACACACGCGCCGCGCGCGCGCGCGCGCGCTAGCGCACACACACACGCGCACACACGCACGCACGCAACACGCGCGGCACTAACACACGCGCACGCTGGAAACGCACGCACGCGCGCGCACGTTACGTTGTGTCACTTAATTATAACTAAACAATACATGTTCCACTTTAAAAAACCCAAACGGTGTCAGTTCAATAAGTGTTGCATAAAATTTTACTTCAGTAAAATGCCCACACAGCAAAATGTTCACGCACTATAAGGTTGTGTACACATGTACGCAGAAACCCATGCACC
>CM065698.1:22947345-22973520 GCA_017654935.2 Phymorhynchus buccinoides
TCCACTGACGGATAGTGCGGGGGAAAGAAGGTGGACTTTCTGTACTGAGTTCTATGGCTGGGTATGTCATATGATGCTGAGTGGGATTGACGGAGACTTCTCTTCTGCAGAGAGTTTGTAGGAAGGTGCTTA
Organism: Phymorhynchus buccinoides; assembly: GCA_017654935.2. NCBI lineage: Eukaryota > Metazoa > Mollusca > Gastropoda > Neogastropoda > Raphitomidae > Phymorhynchus > Phymorhynchus buccinoides. The sequence goes on from CM065698.1 coordinate 22,947,478, forward strand.
TATAGCGACAGAATAGTCAGAAGTGACTGTGGTTTGCTCTACAGGAAAGAAGAAAGTTGATAGTGAGAAGTCCCTGTATGAAATTTGTGGAAAGTAGTGGCATTGTTAAGCACTCAAAGACAGACAGATACACATGAATACACCGAGTGATAGACAGACGAACAGACAAACAGACAGGCAGTCACATCCTCTGTCCTCCTATCCACCCCCTCACACACAGAAATGTATATAGTTGATCCAACTATCTTACCACACATCAACGATACTGTTAAAAAGGCAAACCGTACTGCTGGACTACTAATCAGAACAATAACTAATAAATCGAAGGAAATTATGCTACCTCTTTATAAAACATTAGTACGCCCCTTATTAGAGTATGGAAATCCTGTCTGGTGTCCCTTTTTTAGAAAACATGTTGATCATTTAGAAGGAGTCCAAAGGAGATTTACGAAAACAATTATTGGAACCAGAGATATGGACTGGACTATGAGGACAGACTAAAGTACTTGGGAATACCTAGTTTGGAATACAGACGTCTAAGTGTAAGAGGCGATGTTGATTGAGGTGTATAAAATTCTTTAATAAGTTCTATGATCCTAACACAACTAAAACTTTACTAACGCTAACTGACGAGGAGAGAACATGAGGGCATGATTTCAAACTAACAAAAAAACTAAATAAATAACAGTCGTTCAGCTCAAAACTTTTTTTACTAACAGAGTAATATTAACTGCATGGAACAATCTTTCTAATGAAATTGTAAATGCATCATCACTACTAAATATGTTTAAAAAATCTTATTGACAAAAAATGTAATACTATTATGTACTCCACAAATATGGAGAAATAAAAACAAAACAAACCCCCCAAAAAACAAATACACAATAGCCGAAGTAATTCACGGGCCAAAAAAAAATAAGAAAAGAAATAAAATGAAAATATAAATGTATATACATTTGAGAAAAATATTTAGAGGGCAAAAAGCTTCAAAAAAAGCCTACAGAGCCTAAACTGATATGATATGATATATGATATGATATATAACATTATATCCACCCACCCCAGTTTCATTTTTCTTTGAATGATTCTGGTAAAAACACAACACCAAACAAACCCATGAAGCTATATTTTGTTTTCGTAGCTACTTTTTCTTTTATATTAATATTTTTTAATTTGCTTTGCAAGAGCATTAGTATAATTATTTTTTATTATGTGTATTCTAAATGACAGACTTTATACTGCGGTAACATTTGATATCAATGTTTTTAATGCACATTTAGATGATTATACGGAACTGATTCAAACTCAACTGGCCATCTTTCGTCAGATCCGAAGAAGACGATGAATGTCAAAGTAGATCGCTGACCCTTTCTACTGACTGTCACAATGCTTCGAAACCTAATGAATGGACATTTTGGGTATGTATTTCATGTCAGGCATAAAACGTGGTTGAAACCAACAATGACGATATTCAAAACTATCACAAACTCAGAAACGGTGTACTTGTCACTGCTGTTCTGTGTTCAGTGTTCATTCATTTTCAGTCGCACACTGGCACTGACAGTGACAGTGACACAAGAGTCAGTGACAGTGACACTGAGTGTGACAAACACACACACACACAGACACATGCACACACACAAAACCGCGCGCGCACATGGGTGCCTTGATAAGTTGATCAATAGTTAGGAAGAACCAACAAAATTTAAACAAACAAAAAAACAAAACAAAATCTTTATAAAATACTTCTGTAAGGTGTTTAAATAACATTTCAATTGAAACTATTATTATGAAATATCAAGAAATCAATTAAAAAAAAAAACAAGTTAAGCAACACGAAACTGACGTTTTGGGTAACATTTTTAGAAAACGCGTCACTCCGTGGGCATGAGAAAACCAAAGACAATAATTCATTTATAATTATGGAACAATGTGTACTTTAATGTCCTCTTTGCATTCAACAACTTTCAGTTTGATCAAGCTGTCCATCCATAAATTTTTTTTAAATTTTTTACTCCAATTTAATTGTTAAAATGTCTCACTTTAACCTATAATTAAGTATAAACACGTTTCTTTCTTGGGGGCTCCACTGGATGGTCAGCATCTGCAGTAGAGACATCAGGGGTATATGAAATATTAAACTGAACATTTATATTTCACATATATATTAAAAACACCTCCACATGAAGTGGAATACTGATCTAGCCTTGATCAAGGGAGACAACTACACATAACCATCAACACAGAACTGGCACCTGTATGAAGAAAAACAAGGCATGTACATTAAACAATGGAATCTGTTGTATTGAATAACTATGACAATAATGATAAAGAAAAATACTAATGGGTTTATCTAAGGTTGTGTAAACCATTAACAATAATGAAAGAAAGATTGCTTTATTCTCCAACAATAAACGTTGAGTCATCAGATCAGTTTAAAAAAAAAAATCCTACTGTCTGTAAAAGGTAACAAGAATAAGATTTTCAGACTGATTGTCCCAGATCCAACGTATGTGCTATACCTTAAAAGGCTTACGTCATGATTATAAATAAAAATTCTCCTGATTAGAGTAATTTTAAATGAGACTTTGCCACTTGTTCGACTTAGTAGCAATAGTACATTAACAATAACAAAATAAAAAATGTAAAATACTACACGTCATGACAGACACAGGGCTCCCAATCATCCCGCAAAACAAGGGGTCCCAGGGACTCCTTCACTTACAGTATAGAGGGTCCAAGAGGCGGGATAGAGGGTCCCACTCCCAGTGGCGTTACGAATGCCAAAATAATTGTTCTAGTGCATCCCTGGGACCCCCAGCACATTCTTTTGGAGGGTCCTGTAGAATTTTAGTGCTTCATACAATCATAGACCCCAAAATGGGGGTCCCTGGGAGCCCTGAGACAGGAGTGCTAAAACTGAAACTGTGAGTCATCATATCAGTCATCAGAACAAAGAACAAAAGCCCGCGAAAAGTAGGTGCCAAGGAGAGCAGGGCCAGGGGTGGCCAATGGCAATGAAACGTCTCCTTTGACTCCCCTATGTTGGGGCTACATAACGTTTTGGGGGGTTTGTTCACACAAGGAGGAATTTAGGAAACACGTGGCGAGTTGGTGATCAACTCCACCAGCCAACCACCCAACAAGATCAACACGCTCCCTGCATGCTCAGTCTGCTTGGCGCGGCATCATGTTAGGGACCGATTAGCGGGACCTGGCTGGCTGGGCCAAGCTTTCTATATTTCTTCTTTTTCTCCTGTCCACTTCCTTCTTCTTGATAGTTTGTTGTCTTATGCATTCCTGTAGATCCTCCCAAATACAGCGACATAATAGTCTGCGGAAAAGAAAGAAAGGCTCAAAGCCTGAGAGTGAGAAGAAACTGAAAAGTTAGGCCTTAGAGTTAGACAGAAGAGGGACAGATAGACTCATATTGTCATAAAGAAATAAAGGCTTAATGCTTGTAGTTTTTTAGTTGTACTGGGTTAAGAACTTAAGACCATTAAACCCCCCAGTTCAGCTGGGAAGGAACAGGCCCCACTTCCAGCAACAAACAATTATAAATTAATTTAAGCAGAAGAGTCTCTCTCCAGGAGAAAGGGAACAAAAAAAACAACTCTGGAACTGCTCAGCTGCGAGTGACCTCTTCGTGACGAGAGCTCTGTCTCACAGACTCTGAGCTGTCAATAAAAGCTATAAAAAATGACTGAAATATCATCTGCTTATAATTATGTCCAGCTACATTATTACAAAGGCTAGAGATTAAATCAAACTATATCAACAACAAACATTGTCCATGTCCTGAATGATCGAGACAAAAACTGCTGACTTGCTGATCGAGGCAATGGCTCCACACCACAGGCACAAATCAGCAAAAACCGCTTTACCAAAATCCACCAAAATCGTTTTTTAGACATGCCCTGCTCACATTTCTCTTCTTTTTTTTACAGGATTTTCTTAAGCAATGTCTAAACTACCAGAAATATATTATCACGACCGGGTGAGTCGTGCCGTAGTAGGAAATAGCGATACAAAGACGTGTATTTATCAACTTTTCAACTCCTTCCCGCGATTTCAGCCGACTCTAATGTTGATTCACCGAAGCTTTCATGTCTTCTCGAATTTTATTGGTTGAGTTTTCAGCTCTTTGACCAATAGAAAAGCTGTTATCTGAGCCAGAAATAACCCATCAGAACACGTTTTCACAAAACCGGATTTGGGGATAACTCTTGGCAAAAACACGTTCGATAACTCTTGCAGTTGGGCCTTGCTACAATAGTTTTAAGTTGTATAACAACCAAGTCTAATAGTACTGGTAAGACTCATTGTCTTAAGACAGTCAGAGGCTCCTTTGTGGAGGTTTATTCTGGTCAACATGCTTCATTGTACTCCTTAATTGATGCTGATCAAGAGTATACTATATGTGGGTTTTGGGGTCTGAAATCTAATTTTTTTAAGTTATGCCTCTTATGGTAACTCGCTTTCAAAGTTTCATACAATCAGGCAGTCAGTCAGACAGACAGACGCTTTATAACAAACGTGTTGAATACAAATTTATTATTAAAGACACATTCTCTATTGAATAAGCTTTATTTTGGTACCAAATTTATGTTAATTGGTCGAACAATAAGCAAGTTATGGCTGGTTGAAGTTCAGATTCATCCAAAGCTTGATCAACTTTTTCTTATATAGCCCATGTAAAAAAGACTAATTTCAAGAAGCCATAACTTGCTTATTTGTTGACCAATTTAGACAAAGTTGGTATCATTTTAAAGGTCGTTTCATGCTCTTTCCAACGGTATAGGTTTGATTAAAATTTGACAACATATACAAATTTTAGTATATTTTTCTAACGATCCTAGTATATGCACATGCATAGATAAGCTTCACCATTATGGCATCCAGGGGAAGCTCATTGACTGGATCAAAGACTTCCTCAGCAACAGAAGGCAGGCAGTTGTTGTCAATGGCGTCAGCTCCGCACAGATTGATGTATGCTCAGGAGTGCCTCAGGGATCCGTTCTTGGGCCTTGCCTTTTTCTAGCCTACATTAATGATTTGCTGGAAAGATTGACATCACCAGCCCGTCTCTTTGCGGATGACACAGCAGTGTACAGAGTGGTAGCGGCGCCCCAGGACCATGAACAGCTACAGCATGACCTCCATCAGCTTGCTGAGTGGGAGAAGAGCTGGGACATGGTGTTCCATCCTGGAAAATGCACCACCTTACCTGTCACCAGAAAGAGGCAGATGCAAGAAAGCAGGTATGTGCTCCATGGCCACTTGCTTGAAACTATGGACTCTGCGAAATACCTGGGAGTCACCATCAGTAGAGACCTGAGCTGGAAAAAACACATTCAAATCATCTCCTCAAGGGCCAATAGGACCCTAGGGTTTTTTAGAAGAAACCTGAAAATCAGTTCCCAGACCATCAGAGAAAGAGCATACAAGACATTTGTACGTCCCATATTGGAATATGCTTCCACAGTATGGGACCCTCACCAGCAACAGGACATCGACAGGCTCGAAGCAGTGCAACGGCGAGCAGCAAGATTCGTACTTCGCCGCTTCAGAAACACATCAAGCGTGTCATCTATGCTCGAGCAACTGAAGTGGCCCTCACTGCAACAAAGAAGAGAAACAGCAAGAGTTGTCATGATGTATAAACTCCATCACGAACTCGTTTCCATGAAGACCATGAAAGACAAACTGACCCCGGCACCACAACGCCAGCGTCGAGCCCACACCAAGCAGCTGGCCCAGATCTACTGCCGCACACAATACAGACAGGCCAGTTTCCTGCCACGCACCATCAAGGCATGGAACAACCTCCCACACCAAGCAGCTGGCCCAGATCTACTGCCGCACACAATACAGACAGGCCAGTTTCCTGCCACGCACCATCAAGGCATGGAACAACCTCCCGGAGCAGGCTGTTGAGGCTGGGGACCTTGGGCACCTTCGTGTCCTGGGTCTCCAAATCACAATAACTTTTCCCCACCCCACCTCTCTCTCTCTCCTTTTTTTTCTTTTCTTTCTTTCTCCCTCTTTTTCCCAGTGGCGCGGCATCACATTGGGGCCCGATTAGCGGGACCTGGCTGGCTGGGTCATTCTCTCACTTGGTGCGGCATCACGTTAGGGGCCGATTAGCGGAACCTGGCTGGCTGGGCCAGGCTTTCTGTCCTGTTCTTCTACTGTCAATTTTTTGTTCTTCTTCTCAGTAGTACCTCAGTGTGCATTTCCGCAGATTCCCCTAAAGTTACAGCGACAGAATAGTCAGAAGTGACTGTGGTTGCTCTACAGGAAAGAAAGAAGATACACATGCACACACATACACATATACATGAAGTGGCATGATGCACACATTCACATGTACGCAACCACATTTACATACATTTAAAGTATTAAACACATTTTTTCCCTGTCTAATATCACAAGAAGTGGATAGACGTTAAATGAAATACATACACACACACAGACACACTCACACACACACTATTAAAACCGTAATGATGATTTCCCCAATGTTTGTCATCACAATAAAACAGAAAACTCTAAAAAATTAGCCTCCACAGCTTTCAGAGAAGTAAGCTTATACAGTAGAACCTCCCTAAGTTGTAAGTTACAAGACCTTCAAAAATCCAAAACAGGGATCAGGAACTTGATTGGTTTTCGGTCCTTTACGCATTGATTTTCTGTGGGACCGATCGTTTTACTATCCAGCCGGTCCGGGGACTTATTGATTTTCCAGGCACTCGGTCCCGTCAGTCAGTGTTCCCGATTACGCAGATCTGTACGTAAATTACGTACAAAGTTTCAAGTTTGACGTATACATTTTTCAGTCAATACGTCATTGTGACATACACTGTACAGTTTTTCTCTCAGCCGATTGCTTCCTCAAACGTGTTCGCCACGATCAGAATGTTGAAGCCAATTCGGCTTGCGGGAAATGATCAACAAAATATACTGGGCCTATTCTTGACTCTACTCCAGCGCCTCCCACCCGACCCTTTCCTAAGAACAACGTTGATGAACCAATTTCCAGGTGTACCCGCTACATCGAAGACTACATCACCAGAACTACTTGTCCCTAAGAGCTACGGCTATGAGGACGTAAAACTTCCTGCAACCAACCAATCACTTGACTACTAGGCTTGAAGCAGACGACAAAAAACAGAGTAATTTCCCTTTGTTTCTCGCCACCCATGCTGCTGCTCGCACTGCGCGTTTCTTGGAAGCAAGAAAAATAGCGCTGCTTCGCTGGATTGCGAAAACTTCGACACGAAGTTCTTCCAAAGACTCTGAAGTTTTAAGTCAGGTGACAAAAACCCTCGAACCAGTTCCAGGCCCTTCAACTTCAAGTTCTACTTCAACTGTCAGTAGTGATGAAAAGAAGAAAGTAACTGGCAAATTCCAGTCAAGTTGGTGTGAAGAATTTGACTGGCTCCAGCATCGTGATGGCAAGCTCTTCTGCAGTGCGTGCGTGCACGTGTTTGTTTGTGTTGTGTATGTATGTGTGTGTGATTGTGTGTGTGTGTCTGTGCATCATGATTACAAGTCTTATTTTTGAATTTATTTTTACTAAACAATTAATATCAATAAATGACTCTTCAAGCTTTGTACACATTGTTAAAGAGATTTGTCTTTATTTTAGAGCATATTGTTCATTTATTATGGCTTTACTTTTGACCCTTAAAATTTTTCAAATGACCCTTAAAATTTGGGGGCAAAGGGTCATGATGACCCTTAAAAATTTGGAAGCATGGGGAACTGGTCGTTTTTGTTTCAAGCTGAATTAAAGAATTTCACCGACACCATTTTCGATTCAAACAAGAGGTCGGCGCAAACTTTCTAGTGACGTATGACTTGGGGGTGGGGTGGGGGGAGAACGAAACAGAATCGAAGTCGTTTCTAACGTGTTACTTACAACTGTGTTCCGAGTGCATACGGAAAAACCTGATTGCGAGAGATCTCCGAGACTGAGTTATTTCCCGATCCACAGTGTGTGTCGTCAAACTTCTTCCGGTGGAGTGACAAACACAAAGATGATATTGTGATTAGGAAAAAAAATGGGACTTATTGGTTGTCAAAAGGACTGATTGATTTTTTGGTCAATCAGTCCCAGGACTTATTGGTTTCAAAAGCCAAAATGAGGTCTTAATGGGAGGGAGTTGGAATTTGTATAAGGGAGGTAATTTTAATACTTACAATGAGGGCAATGTCTTGGAGAAGTAGGTCTTGGGTACAGGGGATTTTTCCTCTCAACTTTGCACTAGGCCTTGCGTCTGAACGTGGAGTCTTTCGGATGAGACGATAAAACTGAGGTCCCGTGTGCTCATGCATTTAGCACACGTTAAACCCAGTGGCAGCGAAAAAGTTGTCATTTGGTCAAAATGTACCCCCCTCCCTTCCTTCCTCATCAGTCACACAAAAATTGCCTGCACACACACACAAAAAAATTGGGTAGCGCACCTCTGGCTGCGACGCACTCTCCAGGTGGGAGCAACCCGAATTTCACAGCAGACGCTTCTGTGACTATAATGTACCTAACCTAACCTAACCTAAAAGGGAGTCTTATAATGGGGGGTCTGGCTGGCTGGCCAACGGGTGCTGGCTGGCCAGGTCACTCAAAATAGAATAGGTTTTGCTTTTGTTTTTAAGATGCGTTCTCCCTAAGTTCGTCGATATAACTTTTTTATAATGCCAGTTGTGATTTCGACTATGACCAAGACCAAGGGAGGTTCCACTGTACCAACAAATGTTTCAGCCATGAATCCTTTAGAATTTAGATGTACTCTGTTGAATCTTTAGGGGCACCACTTCACATCCAGGTCATAATAATAGTTTGATAAATGCTGTTAAATAAGCATTGTTGCTGATCTTATAAATTATCTGGATTTTGCATGGCATGTAATATGATGTATATTGAATAACCTCTTGCTGTCAAGTCCGTGAATAACTAACAGAAACTGGATCTAATGATTGGATATTAAGTCCTTACCTGCCTCCCCCAATGGTGTGTGATGTCATTGATGATTTCATAACTTTTGATGTCGTAGCCCTGGAATGATGGTTACTTTTTCAATTGTTTCAGGCAAGTCAGGAAGGAATTAGGAAAGATATTTCTAGACCATTTTCTAAGATTGAGTCTAATAACAGGTCTGTTTTTAATTTTAATAAAAAAGATAGGTTAAAATACATACTAAATACAGGTATTTTGTTTATGAATATAAATCTTTACCAGATACATGACAATTGAGGTAATCTTGACTAAAATCGTGTATGTCGGAACAGGTCCTACTGCGTGACCTGCCTGCGGCAGTCCAGGCAGAGAGGCTGGGCCCTGCAGCAGTCTGATGGGGAGCGCCATTTATCCCTGGTGGCTCGGCCACACCATCAGCACCAGCCATGCCTCACTTACCACCCGCAGCAGCTTTCGCAGGCGCAGCTCATGCGACTGCACGTGGCTAACCTGCAGCCGGGTCGAAGCTACGCGGTTTTTGGCGGAGCAGGGCGGAGTCATCTGCTGAGAGAGTTGAGCTTGAAGTACGCGTCCAGAGGGAGCGGCGTCAGGCACATGTCAGGAGGGGGCGCTGTGCGTCTGTTTACGGGGCTCAGGCGATTCTTGAAAGTTCGCTACCTGGTTCTGACCGGGGCTGTAGGCGGGGGTGTGGCTGCGAACCAGGTTAGTGTGTGTGTGTGTGTGTGTGTGTGTGTGTGTGTGTGTGTGTGTGTGTGTGAAAGTAAAAAATATTATCTCTTTAGTTTAAGTTCCCTGTGGGGATACTTGGGGGGTCTTTCGTACAAATAGTTCCCCCACCTTCTGGAAGTTCTGTGCTTGTACAAAGCTTCCACTAATCTTTCACTCTCTTTGACTCTTGCCTTTTCCATTTGCTTTCTGTTATCTACCATTACTAATAGTAGTATTAGTACTGTACTATCTTTCTGCCTTTTTGGCCCATTCTCCTGCCCCCCCCCCCCAGTTTTCTCCTTTGAGCTCCTCTGAAATTGGAATGTGTCGGCTGTGCGCAGCGGGGAGACCAGTGAAAACTGAAAACCAGACACATACGTACCTTACCCATTATGGCCATATGGCTTGGGAACGCAGAAGAAGAATAATCTCATTAAGATAAATTATAGTGTGGTCTCATACAAGCACAATACAAACAAGAAAACACATTTGCATGCATTAAAAATGAAAGCAAAACTAAGGAAAAAAATGGACAACAAATCATGCTTCACAAGAAGTTGGACATATTCAGAGTTGATGCAAGCAACTATCCCAACACATTGTGTGTTTGTGTCACTGTGTGTGTGTGTGTGTGCGCATGCGCGTGCGTGCGCGTGTGTGTATGTGTGTGTGTGATTGTGCATCTATACTTCTATAGCCTCTGCTATTGAGTTGACATAATGAAGATGTTGAGTAAGTTGGCAATGTAAATCCACGATAAGTAGGATGACAAGTCATGTGTTTAATTGCATATTGATGGAATAAAGAAAAGTGCTTGTTGTACAAACTTGTTCAATGTTACTTTATATTTTATAGCATTAACGTCATCTGATTTACTGATGCCAGAGCTTCAGATTGTTTTCCAACTTCACGGGTCCTATGACCCCCGACTGCAGAAAACGATGGGTCATTTTCCAAACTAATGGGCCAATAATGTGTCACTGTAGTGTAGTATTACACTTAAATTCTATTGCCGACTTCATGGGTCAGTTGGCCCCTTGCTGCCTAAAATGAGGGGTCAAATCACCATCAATATGGGCCCGCTGACAATCGGAAGCTCTGTGATGCTCTGCGATACATCATGTATAATCTCTCTTACTCTTAGTCTTACTAACTCACACTATTACTAATATTTAAAATATTTGTGAACCCTTTTACTAGATGTACACACTTTTGCTAAGTTCCTGAAATACACTGCAGCCAAAGCAATTGCACTTTGTGACTTTTCCCAATGCCAGCAGTCCTCAAATCCCTTTGGCCGAGAGAGTGGGGATGTACCTTGGGCAAGGCATCTCCACTATGTAAACAAATTCTAGCCCAGCCCGCCGGAATAGCATCTGCCCTACTCTGCTATCTGGCAGTCATGGTCGGAGACGACTGACTGGCATAGATGATGCTGTTGATTATGACAATATGAGTATTTTTTTCAGATGCTAAAAATGCTTTAATTTAATCATATAAACGATTAAAACTAGCCAGAATGAAAGAAAGATCTTCTGCAAATTGACTGGTGTACTTTTCATTTCTTGACTTGGCTGTTTTGTAGTGTTTTTGATGAGTTGAAAATGCCGAAATTCTCGATCGCGGAGCACTTTCCCCCGCCGCAGGGCCTCTGTTGGAATACCTATTATGATGAATGAAATGAATGAATGCATCAAATTCAAAAGCCATCATTCTTTCAATAACCAAGTCATGGTTTGACGATTCCTGTGTTTCTCATTCTCCAGAAACTGGATGAACTGAAGCAGCACCTGCCAGACCTGCAGTGGATGAAGGAGTACCTGCCTGAGTCAGACACCCTGCACTCTGCCCTGGCCGCCATTCAGGACAAGTTCCCAGAAAAGGTAAAAAAAATAATCACTGGTAAAAATCCTTATAATGATAAATAACTGATAATGATAAATAAGAGTGATAATGTTTCAGGCGTAAATGATAAGATCATAGAGTTTGAATTGATCTTAAACAGTGGAAGTGTTTTAAGAAAGCATGTTCTTGTATGTGTGTATGCGCGCGCGTGCAAATGCATGTGCATGTCCGATAGATCTCTGGAGCACAATTCAATTGTCAATTGTGTTAACTTTTTTATATTTATTTTTTGCCTTCACACATCATACTTTACTATAGCAAACTAACACCAACATTACCTTCACACATCATACTTTACTATAACAAACTAACACCAACATTACCTTCACACATCATACTTTACTATAACAAACTAACACCAACATTACCTTCACGCATCATACTTTACTATAACAAACTAACACCAACATTACCTTCACACATCATACTTTACTATAACAAACTAACACCAACATTACCTTCACACATCATACTTTACTATAACAAACTAACACCAACATTACCTTCACACATCATACTTTACTATAACAAACTAACACCAACATTACCTTCACACATCATACTTTACTATAACAAACTAACACCAACATTACCTTCACACATCATACTTTACTATAGCAAACTAACACCAACATTACCTTCACACATCATACTTTACTATGACAAACTAACACCAACATTACCTTCACACATCATACTTTACTATAACAAACTAACACCAACATTACCTTCACACATCATACTTTACTATAACAAACTAACACCAACATTACCTTCACACATCATACTTTACTATAGCAAACTAACACCAACATTACCTTCACACATTCACACAAACTCATACTTTACTTTACTATAGCAAACTAACACCAACATTACCTTCACACATCATACTTTACTATAACAAACTAACACCAACATTACCTTCACACATCATACTTTACTATAACAAACTAACACCAACATACCTTCATGCATCATACTTCACTATAGCAAACTAACACCAACATTACCTTCACACATCATACTTTACTATAACAAACTAACACCAACATTACCTTCACACATCATACTTTACTATAGCAAACTAACACCAACATTACCTTCACACATCATACTTTACTATAACAAACTAACACCAACATTACCTTCACACATCATACTTTACTATAACAAACTAACTAACACCAACATTACCTTCACACATCATACTTTACTGTAACAAACTAACACCAACATTACCTTCACACATCATACTTTACTATAGCAAGCTAACACCAACATTACCTTCACGCATCATTCTTTACTGTCACAAACTAACACCAACATTACCTTCACGCATCATACTTTACTATAACAAACTAACACCAACATTACCTTCACGCATCATACTTTACTGTAACAAACTAACACCAACATTACTATCACGCATCATACTTTAAATTTAAGTGTGTTAACTTAATAATGCTGTGGTTCATCTTGTGCAGGGCTGGCTGAAGAAGGGTGTTGAAAACTTCAACGAGTGGCTGGATGCCTCTGGCACCAGTTTAGCCGGGGCCTTGACCAGGGGTGAGTTTCCCCTAACCAGGACCCTTTATAAGCAGCGCAAAGTATACCACTGGCCAACGCTCCCTGTGTGTAGTCCCCCCTGCAATGAACTCTCGATGGATTTTAGCGTAAGGCCACCGACCTGTATGCATACGTGGGTACCCTTGATATGCTTGCAAACTAAACGTAAGGCATAAAGCAGGCAAACAATGCAAAACGAAAAGAAAAAAACTTCAATATTTTGGAGGAAAAGTAATACTAAATGGGTTAGAAAATGAAAGTAATCATAGTCCCCTGCAAGAAAACAGTTTGGGCAAATAACACCTTGCATAAATTTGTCGCGTTTCTTGGAAGATTGTAAACCACAGAAAGAAATATTTCCTTACTCTATGAAGTTACCCAAAGGGAACAGCATGGGAAATCGGTCCTTTTTAAAATTGATTACCTGCATTGAGGGAAGAGGAGAAAGTTGGGGAAGAAGCAATTAGGCAGAAAGGGGAGGATGTGGCTGAAAGAAAGTTAGGGGAGGAGACTGGAGGGAGAAAACGAAACAACATTCTTCCAGTAATGTTCACCTGCCGTGTATCGGCATTTATTGACATGTTTATGCACATGGGAAGAACAAGATTAGGGATTGTAGGGGAAACCCCAAGAAATTAAGCATGTATTCTTTTCTTTTTATCTCCATGAAGAAGTCTGAGAAATTAGCACTGATTAGAATTTTTAAAAAGAAGCAAAAACAAAGCTTACAAGTTACAACAGTGTAGCAAAAAAAGGGACTAGCTTACACAGTGGAAGCCATTCCAGAGGAAGGAAGTGGTATACTTTTGGACTGCTTTTTATTTTCCTTCTGGTCATGTACCAGAAGAACAAGTGTCTCTCATCTTGTTGTCAGCAGCGTTACTACCAAAAAAGCTTCCTTTATTTGTATCCGTGGCTGTTGAAGCTTCCTTTATAATGATTTGTATCAGTGGCTGTTGAAGCTTCCTTTATAATGATTTGTATCAGTGGCTGTTGAAGCTTCCTTTATGATGATTTGTATCCGTGGCTGTTGAAGCTTCCTTTATAATGATTTGTATCAGTGGCTGTTGAAGCTTCCTTTATAATGATTTGTATCCGTGGCTGTTGAAGCTTCCTTTATAATGATTTGTATCAGTGGCTGTTGAAGCTTCCTTTATAATGATTTGTATCAGTGGCTGTTGAAGCTTCCTTTATAATGATTTGTATCAGTGGTTGTTGAAGCTTCCTTTATAATGATTTGTATCCGTGGCTGTTGAAGCTTCCTTTATAATGATTTGTATCAGTGGCTGTTGAAGCTTCCTTTATAATGATTTGTATCAGTGGTTGTTGAAGCTTCCTTTATAATGATTTGTATCAGTGGCTGTTGAAGCTTCCTTTATAATGATTTGTATCAGTGGTTGTTGAAGCTTCCTTTATAATGATTTGTATCAGTGGTTGTTGAAGCTTCCTTTATAATGATTTGTATCAGTGGCTGTTGAAGCTTCCTTTATAATGATTTGTATCAGTGGCTGTTGAAGCTTCCTTTATAATGATTTGTATCAGTGGTTGTTGAAGCTTCCTTTATAATGATTTGTATCAGTGGCTGTTGAAGCTTCCTTTATAATGATTTGTATCAGTGGTTGTTGAAGCTTCCTTTATAATGATTTGTATCAGTGGCTGTTGAAGCTTCCTTTATAATGATTTGTATCAGTGGCTGTTGAAGCTTCCTTTATAATGATTTGTATCAGTGGTTGTTGAAGCTTCCTTTATAATGATTTGTATCAGTGGCTGTTGAAGCTTCCTTTATAATGATTTGTATCAGTGGCTGTTGAAGCTTCCTTTATAATGATTTGTATCAGTGGCTGTTGAAGCTTCCTTTATAATGATTTGTATCAGTGGTTGTTGAAGCTTCCTTTATAATGATTTGTATCAGTGGCTGTTGAAGCTTCCTTTATAATGATTTGTATCCGTGGCTGTTGAAGCTTCCTTTATAATGATTTGTATCCGTGGCTGTTGAAGCTTCCTTTATAATGATTTGTATCAGTGGCTGTTGTATTGGGTTTTGTGTGTCCATCTTCTTTCTGTTTATCACAGCTTGTTTGTTCTTCCATGTTTGTTCATTTGTTTAGATGGTGTGTTTAGATGGTGTGTTTAGATGGTGTGTTTAGATGGTGTGTTTAGATGGTGTGTTTAGATGGTGTGTTTAGATGGTGTGTTTAGATGGTGTGTTTAGATGGTGTGTTTAGATGGTGTGTTTAGATGGTGTGTTTAGATGATGTTGGCCTTGTTTTTAGATATTTTAACATTTGTTTTAACACTTACAGCGATAAAGAAATGCATGGTTTGACTAAAGACATTTACAAAAATCTGTTTGGGGCATACTTGCTTGTTACTTAATACAGTGGAACCTCCCTTATAAGACCTTCAAGCATCACCCCAAATGAGGTCTTATAAGGGAGGGGTCTTATAAGGGAGGTAATTTTAATACTTCCAAAGAAGGGCACTGTCTCAGAGAAGTAGGTCTTATATGGGAGGGGGTCTTATAATGGAGGTCTTATAAGGGAGGTTCCACTGTACACTGTTGATTAACCGCATTGAACCGTGAAATTTAAGCCCGATTGTCATGGATGATTCCTGATTAGCTTTTCTGCTTGCGAGTAGCTGCTGTCCATTATGCTTTAATCTTTTGCCAATTATATTCAAATATTATGCATTTATTTACCCCCCCAAAAAAATTGATTGTTTTCAATTTCTCTCTCAATGACAAATCAAGATCTGTCCCATTGATTCAATGATTGTCATTGGAGACTTGTGAAATGCACTGTATAGTGTCAGCTTGTTAATGTAGGCATAAGATTCAAAAGCAATATCCAAACTCTGATTTAGTTTAAATGTTGGGTCAGAGTTTAAATCGAATCGAAGTAAATGCTTGTTTTTTGGTGTTATGATACATTTAAAAAAAAATTATTATGCACAGTTTCTGTGAAACCGCTTTTAAATGAAGAAACACTGTGCTATGAAAGACCTTTGCAGGGTTCCCAATCGTCCCGCAAAATAAGGGGTCCCATGGACTCCTTCACTTACAGTATAGAGGGTCCTAGAGGCAGGATAGAGGGTCCCAGTGGCATTGCAAATGCTATAAAGATTTTTTTGTAGTGCATACCTGGGACCCCCTGCACATTCCTTTAGAGGGTCCTTGAGAATTGTAGTGCTTCATAGACCCCCGAATGGGGGTCCCTGGGAGCCCTGCCTATGTTTGGGCGATGGTGATCATATCTAGAAATAGTGCAGTAGGATGATAACTGTGTAGTCCTTTTTCCACTGTGTCCAATGCTTTGGTTTGCTCCCCGTTCCCCTATAGGACTGGGTGACGCAGTGCTCATTTACCAGGCGGCCAGTAAGCCCCTCACAGGTTGGTACTGCTGCCGCCTTTTTCTCTCTTCTTCTACTTCGGCCCTTTTCCTCCTGCACCCCCGTCAGGTTGGTGCCGGTTTGGTTTCTGTTATCCATGGTTCTTTGTGCAGAAGTTTTCAGCACCGCCTGCGCTGCCTGTTCCGCTGCTACGTTACTGCTTTGCTTGTACTGAATGTTTGTTGTTATTTTTGTTGATATTTGAAAGGGTGGGTGGGTTGGTTGAGTTTGCATTGTTTTTTTAAATTATTGAGTTTTGTTGTTGAATTATGAGTCGACTTGCTCTGAAAAGCTAGTGGCGATGTGACAAAAAGACTGCTGTTTCTGATGCTGAATGTTAGTGTGTCCATGTGCCCAAATTGTGTGTGCATGTGTGTGTGTGTGTGTGTGTGTGTGTGTGTGCTTGCGCATGTGTGCACTGTTTTCTTTTCTTGTGTTAAAAAAAAAGAAGAGGCGTGTTCAAACTATTGTAATATTACTTCATTAATATTAGTTAACAAGCAGTCTTTTTTTGTTAGGCGACACTGGCTTTTCTGAGCATGGTCTTTGTTTTTGTGTGTTTTTGTTTTGTGATTTGTTGCTGATATTTATGATTGATTTCATTGATACAGGTCTGTACCAAATTCGTTGCTTAGTGTTATTTCTATTGTTATGTTCATTGCTTCTATTTTTGTCACTGGACCAATTTGAGTCATAGACTGCTTTGATATTGTAGATATACTTTGCATGTGTATGTATGTTGGATCTGCGAAAAGACTTTTGCTAACCTCAAAACCATACCAGGATGAAATTAAGGAATGTTACCCGTGTGTATAGAGACTAACTTTTATGGAATGTAAAGTTTCATTATTTCGTTTACCCTTAGGCCTGTCAGAAATAATCTATGTATGGCGACGAACACAAATAGGATTCTGTCTTAAAGCTTTTGGTCTTTTTTGTGTGTGACTATACTTTCATTAGTTTTAATCATAAATGCTGGTAAATAGACACTGCCTATAATCATTTACTGCTACATTGGTTCAATTAGCACATCAAAAGACAAAGCAAATATTACTAGTCATTATTAGCATTTCTAGTCAGTCTTTACAATTTCTTAACTACTACTTCCATTGACTTTGGTGTTATCAGTGCACAAAGCACTTGTAGTGGTGTTATCACATAAGGATGCACCATTTGGTTTTCATGGTCTATATGTTATGTATGTGCCGTATTTTTCAGATCATTAGGCGCTTGTGTGTATAAGGCGAATAGGGCAATTTTCAAGAAAAATCTGAAAAAAAATAAAGAAAAAGGCGCCCTCGTTTATAAGGTGATACACACCTCGGACAAGAAAGTCCAACTTCGAAGCCCGGTAAACGCTTGCCGACCGCCATTACTGCTGTCATAAACGAGAGTTGGCTCCCCTTTCAGATCATCAAACTTCCGTTTGTGCAACTTCCTGTTGTTGTGTTTGGACTTTTTCTTGGCGAAAACTGGTAGAATTATGGCATTTTAAGCTCTACAACAATGCTTTTTACATCCAATGAAGGGTTATGGCATCTGTTGGACGATATCTCGGATGATAGTAGGGATTTTGAAGCATTTTAACGTGAGTATTTGTCGTATCGGAGACATGTTACTACTTTCGATGTCTAGACTCAAAGTAGACTGTACTGAGCACGGCAATCATTGCCTCTCTTCTCACGAGTTTGTTCACTAATAGGGCGCCCTCGTTTAAATTGAGAGAAACAAATATCGCCTTATAACCCAAAAAATTACGGTATACATTTATTATTGCTTTATCATGCAATCTCGGGCATGAAAGAATTCTGCGTTTCGCAGAAAATCCGCGGAATTTGTTCAAAACAAATGTTTAAAAAAAATGTTTGTAAAGGACCGATCTTTCCGTATTCTTATATCTACAAGTCTCTATTTGGCGATTCTCAAACTGGTTAACCGGAAGTCGCTTTAGCTCACTCGCTTCATTTGTGCAAAGGAAGGCGAAATGAATACCTCCCGCTCAACAAAAGTAGCGATGTTAGCTGAAAATGTGGGTGGAAGGATATTGTGCCGACAAAATTTTCGGAATAGATTAGCCCACCTCCCCCGCTGAACAAAACGTTAGCTGAAAATCCGGGTGGAAGGATTTCTGGGCTGCCCAAATCTTATTCTTTGATGCCTGAAAGATGTTTGTGGGTGCCGGAAATTTTTTTGGGGAACGTTCTTGCCCCCCCCCCCCCCCCCCCCCCCACACACACACTCAACAAAACTTCTGATGTTAGTTGAAAATCCGGGTGGAAGGATTTATCGGCTGAAAAAATCTCCTCTTTTTTGATCTTCATCCACTTTCATGCCTGATTCTGTCCAAAAACTATTTCCTCACTTTCTCTGTGTCAGAGCTAAGAAAACTAGAGGCCATGTAACTGGGCAATAGTGTGTGGACATTCAGCTGTCTGTAATAATTTATATACAAATGGAAGTTACAATGTTAGATTGATTTTTACTTTAGCGTGTGTGTGCATGGTATTTCTTTTCCTTTTAGTTGGTTTTTGTTTTGCATTTTCAAGTTGTGTTTGCTCGTTTTATGTTCCAGTGCAGGAGAGGTATAATACACAAGGGAAAAATGTGGAAGGTACATGGTTTCTTCAGATGTATCCCAAAGATAGTTGTGTGTATGTGTGTGAAAAGATGATTGTGTGTATGTGTATGAGTATATTTTATGTACCGCTGGTATGTTGACTTCGCTTTTCATCCTTGCATACGTTTGCACACACATACGTATGCTTAAGCGTGCACATGTAGTGATGTATGTGTGCAATACACAGACATACACAAATACTCACATGCATACACACACACACACACACACACACACACACACACACACACACGTACACACACACACATACACAAATACTCACATGCATGCACACACACACACACACACACATAGCCCCCTTCCCACCCCACCACATACAGAGAGAAGAATGGGGGCTTAGGGGGGGGGGGGGATGCTGTCAATTTTTATTAATTGAAAGCTTTGTTAATTCAATTGAAATTTGAATATCTAATATAAAGATTGGAGAAGGGAATGGAGAGATGGAAGGGTAAGGGGGGTGGGGGGTTACTGTCATATTTTGGTGTTTCTGGATTCAGTGAATCGTCTTGATGGGGAGGGCGAATAAAGTGATAGAGGTAACTAGAGGAAGGTTGATGGATGAACACATTTTTTTAGAGGGTTTTGTGCATATATATGTGTAAGTGTGTGTGTGTGATAGAGAGAGAGGTCGGAAGTTTACTGAATAAGGCCAACAGCCCCTTTCATGGGGAGAATAAACACTTAATACATGTGTGTGTGTGTGAGAGAGAGAGGGAGAGAGAAGAGAGAGAGAGAGAAGAGAGAGGGAGAGAGAGAGAGAGAATGAATGAATGAATTTTATTTATAGAGGGTAATACTAATAGAGTAAGCAATAACATGCTTTTTTACATCCAGCCCTCTGGACAAATACATGTAAAGTAGAAAATGGAAAACGAAAATAAACACATACAAAGTAATATAAAGCATGCAAAAAATACATCCCTATATTGTAACACATCAATAACAAAACAAAACCTATTATTATTATCTATGCTCATTATTAACATTCAAAATGTGTGAAGTAAGCTCATACAGATACACACGGAAAAATAAAAACCTAATCTTACTTTTCACACTCATCTTTTAACATTCAAAAATAAAAAAAAAGTGCACCAACATGAAAAAAATACCTCAAGAGAGAGAGAGAAGTTGGAAGTCAGAAGTTTACTGAATAAGGCCAATAGCCCCTTTCATGGGGAGAATAAACACTTAATACGTGTTTGTGTGTGTGTGTGTGAGAGAGAGAGAGAGAGAGAGAGAGCTTTTTGTGTGTATGAGGGGAAAGGAGAGAGAGAGAGAGAGAGAGAGAGAGAGAGAGAGAGAGAGAGAGAGAGAGAGAGAGAGAGAGAGAGAGAGAGTTTTGTATGTGTGAGGGAAAGGAAAGGAGAGGAGAGCGAGAGGGAGAAGTTTTTGTATGTGTGAGAAAGGAGAGAGGAGAGAGAGAGAGAGAGAGAGAGAGAGAGAGAGAGAGAGAGAGAGAGAGAGAGAGAGAGAGAGAGAGAGAGAGAGAGAGAGGTTTTGTATGTGTGAGGGGAAAGGAGAGAGAGAGAGAGAGTGAGGAGAGAGAGAGAAATGAATTTTTGTATGTGTGAGGGGGAAAGGAGAGAGAGAGAGAGAGAGAGAGAGAGAGAGAGAGAGAAATACTTTGTATGTGTGAGGGGAAAGGAGAGAGAGAGAGAGAGAGAGAGAGAGAGCGAGAGAGAGAGAGACTCAGAGAGAGGGAGAGATTTGTTTGTATGTGTGAGGGGAAAGGGGAGAGAGAGGAGAGAGAGAGAGAGAGAGAGAGAGAGAGAGAGAGAGAGAGAGAGAGAGAGAAATACATTTTTGTATGTGTGAGGGGAAAGGAGAGGGGAGAGAGAAAGAGAGAGAGAGAGATAATTTTTGTATGTGTGAGGGGAAAGGAGAGGAGAGAGAGAGAGAGAGACAGAAAGAAAGAAGAGTGAGTGAGAGAGAGTGCACTGTGTGTGTAGTGTGTGACAGAACCTGTGTGTGCCATAGTTGTCCAGTATGCAATGAAGCCACATTTCAGACGCAGTGTGTTGAATACATGTGTACTTCAGATGCGGACATGACGTTGGGCTTCACTGCCCCCGAAGTGGGTCTGTCGAGTAACAGTGCTGCCGAGGAGAAGCCAGAAAAGAGGAAGGTTGGTGTTGCCTGTGCCGTCTGTGTGCTCTGTATGTCTGAATTCTGATGCTCTGTGTCCATGTCTCAATCTCTTTGTCTTTATCAGTTTATGTCTCCTGTTTCTTTGTGAGTGTGTTTGATTCTCTGTTTCTGTATTCATCATTTTATGTCTGTTTATTTAGAATTTTTAAAATTTTTACGGCGCATACCTTAAAGGTCTATGCGCTTATCTGTCTTTGTGTTTCTATGTCTCTGTCGTTACCTCTGTTAGCATGGGTGCAACTCTTTCATTTTTACACTGATTTCAGTTTTTTTAATTTTGCCCAAAACTGAACTTCAGTTTAAAAAAAAAAAAAATCATCTAAAATTGCTATAAAAACCAACAACCCACAAGTGATTTGGGACGCGGTGCCATAGCCGATGAGGTTTAACCGAGGCGTGGTCACCGCTACAGCTATCTGTGTTAATTAATAAAAAGTCGGGACTTTACTGGTTTCGTACTGCCTCCGTGCATTGCCTCCAGTATTGTTCCCACCGTATTTGTATTTACAAATAATAATAATAATAATAATGAGCATTTATATGCGCTTAATCTTAAACAAGCCCTAAGCGCTTACAATAATAAACAAATAAATGAATACCCCCCACAAAAAAAAAATAAAATAAAGACAAACAACAACAGCAACAAATGTCCCATATATGTGTCTGCTTCAGACCAAGAGGACGTAAAAACACTATTTTCGTTGTGATTTGGGACGTTTTGAACTTGGTTGTTCTATCCCGGAAATCTCTCTTGGGGAATCTTGAAAATGGCCTGGTGATGCCATATTGTTTTCAAAAGCAATGTAATCATTTTACAAGTTTTCTCGGACTCAAAGTCTCAGTCCATCATTTTAACTGTCTGTCTGTCTGTCACATTATTCTTCTCTCTTGCGTTGCTCCCCTGAATTATCTAATGGTGTTCTGCCCTTGTACCCCGCGGGGGCCCTGGGTGGCCCCCTAACTTTTATTATTTTTCATTTTGGGGAGTTGCACCCATGTGTTGGTCATGCCTTTCTGTTTTTTATATTAGCCAAAGCATGCATAAGCTAAGCAGTTCGGCTACCTGCCTCTGTCTTTCTCTCATAGTCTTTCCTCATCTCTGTCTGTATATTGTTTCTCTGTCTTTGAGTCTAACTAGCTCTCTATGCAGCCTCTGTATTTGTTTATTTCACACACTCTCTGTGTTCCTCTGAGTTTTATGCATGTGGATAATGTGCATTTTTAGTTGTGCCATATTTTTCGGATCATTAGGCGCTGCTGTGTATAAGGTGAATAGGGCAATTTTCAAGAAAAATCTGAAAAAATTAAACTAAAAGGCGCCCTCGTTTATAAGGAAACCAGAACAAAGTCAAAAGAAAGAAAGTCAAAAGAAAGTCAAACTTTGAAGCCTGTACGTGTCCTGTAAACGCTTACCGACCGCCATTACTGCTGTCATAAACGAGAGTTGGCTCCCCTTTCAAATAATCGAACTTCCGTTTGAGCTGCTTCCTGTTGTTGTGTTTGGACACTTCTTCGTGAAAACTGGTTATGACATCTGTTGGACGGTATCTCGGACTATAATAGGGATTTTGAAGCATTTTAAACATGAGTATTTGTCGTATCGGCGACTCGTTACCACTTTCGATGTTCTGACTCACAGTAGACTGTACTGAGCACGGCAATCGTTGCCTCTCTTCTCACAATTTTGTTCACTAATAGGGCGCCCTCGTTTATTAGACACATAGGTCAAAATTGGAGAAAAAAATATCGCCTTATAACCCGAAAATTACGGTATGTATGAATGTACAGGAATTGATTGAAGTGAACCACAGCTAAATTCAATTACCATGTGTTAACTTGTTTGCTGATATCTAATTCTTATTATTTGTTTGCTGTTGAAGGTGGTGGAGGACAAACAGCGACTGGAGCAGGTGCAGGACGAAATGATGCAGATACAGGTGGGTGATTGACATTGTCTGTCTTGGTTTACTGTATTTCTTTATGGTACTGACATTCCAGGAGTACTTTTCCTTAACCCTTTCATCGCCACTGTCGCCTCTTGGCACCACAATGATTTAACACCCATGTCAATTAAAAGGCATCAAATGAGGGTCTGGTATCCAGTGACCTTATGTTCTTAATCTTAGAAGATAAGGACAGGCCCTATTCCATGCATGAAACAGAGGAATCCCCAATATCGCAGACAGAATCGTTTCTCTACCCAGGCAAATTTAATGGAAAAATTTTTGCTGAAAAATGACTGGCGTTGAAAGGGTTTTAAAGGGACACCCTGACGGATGAGTTTTTTTTTGCAAGAAACACGTCGAGATCACCATAAGGAAAACACCCTTTACAGAGATTGCAATGCTCACTTTGCTTTTGCTTTCCTATAAATCAAACCATCAAATCGGCGATTCCTCCTTGGCGGAGGTGCTGGAAGTCAGATTATTTCAGTGAAAGACAAGGCATGTGCCTTCTCTTTTCTAATGGCCGCCTGAGTCAGACCAAATCGCTTGCACGAAATTTCCACAATACAAGCCTTATTTTTTTTTATAAGTTTTTATACAGTTTACCAAAAGGAGTTTCGCTCACAACAAAGGAAATAGCTCTAATTTGTTTTAGGAATCGCCGTTTTGACGGTTTTTGATTTATAGGAAACCAGAGCAAAGTGTGTGTTCTGATCTTTGAAAAGGCTGTCTTTCTGGTGATCTCGACGTGTTTCTTGCAAAAGCTCATCAGTCAGGGTGTCCCTTTAAGAGTCACATACTTTCATTTCTGGAGAACAAGACTGTTTTTTAGAGACAAACTTCAACTTGTTCAAGTGATTATGAAATCACAAGTGATGAAATAGCTGTCAAATCAAAAGTTTTCCGGTGTATCTATTTGTGATTTTGATCACATTTTGTTGATAAAAAATCTTAATTTTGCAAAGATTCTGTCCATTTTTTTGTTTAAAACATTGTGTCAAATGAGTAAATCTCAAGCAGATGAGAGCTGAAACAAGCTCAATGATGGTGTTGATGGTGGATGCATCTTTCTTGCAAGACTGAAGTCATAGTGTAAGTATTTGTGTGATGTGCGCTGTAATGGCGTAAAAGGCTATGTAAATTTTAAACCCCAAAAAAGTTTATTCCATGGACTGATTAACCCTTTCACCGCCAGCCATCTTTGAGCCAAAAATGTCCATTAAACTTACTTGGCTACAGAAAAGATTCTGTCTGCACTATTGTGGGATTTCTCTGTGAAACATTTAGAACAGGGTTAATCCTTACTGTGCCCAGGTTTTAGGAACAAAAAAAACAAACGATATTAAATAACAGACCCTGGTTTGAAGGGTTTTTTATGACATGGTTGTTAAATCATTGTGGTGCAAAAAAATGCGACATTGGAAAGGGTTGAAAGGATTTAAAACCCTTTCACCGCCAAAGTCGCATTTTAGCACCACATTGATTTAACACCTATGTCACTAAAACTTAGTAAAAGGCATCAAATTGTGGTCTATTATCCCAAGACCCTATTGTCATAGTTTTGGGAAGTATGGATATACCTTATTTCTATATTCTGTCACAGAACAATCCCCAAAACACTGCAGATGGATTTTGTTTTCTACCAAGGTAAATTTAATGGAAAAGTTCTTGCTGAAATTATGGCTGGCGGTGAAAGGGTTAAGATGTGTTGGTTTTCAGGTTCGTTACCAGAAGGAGATTGAGAGGCTGGAGAAGGACAACAGAGAGCTGCGCAAACAGCTCATCCTGAGGGAGCACTCGCACGGGGGGGGCAAACGCCGGGTCATGAAGGTAGGTAGATATAGGGCTATGTATAGGCCTTGCGGCCCTTTTAGGAGTGGCTTGTTCATTCATCAAAACTTTTAAATTTTGTTTTCAAATTTGGGTTTTCGTCCAAAAGATTTGTAGGTGCAATTAATGTTAAGTGCATTCTTTATGTTTATTGGTAGATTATTCCACGTCTGAACAAACGGTTAGTTAAAAAACAGTTTGCGGGTGTTAAGTATGGATCAATTACAATCACTGTTCTGTTTATCTACGGACTTTTCATGAAACAAAGTTCATTGAATTACATCATCAATTTATATACGTAAATTAGATCCCCCTATAAGCCTTCTCCTTTTAGAAGATAAGAACAGCGGGGGGAAAAACACCCAAAACAGTACATCTGGGAAAATAATATAATATATGGTGTTTTTTTTCTTTGGTGTGCCGTTCAACTTGGACCTTGCTTTTAAAACATTGTGCAGACGTTCACTGATTGATCTGCGTTATAAATTTGTGAATTATGTTAATTCTGAACTATCCTGAAATCGAGGGTCTGATAGTGCGCAAAAAGATGTCAAGTTATGGCGGTCATTTGAGCCATTCGGGTGCTCTAGTTTAATTTTTGAAGATTAGAGTACTAACAGATCTGCGCCGTTGTGTGGGTATGAGCGTACCCCACCTTGAATCGTAGAGATTGTAGAAAATCACGCATGCTTGCGGCATTGTTTTCGTCATTGAGGTGTTAGACAACCCCTTGATACATTATATGAACAAAAGGGCTCGTGCATCAGGTGAAGTTGCCACGTTTTAGTGAGGCTTCGCTATGAACCCAGTGCGTCAGATGGGAAAGCTTTTGCATCAGAGAGTACACCTGTTAAATATGGGCTGTACATAGAGGCAACTGGATTTGATCCATTTCATGATCTGCAAGAAGCCTATGGCAAGGAGGACGG
>CM065698.1:22974020-23006520 GCA_017654935.2 Phymorhynchus buccinoides
GGAATTCTGATTTTGGCTTTGTTGTTTTTCAGAAAATACTGAATTTGCAGTACTTTATTGAACGATTATTACCCTGAAATTAGATGGGAAAAAATTGTTTATTGTTTTAAAAAATGAAAGCTGTCTACAATTTATTGCTCTGATTTTATTAGCAAAAGTGTACAACAACAAAAACTTTCTGCATTGGGGTTTCACCCCCTGACCATCACAAACAAGTTCATCCCTTGACCCCACCAAGGTGGTCCTCCAGAACCAAGACCTTCCTGCTTTTCAGTTTGTCCAGGTTTCATCCTTGCACACACACGCACAGCGCAGGCGCGCCGCAAGCAGAATACTAAGTGATTATTTTTAAAAATATGTGGGTAAAATAAAACACTTGTCAAAACGCCACACTTCCTCTCTGTAAGAGCAGGCAAATATACATGGATTGCAAACTGGGACGAAAGGAAAAACATCCAAAAAAACTAAACAAGGGCCGGGGTCCAGGGGCCGCCCAGTCAGGCCCTTGGGCGCGGTCAGGGGGGCAACAGCCCCCTGAAGCTGAAGCTGAAAAAAAAAAATCATACTCACATTTCAAGCTTAAGTTTATTCCAGGGTCTTTGGTAAAGTGAGAATTCAAATTACAACTTTTCCCCTTTAAACTTTGAATCATTTTTTGGGTCAAAGTTTTTTAAATAAAACAGGCGCCGTCTGAGTTTTCAGATTCTTTTAAAAACAGGAGCCGCCTTGCATCCATCGGATAGTCATTGACAGAAGAAGCACTGGTTGCACCCTTTTTCCGTTTATGAATTATCTCCATTCCTTTTCAAGTTCAAGTTCAAGTGTACTTAAATATCTCCAAAAGAGAATCGCAGTTCAGGTTAGGTGCAACAACATGACAGATACAACATAACTCAAAGAACATTAATCAACACGTGTGAAACAAAATTATACCAAATCAAATAATTATTAATAATAATAGCCCTTTTACATGGCTAAATGTGAATATATCCGAAACTAGTCTTCAAAGTCTCTCTTATTTCCCTGTGAAATAATAATAATACAGTTTACTACTACTAATAGTAATTGTTGTAATAATAAGGAATCTTATTACAGTACTAATACAAGACTAACAAGTGCAACGCCGAGCGGCTGCAAAGTCGTCCCCTCGCGGCATCGCCGAGCTACTCCGAAATCGGAATGTGTCGGCTGTACACATACATAAAAATGCATCAAAACAGCACGTAACTACATAAAAACGCATAAAAAAAAGCACAAAACCAGAATAGTTTTTCTTATATATAGCATTAGCCTTAGGTTTCGGACCCGTGATTTGAGCGCTCGCGATCATGCGCGACACGAGCGCACAGTAAAAATTACAAGATATTCTGTTTTTAAACTGTTTTGAAAAGCCTGTTAGCCCTTGTTTTCAAAACCAGGAAATGTTAAATTTGTCATGCAAAGTATCCACACAGCGAATAAAAATATCTTTCGCGAATCAGGATCAACAAAGGCCATTAAGCGCGGAACACACACACAAACGAACAACTTAAACACCTGTTTTGGGGGTTGAACCCCATGTAGATAGAAGTAACTACGGTTAAAAAAACATGTAACCCAGCGCAGATACAATTGACCTTATTCACCTTTGCATAAACAGATTTAAACCTTTCAACTGGGTATAAGACGAAGTTGATTTACTACTATAATCATTGGTAATCTTTAATTAAAAAAATGATTTTTTTAACAAACAGGTAGTATGTACTGCAATATAATATTTAATGAAACTATCATTTATACACGTTTAGGATCCAATAAGAGTTTGTTGGGCATTTAGGGATATTCTGGTTATTTTATAGGAACAAAAATGTGTTTATTGATGAAGATGCCTTGATGCAGTGGTAATGTCATGGACTAAAGTGGCTCCCGGGTTCGAGATCCATCAGAGGCAATGTTTTTTTCGGTTCTTGCCAGAGTGAGTTTGGTATGGGAATAATGAAACAACACAGTCCAGCTTCATCAACTTGATGGATGCGATACTGAGAGTGAGAGAGATCTCAGATGCTCTACTTTGTTTATTAAGGTATTAAGGGCATGGTTAACGTCGGGGTATCATTATGAAAGGAAGCATAGAATATGGCCCTGTCATGTAGTCTCAGACTAATAAGGAACTTCATTTTTTTGGTCTTGCATACCCTGCTGTTATGGTGACCAGTTTTGATTTCAAATTTGGTGCGTCAAAGTCATGGGAGTCAGTCGATGGACAGACGTGTTGGGGCTCACGGTAGTTCTGCGACTAAGACATTATTGTCGTCAGTAGGGGGCTTAGTGGGTGGTTTCCTGTGTATGTTAGCTCAAAACAGGCTCCACTGAACTCCACCGAAGTGACTCAGCAGCAGTGCAATGTCTCCTCTGGTGGTCGCCTCCTGACAGCCTAACATAGATTTTCTCCCTTTGGACGGCTGATTTCGGATTCTGCGACCTGACAAACCAGGGTGTGGTTGTGAGTTGGGACTTGGAATGAACAGCGTTGGAGCAACACCAACTGTATGGCCCAGAAGTGGCCAGAACAGTAGATCGGACAGCAAAAAAAAAAAAAAGTGTCTATTGTACATGGGTACAACATTAAATTATATCCCTTTGTACTTCTTTTTAACATTTTATGATTTTGCTAATTTTGTATCTGTTGATTATTATTATAATAAATTATTCACACACAAAAAGATTAAAAACCTGTTAATGCTGTCACTAAACCGACTTAAATTAGCATAATAATTTTTTTTATATAATGTTTGAAAAACAAATGGGGTGACTGGTGCTGATTTGCTTGCTTTGCTGGAACCTCTCCGGCATCATTTACACCCTTTCTTTGTGGTCCACTGCAGTCTGTTGCTAGTTCCATGTCTCGGCATTTGTAGCCTCACTCAAAGAGGAATACACCCACACTGCCTCTGAACACACACACACAACACACACACACACACACACACCCACACACGTCACACACACAATCAGCACAATCACATACAATCAGCAACAATTTTGTAAGTGTTCATAGGTCATACCACACTAAAACTAAAATCTTACTACATCCACATTCAACTTACACGAACTACAATAAAAAAGATCTACATTAACCTAGTCAAGGCATAAACGCTCTACTAAAATAAATAAACTAACTACCCGGTAAATGAACAGTCCAGTAAAGTGTGTGGATTAGTAATGTCAGTGTCTGTGTTGTTGACAGTAAAGTGTGTGGATTAGTAATGTCAGTGTATTGTGTTGTTATGAGCAATGACAGTAAAGTGTGTGGATTAGTAATGTCGGTGTCTGTGTCAATATGACAGTCAGTGTATGTGTTGTTATGAGCAATGACAGTAAAGTGTGTGGATTAGTAATGTCAGTGTATGTGTTGTTATGAGCAATGAAAGTAAAGTGTGTGGATTAGTAATGTCAGTGTATGTGTTGTTATGAACAATGACAGTAAAGTGTGTGGATTAGTAATGTCAGTGTATGTGTTGTTATGAGCAATGACAGTGATTAGTAATGTCAGTAAAGTGACAGTAAAGTGTGTGGATTAGTAATGCCAATGTCTGTGTTGTTATGAGCAATGACAGTAAAGGGTATGGATTAGTAATGTCAGTGTCTGTGTTGTTATGAGCAATGACAGTAAAGTGTGTGGATTAGTAATGTCAGTGTCTGTGTTGTTATGAGCAATGAAAGTAAAGTGTGTGGATTAGTAATGTCAGTGTCTGTGTTGTTATGAGCAATGACAGTAAAGTGTGTGGATTAGTAATGTCAGTGTATGTGTTGTTATGAACAATGACAGTAAAGTGTATGGATTAGTAATGTCCAATTTTGTTAATTATAATAAAGTCCATTAAAGTAAAGCATGATTAATATTTCATGCCCTGCATTTTAAAATTCAAAGACTTACTGCCATACTCTGGTTGAATAAATCAAATGTACAGAACCACAGTAAATGTAGCATAACAATGATCTAAGACACATTAAAAAAACCGCTCCTTTGTGGGTATGAGCTGCAAACGCTGACTTAACAACACAATGCATAGTCCCCACCTGTGAAAGTCTCCTGTTTATCCTGTGTGGTGGAGCTTAAAGTTTGCCACATCACCTGTTATTATAAAGAACAGAGATTTGTTAATTCCAAACATGTAAAGTAAATTTTAGTAAGCCATAAGAAAACCAGTAAGTCATTTACGACAGGCACCTGCCTATTACAGGAACACAATATGTCAATGTAAAAGCCCTTCGCCTAAAACTATGTACTAGTGCTACCAAGAACAAGTTGTTTTCTTGTTATCATCTGACGAAGTGTTAATGGGGCTTTATATTGCTTCTTCGTGACACGAAAGGGCGATCATTTTAAGACTGAATCGACCACGCTACACAATGACAAGTCAGGGGCAGAGTGCATACTTTTACTTCGTGTCAGAAAAAAGCAATAATTTTATGTAGGTGGCGCACACACTACAGTGCACAAGACAAGGGAAGACATTTTTCAGTATAAAGCCTTATTATAATACGTCTTCTATATACGTCTTCTATATATTCAGTCATATAACACACATCACAACAGTTTAATAATAAACAATAAGTCATATATTTTTGTGTAAAATTATTTTGATTTATGCACATATATATATATGAGATACATGCTAATCAAATGTCTAAACATCATTATTATGACAATGACAATGTCAATTCATTGACAATGCATAAGTGCATTGAAAAAGACATAATTTATTAATATACTTATAACTAAAGAATATAATATATTAATATAATGAATCAATCCATATTACATAACATGATTAATATAAATATTCTGCAAATTCCCTAATACAGTGGAACCTCCTTCATAAGACCTTCAATAATCAACCAAAATGAGGTATTATAAGGGAGGGGTCTTATAAGGGAGGTAATTTTAATACTTACAAAGAAGGGCAATGTCTCAGAGAAGTAGGTCTTATATGGGAGGGAGTCTTATAATGAGAGGTCTTATAAGGGAGGCTGCACTGTAACCACTCACTCCAACAAAGCAATGGCTGATGTTTTCCATTGATCAAGTGATATGAAAGTCACTAAAGTAGACCATTTAATATTGTACAAACAGTAGCAGCAGGTTGCATTTGTCAGGAGTTCACATGTATGTTATTGGGCATGGCTAATGTGACATAATTGACTTAACTGACCTTACATGACATTTTAAAAGTTTGTAATAATGAAGATTACATTTTAAACTTTGTGGTCCTGAAAATGTTCATCATAGCTCAGGGAGCGGCCATTCTCAAATAATATATTTTATAAGTAACGATTATAACATAACTAACTATATTTTTTTTCATCATGTGTCAACTGGTAGTCTGTAGAATGTGAGCTCGCAAAAATAAAAAATAAAGATTGTTCTGCCCCCCCTCCCCCCCCCCCCCTCTTTATATCCCCAAGTAAAATCCCAATGCCCCCAATGTCCGAAAGGCCAAAGAGGGCGTAAAGCATTATTTTCACGTGACATAATTAACATGTACCTTGTTTTATTCATAATACTATAAAGAGGTTGGTGTGTGTGTGTGTGTGTGTACATGTGTGTGTGTGTGTGTGTGCCGGTGTGTGCACGCACACGCATGTGCTTGTGCATGAGTATATGGCTTCATTTACTTGACTTATTTCCTTGGATTCATTGTGGAGCATGGGGCCTCAGCAACAGTTCTCCAGCAGATTCGGTTTGGGGAAGCTTTCTCGAGTTCCCCCAGGACAAACTGAACTTCATTTCTTCCTTACAAGACCACTTCCATGTTGTCTTTGGTCGCTTGCCCTGAGGGTTCCATTCCAGCGCCTTGTGTGTGATGTTGCCGGGCAGCTTCCTGAAAGAGTGACTGATTCATCTTCATTTACATTATGTGTACATATATGGGTGCTCATGTTTATCAATATACAGGGGAAGTAACACATTTTAGCATTCTCTATTTTATTTTGACGGTTAACTCCCACTTATGAAACAAACAACGTATAGCTAGATTCAGTCTACCTAGATCCAGTCAACACACACACACACGCGCGCGCGCGCGCACGCACGCACACACACACACACACACGCACACACACGCACACACACACACACACATACACGACGCGCACGCACACACACAAAGATTCAAAGATTGTTTAATCCTTTGACCCCTTTTGGGGCATGGAGGACTTGAAGCAAATACAAAATTAATGCAACAATTGAAAACGGTTCCACACACGCATTTGTATTATTCAAATTAATATTATGTGTAAAAGTCCAAGACACGTTTCATGCTTCTAAGTAACTAATGATATTTCTGAAAGCTATTGTTAAGTGGCTTTGATGTCATCGATTCTATGAGCTAAATATTGAGTTATAAAACAACGAGGATGCATACATTTTAAAATTAATAATTATAGCTTGAATTCTCTACACACTGTGACCCCCCCCCCCCCCCCCCCCTTCAAACACACACAACCTTCCCGTTCCTTATCTCACTGTCATTAAAATAGTGCCCCAACAAAATGGGAAAGGTAGGCCTGAACACGGTGCGTAGCGCTGTCACCACTACGACGCATAGAGAACAATTGATGATGACTGTGCCAATCTGTCAGTTTGAATTCCAACAGACCAACCCTAACCTTATTCCTAACCCTAACCCGAACCCTTTTCGTAACCTAACCCTATTCCTTACCTAAGTTTAACCCTAACCCTAACCCTTAGTTGCCGTAGTGAATTAGCCCAGTAGAGTTATCGATACGCAGTGAAAGCCGGGCTGGTTTATCTTCATTTTCTTGGCAATGTTACCGATACGTAGCGATTGCGGGATGTCCCCCACGATAAATACAACAAAATAACAATTATTCATCTATCACTCAGTTTCTGAGCGCAGATGCCTCATGCTGCCATTGTGCGCATAACTACAAAATAGGCCCAGTCTGTCCCTCTTTTGCTTGAGGAAATCTTTATAAGAGTTTTTATAACACTAAGGCAGAAATATCTAGATGACAGAAAGCAAAGGGAATAGGTTATAAGCACAGAACTTTTACCAGAAGCTGGGGGAAGGGTGGTGGTGGTGGTAGCTATTTGTATGAAATACCTTACCGGTATCCGCACGTGTGGTGGTGGTGAGTGGGGTGGTGGTGGTGGTGGTGGTGAGACTCAGTTCAGGAAAGCACAATTTTCGAAATTAGTAGTTACAAAAAATTAAAGGGAATTTTAAAACTAAATGAAATTGAAACTGAATTTAATTTATGTGAAAACACACACACACACGCACACACGCACACACACACACACACACACACACACACAGACCACACACAACACAACACACGAGAGAGAGAGTCATGTTGACACACACACATACACACAATTTCTTCAGAAGCCTAGATCCAGTAATTTATAGCCAATCTAGTTATGGATACAGTAACACTAGGGGAAGACGGGGTAAAAAAGCGCATGGGCGGGTAAGAAGCCCACCCCAATTATCTCATGAAATGAGGCAAATTTCAGTCTCATTTTGCCCATGAGACAAGCGTTAATGTCTAGCATTCGTCTCATGGGCAAATTTGACTGAAAATGTCTTTATTTCATGAGATAATTGGGGTGAGCTTCTTACCCACCCATGAGATTTTTACCCCGTCTTCCTCTACAAACACTCAGCAAGATCAAACTGCATACAGTGGATACTGCGGTTACCTTAGCAGGAGAAGAACAAATGCACACACACGCACGCACACACACACACGCTCACACACACAGACACACCCACACACACCTACCCACTCACACCCGCGCGCGCGCACAAACGCACACACACCACGCGCGCGCACAAACGCACACACACAACGCGCGCGCAAAACTATTCTACATTGCTGTAAATATCAACTTACTCAACTGTTGGTAGGCCTATGTTTCCTGTTTGGAGTCTATGATGCAGCCAACGTTTATGCATCATCTTGTCACTGGAACGGACCCTGCTAGTCTAATGAAACACACACACACACACATACGCGCGCGCGCGCGCACGCACATACTGGGACACGCACACACATGCACACAAAGATTACTCATGGCAACACAACAATGTGTTTAGTATTCCTTCCAGTCTTGCGCATGCATTAGATCTAGACTAGTCTAGATAACTAAGGCACTGTTACAGTGTTAGAACGACACTTTTCTAGATATAATTGGGTTAAATCTTCCTATACAACACAAGTCTAGACTGAAATGCTCTATATTATACTGCGTAGAACGTCTGTAGCAGCTCTAAATTGTTCACTGTCTTCACTGATCAGACACAAAGTTTAGCCATTGAAAAAACGCACTGATATTCGAACGGAATCTATCCATTTTTTCTTAACACATCAACAGTGCCCACACTGCAGTGCCAAATGCGCTAAGCCGTTGTTACTCATTACATAACTATTTGTAGTCAATTCGATCTATTTCAATCAGACAGAGCTTCAGTTAGCTCGATAACGGGCCTCCAAACCCTGTTTTGCACCTGGATTTTTTCAGGAAATAAAATTTCACAAATCGACTTCCGCCTTGAAGGGACCCAGTGAATCCCTTCAAGACGGAAATGAACTTTAGACATTTCTTTCACTCAGCATGATCCTCGCTTCCCTGTCTCTGTAGCGCTTTGCATTAATTTTATTCACTTCCTGCATACCAAAAGCCATTGAAATGGCACGCACTAATTTGTGTTTCCTCTTCCATCATCCTGGGCTCTTTATTTCGAGCCAATTTCAACTAAACTTCAACAACACGGTCCGTTGAACGAGCTTCCTTTTACTTAGACTCGGTGATCCTTAATAAACGAGGGAAATAACTCTTGCCATCTTCAGATTTGGCCTAGCAGACGACGGTCTCAAACGCGACAGAGCGTCGCCATCGTGAATAGAGTATAGTATAGTTCCTACTGCAGAGGGCAGTGGACAGAGACACCAATAGTGAAGGGGAAAAAAGACAGCAAACGATCAGAATTTCAGGCCGAACACAGTTTTCAAAAGAAAGAATTAACACTTTCATCTCACACCAACAGCGACATAAACATTTATTTAGATCTAGTCTGACATCCGTAGCTTGAAGCACATAGGCCTATTATTTGTTGAGCAGCGAAACGACATCAAAAGCGAGATCAAGGGACAAAATACTGAAGCAGCAACAAGAAATCTCCAAATCAATTACTGTCATGCAGTTCAGAGTTCTACCAAGATCAGGATCAGTACATTGCTTACGCCACTTCTGATGACAATCGCGACGACACGCCCTGGAAGAAGAACCAACATTTTCCTGTATCAAGAACATTTATGAGACACGTGTGACCGTGGAATACTGTAGGTCGAACAGATGGTGTGGAGTGATGCCAGAACCTGGGGTAGCGTCAATTGATCACCATTATGATGCTTGTGTAATCTACTATCTAGTCTGAATTAGAATCACTTGATGACTGGGAGGCCTACAATTTTCTGCTTTTGTGCATCTGGTAAAGGTAAAGAAAAGATGCCCCCCCCCCCCCCCCCCCCCCCCCCCTACATTCTCAGCTCTCCCCACATTTTCACACCTGCCTTTCTGACCAAACATTAAGCTGTATCTTATCAACTTTTTGAGCTAATCATCTTTGTTGAATAATTAATCGCAGTCATGATAAAGGCCATTATGTAATAGCCCCCCCCCCCCCCCCCCCCCCCCCCCCCCCCCCCCCCTATAGTGCAGTACACACAACAGCCGCGGAGCATTTGTCACAGTCCTGGTTCATTGCGTTTTTCCCGTCTTGGCTTTATCTTCTACTATTATTGAATGCATGTGTTTAATGATGTAAATGGATGAAAATATGTATTAAATATAGCAAACGATAGAGGATGAAGTAGGCAAGACTGGGGGGAAAAAAGAGGAAAGAACCGAGAAAAAAATAGGGGGGGGGGGGGGGGGGGGCGCCTAGCTATTTATGAAAAATTCAGATCTGAGAACGATGTTTTTTGGTTGGTTCACTGCAGGGACGGACCGAATGATTCGTAAGGTGGTGGTGGGAGCTGGAGGGGGGTGTCCTTGGGGAGTCCAGGGATCTGCATAGGTCTTTGGTTAAGGTGTAATTGATTGATTTTCAAAGCAAAAAAGACACAGCATATCACCCCGCTACTTCACACTCTTCACTGGCTTCCAATTTCTGCTCGAATTCAGTACAAGGTCGCATGCCTCACCTTCAACTCTATTAATGGAACTGCCACTCAGTATCTCACTGACATTGTACAAACCTACACTCCCACCCGACATCTCAGATCTTCCTCCGACTCATGCCTGCTCTCCACTCCCCGTATTAAAACTAAATCCTTCGGTGAATCTTCTTTCTCGTACTCTGCTCCCTCGGTCTGGAATAGCTTACCACACAGTGTTCGCCACTCTTCCTCTGTTCAGTCTTTCAAAACTTCTCTGAAAACTCATCTTTTTGAAACCTCATACTCTCACCTCTAATCCACATAGTCCTTGATGATATTACCCTGCAGTATGTGTGTGTGCGTGCGTGCGTGCGTGTGGGGGGGGGGGGGGGGGGGGGGGGGGGGGAGAGAGAGATTAATACATGCATTTTGTATGAACAGTCTCACTTATTTTTAATGTTTATATTCATTGATACTTGTCTTCATGTTGATTATTCTTGGCTTGGTGTTTATCTGTATGTTAGTGTTTAGGCCTTTGTTCAGCGCTTTGAGCACCCTGCAAAGGGAGTTAAGCGCTCTATAAATAACCAGTATTATTATTATTATTATTATTAATTGCTTTGTGGGAGCCCAGGGGGCAAAGCCCCCGTAAAATGTTACAATTGAGTGATCATTGAAGCAAAATTTGAGCTATTTTCTTCTTTTTACCATTGTACAAGGTGCGTGCTTGGGGCAAAGATTGAGGGGGGGGGGGGGGGGGGGGGGGGGGGGGGGGGGGGGGGGGGGGGTAAACCCTGGAAACTCCCTTCAGATCCGCCCCTGCACTGTGTTATTTCATCTAAAACTTTACCGTTTAATCTTTATATATGTATATTGTGTGTGCACATGTCAGTTTGTGTTTTAACGTCTATCCACTTCTCGTGATGTTATACGGTAAATGTGTGTGTGTGTGTGTGTGTGTGTGTGTGTGTGTGTGTGTGTGTGTGTGTTTGTCACTATGTATGTATTAGGTATTAGGTACCTTGCAGTCACAGATGCGTTTCTGTGAAATTGAGGTTGCTCCTACCTGGACAGCGCGTCGCAGCCAGAGGCGCACCACCCAATTTTGTTTTTGCATGAGATTTTTGTGACTGATGAAAAAGGAAAGGAGTGAGGGGGGTGGTAAATTTTGTCCAAATGACAACTTTTTCGTTGCCACTGGGTTTAATGTGTGCTAAGTGCATGGGCACATGGGACCTCAGTTTATCGTCCCATCCAAAAGACTCCACGTTCAGACCGTAAGGCCTCTTATTTGGTGTTCCCCAGGGCTCTGTCTTGGGGCCCATTCTTTTTGTACTGTATGCTGCTCCTGTTTCTGATGTCGTTAGTAAGCATGCATTGTCCCACGAGAGTTTTGCCGACGATACTCAGATCAATCAGTCAGCCTCTCTTGCCGAAGTTGATGGGCTAGTAGCAAGGACACAGAACTGTATATCAGATATCAAAACATGGATGACTGTTAATAAACTGCAGTTGAACGAAGACAAGACTGAACTTATGTTAGCCTGTCCAAAGAGATTACTTGGCCATCCATCTCTTCCAGATTCTGTTACAATCAACAACACTCCTGTCTCTCTGTCCCCCTCTGTTCGCAGTCTCGGAGTTACGTTAGATCAGACCCTCTCTCTCCAACAACATGTCTCAAATGTTTGTCGATCTGCATACCTTCAGCTCCGCAAAATAAGTTCTGTTCGCCACTATCTATCTACTGACGCCACGAAAACTTTGGTCTGTGCTTTTGTTTTGTCTAAAATCGACTACTGCAACTCTCTCCTTGCTGGCCTCCCAAAGTATCTTCTCAGTCGCCTCCAAAGAATTCAAAACAATGCTGCCCGATTAGTCCTTAAGTCTTCTAAGTATGAACATGTCACGCCACTTCTGCACTGGTTAAAAATCTATGATAGGATTGACTATAAACTCTCCACTCTTTCCTTCACTGTCATCTCTGGTTCTGCCCCTGATTACCTGTCTGACCTACTTCATCTCTACACACCTTCTCGTGTCCTCCGCTCTTCCTCTGACACACGCCTCCTGCAACCAGCCACTGTCAAAACCAAAACCTATGGTGAAAGGTCCTTTTCGTTCCAGGCTCCATCTGTGTGGAACAACTTACCCCTGTCTCTCAGACACTCTGACTCGCTGGACGCGTTCAATGCCGGTCTAAAAACTAATCTCTTTTCTAAGTTGTAGCTGACATGCATAGGTTGATTGTGCAGTGTGGACATTGAGTGGTGTGTGTGTGCGTGTGTGTGCGTGCGTGTGTGCGTGTGTGTGTGCAGTGTGTGTGTGTGTGTGTGATTGTGCCGTATGGAAATTGAGTGGTGTGTGTGTGTGTGTGTTTGTTTGTGTTTGTGTGTGTGTGTGCGTGTGTGTGTGTGTGTGTGTGTTTGTGTGAATAGAATTGCAGCGTGTATGTGTGTGTGACTCCCCCCCAGGCGTCACCCCCCTTCCCACCCTCTCCCCTTCATCGTCTTTTTGTTTGTGTGTGTGTGTGTGTGTGTGTGTATGTGTGTGCATGCAGCGTGTATGTGTGTGTGAATGTTTATAGTTTGTGTGTGTGTGTGAATGTTTATTTCTTTGTTTGTAAGCGCCATGAATAGAATTTTCTAGATATGTGCGCTATATAAGTGCCAATTATTATTATATTATTATTGCAAAGTGAGAGGAAAAATCCCCTGTACCCAGGTTCGAACTCGGGTTACTTGACACGAAATGAACGCGCTACCACTGTGCCACTCTACACTATACTGTGTGTATATTAATATAGGCTACATGTGTCATGTGTGCGTATGTGTGTGTGCATGTCACTTTTCCATGTATTAGCTCAAATTTTAAGTATTCATTGATAACATTTGATGCCTCACCAAGTATCTAAAATCGTATCGTAGGTTGAATTTGCAAACTCTTGTCTAAGGGGTTGTGCACATGTATTAGATCCCCAACCGGCAAGCTCCTTACAGAAACCCCATTCACTTATGTAACAAATAAGCGGGTGGGTTTGCAGATGAGTTTCCGCATGGGAATGGGGTTTGTACAGAATCTGCAGGTTGCAGATTAATGTGCACATACCCTTACAGTATGTGTTATATTGTAAGCTCTACATTCTGCTGTTTTTATCATATTTTTAAAAGGATAAAAATTAAATTTGCTGATTAGTTACTTGATTGATCGATTAATAAATTGATTGATTTATTTGAGATGCTGATGTCCTTCAATGCTTTGACTTTTGACTGAAGCTACTTGGTATTTGATTGCAAGCCAATTTTCAGAATGAATAAATTTTGCAGGTGAAGCCACTTTCTAAATTCAATTATCATTATTGAAACGCATAGGCTTGCCAACTTTACATTTGTCTGCATGCTGTATATCTGCTGTGCGAATGCATGTTTCCACAAGCAAATTATACATGGGGTAAAATAGGTTGGACAACATTTTGAACACTATGAGTATCACAGAGGCATTGTGGTTGTTATAGAAAAGAATGCATCATTTCAGTTGTTAAGAAAATGTAAATCTATTACTGGAATCTTACAACATGCATCTTTAGTGCATCGTTTCTTCTTCTGCGTTCCTTGGCCATAAGGCCACAATGGATACGTATGTGTCCGTTTTTCAGTTTTCACTGGTGTCCTCTCTGCATTCAGCCGACACATTCCGATATTTCGGAGGAGCTCAAAGGAGAATGGGCCAAAAGTCAGAAAGATAGTCGATGACACAAAGCAAGGGAAAAGGCAGAGTTAAAGAGATAACAGATTAGATGAAGTTACAAGCACATACATTCCAGAAGGTGGGGGAACTATTTGTACGGAAGACTCCCCCGCCCGGTATCCCCACGGAAGGAAGGAGTGCATCGCTTCGTATTTGCTTTAAAAACATCACAGCATAAAAAAGTGATAACACTATTTTATTAACAGCAGTGATAATAACTTTCAAATCTCTCATACCCCCCCGAACCAAAAATAAAGTAATACATTTTTTGTCATAACCATAGTTATGGCCTGATGAAAAGTGAGCAAGCACAATATAATCACAACGCTGTGATTGTTTATTACAATCAATAATTATGTCTCCAACATACCCCAAATTCAAAAACTGGCCGACATTTTTAAAATTAACTGAATGTTAAAAAACAATTGTTTCAAATCTCTTTTACCACCCCCCATCCCCTCACAAAAACAAGCAAAATCAAGTGGATCGCTGACCAGCAGATAAGTTCCCGAGCGGCTGAACCAGGCAGCAGACATGTCCTTTGCCCGTTACACCCCCTACCTCCTCTTCCCTACACCCTGGATCACCCTCAGGATCACCCTCGATCACCCTCAGGCTGATCCAGGTTGTTCCTGCGGTTGATCCAGGGTGGTCCTTAGTGGTGGTTCACCTGGATCACCCTCAAGAACAACCTGTGTGCGAGATATTTCTGATTAAGTGTTTTGGGGGTTGAATTCCTTAATCAGCATGACCTTGACCTTAAAAGTAAAACTGAAGCAATCAGGCAATAGGTAATATCCTCTACAATTCATACACTCAAAATGATTGAAACAGATTGAATGGTTTTCAAGAAAACGCGGCAGGATGCACGCACGCACAGACGCTTACAGGCTTCGCTCGGGAACTAACAATGTGCTCATGTTGTCCAGTAATTGCATAACAAAAACAATTCTTTCAAAACTGTCTTACCCTTCCCCCACAAAAAAACCTAGAATCAACTACAACAAAACAACTTTTTTCACACCTCTCTTATTTCTACAGACACATTCATAAAAAAAACAATACACTTATACAGTGATCAGTCTTTGTGTCCCCTCCATACCCCCCCCCCCCCCCCCCAAACTGATCTTTTTATAATTAGTTGTATAATGAACACAAATCTTAAAAATAGTCCTCATGTCTATTACACACCCAAATCTCGCTGATTCCTTGCACACACGCACATATACACACATACCGCCTAATGTCTAGGCTGTTGAAAAATTATGAAAAGAACATTTCCATGAAGCAACTGCATACAAATATTCACTCAGACAACAAGAAAAAAATCTTCCGTATTCAACTATGCATAGAGCACACACTTTGATCCAAGATGAAAAGTTTATTCAGAAATGGAACTCATAATCTAGATACCGGTACATGTATTAACGTTTGTGTTACATAATATTATTGACATTGATTACTTATTGATATTTGAAGAAAGTGTGATTATATTGTCACAATCTTTTCAGATGGATTCGAATTACTGAAATAAATGGAGTTGGTTTTTACAGAGAAGTGGAAGTGGTGTAGAAAAAGGGACTACAGT
The DNA here is from genome assembly GCA_017654935.2 of Phymorhynchus buccinoides. Taxonomy (NCBI): domain Eukaryota; kingdom Metazoa; phylum Mollusca; class Gastropoda; order Neogastropoda; family Raphitomidae; genus Phymorhynchus; species Phymorhynchus buccinoides. The sequence goes on from CM065698.1 coordinate 22,989,529, forward strand.
ACACCCCGCTTATAGTAAAGTGCAGGGGAGCAAGGCTTTTCCTTTACTATAACAGGTTTTTCTTATAAACGATGTTCGGATATAGTAAAGTTTTGATGGTATTTTTTTTATCTTATCCGATGACGTTTTTCAAAGTCAAAGCTAACGTAAAATACTAAATATAAACCCATCATCAAATCAAAATACAGCAAAACTCGGTTATAAGAAAATCGAAGGGAGATGATGTTTTGTTTATCCAAGTTTTCTTATATCCGAAACTCAGATATAAGAAAACATTTTGAAGTTTTTTCCCTTGTCTCTCTACCACCAACACAAAAGTACTCATATTTTTTTCTTCTGCTCAACATTTATTTTGCACAGAATACTGAAGGAAAGTATGGAATAAAGGAACAAAAACAACTCAATTAGTCTTGTAATCTAGTGCCTGTACTGTTTAGAATGTCTGTGACACAATTGGTTTGATGTAAACTTTCCCTTTTTGGAACGACTTCAATTTTCTCGGAAAATCCTTTCAGTTCAGGTCCAACTCACTTTTAAAGACACACTGACCAAACACGATTAAATCCCTTGTTTTTTCTGGGTAGCTGTGACCCACATACAAATTCCCCAACTTCAAATTGAGGCTGCTCTTTAAAATGTTTTGTTTTCAATTTGGGGGCATTTGTATGGGAGTCAAACCTGGTCAAAACAAGATTTTGTACCAGCTATAAGAAAGAAAACAGGTGGAACCCGTGATTTTGACTCGTGATCTGGGGGGTCTTTAAGAAAATGTTGTCAATGGTAATTCGCTTATAAGTAAATAGAACACGCTTATAAGAAAATGAACTGGAAACCAACTCTCTTGTATGACATAATTTTCTTATATCCAAGTTTCCATTGCGGATGGGAGAAAAAAATTGCTTGCTTATAACCGAGTTTTCTTATAAGCGAGTTTTTTATATCCCAGTTTTGATCATAGATAAGAAAGAAGAAGTTCGGCAGGGAAATTTTTTTGCTTCATTGTAAGCGAGTTTTCTTATAAGCGAGTTTCTTATAAGCGGATTCGGCTGTATATATATTTTTTTTCAGATTCATTTTTTTCCACTAAGTAATGAGGGGAAAGAAACATGTTTTTGAGTGCCTTTCAATTTCGTTGAAGGTGGGTAGAGGGAGTAGTGAGACTGTGACGTATACATTGATGACGTATTTACAAAGGTCAGGAAGATGACAATTTTTTTTATTGTAAGGAAGAGGAACCACAAATGACTTTACTATAGGAGTTTTTTTAAATTTTAATTATAACCCAGTTGTTATTATGGGTGGGTGGGGGGAGTGGTGAGACTGTGACGCATACATTGGTGACGTATTTACAAAGGTCACGAAGAGGACTTTTTTTTTTTTATTGTAACCGAGGAGCCAGTCCTGTGGGGAACCAAAAGTAACTTTACTATAGCAGTTTTTTTTTTATTATAACCGAGTTGCTACTATCCGAGGTCTATTTAGTAATAAAACAGTAGACCTTTGGCCGGGAACCAGTGCTTTCCTTTACTGTAACCGAAATTTCTTATAACCGAGATTACTATAAACGGGGAGTACTGTAGTAAACAATACTTTGTATCATGTGACCGTCTCACTGAGTCATATTTCATTATTATTATTATTATTATTATTGCCACACGATGTAACTCAAAAAAAGAAGAAAAAAAAGAAGAACACATCGTTTTGCAAAAATAAGTGAATATATAAAAAATAAATAAAGCATGAATGCACCACAATAGAAATGTTCTTTTTTTTTAAAGAAACTGTATCCTGTACGATCCAATAAGCAATGTGTTGGGACATTGTTCCAGGCTAAAAATGCTAAATTCACAGGAACACCGTGACGCAGTGGTAGTGTTGCGGACTAGTGGCTCGGAAGTCTTAGGTTCGAATCCCATCAGAGGTGAGACTTTTTTCGGTCCTGGACCCACTACTACATAGAGTGAGAGTGCTATGGGAAGACTGAAACCACATAGTCCAGCTTCATCAATTTGACGGATGCGATTCTGAGAGAGTTGCTTTAATTTCATTAGCAACATTGCAGGTTCTAGGGCTAGAATATGATTATGAAAAATTCATAGAATAACCCTGCCATGATCACAGAGAGATCCATCCACACTGCCTCTGAACACACACACACACACACACACACAAAACCCACCTTGTCTCAAATTCTGTCATATTGCATTCCTGTTCTCATAGTGACCAATTGTATTTTTTCAATCCAGTCTATGCCCTTGATGCATTCAGGTTAAAGTCATGGGGAACAGTATCCCGGGATGTTCTGGGGAGCTGTTGATGGAAGGACGTAGTGGCGCACTCGGAGGAAAACTTTACTCACGCTGGCTCTGTGACTAAAACATTATTGTCATCAGTAGGGAACTTAGTAGGTGGTGCCCTGCGTATTTTAGCTCAGAACAGGCTTCACTGAAGTGACTCAGCAGCAGTGCAGTGTCTTCTCCAATGGTTGCCTCCTGATTGCCTAACATAGATTCACCCCCCTTGGACCACTGATTTTGGGTTCTGCGACCTGAAAAATCAGTGCGTGGGCGCAACAGCCCATAAGAGAAGTTCAGACAGCAAAAAAAGAGTCTATTGTACATAAGTACAAGTGATCTCCCTTTGCTTGTATATTTTTTAAGATGTAATTATTTGGCTTTTTTCGTATCTCTGCTAATTTGTAATTATAATAATTTATTTGACCACAAAAAAAAACAGATTAAAAATCTGTCAATGCTATCACTAAGCAGAACTAAAGGAATATGATAAAATAATTGCAATACAACAAAGTATGAAGAAATATTCTGTGGCGACTGGTGCTGTTTTGCATGGCGGCTTTGCTCGAACCTCTCCGGCATCATTTACACCCTTTCCTTGTGGTCCACTGCACTCTGTAGCAATATCCACTCCTCAGCATTTGTAGCATCCTTCACAGAGAGATCCATCCACACAGCCTCTGAACACACACACACACACATCAGCGACATTAAAGATTTTTAAAGACAGTATTCAAAATATTTAAAAGTGAAACCAAATAATATAAAACATTATTTTGAGGGCTATATGCTACAAGGTACTATTGCAAAAGGAATAAAAATGGCTGATACAGTGGAACCTCCCAAAACTCTCCACCTACCGGTATTAAGACCTACTTCTGTAAGTGCAAGACATTGCTGTTCTTTGTAAGTATTAAAATTAATTCCCTTATACAACTCCTACTGTGTGTGTGTGCGTGTGTGTGTGTGCGTGTGTGCGTGCGTGCGTGTGTGTGTGTGTGTGCATGCATGCGCGTGTGTGTGTGCTGTGTGTGTGCATGCGTGTGCGTGTGTGTGTGTGTGTGTGTGTGTGTGTGAATCCCCCCTCTCTCCATTTCTTGCTTTATTATTGACTGATGTAATTTTGTTCGACAAATATGTTGTGTGAAGAAGGTGAGGTGACTGGAGCGGATCAGTGGGTGGGGGTGGGGATTTGATTTCGATTTGACTGTAGGTTTGATTTTCTATGCGTGCATGGGCGAACGCGAGTGTGTGTCGTTTCTCTTAATTTATATTCATTTTGAATTATTTTTTTCAATGACGTCATTATGTTGGACTTTTTTATTATTTTATTATCTTGTACATGAGGCTTTAACTTATAAGTTTAAGCTGGCGAGTGCGTGAGTTTTCATTTTTTCTTCCGTTTGCATCTGTTATTATCTCTTATTGTGCTTGTGTATATTTATATGTATCTTGTATGATCTGTAGCTTGTATGTCCTGCTATTCTATTGTTTATTTCAATAATAGTGAATTCATATTACGTGCCTGTATTATCATGTTCATGTGTGTTTTGTATATGCGCTGTATATGTAAGGCGCTTTGAGATGTTGTCAGGATACTGCGCCATATAAATGTTATTAATTATTATTATTATTATTATTATTATGGTAACATATACTAGCAGTATATGAACATTTTTATTACAAGCACAATATAATCACAACGTTGTGGTTGTTTCTTACAATTAATAATTATGATTTTAAAAAATGCATTGAAAGTTTTAAGTGTTGCTGTAAAACATTTATTTGCAGTTTGAAATGGTGTTTTTTTTAATGGTAAAGCTTCTTTTTTTCAAGCCTTTGCTGCAGTATTTCTGAATGCAGCATGAATAATAGCATTAATGTATCTAGGCTTACAAAGTTGAAAACAGTTATTTAACAAACCTGAACTATTTTACCAGTGTAATTTTAAATGCTAAATTGATTTATTACAAAATATTTTGTACTCGTGTACTCAATAACAATAATATAATAATAAATACATCTTCTGTAGCGCTAGTCTCCTGAGACAGCAGCACTCACCGCGCTTTACATGGGGAAACAAAGTTTACACAAGAGATACTCAAAATACATGTATTTTGAGTATCTCTTGTGTAAACTTAGTTCGAGAAAACAAAATCACTGTATCACACTCACACAACTCACATTTAAAATACCTACATAATACACACATTATTTTTTATATAATTTAAATCTTTACAGGGTTGACTGACAGTGGATGGGCACTGTAGGCCTAGTACCTTCTGGCAAATACACTTCCAAATTAGGTAAAAGCATTTTCTCTTCGTTTCTGTTTGTCTTTTATTTTATTTTTTTTCTCTTTTATTTTTTCACTTTCCCCCCATTCAAATCGGTTATAAGAAAACAAATTCAAAATGTTTTCTTATATCCGAGTATCGAATATAAGAAAACCCGGATATAAGAAAACAAAAAATTATCTCCCTTCGATTTTCTTATAACCGGGTTTTACTGTATCTATGCTTACTGTATATTATTTTGGCTGAAGAAAAAAGTTTAAAAGTTATTTAACCAATCTGAACTATTTTACCAGAGTAATTTTAAATTTTAACCTTGTACTCATGTACTTAGAAAAAACCCACTTTCAAAGTAAACAGTTTTAATGTAAAGCAATATTAACATTTATGTCTTCCATTAAAATTCAAGATTTATTTGCATAGTGTGGTTGAGGAAATAAAATATAGATTGACAAAAGTAAACTAAACACAACAATGATCTAATCTTGAATAAATCTTGTTTAAACCAATGATCTAAGACACAGATTAAAAATAAATGTTCTTTTGTGGGTATGAACTGCAAATGCTGACTTAACGACATAATGACCACTCTTCACCTGTGATAATCTGTTTATTCTGTGTGGTGGGGCTTGAAGTCTGCCACAGCACCTGTTATCATAAAGAACATAAAGAACAGAGATATGCCATTCCAAAATTTAAAAAAAAGTAAGTTTTAGTAAACCATAAGAAAAGCAGTGTGAGAGGCATCTGCCTATTATAGGATCCCAAATTACACTGTAATATGCCAATAAAAAGACTTTTTACCTCCAACTAAGTACTACCAACATTGAAAGGGATAACGAAAAAAACTTTTTTTTTTTTTACTACTTTTAATATCTGACAAAGTGTTCATTGTAATAAGACTCCTAATCCTATATATTCAGTCATATAGCGCAAACAACAGACGCAGGGCTCCCAATCGTCCCGCAAAACAAGGTACACAACAGTTACATATGAGAAACAAGCCATATTCATGATTGAATAAAGGGTGTTAAAGATAGTAAGAGACAATTAAAAATCCACTTAAAAATTCAACGCATAATACGTATGATCAAGATAAATTTTGATGAAAAAATTGTTTTAATTTGAGGCATAATAATTTTCACCTACACATTTAACTTAGCAGATCTGAGAATGCTAAAACAATGGGCAAAGGTGAATACAAACTTTCATTACATTTCTGGGGTAGATAATTTTAAATGGAATTGGGGGTGGGGGTGGATTTTGGATATATGTGTATATAATGCTTGTTTTATTTATATTTCAATGCCTGAGTCTTTCTCTCTCTGTGGTGTGTATCATGTGTGTGTGTCTGTGTGAGAGACAGTTAGAGACAGAGAGAGAGTGCAATTATGTGTGAAGCAGAGGAGGCAAGTGCTGCTGTTTTGGAAAGATGGGCAGTTAAAAACCTTGCCAAGGGGAGATCCCCGCTTTTTTCAGCCATAAACACTTTAGAAAAATAGAAATAGACTGGAGATTGTCCCCAAAAGCCAACTAACCTCAAGGCTGCAACACCCGAGTCAGTAAAATTGTCTTCACCAAGTCACAGTAATTAACGAAAGACTAAGCCGTAAAATGGTGTTGCATTATTGTAATAAATTTAATATTTGACAACTTTGAATTTCAGTTCGTTATTGGCCCAATCTTCAGGCTGATGTCAATTCTGATACCAGTTTCAAGTATATACTACATAAACTAATTAGTGTCTTCAAAGTAATGTTATATTATCTAATGTACGCATATTGTTCATAATGTCCATTTAGCATGCACTGAATAATGATTCAATTGAACAAACAAAAGACCCAACACTCGCTGACTATGGGCGTCCACTGTCGATGCTGACTTGCCGACATGCATGCGCTCGTCAAGTGCGAAAGGTTTCTGTTTACATAAGCATACGGTGGGGTCCTAGACTACACCTGCAACGAAACATAATGAAAAGGTAGAAACCTCATTAGTACTCAGTCCATTGATAAAATCAGTATCATTAAGTGCACTTAGAAAAAACACATATGAATAGAATTATAATTTAAGAATATAACAGGGTTTCTAAAATCGTAGAGATTGTATCACACACACACACACACACACACACACGCGCGCGCGCGCGCGCGCGCGCGCGCGCGCGCGCGCACGCACGCACACACACACACACACACACACACACACACACACACACACACACAGGCACCCCCATGTGGAGGTCTATGAAGCACTAAGATTCTACAGGACCCTCTAAAATAATGTGCAGGGGGTCCAAGGGATGCATTAGATAAATTATTTTTTTGCATTCGCTATGCCACTGGGACCCTCTATCCTGCCTCTAGGACCCTCTACACTGTAAGAGGAGTCCCTGGGACCCCTTGTTTTGCGGGACTGGGAGCCCTGCACACACACACGCACGCACGCACGCACGCACGCACGCACACGCACACACACATACAAACACACGCACGATTTTAGACAGCTTGTGCTGGGGCAGGTCCCCAAAGTCCAAATAATCATTTTTTTGCTGCAATACTAGTAAGAGCCAGTGCAAATGAGTTTGGGATTCAATCTCTCTCTCTCTCTCTCTCTCTCTCTCTCTCTCTCTCTCTCTCTCTCAAGCCACTTTTATTTTCACTTTTCATCAATGAGCTTGCAAGTGAAATAGTCAAAAAAGGTATAAACATGGAATTCAGCTACTTTCAGGAGCAATAGAAATATTTTTACTTTTGTTTGCAGATGATGTACTTCTTTTATCAGACACTGATGTAGGTTTACAAAGCCAATTAGATACATTAAAGTATGAAGCTGATAAACTTGACCTTGTTGTAAATTTAGATAAAACCAATATTATGGTATTTCGAAAAGGCGGACATTTGTCAGCACATGAAAAGTGGTACTACGGAAACAGCGAAGTAAGTGTATCAAATTCATATAAATATTTAGGTATTTTGTTTAGCCTACTACTAAATTGAGCCTCCATAACACTTAAATAACAATATCGAAATGGAAAAGGTTCATACATGCAATCAAGCGATTTCTTTCAGTACCTCTACACTCCTCAAATAAAATGCTTTATGGTGAGTCTGGTCGCTACCATTTATACATTAGAAAATGGGTAAAGTGTAATAAATATTGGTTGAGATTGCTTCAGCTCCCGCCTCAAAGACTGTGCAGGCAAGCTTATATTATGTTAAATCAACTTGAATTTGGTAAACTAAACTGGGCGTATTCGGTGAAAACATTGATTTCTCATGGTTTCGGAGTAGTTTGGATGTGTCAGGGATTTGGTTATGAACAACATTTTCTTAATGAATTCAAAGATAGAATCATTGCATCGTACAAACAAGATTGGCATGCATCATTGGAAAAGTCTGATAAATATCGTTGGTTTCTTTCATTTAAGAACATTTTTTAAACAGGAAAAGATATAAAACTAATTGATAACAAATTGTACAGGTTCAGTCTTGCTAGATTTAGATTAAGAGTCATAGGGTTAAATGCATCTAAAAGACGGTACTCCGCTGATACATCCACTCAGCTCCCTTGCCCTATGTGTGGTGCATCTATTGAAGATGAAGAGCACTTTGTGTTTAAATGTAAGTCTTACGATATTATTCGTGATAAATGTTTTCTTTTTGTGAGATGTAGGCATATTACAGGACCAATGGATATAATCAGACTGCTGTCCTCTTACAATGACAAAGAAATCATTTCACTTGCAAGATATATTGCCCTTGCAAGAAGTGAAAAAGTTTATGTTGACAGATAGGCTTTACCAATACTTAGTTGAATGGTCGCCATATGAATACTATTTAGAGAATGTTATTGAATACGCGTAAGTGTGTGTGTGTGTGCGTGCGTGCGTGCGTGTGTGCGCGCGCGCGTGTGTGTGCGTGCGTGCGTGTGTGTGTGTGTGTGCGCGTGCGCGTGTGTGTGTGCGATCGGGCGTATGCGCACGCAGAGATGAGCCTGCACGAGTGGGTGCATTTATGTATGTGACGTGTGTGGAAATTTCAATTTGCACTGTTGTCTTGTTTGCATAAATAGTTTTTTTGACTTGTTTACTATTAGAATTGAATGACTGGCGGGTGCAGTCAATATGATGATCCCTTTTGTTATATTCTTATAATTATACTTTTTTCCGCTTGCTTTGATTATCAGTTAATTTCAAATCACGTGTCCTCTTGCCATGAAGATTGTATTGTCAATGGCAATTAAAACATTTAAAGTGTCAAGTCTCTCTCTCTCTCTCTCTCTCTCTCTCTCTCTCTCTCTCTCTCTCTCTCTCTCTCTCTCTCTCTCTCTCTCTCTCTCATTTTCGTTTACTGGCTAGCTCGAATTTGTTGGGGCAGGAAGACATGTCGGCCCCCCCCCCCCCCTCTCCTCTGGGCCGTGGGGCGGGGGTGGGGCAGCCGCCACCCCCTGCGCCCCTTCCACATATTCATACGCCACTGCACACACACACACACACACACACACACACGCACGCACACACGTACGCGCGCGCGCGCGCGCGCACACACACACACACACACACACACATGTTCTCCATAGTATATAATGGATAAAACAAAACATTGTTAAGTTCGTCTTTTTGTCATTACATGAGCTTAAATTAATTCATCAGTCCAACAATGCAAAAGTTTATAACGTATTAGTACAATGATGCATACTATTATAAACAATTAGTAGTTGCAGCTTGAACTCTCAACACTGTGCTGTCACCCCCCCCCCCCCCCCCCCCTGCCCTCCATGTTCCGTATATAATCGAGTTTTCAAACATGGAGAAATGCATACTCAATGAGTACCAAAAACTAACTAGCAGAAAACCCCATAGAATTAGGCCCAGCACAGTTGTAGATGTTCCTTGAAAGATTTTATTTTTTAGAGCAAAGGGACGAGAATGAACCAGTAAGGCAGAAAGATTGACAATAAGTATAAGAAAAAGGGGGTGGGAGCAGAATCAACGAGAATGACAGATTAGAGGAATTTGCAAGCACAGAACTTCCAGAAGGTGGGGCAACTATTTGTTGAAAGACCCCCCCCCCCCCCCCCCCCCTCCCCAGTATCCTCACGGGTGGAAAGACATTTCAGCAAAACAAGCAGAGACACATGCGGTGTGCACACAAAAGTATGCGCACACAGAAATACATACACACACCATAGACTGGATCTAATTAAGTTTTGCTTGTTGCTGTTACAGCTTCTTTATAATCATGGGCCATGTCGACTTTTTCTTAATTATCAGGCATTAGACTACTTTCAGTTTTGTGATGGATTGAGGTTTTACAAATAATAAATTATTATTAATTATGAAATGATCGTGGGCCCCAAAGAGAAGAAGATTGTTGACTTTGGAACGTGATCTAGATCTATATTTCTTATTCTTATATTAAATAACACATCAAGATCACGTTGTATTCACAAATGGGCTAAACTATTTTTTATCTACACAGGGCTCCCAACCGTCCCGCAACACAAGGGATCCCAGGGACTCCTTCACTAACAGCATAGAGGGTCCTAGAGTTTAGAGGAGGAATAGAGGGTCCCAATAACATTGTGAATGCTAAAATGAATTTTTATAGTGCATCCCTGGGACCCCCTGCATTCTTTAAGAGCCTGAGGGTCCCTTAGAATTCTAGTACTTCATAGACCCCCAAACGGCAAATTGGGGTCCCTGGCAGCCCTGTCTTACAAGACTATTTCTAGCAATTTCGATCACACACGCTATACTAGACCATAGACTAGACCAGGCAGAGAAGAAGAGCGATTGATAAAATATTCTAGACTACTCTAGTGCCTGCAGTCTTTCTGCCTGACAGACGTACCCCTTTGGTACAACAACAGAAGCATAAAAAAGATTATGGTGGTTGTTCAAATAAATAGGAAGGAGAAGACGCCCTGCCTCCTGATGCTGACAGTGACACTGTTACTGTTAGTGTTACTCGGAGTGAGTGTTAGTGTTACTAAACTTACTTGTTAGATCTAGACTGAATTTCGTCGTCGAAGCAGACTTACTCACTGTGCTTATTGCTAGACTTACCATCGCCCTTATATTTTGCGCCTGACACACATACTATCATTTCTGTTGTCTGCATCAAAACAAACAACAATAATGAAATAACTAAAAGGACACACTTTCAGTGGCAACGAAATCAGTGCGTGACATGGTTTGGGACAGCCATTTCAGAACATTTCCCAGCATTCTTATTTACCAAATATGGCGTGTATTTTAATTGCTTCCGATGTGAGAGGTCATTCAGGGTCAATCAAGGTGTGACAAAGTCAGTTTCAACCGTTTTATTATAAATCGGTGTCGATTAAAAGAAAAACATTAATGGGGGTAGGCTCTTGGCTACAATACGAAGTCTTTCAGCCCAGTTTAGAGTCTTCTTGGAGTCAGTTAACTAGTTCACTGGAATAAGAAAGTCCACTTAACTACTTAACTGGCATATTAAAGCCAGTTAAATCGTTAACTGGTATTTTATCACTTTGGAGCCCCATACTTTTTCTTACAATAGGCCAATCGATCGACGCAATAATATGAATGTAAATCAGGTAATTACCCAATCAAAACAATTCTGCCATACTGCTCGGGAGTTGCCGTCTGGATTGTGTCCAATGGGATGAGCCGAGACAGTGAGAAGTCGGCAAGAAGCCAAGGCTTTCACTGGACGAACATTCTAAAGAATAGACAACATGGCGCCAAATTGTGGAATGTGTTTTGATGCTTTATATGAGCATTTTCTTTCTTTCTTTCTGTATTTCTTGAGTTTTGCCTGCCTCTGACTCTCTATTGCTGTCGCTCGCGTGCATGTGCAGTGTGTGTATGTTTGTGTGCGCGCACTAGTGAGTGCATATGTGTGTATGTGCGTTCGTATGTGTGGGTGCGCGCACACACGTGCTGACATATTTATGTTTAGAAGTTTCTTTCTAAATTGGCTTCAATAACAGAAAAACATGTTTTGTTGTTGCTATTTTTGATAACATTTAAAAAAATCAAATGTTTTTGTAAACAATCACAAGGCATAGCCACATTCATGTATTTCAGAGATATAGATGCATAGTTCCCCAGAACTATCCCAGTTTGGAATTATCTTCCAGCAGCAGCAGCTGAGGCTCTCTCCTTGGTATCTTTCAAGAGGGAGCTCAACAACTTGTCTTTCTAATCTTGTCCACCACCCCCTCCACATACACACACTTTATTTTTGTTTTGTTTTTCCCACACACACTTTGCCCCCAATACAATTAGTTTTCTTATTATTTTATTTTCCGCATTGCGCAACCTCTTAAGTCACTGTAATGTCTACTGAGACGGCGTGATATGAACTTATGAAGACTTGAAGACGCACGTTTTAAACTATGATGAGTAGAATGTTCGATAAATGGGAAACAAGTCACAATATAAATATTGTTTTCTCTTGCTTCTTCAGTAAGCAGAGCAGCTATAAATGTTTTTTAGGCTGTGTGTACATATATACACGTGCAAGTTCCGCGCGGAAACCCATGCGCAATCCGCAACATGTGTAGAGTGGCACAGAGGTAACGCGTTTGCCTTGTGTCAAGTAAACCCGAGTTCGAACCTGGGTACAGGGGATTTTCCCTCTCACTTTGCACCAGGCCTTACGGCCTGAACGTGCAGTCTTTCGAATGAGGCGATAAACTGAGGTCCCGTGTGCCCATGCACTTAGCATGTACGTTAAACCCAGTGGCAACGAAAAAGTTGTCATTTGGTCAAAATTTAACCCCCACTCCCCTTTTCCTTCCTCATCAGTCACACAAAAATCGCATGCAAAAAAAAAAAGTTGGGTTATCCTCACAACCTCCACCCGCAAATGATCGTCTCGCCACCTGTACCCAGGTTCGAACTCGGGTTTACTTGACACGAGGCAACCAGTGAGAGGGAAAATCCCCTGTACCCAGGTTCGAACTCGGGTTTACTTGACACGAGGCAACCAGTGAGAGGGAAAATCCCCTGTACCCAGGTCCGAACTCGAGTTTACTTGACACGAGGCAACCAGTGAGAGGGAAAATCCCCTGTACCCAGGTCCGAACTGTACCCAGGTTCGAAATCTCGGGGGTTTACTTGACACGACAACCAGAGAGCAACCCAGGTCCAACTCGTGAGAGAGGCAAACCAAAAAAATCCCTGTACCCAGGTCCGAACTCGAGTTTACTTGACACAAGGCAACTCCTCTGGTTGCGAGGCGCTTTCCAGGTGGGAGCAACCCGGATTTCACAGAGACGCCTCTGTGACAATAAAGTACCTAATAAAAAGCGCATGGGCGGGTAAAAAGCCCAAATTATCTCATAAATGTAAGAAATATGATGAACGAGTGTGCCGTCATGGGCAAATACTGAAATTTTCTTTATTTCATGCGGGGTGGGCTTCTTACCCGCCCAACCCCGTCCCCCTAATCCTAAACAAAAATTGTATGTAAGAAATATGAAAGAGTGTGCCCATTACACGCGGTAACCCATCCGTAATCCCATCCGCTTATTTCTTATGTAAGTGTATGGGGTTTCTGTACAGAACTTGCGGATTGCAGATCTAATGCGCAACAAGGCTTATTCCCGGAGTTCTTAAAGGTGGACCCTGACGGATGAGTTTTTGCAAGAAACACGTCGAGATCACCACTGGCAGAAAGAGAGCCTTTTTAAGGATCAGAACACTCACTTTGCTCTGGTTTCCTAAAAATTAAACCGTCAAAACGGCGATTCCTCCTTGGCGGAGATGCCGGAGAGAGTAGCCATTTTGGATGGGGTGGGTGGAGGTCACTCATTGTGGTTGAAGCGTTTTCTTTATTTGTAGTGCAGTAAAAAAAAAAAAAAAAAAGGGGAGCTATTTCCTTTGTTGTGAGCGAAACTCCTTTAGATAAACTGTCAAAAAAAAAAAAAATAAAAAGGCTTGTATTGCGAAAATTTCGTACAAACGATTTGACGGCCATTAGAAAAGAGACGGCACACGCCTTCTCTTTGGGTGAAAGAATTTGACTTCCAGCACCTCCGCCAAAGGGGAATCGCCGATTTGACGGTTTGTGTTCTAGGAAACCAGTGCAAAGTGAATGTTGTAATCTCGGTAAAGGGTGTTTTCCTGGGTGATCTCCACGTGTTTCTTGCAAAAAACTCATCCGTCAGGGTGCCCCTTTAAGAAACATTGACACAACTCCCCATTTTTGTTTCCTTTCTTTCCTTTCTCGTTGCATAGTGAACCTTCGAAACGTTCCACAGAACCGGGGGAAGTAAAGTAGAAACGGGATATGGCTTCCACGGCATCACATGACCAGGGGAGTGATTATTATGTCGAAACAAATTTCTCACTCGTGCTGTGCTTCGGGCCAGTTACCATGTCAGACAAAATGGTTCTGTATTGGCGCGTGTTATGGATCGCTGTCTGCAAACACACACACACAAAAAAAGAGAAAAAGAACAAAGCCAAGTGGTAATTGTTTCCAGTTCCAAGACATCAGAGAACAGAGGGGGGGAAAAAAGCAACAAATTGGTCTATAAAAGGAAAGTGAAAATGATGTTAGTGGTTGCAGCAGTTATGGAGGGGTGTGGATGGTTTGTTATACATTACGAACGTAGTGGGCATTTGATGATAAACCAATAAAAAAAATATAATATAAAAAAATCGTAGTCATGAGTACGAATGAAACAGTCAATAAGTATGTAAATTAGACTAAACTCCCAAACTGTTTTGCCTAATTTACATACTAATGCCCGTTTTGAATGTCTAATACACACTCATGACTACAAGACCAGTTAAGAGACAGAACTAATAATACACAGCTTTATAGAAAAAAGGCCGAACATCATAGTAAAACTACTGATCTTTAAAGACACACTGACCCACCACGATTAAGTCCCTTGGGTGTTTTTTTCTGGGTAGCTGTGACCCACATACCAATGTCCCCAACCTCAAATTGAGGCTGCTCTTTAAAATGATGCTTCGTTTCGAATTTGGGGGCATATGTACGGGAGTCAAACCTGGTCAAAACAAGAAGAAGAAATTTGGTGTTTAATGTCCTCTCGACCTGGGAAGGCACATTTGGGACATAAACAAGATTTCTTACCAGCTATAAGAGGGAAAACATGCAATAAAACACGTGATTTTGACACGTGATCTGGTGGGTCTTTGAGAAGAGTGCACTGCCACAGGAATACAGAAAGTTAAAAAGACATGGCTACAATCTTTTTTCCCTGTTACCCTCACCAGAAGTCCAAGCCGCAGACGTCTGCCAGACATCCGGGGGAAGGTTCGTCGATGAGCAGAGAGCGGGGAGGGAGAGTGGGGGGACAAATGGGACTTCAGCTGTCAAGATGGGGACGTGGTGTGAAGATGGATTAAGCTCTGGCGGTTGACAGCTGGCTGGGGGTGGGGTGTGTGTGTGGGGGGTCCCCTTACGTCTGGGACAACCAGGACTCTAATTAGCATTTTTTGACGTCTTGGCTGTGTTCACTGGCCTTTCACCAATCCGTCTGTATGTGTGCGCGTGCGTGCGTGCGTGCGTGTGTGTGTGTGTGTGTGTGTGTGTGTGTGTGTGTGTGTGTGTGTGTGTGTGTGTGTGTGTGTGTGTGTGTGTGTGTGTGTGTGTGTGTGTGTGTATGTATGCGTGTGTATATATGTGTGTGTGTGTGTGTGTGAGAAGAGAGAGAGAGAGAGAGTGCATGTGAGTGTGTTGTGTGTTTAACCCTTTCACCACCAATGTCGCATTTTAGCACCACAATGGTTTAACACCCATGTCACTAACAGTCATCAAATCAGGGCCTGTTATCCAAAGACCCTATTTTCTTAATTTTGGGAGGTAAGGATAGGCCTAATGTTTTATATGTCACAGAGGAATTCGCAATATTCCAGATATTTTATTTTCTCTACCCAGTTAAGTTTAATGGTATTTTTTTGCCTGAAAAAGGGCTGGCGGCGAAAGGGTTAATGGCATGACATTCGTTTTGGTCTTCATTTTCTTCATGTTTCTTTTCTTTTCTAATTTGCCTTTTCTTTCCTCTGTTAAGTCTCGTTTCTGTTATCTGTTCATAATTATCTTCTGATATTTTGTTCTCTTTTATGCCCCACCCCCCTTCACCATTTTCTTTTTCTTTTTCTTTGGTTGTATTTTTTTTAAATTTCTTAACGTTCTTTGCTCTTTTCTTCTTTGCCTAAATCTCGGCCTTGTTTTACTTCTTTTCTACTCGTTCTTTCCCCCCCCTCCCCCCCCCCCCTCCTCATTTTAGCCGCTTAAAGCATTTCGAGGGGTGAATGCCAGAACTGCCTATCTGTGTTCTTTATTCCTTTTGAGATAGACCGTTCTGGCAGACCACCCTCGATTTTGCTGCTAAACCAGGGTCTAGTTTCTCTAGATAGCGGTCGTCGTGCGAAAAACTTACGCCAAAAGGGGTCTAAGAAACACCTAAACGTTTGCTAAGGTCAGATAACTCTTTAAGCTCACTTTTGGGAGACAGACAAGGGTTGCTATCATAAGGGAGATAAATCATACCTCTGTCACTTAAATGATTCAGAAGACCACTCGGACCATATGAATGGAAAAACACAAAAGCTGTAGGTTCGATATAGGTCCTTTAATGAAAATAAAGCTCTGAAACGTCTGTGGTATTTTCATTAAAGGACCTATATCGAACCTACAGCTTTTGTGTTTTTCCATACCTCTGTCAGTTTGTACAAAGTTTTCGATTTGCACTACATTATGCCATCTAACATGATGAAAAATTAAGAAAGAGCACTCAAAACCACTTTCGTTCGTTTAATTCGCTAAAACCGTCCCGTATTTTGTCATGATAGACTAAAGAATATTTGCTGTGACAAGCTTGTTGTTTTGGTCTTCCATTTTGAAAGTTAAAGTCACAGTCACGCGAGATATTAAAAAAAAGCCGGAAGTATTGATATTTCCCATGATCCTTCAAATAGTTTGTCGCTCGTTACCTCGATAGCAGCCACAAAACATTTGCGGCAAACGTCGGCAAAACAGGTGTTTCTTAGTGCCGATTTGAGCTCACGCTACGTAACGTTAGCCCTTGTGAAACGGGCCCCTGTTGTGTGCGTGACGTAGCTAAGTGGCACAAACACTGTGCCTTATGGATGGGGTTGTCGAACGTTGTTCCTCCTTCCTATTGATTCAGGGAGCTAACCTATCCTTAAATTGACGAAATTATACTTCTTTGGTCATTGGGGTAAGACACAAACCTCTTTTTAACCGAAGGTATGAAACGCTATGGGAATGCGATAGAATCAACAAACGTCATTCTGCAACAGAATCCGCAAATGTTATGGAAATGCGATGGGATCTGCAAGTTGATCCTGTTATTTTAAATGCCCCCCCCCCCCCCCCCTTGTTCCTAGCCACAATCAACAAGTTGAT
>CM065698.1:23024020-23026520 GCA_017654935.2 Phymorhynchus buccinoides
TCTTCGCCTCAATCGAGGGTTTTGTTTTTTGTGTTAATTCTGTCTGTCCGTGCTTCTGTTAGCAACCGTCATTCAAAACATCACAAGGGCAAATTACAGATTTGTGAAAACATTTTTCTTCGCCTCAATGGAGGCTTTTGTTTTTTGTGTTAATTCTGTCTGTCCGTGTTTCTGTTAGCAACCGCCATTCAAAACATCACAATACGTTTTTTGTATTAATTATCCATATAGCTTTGCGATATTTCGATATATTTTGGCAGTAACAATATGGTAAGACGGGGTAAAAAGCCCATGGACGGGTAAGAAGCCCATGCCAATTATCTCATGAAAAGACGAAAGTTTCAGTCAAATTTTGACCATGAGTCTCAGTTTAGTCAAATTTTGACCATGAGACGCGAGACTCATGGGCAAACTTTGACTGAAACTTTCTTCATTTCATGAGATAATTGGCATGGGCTTCTTACCCGCCCATGGGCTTTTTACCCCGTCTTCACCTATCACTAAATGAAAATGTTCACATTGTGTTTTTACCAACAATCTTTCAAATCATCAAACTATTTTTATACTAACTAACTGGCAAAGATGCATTTCGATAAAAAAAAATGTAAAGATAGCGGCATCACCAAAAGAAATGTTCCATGATTGTTTTCAATTTGATTGTTTGTCATGATCACGAAAAAGAAATGTCTTTATTTTTGCTTCGGTTGTTGCCGTTTTGGTAGATTTGCTGAAAACGTGTTGAACAGACTTTGATGAAACTTTGCTAGCAGTTAGGTTATTAAACTTAAAATAATTATTTGGACGTTTAAACTACTGAAATATATTATTCACATTCACATTCAGTAACTTTCATATTTTTTATTTTTTGATCCGTTTGTTTTAATAGTTTCTGCAAGACAAGCCATGAAACTTTTTTTTTAATATACTTTTTTTTAATTCATAATTTTAGAGATTTTTGTTCCAATGCACATTGTGACTAAACAGAAAGAAAACAGCTGCAATAAGTAAAATTAAACTCAACATCCAACAATGTTTCTAAGAGCAGCATCACATCAACTACAGTGACAACAACTACATAGGCTACGAGACAAATAAAAAGATAGCAAAAACAACACAATAATAACAAAAAACAACACACAATAAGAATGCAATACTCTACATACAATGGGTACAACTCGATGTTACAAGCCGTGAAACTTAGGCTACTTAAGCCTAGCAACTGACGTACACTTAATATTTCTAGAATATTATTATTATGTTTTGTGTGTGTGCTTAATCTGCCTCAATGGGGCCTAAAAAGATAAATGGAATTGTGTTTCTGCATAAAGAGTTGTACTGTGTAAGTGCTTGCTGTTCTTGTTCATGTTCTTGTTTTCATGCTCGTCTAGTCCTTAGCTCAGTGGCTTACAGGAAAGCAAAACATCGACAAAGGTAGTAATTACGAAAAATACGTAATGGTTAGCTTCTGCTGTGTATTTCGGTGGCTTACAGGAATGCAAAACCCCAGTAATCACGAAAATACGGAATTGGTAGCTTCTGCTGTATATTTCGTGCTGATAAAAAGAAAGTATGTAGTTCAGTTTAGTTGATTGAGGGTGCGCTCGCGAATCGTCCATTAAGCATGCGCGGGTAACACACATACACACACACACACACACACGCACACGCACACGCATACACACACACACACACACACACACACACACACACACACACACACACACACACACACACACACACACACACACACACACACACACACACACACACACACACACACACACACTCACACACACACACGCATGCGCGCGCAGTTTTTCTTATTGGCAAAGATCCTCGCGCTGCGTATTTCGTATGCAGGTTTTCGGGGGGGGGGGGGGGGGGGGGTAGGGCAAAAGTTCCATCGCAATAGACAATGATCATGCAGATTAGCCTCAAGTTTGTCACACACAAAAAAGGTATGATGAAAATGATGTTTTACGTCCTCTCGGTCATAGACACATATGGGACATTTGTAAATACAAAAATGTTGGGAACAATCATGGCTGCAATGCCCGGAGGCAGTGCAACACCAGTAAAGTCCAGAGTTTTTAACAATATAGATAGGTGTAGCGGTAACCATGCCTCGGTTAAACCTCATCGGCTCACCGCCACATTGGACAACAGTGACACAAAAAAGGTAAATCCTACGTAACTAGCGATATTTTTCGCCACTTCTGAAAAAAGCAAAAGTAAGAAAAATGAATTGAAAAGCTCTGCAAGAACATCGTGGCTCCAAGCGCTTTGGGTGGTGCCAAGTAAGAGCACAAGTACGCGAGTTGCACGCCAGGACGCTACAGAATATTAATATAGAACGCTCCGTTAGGAAACGCTTCCTTGTAATTCGCTACCGTATCCTTCTCAGAGTATATTTAGCGATAATTTTCGCAACTTCTGAAAAAAGCAAAAGTAAGAACAATTATTTGAAAAGCTCTGCAAGAACATCGTGGCTCCAAGCGCT
>CM065698.1:23031520-23034020 GCA_017654935.2 Phymorhynchus buccinoides
AGAAGAAGAAGAAGAAGAAGAAGAAGAAGAAGAAGAAGAAGAAGAAGAAGAAAAAGGTGAAAGAAGAAGAAGAAGAAGAAGAAGAAGAAGAAGAAGAAGAAGAAGAAGAAGAAGAAGAAGAAGAAGAAGAAGAAGAAGAAGAACAACAACAACAACAACAACAACAACAAGAAGAAGAAGAAGAAGAAGAAGAAGAAGAAGAAGAAGAAGAAGAAGAAGAAGAAGAAGAAGAAGAAGAAGAAGAAGAAGAAGAAGAAGAAGAAAAAAGAAGAAAAGAAGAAGAAGAAGAAGAAGAAGAAGAAGAAGAAGAAGAAGAAGAAGAAGAAGAAGAAGAAGAAGAAGAAGAAGAAGAAGAAGAAGAAGAAGAAGAAGAAGAAGAAGAAGAAGAAGAAGAAGAAGAAGAAGAAGAAGAACAAGAAGAAGAAGAAGAAGAAGAAGAACAAGAAGAAGAAGAAGAAGAAGAAGAAGAAGAAGAAGAAGAAGAAGAAGAACAAGAAGAAGAAGAAGAAGAAGAAGAAGAACAACAACAACAACAACAACAACAGCAACAGCAACAACAAGAAGAACAAGAAAAACAACAAGAAGAACAAAGCTCACACATCAATCAAAGTTCGTTTAACACGTTACAAAAAACCCCCAACCCAGGACAGTTTGTATTTCCCTATTTTAGGAGTGGAATGAACTTTCCACCCCTCCAACAAGACTCATCAACGGATCACGTCTGGTTGTTTGAATCCATAGGGATGTTCTTCATAATTCTGTGCTCGTTTCGTCGACAAAACACTATGATTAAATAAAGGGGAGTGAGAGTGGGAGGTGAGAGGCAAGGATGAGGATGATAGTTAATTTGGTGGATAGCTATTACCGTATGTTTTTTTTTAAAAACAAATACACACACACACTCTCACAAGAATAAAACAAACCAACAAGTTATTTGTAGTCAGATATTTCGTGCCGATTAGGACAGCATTTTATATCAAGGATGACGTCAAACAAAACAAGTGCAACGCCGCGCGGCTGCAAAGTCCCCTCGCAGCATCGCCGAGCTACTCCGAAATCGGAATGTGTCGGCTGTACACATACATAAAAACGCATCAAAGCAGCACGTAACTACATAAAAAGGCATCAAAACAGCACGTAACTGAATAGTGTTTTTTTTATATATAGCCTTGGGGTTCGGACCCGTGATTTGAGCGCGCGCGATCATGCGCACACGCGCGCACACAAAAAGTCATGACAACTGTGTTATAGACCATTCACCAAGAAATGTTGTGACAAAAACTGCGTTAAAATACATGCAAAACTTCGCGAGATATTAGCGATTATGTGTTTCGGGGTTTGAACCCCGTAACTGGCGCGACCTTGACCTTAATGTAAAACTAAATAGATCAGTGGATAGCTTGCATCTTGGCAACCTAATATACCAAATTTGATGATGATACACTGAATAGTTTTTTTTAGAAAAACGGAGGCACGCCGGACGGACGGAGGCACGCCGGACGGACGGAGGCACGCCGGACGGACGGAGGCACGCCGGACGGACGGAGGCACACCGGACGGACGGAGGCACGCCGGACGGACGGACACCGGACGGACACCGGACCGACGGACGGACACCGGACGGACGGACCAGACAAAAACAATAGCTCGGCTCGGGGACTAATTATTCAAATTCTTCAAAACCATATTGAAAATGTTACTGAAACAGCGTAGAACAGAACCTGGGTTAAAAAAAGGAAGACGATGAAGAAAAAGAAGAAGGAATGGCTGATCTAAGGGAAGAAAAGAAAGAGTAAGGGGACAATACATTGTAATGGGTTAATCTTACTGTCTTGCCAAATCGAGAGGATGGTATGCAGCTTGGCCAATTTCAGCGGCATTTCGCTGCTACCCTCTTCCCTTCGTCTCTCTCTCTCTCTCTCTCTCTCTCTCTCTCTCTCTCTCTCTCTCTCTCTCTCTCTCTCTCTCTCTCTCTCTCTCTCTCTCTCTCTCTCTCTCTCTCTCTCTCTCTCTCTCTCTCTCCTCACACCGCTTGTCTTCTCGTTTACATGAACTCATCACTGCATGTTTCTAGAGATGCTATGCATTAATGCCCCCCCCCCCCCCCCCCCCAAGTATATTATTAAATCCATCCCATCGCTAAAAGGCAACTTTTTGGGGGGTGGGTGGGGGGTGGGGGTGGGGGGTGGATATGCTTGCCTGCCAGAATGGGTAGTGAAGTTGTTCTGTATGATGACGATGATGATGATGATGATGATGACGAGGATGGTAATGATGATGATGATGATAATGATGATGACAATGATGATAGCGAGAACTGAACTGAAATGAAATGAACCGAGATGAGATGAGATGAGAAAGAGAGAGAGAACAGTGAACAACATTTTAATGAACCGGGCCATCTGCCCATGTCAAAGGGAACAGTGGGAAGGGGGAATTGTTACATCAAACCAAATAAAGGAGAGAGAAAAAAATCCATAACACAAGATATTAAGCAAGT
>CM065698.1:23044020-23046520 GCA_017654935.2 Phymorhynchus buccinoides
AAAAAATCATTAAAAAAAAGAGAATGAAAATGACAGCTTTAATTCAATTTCGTCCCTCCATACCGGGTGAAATGCAATGATGGTCTCTATGTCTCTTCCCCCCTTTGAAGGTTGAATGTGCTCCGGTGTGATAGATGCATGGCATAATTTCATTATCATTATCATTATCATTACGGTAATGACTCTTTCCTTTTCAAAGGTTGTCTTTTAATCTGCCTAGAAAAAAAGTATCTGATGGATGCCATTTCTTTTAGTGTTGCTTAAGAATAGAAAGAAATATGTGGATAACTTATCGAATAAATGTGACATATTCTATCACAAATGATTTTCTTACACATTTTACTTGGAGTCAGAGACAAAACCAAAAAAAGAGTTTATTTTTGGGTGAAAACTTGGAATATGGGTATTTTATCGGGTCCGTTTTATCCACCTATATTAGATACATGTCCAGTAGCACTATACCCTCTCTCCCTTTACTATGAAGATCGTCGTTGTAAACACACACATACACGCACACACGTACGCACGCACGAACGCGCACGCACACGCACACGCACACGCACACACACACACACACACACACACACACACACACACATGAAAATTCTTAAAAAAGCTTATAGATTATAAAACAGGACAAAGTCTTCATCAAGGGAAAGTTTAGTTTTTAAATTCAGGCTTGATGCACTGAAAACAAAATTCTGTAAAAATGTAACCTGCATTTGTGGCCATCATATTATACCTTTCCATGTGATTTTTTCTTTGTGAACATCTGAAAAACTATTTACCTGCTTGGTTGTTGGGCACGAAACCATCAATGACAGCCTATCAAGACATTCTTTGTGATGAATCAAAGATTCTAGAAGTTGTTCGGGGACTTATTAGGAGCCCAATTGGACCTTTGCTTTGATGTTCTTGTTAAGTATTTTACTTTCCTTTTTTGGAGTTTAATATTGTTCATTTATTGTTGTTGTTGTTTTTTTCTTGTTTTTTTCACCTTTAAATATTTAGAAGTAAGTCTAAGTTTATGTATTTCACTGACGTTTCATTAACATAGGATCTAAATCATACAGGTACCCAGATACACATACCCTCACCCCATTTATTCATGTAAATTATATGCATGCAAGATTAACAATCCTTCCGTATCTTCCTACACGCACACCCACAAACCCCCTTAAACGGACATTTGCACATAATCATACACATACATTTTTATTATTTTTGTGTGTGTGTCTAAGATCACTGTAAGGTGGATAGACGTTAAATTAAAGAACACACACACACACACACACACACACACACACACACACACACACACACACACACACACACTCACACACACACACACACACACACACACACACACACACACACACACACACACACACACACACACACACACGTACTACCATGTTTATTACAGACACTCCTAGGTAGAGTAGACATACTCTACTCATCGCATGCACACACACATACACACAGGGTCTGCGTTTATATTTCTATCTCTGTTAACTAGAATACGAACAAGCATGTTTTGTGTTCCAGTTGCTACAGTGTAAACAGCTGACTTGATCATAATAAAAATCAACATTTTCCTACAGTTCAATTACTTATATCTTTTTGTTGTTGTGTGCGCACATATTCTGCATTATATTTGAACAATGATCATATTCACTGGAATTAGTGCTGACGCATGCGTCGTCGTTGTTGTTGTTGTTGTTGTTGTTGTTGTTGTTGTTGCTCGTGGTGGTGGTGGTGCTATTCCTTCCGTTTGCGTCGATTAACCCTTTCACCGCCAAAGTCGCAGTTTAGCACCACATTGATTCAACACCTATGTCACTGAAAGGCATCACATTGGGGTATATTATCCAAATACCCTATTGTCTTAGTTTTGGGAAGTAAGGTAGATTTTATATGTTACAGAACAATCCCCCAATACTGCAGATGGATTTGGTTCTCTACCCAGGTCAATTTAATCGCAGTTTTGGGCTGAAAAATGGCTGGCGGTGAAAGGGTTAAATAGTTTCTTATCACTATGAAAATATAATTGTATTTACTTGTTGTTGTCATTGTTGATGCTGCAGTTTGATTAACAAGTAATTGTTGTCAACATTGTGTGAGTGTTGGCTCAACTTTTGCGTTTATTGCCCCTATGAATCATTTTGACTTTTTGGTTTATATTTTGCGAGACTGCGTTTCTACACGAACGAGTCATTCATATGTATATACTATTGACACAGTTTTCTCACGTTTTCCTAAGGCACGGACTTTATTATCCAAACGCTCGAGCTTTATTTGTTCAGAAACTTCAGTCGGGGTTTTCTTTTCAGACCTCTCCAGCTCGTCTAAGGGGACACGGGAGTTTCTTGTTCTGTTTGAGGGGCGCCATTAGCTGAAATGTGGATGTCTTGAGTATGTTGTGGGAGAGTATGCGTTAACGTTGAATGCCTTGCTTGTCTCTGTCTGTCTGTCTGTCTGTCTGTCTGTCTCTCTCTCT
>CM065698.1:23056520-23061520 GCA_017654935.2 Phymorhynchus buccinoides
GGTAAAAAGCGCATGGGCGGGTAAGAAGCCCACCCCAATTATCTCATGAAATGAAGCAAATTTCAGTCTCATTTTGCCCATGAGACGAGCGTTAATGTCTAGCATTCGTCTCATGGGCAAATGTGACTGAATTTTTCTTTATTTCATGAGATAATTGGGGTGGGCTTCTTACCCGCCCATGCGCTTTTTACCCCGTCTTCCCCTATGTGTTTGAAGATTTTACACATGAACGCGTTGCGTTTTCTTGTTTCTTTTTAACGTTTAGCCGTTCGATTTTATACCTAGAACTCTGTCGGTTTGGTGAGAAGGGCGTGAAAATTATTTCTATTTTTCCAATCTGTATGAAGGCTAATTCTCTCTCCACCTGTTTTTCTTTGTCTGTCTGTCTGTCTGACTCCCCCGTCCCTCTCTCTCTCCTAATCTTTTCTTTCGTCTGGTCTTTCGTTTGAAGTCCGTTATCGTTTGTCTAAAGGGGGAGAACAGAAAAAAAGAAATAGGCTGTAATGTTATCAGTTAGCAAATTGTACAGTTGTAAAATTTATATGCTTGCTAACCTGACTATGTTCTTGATCTGTAACAATTCCGTTAGTGTTACACTATTTAGGCACCATATGTCGTATGAAAAAAAGTAGCATCGCTCGCTACTATGAGACTATTTGCGACATTGAGCGAAGTTTTTTTTAAATTTTACTTTTTTCCGTAATGTTATGAAATATGAACGATTTGAGTACGGAAAAGTGTTTCAAATACGGAAAAAGTGAAATTTGTCGTTCATCCTTAATGTTGCAAATGCTAACTCATAGTAGCGAGCGACGAATTTACACGATGCTACCTTTTTGCATACGACACCATACACCCATTTTTACATACAATGTGCGAGAATGAAAACAAAATTCACTTTTTGTTTAAACAAGTAATTCACTTTTTGTTTAAAAAAAGTTCCTTTCGTTTTGTCTTCATAGACCCCTCTCTCTCTCTCTCTCTCTCTCTCTCTCTCTCTCTCTCTCTCTCTCTCTCTCTCTCTCTCTCTCTCTCTCTCTCTCTCTCTCTCTCTCTCTCTCTCTCTCTCTCTCTCTCTCTCTCTCTCTCTCTCTCTCTCTCTCTCTCTCTCTCTCTCTCTCTCTCTTTTTTTAATTGCAGGGGAAAAAAAGATAACCATAGTTATCTGCCGGCTATGAAAATAAATCTTAAACTGATTCCGCTGCTCTTTATGAATATGCTTTTTCATTACTGAACGTTCTTGTATGTTAACTTGCAGTTTTACGTTACTTACCTGCCGGCTATGAAAATAAATCTTAAACTGATTCCGCTGCTCTTTATGAATATGCTTTGGTAAAGGTAAAGATGTACCACCTCCCCCTGCATTTCTCGGTTAATTGTATTTTTCTGTTTTTGCCTTTCTTACCATACATAAATCTGTATTTTATGAACATTTGTAGCTAATAACCTTTTTGGAATATTAACCCTAGCCCTAAACCTACCATACCCCCCACTATGTACTGCAGTGCACCGCGATTTGTCACAGTTGTGGTTCGTTGCGTTTTCCCGTCTTATAGGGTGGGGGGTAGGGCTAGGGTTAGGGATAGGGTTAGTATTCCTAAAAGGTTATTAGCTAAAAATGTTCCTAAAATACAGCTTTATGTATGGTAAGAAAGGCAAAAACGGAAAAATACAATTAACCGAGAAATGTAGGGGGGGGGGGGGGGGCGGGGTGGCACATCTTGTTAACTTGCAGTTTTACATTACTTAGATGTGTCTTAAAGCTGCTATTAGGTCTTAGGGATAAACGTGTTTGTTCTGGACTAAAATACACCCCATTTATTTTTGTGTTTTGTAATTACCTGCTTTCTTTCTTGTTCGTTCGTTCCCTGCTTTCTTTTCTTTCTTCCCTCGTGTTTCTTTCTTCGTTTTGTTTATGATTTTTGTGTTCTCCACATAAACTTACTCGCATACCAGTTTTGTTGTAGTTTTTTTCATTATCTCATTGTTCGGTTTCTGGCAATATTAACATTTCTTCCCCTCAACCCAAAACGGTACAAATGCGGTTGTAGTGCACGCGCACTATAACTTCACTTCCGACAAGTGCAGTTGTAGTGCACGCGCACTATAACTTCACTTGCGCTCCAAGTGTCAAGTGTACTACTATCCGGGACAGAAAATATTGGTGAATTTGTTTTTCGGGAAAAGTGATATTTTCATTCTTCAAATCCCCTATAGAGACAGCACTTTTTCCGTCTAAGATGGTTCAGATAGTGTTGTGAGGGGAAGAAATGTTAATATTGCCGTTTTTACTTCACGCCACAGTTTTCATTATCTCATTGTTCGGTTTTTTCCTTCGTCTTTTTTGTGATTTGAAAAAATCGATCTGTGGTGTTTTGAGTTATTTTAAGTTATTATTCTTGATTGTGTTGATTGTTAATTCGTTGAAGCTAAGTACCTAATAACAGATACAGAGCAGTGGACAAAATCCTCATTTTCGCCCGTAGGAGAAGATAATATCATGACGGAAAGAGCAACCTGTTTCGCTCCTTTCTGTCATCAAATGATCTCCCTTTGCGGGAGACAATGTGGATATAGCCGAGTTGTTAACTAATCCATCTCTTTTATGTTGCTAAATCCACAAAATGTGCCATAGCGTAAGAACAAGTTTGATTAGCTTGATTAGTAACTGTCCTCAAATACCAACATGTTAGTTAAGAATTATTATTCTCTTCAAACATTTTATTTTGGATCATTTTCAAGAATGTACAATATTTTTATTTGAGACTTCTTCTTCTTTTTTTTCGATCGTTCAGACAGTTTCGTGTCAATTATGAGCGCAGATGCGTCATGCTGCCGTTATGCGCCTAACTAAGAAATAGTTAGGCCCAGCAAGTCCCGACTTCGGCTGGAGGAAATCTTCTTGAAAGTGTTACTTGAAAAAAAGGCAGGAGAATGGATCGGGTAAGGCAGAAAGATAGTAGTAGATGACAGTAAGCAAAGGGAAAAGGCAGAGTCAAAGAGAGTGAGAGGTTAGAGGAAGTTACAAGCGCAAAACTTCCAGAAGGTGGGGGAACTATTATGTAAAAGACTCCCCGGTATCTCCACGGGGTAGGGGTGGGTGGGTGGGTGGGTGGGTGGATTAATACGAAAAGTGGAATAAATGAAACTGTAAAACCGATTTAACAAACATATAGGTTTACGGCGTTGTAGGTGTCGCATGAAAATAGGTAGCTCGTAAAAATAAGTAGCTCGCTATTATGAGAGTCTGTATTTGCGACAACCACAAATTTCACTTTTTCTGTACTTTAACCATTTAGCTAACCCTAACCCTAACCCTATCCCTAACCCTAGAAAAAAAGTGAAATTTGTGGTTCATGCTCAATGTCGCAAATACACACTGTCATAGGTAGCGAGCTACTTATTTTTACGAGCTACCTATTTTCATGCGACACCTGCACCCGAATTCACCCCGTTAATTCGCTGCTATTGTTAACCAGCTGTTCCACTGGTGCGTGTGGAGAGTGAACGAGGGCGGGGGAATTCAAAGGAATCACTGACAAACAAACAAGGCACGAGTGGGCGTAGGCTAAATTCTGTTGAAGAGAGAGAGAGAGAGAGAGAAAAAGGCAAATAATTATCATTTTGAATGAAATCTCTCAGTACGTCATCTGCAAAGGAATTCTGATGAAAAGGGGGCGAACAGGAATGGACAAAGAAAGTACTGTTATTGATTGTCAGTTAACGTTTCTTCTACGGTGTGAGAGACGCTTGAAACATATTTAAGAGAAATGTGCCTTTGCTTATTATACAGTTTTGTTGTCGTTTTCTTCCTGGAATATAATATCAATTTATTTGGGGGGTTTTAGCAAGAGAAAATGTCGTATTTAAAATGTGTTTTTTTTCATCCTTGAGATTGTAACCGACGAATGTATGACTTCTCGAGTATCAGACAGAGCTGAAATCCATAGGCTTAAAACTGCTAGTTGTTTTGGTTTGTTGTTGCTGTTGTTGGTTTTGTTACTGTTGTTGTTTGTTCTTTGCATACGCCTACAAAAATATGTTCGTCGGTTACGAATTCAAGAATGAAGAAACAGAATAGGGCCTACTAGGTGTAGAGTAGCACAGAGGTAACCCGTTCGCCTCGTATACAATAAACCCGAGTTCGAACCTGGGTACAGGGGATTTTTACTCTCACTTTACACTAGGCCTTACGGTCTGAACGTGGAGTCTTTCGGATGAGACGATAAACCGAGGTCCCGTGTGCCCATGCACTTAGCACACGTTAAACCCAGTGGCTACGAAAAAAGTAGTCATTTGGTCAACATTGACCCTTTCCTTCCTCATCAGTCACACAAAAATCGCATGCAAATAAATAAAAATATGAGTGGCGCTCCTCTGGCTGTGACGCGCTCTCCAGGTGGGAGTAACCCGAATTTCACAGAGACGCCTCTTTGACTATTAATTACAAAATAAGAAATACTCTATTGAATACAAATCCGCCATGAATTTACGGCGTTGATTCGGTCACCGTATTGGACTAGCATATAGCGTGAATGATTTTATAGGTGCACCCTGACGGATGGGTTTTTGCAAGAAACACATCGAGATCACCAGAAAGACAGCCTTTTCAAGGATCGGAACACTCACTTTGCTCTGGTTTCCTAGAAATTAAACCGTCAAAACGGCGATTCCTCCTTGGCGGAGATGCCGGAGAGAGTAGCCATTTTGGATGGGGTGGGTGAAGGTCACTCATTGTGGTTGAAGCGTTTTATTATTTTGTAGTGCAGTAAAAAAAAAAAAAAGCACGATTGGAGCTATTTCCTTTGTTGTGAGCGAAACTCCTTTAGATAAACTGTATAAAAAAAGAAGAAGAATAAAAGGCTTGTATTGCGAAAATTTCGTGCAAACGATTTGGTCTAAACGCAGGCGGCCATTAGAAAAGAGACGGCAAACGCCTTCTTTTTGGGTGAAAGAATTTGACTTCCAGCACCTCCGTCAAGGAGGAATCGCCGATTTGA
>CM065698.1:23066520-23071520 GCA_017654935.2 Phymorhynchus buccinoides
AAAACTATTCAGTCTATCATCATCAAATTTGGTATACTAGTTTGCCAAGATGCAAGCTATCCACTGATGTATTTAGTCTAAACATGGGATAAGCCCGCTGTGCCCTAGGCCCTTTGTGTCACAGGCCCGAAATGCCCCACGTCAAAACTATTCTGTCTATAATCATCAAATTTGGTATACTAGTTCTCATTTGAATCTCAATTTAAATATTTTTCGTTCAAACCAAACGAAATAGTGGTTTTCGTCTTTTCTTGACATTATTAACTAATTATTGTTTCAAATGATTTCAAGTGTTAGTGCCTTGTGTCACGAAAGATCTGGCTATGAAAACATAACTGAAAACTATTAAAAGCAACGATGCCCACCACCCAAATTTATTTCGTTTTTATTTAGGGTACATATCCCACAGGGTATGATCCCCAAATACCAACAACATCCCAAAGGCTGCAGCACTGAACGGAAGGATAAAACCTCAAGATTTTAAACGTAAAATTACGAAAAGTAATCGATACTGGGGGGTATAAAACGAAACCGAGTCACTCTCATGCTTCAGCTACAGGGGAACCAAAGAACGTCTGCCTTAACCCTTTCATCGCCAGCCATCTTTGAGCCAAACATTTCCATTAAAGCTACTTGGCTACAGAAAAGATTTGGGTACAGATGTGCCAAATTCTATTTTTCCCATTGCCTTTCTTACCATATATGTATTTTAGGAACATTTTTTAGCTAATAACCTTTTTGGAATACTAACCCTAGCCCTAACCCTAGCCCTAACCCTAACCCTCCCCCCCCCCCCCACCCTATAAGACGGACTGCAACGAACCACAACTGTGAAAAATCGCGGTGTACTGCAGTACAATAGTGGGGGGTAGGGTTAGGTTTAGGGCTATAACAGATTCCTGGTTATTAGCTGAAAATGTTCAAAATACAGCTTTATGTATGGTAAGAAAGGCAAAAAAACGGAAAAATTTAACCGAGAAATGCAGGGGGGTGGGGGGGGTGGGGGTGTTAAACTGCCTAAATTTAGGAATACACTATGGTGATTTCAAGAAATGCTGCATGTCTAGCCACTTCTGGTGATATAGCCACGGTTCTGGTGATATTAGGGTGACAGGGTTAAACGCAAAATGGGCGAAATGAGAAAGGGTGAAACCTTTCTCTGTCTTCACCTGGTGTGCCGCCCTCCGCCCTCGCCTGTCTGACGAGCAGTTTCCGCTCCATTTCCCTCTGTTTGCAAGAGCAGCTCGTCTGTGACCGACACTCGGCCGACACGCCAGGCCGCCTCTCTGAGGTGTCTGTTAAGGGCCTGACTCACACGTGCGACTGCGGTCGTACGACTATCCAACCGTGACGACGCCTGTGTGGCGTGAATGATTATGATGGAATACTACTACTGTCTGAAGAAATCTGATGAAATCCTACCAGTTTTGTTCACTTATATTCACGGATCCGGATGAAAATATTTGACATAGAAATACAGATATTCTACCAGTGTATGGTGATTTACAAAATATAGTGAACATAACTTGTAGGATTTCACCACATTCATGTATTTAGTCAGTAGTATTTCATCAGATTCATGCCTTACAGGCGTCCCAGTTGGATAGCCCTACGAGGGCGACATTCAAAAGCGCGGATTTCTGAACCGGATATGTTTCCAAAGCGCGTATCAACCCGTGATACGAAAGCGCGGAGGGTGACCTACCAGAAAATGAGTGTGGAGCACGGGAGACACGAGAAATGCAACTCGGCCAGCTGTTGATGAAAAACATCAGCAATGGTGTTACAGGCTGGTTTGTCACAAATGGCACTTATTTCCTATCAATGGTGTGACACACCACATAAACATACTGTGGCCGGCGCTGCACCAAAAAAAAAAAAATGCAAAGGACGACTTCGAACTGACAGTGACATGACATATCTGATCCCAGTGACAATGGAACACAACCACGACGGCGACGGTGGGGTGAATCGGTGGGTTGGGGTTGGAAATCTGTGCTCAAATTTGTAAAAACAAAATCCGCGCTTCTGATATGCCAATACGCACTTTTGTAAATCTCCCGACTATCCAACTGTGACGACGTCTGTGGGGCGTGCATGATTATGATGGAATACTAGTGTTTGAAGAACTCTGATGAAATACTACCAGTTTTGTTCACTATATATTCACGGGTCCGGATGAAAATATTTGACATAGAAATACTGATGTTCTATCAGATTCGTGTATGGTGATTTAATAATAATGAATAATAAATAAAGCTTATGTAATCGATGAACAATTCATCCTCAGAGCGCTTTAAAAAAGAAAAAAGAAGAAGAAAACATTACAAAACATTAAGAAGCATAACAATAATAGTTTAGTAACAATTTAATCATTTAAAGTAAAAATAAAAAAGCTCACGCCGCCCCGCCCCCCCCTCCCCCCCAATGCCCCCTTCCTCTTTTTTTGACATACACTTTTTAGACACTAGACACTCCGGGACTCTCAAAATCATCGCATCATGAAAATTAAAAAAAATAAAAATAAATTAAAAGCATGAACAAACAGAAAACAAACTAAAAGCGACCCCCCCCCCCCCCCCCCCCAAGAAGAACATGCCTGTCTTTCATTTACCCCCCACCCCCACCCTGCCCCACCTTTTCCACACACAAACCACAGGCACCCACAATGCAATGCGTTGGCATTCAATTATATAGGTATATAGGAGAAAGTCTTCTAGCTCAGTTTGAATGTTCACTGTGGACATTCTTTGCAGGCCGACATGCAGACTGAAGAGTCTTTCTCAAAGACGAAACAGCTGTCTTTGCATAGGCATTGTCTATCTACCCCATTGGGAGAAAAAGTAAATCAGCACATTATTTTCTTTTCAGAACACAGAACAAATCGTAAAGTTAAAATTAAATTCATTGAGTTTCTCTCTTAGATTCACAAACTTATACATTGGACCCAAACAAAGTATATATAAGAGGAAAGTTTAATGGTGTGGTTGTTTTTTCTTCTTCAATTCTTGTACGTTTATATAATTATATATATATTTTTAATGCAAAATATAATGAACAAAACTTGTAGGATTTCACCACATTCGTTTTATTTAGTTAGTAGTATTTTATCAGATTCATGCCTTACGGATGTCACAGTCGGATAGCCCTACGGTTGTAGTTGGATGCGTGGACCTCGGCCTTTAGAAGGGGCTCTGCTAGTTGAGTTCGGTGGCGCAGCTCTCCTCTTCCCAGGCTAACTAATAGACCCGTTGTCAGGTGTTCTTGCGCATCTGCCTTCAAAAAGGTCATTCAACCGCTCTAGTGCACATTTTTATAAAAAAACACCATTCATGGAACATTTTACAAATTTCATGAAGACAAAACACACAGTGACATAATAGTTATAATAAACATTATGACTACAGTATAGTAACTCCATCTCTATCATAACTGTCACCGATATATTTGATAAGGCCAACCATAAACCAGGGGTGAGCACAGGGTAAGTAATGATTATGAACTGTGTACAAAAAGGGCTAAAAGTATAAATAGGCAAAGGTACATAGAATTAGAAATCATCAAAGTTTAGGCTCCCCCCCCCCCCCCCCCCCCAAGAAAATCAAAAAGTATACACAGTGATCTCCCCCCCCCCCCCCCCCAATCAGTACCATGCAGATACACTCATGAATACTACATTATCTTCTAAACTATCCCTCCCTCCCAAACCCTATCCTTATCTTCGTATTCTTGGTGCTGTGCTTTGTCTTGTACCATGCTTTGCAGCGTGTGTGTATGTGCGTGTGCGTGTGCGTGTGTGTGTGCGTACGCGCGCGCGCCGTGTGTTTGGCAAATTTGTTTGATAAGAAACATTGCATCTAATCGAATCCATTACTAGGTTTTCAAAACTATATTCGTTCGCAAACAATACATTCGTAATCTGACGACAACCGCTGCCATTTTGCAACATACGGCGCGAACAACTTCCAAGGCCTTTTTGTTTTTAACGCACTCTGAGCGCTTTCATTGAAAAAAACAACAACAAATTGGTTGCTTAGCTTTTCAGCATTTTACCATAAAATGGTAAGGGCAGGCAACCTCACCCGGATGAGTGTTTGGAAATGTGGGAGAAATAAATCAAAGTGGTGCGATGCGTTCCTCCTGTCCTTGTTTTGTGTTCTATATATACCTTCTTTACGTTTTCTTCCGTTGACGGTTCCCCTCCCCTTTTACGAACACACTGGCACGTGCACACGCTTTGCAAACTGGTTCTTGTATAATTATGTTACGCCAAATCCGTGAAATGGCCTGTTCCATGAAATGGGCAAAATGGTTTGTCCAATTCATGAAATGGACATTATAAATTACCTTTCCCCCCCCAATTCCTATTCCTATAGGGTTGATTCAACAGCTTAACCCTTTCACCGCCAGCCATATTTCAGCCAAAACTTCCATCAACTTTACCTGGGTAGAGAAGTTTTTAATTGGATCATTTCATGAATTGGACAAATCATGTTAGCATATTTCATGAAATGGGCAATTTCACGGATTGGGCGTAACATATACAAACACTCGCAACAAAGGGGGCTACAAATTCGTTTTCACAGAGCATGATTCGGCGTGCACGTGCGATTACACGTGGACACATTCGCACACATTCACACAAAACACATGCCGTCAATAAAGCCTACCATTTCTGTTTGACAGTCTGTAACACACATGTATGCACGCACACATGTGATGCATGTTACTAGCATGCATGTTCATATGAATAAGAATAAGAATAAATCGTACGAATAAGAATAAGAATAAATCGTACGAAATTTTACAGATTTTTATTTTAGAGATTAAATATTTTGTTGATTGATCGATGTGTTAATTCACTTATTGGTTTATTGATACATTTTACATCCATTTTGACTTCTAAAACAGACCGACCACCCATGAGCTATAATTACCCGGCCAGAGGCCGAGGTATTGCGATCCGTTTGTGTGTCTGTGTGTGTGTCTGTCTGTCTGTG
>CM065698.1:23074020-23084020 GCA_017654935.2 Phymorhynchus buccinoides
TTAACCCTTTCACCGCCAGCCATATTTCAGCCAAAACATTTCCATTACATTTACTTGGGTAGAGAACAAAATCTATCTGCAGTATTGGGATTCTTCTGTGACGTATATAAAATAATAAGGTCTATTCTTACTTCCCAAAACTAAGACAATAGGGTCTTTGGATAATAGACCCCAATGTGGTGCCTTTTAGTGACATAGGTGTTAATTCACTGTGGTGCTAAAATGCGAGTTTTGCGGTGAAAGGGTTAAAGTCCTCCTTGTCCAGAGAGTGCGGATGTTTTCTTGGCATTGCTTTTCCACTCCCCCTCTCTCTCTCTCTCTCTCTGTCTCTCTCTCTCTCTCTCAAGTACGCACAACTTGATGTCACACACATACAGATACACACGCAAACGCATACATTTAAGCAAACACGTGCAGGCCCACACAGAAACAGACATGCACACACTGCAAACGTTTCAGCACATTCGGACAGCCGTGAGGCTATCGCTCTAACAGACGTGATAGTTTGGTCATTATGACGTCACTGAATCGGAGCCGCCAAAGATCAAATAATCGGAGAGTCGTGATTCGGACAGTCGTGACGTTCCCGTTTCTTTAGGGGTGGTGTTTCCTGCGGTACCTGGCGCGTCCCCTTATTACTAATAATGACAGCTGTTAGTGAGGACGCATCATGGCCCGCCTGCCGCGGCCCGCCTTGCATCAGAACTCGAGGATAATGATGTTACTACATCATAGCCATAAAACGAATCATTTCATTGCTATGACGTTGCACGTAGTAACTTCATTATCCTCAACTTCTTCCCATTGAAAGAGGAAATTGGGACGAGGAGAGAGTTGAAACTAGAAATGCACTGTGACAGTGACAACGCCGGCCAGACCGACGCATAATAAGGTCAAAGGTCAAGTTCAAGTAGCTTCAAAATGTCTCCCACAGCATTCCTTGAGTGACGCCAAACGAGAATATAAATATGGTTGTATTGGTTGTGACGAATGTTTTTTTTTGGTAACAGCCTCAAGGTCAAATGCCAAAGTCAAGGTCAAGAAGCTTCACATGTCGCCCACAGCGTTGCCTATGTTATGTTGATCAAGAATATACAAGGATATGTGGATGTACGGCCATTGGTGTTCACACTATCGCCATTGCTAAAAGAGACTAGGTCAAAAGTCGAGGTCAAGGTCACGAATGTGAAGATAACTTTGCACCGTACATGACCTTGAGCCAGTCTACCATCCTGCCAAATTTGAAGCCTGTAACTGTAAATTGTTAAAGATATGGCTAAAACACCAATTTCACACATCCAAAGCCTACATCTTTGACCTTGACCTTGACATTCATTGGCACCCTATAGTCAGACTTGCCATAAGCCAATGCACCTATGTAAGACGTTTGAACATCATAAGTCCAATGATGTGAAAGATATGGCCACAAGAAGAAATTTTGGTTTTCAAGGTCAAACTTCAAGGTCAAGGTCAGCATGGTTATATATTTTGTACGGGACCATCTCTGCATCGTGATGCTCCACCACACAAAAGTTGAAGCAATTCAAATATACAGTTTCACGAGATGCAGTTTGGATATGAAATATGTAACTGCTAAAGAAGAAAATTTCGGTTTGTAAGGTCCAACTTCAAGGTCAAGATCAGCACGGTCATGATTATCGACAGGAACCTTCCTTTTCGAGATGTCTACCCCTCTGCCAAATTTGATCAAAATCCGTCAAGTGGTTTGTTAAGATAATCGATACTCGGACAGAAACACACACACACACATAGACACACAGACCGGTCACAATACCCGCCCTTTGGCCGGGTAATAATCAAGAGTCCAACACATTGGAGGTCGGGTGAGGGGTGATCAGCGGGCCTTTTGAACGTTTATATTAGTCAAATTGCGGTGGTTATAGGACGGGGTTAACGACATTAACGGTGGCCTCTGTCATTTCGTAATTTACGAATCGGAGTACGGTGGCCTCTGTCATTTCGTAATTTACGAATCGTAGTGGCTGGCCCCGATCGAATTAGATCACATCGGTGGTGGTGTAACCCTCGTTAACTCTGGTGAAGGATGGGGAAGAGCGGGGAAGAACGAGAAAGAGGGGGAAAGAGAGAGAGAGAGAGAGAGAGAGAGAGAGAGAGAGAGAGAGAGAGAGAGAGAGCACTGAACACTGACAAATTTGTTTATCAAGGATGAAAATATTAGGCAAAGCCTATTCTGACAATCTGTCCGAGAGAGAGAGAGAGAGAGAGAGAGAGAGAGAGAGAGAGAGAGAGAGAGAGAGAGAGAGAGAGAGAGAGAGAGAGAGAGAGAGAGAGAGAGAGAGAGAGAGAGAGAGAGAGAGAGAGAGAGAGAGAGAGAGAGAGAGAGAGAGAGAGAGAGAGAGAGAGAGAGAGAGAGAGAGAGAGAGAGAGAGAGTATACTATCTTGTTGATTATTAACAAACCCCTACTGACCATGCTTTATTTCTCGCCTTTCCCTGCTCCTTCAATGGACAAAAACAAATGGCCATTACCATCGTCGAGGTGATGCATCACGCTGCTGGAAGCGGAACCCAGGAAACCCGAGAGCTAGCAATACCAAAGACAGATTGCAGAATGCTGACCCATAAAAATAGACTGTTAAATTTTTTTTTTTTTTTTAAAGAAAGAAACAAGTGCAACGCTGAGCGGCTGCAAAGTCCCCTCGCAGCATCGCCGAGCTACTCCGAAATCGGAATGTGTCGGCTGTACACATACATAAAAACGCATCAAAACAGCACGTAACTACATAAAAACGCATCAAAACAGCACGTAACTGAATAGTTTTTTTATATATAGCCTTGGGGTTCGGACCCGTGATTTGAGCGCGCGCGATCATGCGCACACGAGCGCACAGAAAAAAATTAATGACAACTGTGGTATAGATCATTCATCAAGAAATGTTGTGGGGAAAAAACTGCATTGAAATACATGCAAAACTTCGCGAGATATTAGCGATTATGTGTTTGGGG
Organism: Phymorhynchus buccinoides; assembly: GCA_017654935.2. NCBI lineage: Eukaryota > Metazoa > Mollusca > Gastropoda > Neogastropoda > Raphitomidae > Phymorhynchus > Phymorhynchus buccinoides. The sequence continues at coordinate 23,077,008 of CM065698.1, forward strand.
GTTTGAACCCCGTAACTGGCGCGACCTTGACCTTAATGTAAAACTAAATACATCGGTGGATAGCTTGAATCTTGGCAAACTAGTCTACCAAATTTGATGATGATACACTGAATAGTTTTTGAGAAAAACGGACGAATAGCCGGACGGACGGAGGCACGCCGGACGGACGGACGGACACCGGACGGACGGACCAGACAAAAACAATAGCTCCCCGAACCTTCGGCTTGGGGACTAAAAAACCCAAGGTCGGCGAATCACGGGCAATGGCTCCCAGTACATTGGTGGTTACATTAGTAACTTTCACAAAAGACTAAGCTGTCAAATTAATGTCCGTTTCTGTTGAAAACCATCATAAAAAATCTGTTTAACGTCCTCCGGTCTGGAACAGACACGTATGGGACATTAGTAGATAAAAAGATGGTGGGAATGATCCTGGAGGCAATGCCCGGAGGCAGTGCAACACCAGTAAAGTCCCGAATTTTTAGCAATGGATATGTATTGATCCTACTCCTCCCTCGTGGGCCAAGACTGTACGATGCGATTCGATCACGTGGTCTCCAAGAACAAATTACTGCGATTCGCGCTTCGAGATCACGTGATCGAATCGTATCGTACAGTCGTGCGATTTTAGCTGACGTGTGGCTGGCCCTTACTCTCACTTTACTGTCGGCCCCAACGTAAGGATATAAGTCAACCAGTGATAAATGCTATTGATTTGTTTTAGTATAAATGATGTATTTTTGTACTTACGCAGTCTGTCATTCACCAAATATTTTTCATTCAATATTTCAGGAGCACGTTATAAGCGCTAGCTTGTTGATGCTCTCTTTTGCTTTCTGTTATATGTATTGTTTGGAAATATTAAAGATGTGTTTAAACCAACCAGTGGTAAATGCTATTGGTTGAAGCCCCAACGTAGGGATCAAGTCAACCAGTGATAAATGATATTGGTTTAAGCCCCAACGTAGGGATCAAGTCAACCAGTGATAAATGATATTGGTTGAAGCCCCAACGTAAGGATGAAGTCAACCAGTGATAAATGCTATTGGTTTAAGCCCCAACGTAAGGATGAAGTCAACCAGTGATAAATGCTATTGGTTTAAGCCCCAACGTAAGGATGAAGTCAACCAGTGATAAATGATATTGGTTTAAGCCCCAACGTAAGGATGAAGTCAACCAGTGATAATAAGTGCTATTGGTTTAAGCCCCAACGTAAGGATGAAGTCAACCAGTGATAAATGATATTGGTTTAAAGCCCCAACGTAAGGATTATGTCAACCAGTGATAAATGCTATTGGTTTAAAGCCCCAACGTAAGGATTATGTCAACCAGTGATAAATGCTATTGGTTTAAAGCCCCAACGTAAGGATTATGTCAACCAGTGATAAATGCTATTGGTTTAAAGCCCCAACGTAAGGATTATGTCAACCAGTGATAAATGCTATTGGTTTAAAGCCCCAACGTAAGGATTATGTCAACCAGCGATAAATGCTGTTGGTTTAAAGCCTCAACGTAAGGATCAAGTCAACCAGTGATAATAAGTGCTATTGGTTTAAGCCTCAACGTAAGGATCAAGTCAACCAGTGATAAATGCTATTGGTTTAAAGACACCCCCCCCCCCCCCAACGTCACGTGTCACATTCCCTCTTATGCTAGGAAGATTTCTTAAGATTTCTTACCAGCTATAAGTAGGGAAGACACGCAAAAACCGTGAATTTGACGCATGACGTGGTGGGTCTTTAAAGATACATTGACGCGCCACGATTAAGTCCCTTGTTTTTTTTCTGGGTAGCTGTGACCCACATAGAAATGTCCCCATGTTCAAATTGAGGCTGCTCTTTAAAAGGATGTTTGGCTTTGAATTTGGGAGCATTTGTCAAAACAAGATTTATTTCCAGCTAATAAGAGGGAAAACCCGTGAAACCCGTGATTTTGACACGTGACGTGGTGGGTCTTGAAAGGGTTAGCAACAACGAGCGCCTAAGGAAAGCACATACAAGCACAAAGAGGTTCATGCTATGTACCCCAAGTTATTAGCCCCGGTTGACACAGTGTTCCAATCATCGCTTGTCACCATACCTTTTCCTATTATCATTTGAACTGAGTGCGAAATGCACCGCTCACGTTGTATGCAGAATTGGCCCTGTGCCAAACTTAAATTCTGTGTCGGTACAAATTCATAGATTTAGTATGCTAGACAACCCCCACTCTCTCCCCCTACCTCTCTCTCTGTCTCTGTCTCTGTCTCTGTCTCTCTCTCTCTCTCTCTCTCTCTCTCTCTCTCTCTCTCTCTCTCTCTCTCTCTCTCTCTCTCTCTCTCTCTCTCTCTCTCTCTCTCTGTCTCTCCCCCCTCTCTCTCTCCCCCCCTCTCTCTCTCTGTCTCTGTCTCCACCAAATTATTATTTTGCACGGAAAGTATAGAATTTACTACTATCCTGTTTTACGCTAAATTATTTCCTATGCATTTGTTTGTTTATTAAATGATGGCTTTTTGGGGGTCTTTTCTGTTGCATATGACCCAGTTGTAGTCCGTTCGCTCTGAGCGCTTGCATTGTGGCCCAATAGGCAAACGTACAATTAAAAACAATTCTGTGTTCAGTGTTCGCTCTCTCCATCCCTGCCCCAGTCCCTCTCTCTCTCTCTCTCTCTCTCTCTCTCTCTCTCTCTCTCTCTCTCTCTCTCTCTCTCTCTCTCTCTCTCTCTCTCTCTCTCTCTCTCTCTCTCTCTCTCTCAAATCTATATCCTTGGAAAATAAAGTAAGTTTAAGTTTTTTAGTTCTCTCTCTCTCTCTCTCTCTCTCTCTCTCTCTCTCTCTCTCTCTCTCTCTCTCTCTCTCTCTCTCCCCCCCTCTCTCTCTCTCTCAATCTATATCCTTGGAAAATAAAGTTTAAGTTTTCATTCTCTCTCTCTCTCTCTCTCTCTCTCTCTCTCTCTCTCTCTCTCTCTCTCTCTCTCTTTCTCTCTCTCCCCCCCTCTCTCTCTCTCAATCTATATTCTTGGAAAATAAAGTTTAAGTTTTCAGTTTTCTCTGTCTCTGTCTCTCTGTCTGTCTGTCTCTCTCTCTCTCTCTCTCTCTCTCTCTCTCTCACTCTCTCTCTCTCTCTCTCTCTCTCTCTCTCTCTCTCTCTCTCTCTCTCACTCTCTCACTCTCTCTCTCTCACTCTCTCTCTCTCTCTCTCTCTCTCTCTCTCTCTCTCTCTCTCTCTCTCTCTCTCTCTCTCTCCAATTATCTCCCTTTTCTCGCCTCCTTTTGCCACTAAATCCGGGTAAAACCCAGGCCCACAAACGTTGAGGAATGGGTATATTATTTATGATTGAATTACCTACAGCCCTTTGAAAAGGCGATAAAGGCGACAGTGCGGGGGTCACTTAGTAAAGATCGTTCATAATTTAGAGTGATTCAAAGGCTTTTTCAAATAAATTGTTGTTGTTGATTTCGTAGCATACCAAATTACCAACACAACAAGGCCTTGCTCAAAGCATCTAGTAAAGGGCCACAAAGGGTCAATGTTATGCATGTATGAGAGAGAAAGAGAAGCGAGAAACGAAAACGAGAACGAATTTTTTTTAAACCAGGGAACATGAGATAAGCAAGTTACATGCTTTTTTTCCCCCACCCAGCCCTGAGGGAAACTAAAGTAAATCAAACAACAATGTTATGCATGTATGAGAGAGAAAGAGAAACGAAAACTGAAAACGAGAACGAATTTTTTTAAAACCAGGGAACATGAGACAAGCAAGTTACATGCTTTTTTTTCCACCCAGCCCTGGGGGAAAATACGGTAAATCAAACAAGAAAGCTAATTAATATATGTACATGCAGAAATGAGAAGAAAAGGGAGGGAGGAGGGGGGAAGGGGCATAGAGGGGGATTAGGATGGGGACATTTGGGAATTTAAAGTACAGGCAAATAACACACACCAAAAAAATGTCAAATCATGCAATCATAAAATCAGCAAAGGATAACACTCCTCGGCATTGTTATGATTAGTAATAGTAAAGAGAGAGAGAGAGAGAGAGAGAGAGAGAGAGAGAGAGAGAGAGAGAGAGAGGAGAGAGAGAGAGAGAGAGAGAGAGAGAGAGAGAAACAGAGACAGAGACACAGAGAGAGAGAGAGAGAGAGAGAGAGAGAGAGAGAGAGAGAGAGAGAGAGAGAGAGAGAGAGAGAGAGAGAGAGATATGCAGATAATAAATTATACTGTATTGCCCCTTGAACTGTTGGTCTCGGATTCTGCGACTTGAACAAACCGGGGTGTAGCTGCGAATTGGGATTCGGGCTGAGCGGCGCGGGGACAACGCCACTGTACGGCCCACAATAAATTATGGGACCGCAATTTTTTATATATTTTTTCATATACCACATTGGGCATATAATAAGTGGGTCTTTGAATATTGAAGATTTAACAATAGCTGTCCTAGCTAGTCTTCTCTTTCCACGATCACCGGCATCTCTCCCCCCCCCCCCCCCCCCCTACCCGAATACTCCACTCAGTTTGACTCATTTCCAGAAGTCAGTGCTAACTACATAAACAGAACCAGCTACCTTGGCACCCGAGTATCGCACATTAGCTTCCGAATGCATTGTGTGCACCATTCGGCATTTCCGTGATATCGCGAAAACCTGCAAGAAGAAAATAATCATAGTTTTGTGGGACGATTTGACTACGAAACGATGAACAGATTATCCCACCCTTTTTTTTTGTTTATCAGGCTAGTTTAATTAAAGACCCAGCACGTCACGTGTCAAAATCACGATTTTCATGTGTTTTCCCTCTTATATCTGGTAAGAAATCTTCCTAGCATAAGAGGGAATGTGACGCGTGAAGAAGAAGAAGAAAAAGAAAAAGAAAAAGAGAAAGAGAAAGAGAAAGGAGAAGGAAAAGAAGAAGGAAAAGAAGAAGGAGAAGAAGAAGAAGAAGAAGAAGAAGAAGAAGAAGAAGAAGAAGGGGCGAAGGAGAGATAAGTGTCATGCACACGCATACTACAATGAAAGCGAGAGTAAATTAAAGTTCTACCACAGATAGTAACCCTTGGTAAGTCTGTTCTGTCCTGCCCCCAACGTTAGCGGCCTCCACCCATTTTCTTGGCTTGCTCGGAGTCTCTTCTTTCAGTCTGTGGCGTTCAGTTTCTTTGTCAGCGGATATATTAGCTCCTTACTGTTGTAATTGTTGTCCTGTTTCCTTCCCTTCAAGTTGAATGAAAGCTGGGTGGTAGGTCTCTCCCCCTGTCCCCCCAACACACCTTCATTTACCCCCACCCCTCTATCTCTCTCAAAACCATCTTGGACTGTAAACAATGAGAGAGAGAGAGAGAGAGAGAGAGAGAGAGAGAGAGAGAGAGAGAGAGAGAGAGAGAGAGAGAGAGAGAGAGAGAGAGAGAGAGAGAGAACTCGGAACTCGGAAATGGTTTAATGTATATCGGCCTTAGGCCACAATACATATCAAGGGACTGGGGTGAACAAGAGGGCGAACTGCTATAACATCAAACTATTCTCAGGTTGTATAATAATACTTCAATATAACATAAAGAAAGAGAGAGAGAGAGAGGGGGGGGGGAGATAAGGAGAGAGAGAGAGACAGAGAGAGAGAGAGAGAGAGAGAGGAGAGAGAGAGAGAGAGAGTGAGAGAGTGAGAGAGAGAGAGAGAGGAGAGAGAGAGAGAGAGAGAGAGAGAGAGAGAGAGAGAGAGAGAGAGAGTGAGAGAGAGAGAGAGAGAGAGAGAGAGAGAGAGAGAGAGAGAGAGAGAGAGAGAGAGAGAGAGAGAGACACACACACAGAGACAGAGAGAGAGAGAGAGAGCATTGTGATTCTGGCATGGATTCTTGGGCACATTCAAAAGCGGTCCTCGACCGACTTGCCAAGAAATGTCACCAATCATCCAGACAATGGGCTTTAAAGGCAGAGAGGGGCGAGTCCTACTTTGGAAATTCTGTGAAGGGAGGGAAAGAATGGAAACAAGAGGAAGGGAGGGAGGGAGAGGGTTTACAAAAGAATGAGCGAGGAATTGCACAGTGGAACCTCCCTTATAAGGCCTCCCATCATAAGACTCCCTCCCGCATAAGACCTACTTCACAGTTGTGATAGCTTTCTAAATGATATTGATGAACAAGACCTTTAATTTTGTTTATCGTTATATTACTTGGTTTAAATGCAGTCTCCATCTGTTCAATCAATTGTGCAACTATGACGTTAATTTAAGGAGCACGGTATAAGCTTCGAGCTTGTTGTTGCTCTAATTGTCTTTCAGTTTGATCGTTTCCGAATGAATAAAGATTTGTTTAAGCCCTAAGACCTACTTCTCTGAGACATTGCCCTTCTTTGTAAGTGTTAAAATGACTTCCCTCATAAGACCCCTCCCTTATAAGACCTCATTTTGGTTGATTTTTGAAGGTCTTATAAGGGAAGTTCCACTGTATTGGATCAGTTTTGTCACGGTGTCCTAGACTCCAGTTACTGTCTTCAGTTACCATAAATTTACTCCGACAACCTTTTTTGGGGTCAGCGAAATGACCAACTGTAATTAAAAAAGAAGAAAGAAGAACACACTCGCGTTAATAAATCACCTGAGCGAGCGAAGCAGGTGAGAAATGATGATGGAGACTAAGCGAGGATCTCGGGAAAGGAGCATAACAATGGGCAGCGTTTTAACAGCAACACCTTCTCTGAAGAAGGAGGAGAACACAAGACGTTCAATGCTGCACTTGGTCATCTCCAAATATGGAAAGTGACGCCTTTCGCTCGACAAAGTCGGTTTTCAGCGAAACTTTAGAATGTGTGTCTTTCGACCATTCAATCTGAAATTAAACTGACTCTAGCCCTAACCCTAACCCTAACCAAAACCTTAAACCGTCAAATACACAAAAAAATGAAACTTTACTATAAAAAAAGATTGAGTGTTCCGTGTTTGGAGATGAGCAAGTGCAGTCTCGAACGCCTAATAAGGAGCACCACCACCCTCTTTGCCCTCTCCAGCCCCTCTACTAACTATTCACACGCCATCCTTTCTTTCTCCACT
>CM065698.1:23086520-23091520 GCA_017654935.2 Phymorhynchus buccinoides
TGTTTAACGTCCTCCGGTCTGAAACAGACACACATAACACCTTAGTAGATATAAATATGGTGGGAACGATCCTGGAGGCAATGCCCGGAGGCAGTGCAACACCAGGAAAGTCCTGAATTCTTAACAATGCAGATGCCTTTAAACTGATTAAACGGTACCTCAAATTCTGTCGCTTTTATGTAAGGAAATGTACGCGTATCTGACATAACTCCAGCAGGAATTGTTTTCATTCCAATTTGTCAAGAAGTTCCGATGAAACTCAGCCACTCAATACGTGATATCAAAAAGCCTATATCATGTTACAAAGAGTGATAACTTCGCAGCCTACAAACAAACCTTTCAAAGACTGAAGCCAACTTTCTCACTTCCCGCTGTACCTGGAAGGTGAAAAGGTGGAAGGTGGGAAGCGTTAGTGTTGTTGTAGTAGGCAGTGAGCGAGTTCACAACGATCCCCAGCTGTAGTGTAGGTGAAAGGGTGGGAGTAAAAAAACAACCCAACAACCCCGGCTTCAGTCAGCTGCGGAGTGCGAGCTCTTTGTGTATTCAGGCTCTTTGGTGATATATTCGTTACACCCCAGAAATGTATTGCGAACTTTGCATCAGTGTGTTTGTCATGTAAACCTTCTAGCGCATATTTTGAAAACGATGGTAAGCGCATTAGCGCAGTGAAAGAGGTGGTAAACATGTAAAGGTGGCTGGGCGGTTGAGGTGGCTGCACAAATCTAAAAATAAGTTTTGTGGGTGGTTGTAAGGGGGGAGGGGGGGGGGGGACTCTTGAAAGCAGGACCGTAAACGGTTTCTATTTTGATGCGTTAAGCATCCTCCTTGGAATGCGCAATGAATGCAGTTTTAAACAGAAATACATTTTTGCATAATTTGTGGCCAAAATAAGTTGAAAGAAAAAAAAGAGGACGGAAAGAAAGCATGGTGAACTTGAACGTAAACAACGTTCCAGGTCGGTGGACGTTAAACGGACTTGCATTCATTTTGAAGGATAGTTATGCGCGAATGAAGACTCCACATTCATTCCCTCTACTACACTCTCTCTCTCTCTCTCTGTCTGTCTGTCTTGTCTGTCTGTCTGTCTGTCTGTCTGTCTGTCTGTCTGTCTGATCTCTCTCTCTCTCTCTCCCAGCTCTAACTCTCTCTCTCTCTCTCTCTCTCTCTCTCTCTCTCTCTCTCTCTCCACACACACACACACCATACACACACACAACCACGGGCACACACGCACCACCGCAGCACGCACACGCACGCACACGTACACGCACACGCCACACGCCACACACACAGAAGCACACACACACCCACACACACACACACACACACACACACACACACACAGAGGACGTAAAAAGAAGAAAAACAACAACACACACACGCACGCATACATATACACACGCGCAGCGCGCATGCACACGCACGCACGCACGCCACGCATACACACACACACACACACCCACACACACACAACACACACAACACACACTGAATGAATTACAGCCATTTGTGGCAAATGTTTTTACTTGTTTTAACAACCAAAAAACCCACGTTCAGTACTTTATACATTTTGTGTCATCTGACTTTGTGTCTTATAAGCCTTGGTTGGTTTTCATGGCAATAAAACAATGTTCAATGTTCACACACACGTGCGTGCACACACATACACACATACAATATGCACACACGCACATATATATACACACACACTTACACATGCTCACGCGCGCACACACACACGCATGCACGCGCGCGCACACACACGCATGCGCGCGCGCACACACGCACACACACACACACACACACACAAGTACGCTCACACGCGCGCGCACACACGCACACACGCACACGCACGCACGCACGCACGCACGCACACACACACACACACTCTCTCTCTCTCTCTTATGTTATGCTTATTCAGTTCATCCTCATTAAACATTTCAAGTTCCAGTTCAAGCTCAAGTTCTCTCTCTCTCACTCAGTCAGCCACTCACTCTACACCTCTTTACAGACATGCATCACAGAGACAGCTAAAAAGCTTGAAGGCAGCTAACAGGCCATAATTATTCCAGGCAACCTCCGCAAAGTAAAGAGACACGGGGACACGACCAGAGACAGACAGAAAATGGACAAGGGACAACTAACTAGGCAGGCAGGTTCAGGGTGGGGGGCTTAAACAGAAGAGCTAAAACTACGGAGACAAAGCTGATCGGATGTGAAGGAAGCTGTTTGTTTGTTTGTAGACGATCGCCTGTACAAGGGGAAGAAGCAAGCAAACTTGAAAGCACTGATATAGCTCAAACTTTTCTCCCCGAGTAAAAACCCGGTTTCCGTTTATTTTTAAAGACCCCCCCACGTCACTTGTCACATTCCCTCTTATGCTTAGAAGATTTCTTAAGATTTCTTACCAGCTATGGCTGGTACCCACGTGTCGTCATATCCGGCCACAAGGAGCGCCATATTATGGGAGACCGCCATCTTAGTCAGTAACTTTGTTTGAAAAATGCCAGATCGATGCTGCGTATTTGGCTGTTCCAATTCGAAACTTATCTAAACTGTATTTATAACATCTGGATGTTTTCTTTACACATTTAGATAACATTTTCACTTTGTTTACACACAAATAAGGACTAAGATGGCGACACTTCCGTTGGAAGGGTCGAGATGCGCACGCAGGTGGGGGGGGGGGGGGAACCATAAGAGGGAAAACACGTGAATCCCGTGATTTTGACACGTGACGTACTATAGGTCTTTAAGGGCAGATGACTACAAGGGATGGATGTAGCTACACGTGAAAAGTGCGAAAGGACATGGGCAAAGATGCACACGCGCAAAGCGCATAGATACACAAATTCACCTAGGCTTTTGTTATGTACATGCATGCTATGCACACACATACACATACGCTCTCTCTAACTCTTGTTCACTTTTTCTCTCTCGCGTGCGCGCACACACACACACACGTACAATATTTATTGTTAAGACCGCACCCTAGGCCTTTACAAAATTTAATTAAAATCCATCCTTTAGTTTTTCGAACAAAAAAATCGACGGACAAATAAATCGAAAAAAATTTGACATGACCGACAGCATAACCCCCTCCAATTTGGTGGAGGTAAACAGGACCCGTGGCGGAAAAGCCGGGCCACGGAACATGTAAGAGAGAGAGAGAGAGAGAGAGGGAGAGAGAGAGAGAGAGGGAGAGGGAGAGAGAGAGAGAGGGAGGGATTGGTGGGTGATTTAGTGGAGTCAGTGGTCACTTGGGTCTGGCGCCGCTTGTCATGTTCGAACCCCGGCTATCACTTTCTGTGTCCCCCCCCCCCCTCCACCCCTTGTAGGATGAAGTGTGTGTGGTCTTCTGTAGTGGAGGGTGGTCAGAGAGAGAGAGAGAGAGAGGGGGGGGGCGGAGAGAGAGAGAGGGAGGGAGAGAGTGAGAGAGAGAGAGGAGAGAGAGAGAGAGAGAGAGGAGGGAGAGAGAGAGAGAGAGAGAGAGGGAGGGAGGGAGGGAGAGAGAGAGAGAGAGGGAGGGAGGGTTGGAGGAGAGGGAGGGAGGGAGAGAGAGAGAGAGAGGGGAGAGAGAGAGAGAGAGAGAGAGAGGGAGGGATGGAGAGAGGGAGGGAGAGAGAGAGAGAGAGAGAGAGAGAGAGAGAGAGATGTGTGTGTGTGTGTATGAGGCTCTATATCTCCAGTGTGTGTGTGCGTGCGCGCGCGCGTGTGTTGCTTCCAGTTTGGCGTGTTTGTGTGAATGCGTTGCGAATGCTAATGGCCGTGCGCGCTTTGATTTGATTTCTATCAAAATAAAGCTCCATATAATGACTGTATGTTGTTGTTGTTTGTGTGTATGATCGAAATTGAGAGCGACTGAATGCACGTATGCGTTTCTACTAGTAGAAGTCACAAATGTGATCTCTTTTAGAAGAACTGTAAAAAAAAAAAAAAAAACCTCAAACTTACTAGATTTTAATCTCTACGCTGACGCATGTCTTATTGCAAGTCGTCTGGATATCGCATGCATATCCCCCCATACTTACACATTCACGGACACATGACAATCTAACTCTCTTTTGTGTGTGTGTGTTCTTGTTGATTTTCTGAAATAACCAGATACAGGAATTCTTTCCTGAGATGTATGCTTTTAGTCGCTGTACAAAGCTATGAACTTAGTAAGGAAATGGTTTTGAAAGAGACCAAAGACATCGGGGCAAGTTTGTACTTTATACAACCCCCATCAAATCTTTGCATGGATTTGTTTAATTTTTTTTTTTTTTTTTTATTTGACTGAGAAGTAACATTCTGCCGTTCTCGAGAAAGGGATAGGGTTAGGATCAGCCTGGGGTTATTATCATGAAACTGATAAGAACCAGACTTTGAGATCGAGAGTCGTAAGCACGAGGGAGGTGTCTACTAAAACGCAAGGTAGCCGGGAACGTTGTAACATTGATAAGTAGAGTTGAGAAACGGTTCAAAAATCTGAACCGGTTTTAAGCCGGTTTTCCCTATCCGAACCGGTTTTATCGAACCGGTGTTTTAAACCAGTACTCGCATCACTAGTTTTACCTATGCAAACACATCTAATTATATGTGTTTGTCAGAATATTCACACACACGCACGCACACGCACACATACACACACGGCACACAATAAAAAAACTTATGACACACACACACACACTCAACTCAACACTCAAAGTCACAAACTAGAAACAGCTACTCTTGGTTTTCAAACACCCAATCTGCGCTGAGAATCAGTGTTGTTTTTCGAAAAGAATGCTTTATTCTAAGAAAAACTTACTTTCAGTTTGCAGTTAAAAAACAGGTTAACTGCAAATCGAACCGGTTTTTCGAACCTCGAATGTTTAGCACCGGTTTTTCGGTTCAAACCGGTTTTCCCCCCCCACCTCTATTGATAAGAGAGCTGTGTAGAGTTAGAATGAAAATGCGCTGCTGGAGTTAATGAAGTTATAGAACCAGACTTTGAGATCGAGAGTCGTAAACACGAG
>CM065698.1:23106520-23109020 GCA_017654935.2 Phymorhynchus buccinoides
ACATTATTAATCTTGAGCAAAACGCTTGGTAACACTAATGAATTTTCCAACTACATGGAGGATGTGTCTGTTTTCAATGGCATTTTTATCCCTCCCACCGAACAACAAAATGTTAACATTGTTTTTAACGTCAATAGGAAGTAGACCCAATGTCTGAACACGTGCGTTTTGGAATAAAGGGCATGACAACAAAAAATGACGAGCATCTTCTATGTCATTTCCACAACTACATCTAGGATCATTAGTAATGTCTTCTAAAAAGGTCGTGCTTAAGGTCGGTCATTTGAAGTCTTAGTCTACAAAGAATAATTTCAGATGTCCTGTCGTTAAGATAGTAACACTTTGGTACTGCATTATCATTTTTGGACAGAAAACGCTTAAGGAGGCTGAGAGAGTTACTCTGCTTAATTCCATCAGGTAAGTCATTCCAGAGAAGAGTAGCTGAAGGAAAGAAAGACGTTTGATACAATTCTGTTCTACAATGAGGAACATACCTCTCTAAAGGATGACGACGATGATAGGGGTTTACAACGGAAGTGAGTGGAGGAAGACGATCTATCAGATAAAGAGGAACAAGGTTGTTAACAATTTAAAAGTAAAGCACTATCTTATATATTAGGTATTAGGTACTTTATAGCAGAGGCTAAATCTTATGGAGAGCGCGTCGCAGCCAGACGCGCCACCCAATTTTTTTTTTTTTTTTTTTTTTTTTTTTTTTTTTTTTTTATGACGTCGTTCTTTTAAAGTTGTAAATCCAGACTCAGTGTATAATTTTTCATGGCTTGTGCCTCTGACCGATCCAACTATTGTTCTTAGGGCATCAAGATGTAAATTTTCCAAATCATCTGATAACCTGTTAGTACAATTGTCCCAAACAGTGTCAGAAAAATCAAAAAAAGGCATAATAAAGGATTTGTACATAATTTCCAGTGATTTACGACTGAGTCTGTATTTGTAGGAACGGAAACAAGCAATAAGCACACGACATTTATATATGATTGATTGAACATGCTTGTCCCATTTACAATTATTTTGAATAATGACCCCAAGATGTTTATGTGAATTATTTTCTTCAAGTACAGAATGACAAAATTGCAGAGGGAATGTTTGTGGCATTAATCGATTAGAGATAGTCATTAGTTCAGCTTTATGTATGGTAAGAAAGGACAAAACGGATAAATACAATTAACCGAGAAATGCGGGGGTGGGGGGGGGGTTGGGGGGTGGGGTGGCATACCTTTACCTTTGAAATATGTTGTGTATGTGCCCCCCCTCCCCCCCCCCCCCCCCCCCCCCAAAGTACATATGATTTAAAACAGAGGAAGACTAGAGACTAACATAACGCGTTGAAATCAAATAGTTCACACAATTCCAACAAAATGCAGACGTACTAAGTATACTAACTACACTCTCGAGCAGTACAATATAAACAACATGCATGCCAAACGATCCCTTTAGTCAGCTGTCTGATGCGTAGCTGGGCAGTGTTAATTTCAGCTCACAGCTTGCAGTGCCTAACGCACCTGCAGCGTCTCACGCTGACAGAAGACACTCAGCAGCAGGGGGGTGGGGTGGGGGGCTGTGTGGAGGGTGGGGTGGGGGTAGGTTATCTGTCACCAAACACGCCATTGTGCGCCTCCTGCCTGGTGAGTCAGCACCTTAAAACCTTACCATTCTGAGGACCCCTCGCAAAGACCGTTGACTTCTAATTTGTGTGGCCCTACTGCTGAATGATTCGCAGTCACGTTCACTAACTTTAAACCCCTTACCTGTTATGTTTATGAGACTAGTTATGGAATATATTTATTGTACTAGTGGTAGAAAAAACAAATCATTTGTGTGACAGGACAGAGGGACCCCCCCCTCCCTCTCTCTCTCTCTCTCTCTCTCTCTCTCTCTCTCTCTCTCTCTCTCTCTCTCTCTCGATTTTTTCTCTCTGTCTCTCCCCCCCCCTCTCTCTCTCTCTACTCTCTCCTCCTCTTCTTTCTTCTTCTTCTTCTTCTTCTTCTTCTTCTTCTTCTTCTTCTTCTTCTTCTTCTTCTTCTTCTTCTCTCTCTCTTCTCTCTCTCTCTCTCTCTCTCTCTCGCTCTCTCTCTCTCTCTCTCTCTCTCTCTCTCTCTCTCTCTCTCTCTCTCTCTCTCTCTCTCTCTCTCTCTCTCTCTCTCTCTCTCTCTCTCTCTCTCCCCCCTCTCTCTTTTTCTCTCTCTCTCTGTCTGTCTGTCTCTCTCTCTCTCTCTCGCTCTCTCTCTCTCTCTCTCTCTCTCTCTCTCTCTCTCTCTCTCTCTCTCTCTCTCTCTCTCTCTCTCTCTCTCTCTCTCTCTCTCTCTCTCTCCTCTCTCTCTCTCTCTCTCTCTCTCTCTCTCTCTCTCATCTCACAAGAAGATTATGTTCTTTAGTTTTAACCCTTTCACCGCCAATGTCGCATTTTAGCACCACAATGGTTTAACACACATGTCACTAAAAGTCATCACATCAGGGCCTGTTATCCAAAGACCCTATT
>CM065698.1:23121520-23129020 GCA_017654935.2 Phymorhynchus buccinoides
ACCGTCTATCCCGCCTTTAAGACCATCTATACTGTAAGTGAAGGAGTCCATGGGACCCCTTGTTTTGCGGGACGATTGGGAGCCCTGGGCTCTGTTGACCTTTCATTTCTGGTCCGGTCACGGTGTTCATCATCTTCAGTTTACCTGTCAACTCCCGATCGTCGTAACATGTCTTTACTTTTCTGTGTAGCTCTATTATAATCTGCTTACCTGTTACGGTTCTTGTTCAGACAAGAAAGTTGCGTACGCGTAACGTTCCGCTCGAGTAAAACGCTACAAGACGGCCACGACATAACCAGTGATGTCCCGAGACCGAGACCATCAAATAGTAAAAAGGCAAAGTTGTGTGTGTGTGTGTCTGTGTGTGTGTGTGTGTGTGAAAACACAAAACGGGCCTTATAACTCCGCCGTTTTTCGACCGAATCGCTTCAAATTTGCTGTGAGCCCTAACGGGGCGATGGCAACGGCAACCGAGGCGGCCGTATCATTTGCGCAGTTCGGCGAAACGCGTCCGCCGGCCTCTCGGCGCCCGTTCGGCAGGAAGATGACCCGGGATGGTGACTATCGCTGTTTCTCTCTCTCTCTCTCTCTCTCTCTCTCTCTCTCTCTCTCTCTCTCTCTCTCTCTCTCTCTCTCTCTCTCTCTCTCTCTCTCTGTGTCTGTCTCTCTCTCTCTGCCTTTGTCTGTCTGTCTCTCTGTGTCTCATGTCTCTGTATGTCTATGTGTGTCTCTGTCTGTCTCTCTCTCTTCCTGTCTGTCTGTCTCTCTCTCTGCCTGTCTGTCTGTCTGTCTCTCTCTCTGTCTCTCTCTCTCTCTCTCTCTCTCTCTCTCTCTCTCTCTCTCTCTCTCTCTCTCTCTCTCTCTCTCTCTCTCTCTCTAATAACATAATATTTTGCGGACCCGGCGAAACCGCTACTCATCATTACCGGTTCTTGGCGGTACCGGTACTAGGCGTTACCGGTTCTGGGATTTGCCAGTAGTAGGCGTTGCGCTAGTGTTCTATTAAAACTAAAAGTGTCTCACTGTGCCCCTTATTCTTTCAACAAGAAGACCCAATCTTCAGGAATACCGCCCGTAAGGGTCTCCGACCAATCTGTCAGGACAAAATGTCATATTGAAATTTGACACTGGCGGACTTTGTCTGATTGGTTTCTGTAAAAGCCAAGACATTTTGTCCTCAAGTTGATTTTCCTGTGATCAGGACAGTTTGTCATATTAGTTTTCTTGTTTCAAGTTTGGTTTTTGTAAGAGCCAAGACATTTTGTCCTCAAGTTGATTTTCCTGTGATCAGGACAGTTTGTCCTATTAGTTTTCTTGTTTCAAGTCAAGTCAAGTCAAAATGATCTTTACTGACGATAAAGACAGTTTATGTCCTTTCACTTTTCCATCCTCGGTGCATAGCTGCTTAACCCTTTCACCGCCAATGTCGCATTTTAGCACCACGCCGAGTATGACCCAAGTCACTGATAGGTGTGAAAGTAAGATCTGTTTTTCTATATAACCTTATGTTGTTAATTTTGGGAGGCAAGGAAGGGCCTTATTTGATACATGTCCATAAGGGGACTCACAGCATTGCACATGCCAACTTGTCTCTACCCAGGTAAGTTGGCGACATGTTTGGCTAAAACTGGTTGGCGGCGAAAGAGTTAAGCTGCAATGTGTGTGATGGTTCAACGCGCGTCGCCCTGCAATTCTGAGGCTGATCCAAAGTATATTATTAAGGGTCTACAGATTATGATAAAAAAAGCACCAGTTTGTATACAATAATCGGGACTTTCCTGGTATTGCAGTACCTCCAGGATCGTCCCAATATCTGTATATGTAAAAATGTGATCCAGAGTATATTATTAGGGGCCCCTACGGTCTACAGTTTATCATCAGAAACACCAGTTTTTGGTCAAAGTGAAGCTCTACACCCCTCCTTCGATTTATCGGCACTCCCGGCATTTTCAGACTTGCCTTTCTTTGCCAATATTTAGCTGTGTGTTATCACACTTGTGAGCTAATTATCTTTGCTGAATAATTAATCGCAGTCGTAATAAAGGCCATTATAATTTGTTTGATATCTCAATTCTATTTTCTTTTTCTGCACGCTCGTTCTGAGAGAGAGAGAGAGAGAGAGAGAGAGAGAGAGAGAGAGAGAGAGAGAGAGAGAGAGAGAGAGAGAGAGAGAGAGAGAGAGAGAGAGAGAGAGAGAGAGAGAGAGAGAGAGAGAGAGAGAGAGAGAGAGATAGGGTGAATGGGGGTGAGGAGAGAGAGACGGTGAGAGAGAGGAAGGTCAAGGAAAGGGTGGTGAAAGGTGGACGAAAGACAGTTGCAGTGAGGGGTGGATTGGTACAATTCTGGGATCTGATCGGGTAGACAATGGAGAAGGTTAATGATGACACTGAGGGGGATGATTGGAAGACCCTTGACGGGGATATAATACTACTACCTAAGGCCGTGTACACACATAAGCGGATATTCCATGCGGAAACCCGTGCGCAATCCATAAATAAGTGAAACAAAGAAGGGAAAAGATTTGCGCATATGCGTATTTTAGCGTGTGATGTGTTAAGCTATTGGCGTTGATGAGCGTGCGGGTATGAAACAATATATGAGAGAGAGAGAGAGAGAGTTAAGTCGAGTACCTTGTTTAAACGTGTTTTTTTAGGAGGTGGATCATCATCATCATCATCATCATCATCAAATTGATGGTCATAATGATGATGATGTTGAGGAAGAAGACGACGACGACAATTGATGATCATAATGATGATGATGGTGTCGAGGAAAAGGACGACGATGACGACGACGACGACGACGACGATGATGATAAAAGATGATGATAATAATGAGTTGTCTCTGTTATTGTTTTCACTTCGCAGTACACGTAGAGCGGGTCAAGTCATGTATGTGATTATCATTAGTATTCTTTTCATTCCAACTCTTTTCCTCAAATGCCTTTGGCCGAGAGAGTGGGGATGTACCCTGGGCAAGGCTTCTATACTATAGCGAATTTTAGCCCATCCCGCCGGAACATCAGCTACCCCCTCTGCTATTTGGCTGTCATTGTCGGAAACTTCTTCTTCATCAATCGTTCAGACAGGAGCCCCAGGACGAAGGCTGCCGTCTGCCGAAGATCCTCCAAAGAGCCGAAGATCTGTTCCCGAACCGGTGTGTCCGACGGCCAAGTTTCGTCTCGCAGGTTCAGGAATAATGCACCGTCTTGAAGGATATTACCAACAGTCATGTCAGCGGCTCCACAGGAGCGCACAGGGGAGTTCCTCTGATGGTCTGGAATAATCGGCAGTCCTGAAGGATATTACCAACAGTCATGTCAGCGGCTACACAAGGGCACACAGGGGAGTTCCTCTGATGGTCTGGAATAATCGGCAGTCCTGAAGGATATTACCAACAGTCATGTCAGCGGCTCCACAGGGGCACACAGGGGAGTTCCTCTGATGGTCTGGAATAATCGGCAGTCCTGAAGGATATTACCAACAGCCATGTCAGCGGCACCGCAGGGGCACACAGGGGAGTTCCTCTGATGGTCTGGAATAATCGGCAGTCCTGAAGGATATTACCAACAGTCATGTCAGCGGCTACACAAGGGCACACAGGAGAGTTCCTCTGATGGTCTGGAATAATCGGCAGTCCTGAAGGATATTACCAACAGTCATGTCAGCGGCTACACAAGGGCACACAGGGGAGTTCCTCTGATGGTCTGGAATAATCGGCAGTCCTGAAGGATATTACCAACAGCCATGTCAGCGGCACCGCAGGGGCACACAGGGGAGTTCCTCTGATGGTCTGGAATAATCGGCAGTCCTGAAGGATATTACCAACAGCCATGTCAGCGGCACCGCAGGGGCGCACAGGGGAGTCGCCAATGTGGAACTTTGTATACAGGTGATGCCTGAGTCTGGAGTGTCCAGTCCTCAGTCTTGTCAAGATCACTTGGTCTTGTCTGGAGAGGTGGTGGTAGGCATCACTGGCGCGGTGGTTTGGATGTTGTTGCAGCCATCTTCTCCTCAGCTTCTCTCTCGGAAACGACTGACAGGCAACAAACATTTTCCTAACTTTCTCGTGCCATTTAAAAAAAAATTGTGCACTAAGGAAGATTATTTCCTGGCTTTTTAAAGAATTCGTGTGGCTGCCTGTACTCGTAAGGACCCACCAGATCACGTGTCAAAATCACGGGTTTCACGTATTTCCCCTCTTATATCTGGTACGAAATCTTGTTTCGACCAGGTTTGATTCCCATGCAAATGCCCCCAAATTCAAAACGAAACATCATTTTAAAGAGCAGCTTCGATTGGGGGCATTTTGTATGTGGGTCACAGCTACCCAGAAAACCCCCTCAAGGGACTTAATCGTGGTGGGTCAGTGTGTCTTTAAAGCCTTGGCAACACGAGCTTTTTCTTTGTGCTACTTAAAAAGTAGGTTAATTGGTTTTGTGGAAAAACAAAATTTGTCGTAACACCACGAGGTTTGGGCTTCTTGTTCTTGTTCTTCTTGTTCTTCTTGTTCTTGTTCTTGTCTTCTTCTTCTTCTTCTTCTTCTTCAGGGCGTGTAGTCGCGAGTGCGTCTTAGACAATCATGTATGTAAATTAGGCTAAACAGCCAGCCAATCGTTTGGGGAAGTTTAGTCTAATTTACATATTCACACTACTACCCGTGTTGACGGTTTAAAAAGACGCAGCTCATGATTACACACCTGAGCGGTCAAAGCCCAGCGGGAGACTGGGTAGTAAGGAAACTAGTTCAGGGTGGGTGTGTGGCTGGTCGGGTGTATGCGTACGTGTCTCACTTCACAGGTTTTGCCGGTAACCTGAGATCTCACTGCTGATAGGTCTTCAAGTGAGTCTGCGTTGTCTCTTCTTTCTGGTCGTTTTGTCTTCATTTTGTGGAAGTTCCACTCTAGTTGTTGGTTCCCGAGCGAAGCTTCGGGAAATACTGTTTTTGTTTCGTCCGTCCGTCCGTCCGTGCGCGTTTCCTCCCCCCAAACCGCTTGACAGAATCGCTTCACATTTTGTGTGGTGGTGTGTCACCAAGAGTGGAAGGCATCCGCGCATAAAGTATCGCAATCGTGACCTTGATCTTGGCGCATGACCTTGTTTTTCTTTGTTGTTGTTGTTGTCTTTGTTTGTTTCTTTGTTTCTTTGTTACTTCCTTCCTTCCTTGTTCTTCTTCTTCTTGTTCTTCTTGTTCTTCTTGTTCTTGTTCTTGTTCTTCTCCTTCTTCTTCTTTTCTTCTTCTCTTTTTTTTTCTTTCTTTCTTTCTTTCTTTCTTTCTTTCCTTCTTCTCTCTCTTTCTCTCCTTTACTCATGGCGCAGATACACACGTTTTCACAGATGCGCGCATCTCCCACCCAACCACCCACCCACCCATGATACATGCACACACCTTTTGCTCATGCACACTCACCCACATATACTCTTCCTCCCAAAAAAGAAGAAGTGGGTGGCGCTGTGCTGGCGGCGACGCGCTCTCCAGGTCGGGGTAGCCCGACTCTGACAGAGTCGAGTCTGTGACTCAGTTCACACTTATAAAATGCAAACACATTTCTTTCATACATACTCATTCTGTAGAGAATGAATGCGTGTGCCACTTTCTCTCGCTCTTACTGTTTTTCTCTCACTCATATTTGCACACACACACAGAGACAGACAGACACACACACACACACACACACACATACACACACACACACACAGACAGACACACACACACACACACACACACACATACACACACGCGCTTACACACGCGCGCACGCACACACACACACACACACACACACGCACGCACGTATGCACACACACACACATATACACACAGACACACACGCACACACACACACATGCACACACACACACACACGCGCGAACACACACACACATATACACACACACACACACACACACACGCATACTCACACACACTTACACACGCGTGCGCGCATACACACACACTCACACACACACACACACACACACACACACACACACACACATAGACACACACTTACACGCGCACGCGCCCCCACACACGCATCACAAGACATCATGCACAACATTAATATTCGTACCCACGTATATACATACTTCTATATAATACACGTTCACGTTCACTCTCTCTATCTCTGTCTCTCTCTCTCTCTCTCTCTCTCTCTCTCTCTCTCTCTCTCTCTCTCTCTCTCTCTCTCTCCATCTCTCTCTCTCTCTCTCTCTCTCTCTCTCTCTCTCTCTCTCTCTCTTTGTCTCTCCATCCCCCTCTCCCTGTATGTGTGCGTGTGCGTGCGTGTACACGCGCGTATGCGCGAGTGTCTATTCGTCGATACGACTGTGTGTGTGTGTTTCCCTTTATAACAACCGCGAGGTTGGAAAAATGAAGTGTTGGCAGGCAAAGAAACCATAATACGTTCTTCACTGTCACCGCGGGGAGTCCAGAACAGACAAGTGAATAACACTCTTCCTCCAACCCCTCCCCCCCCCAGCACCCCCCCCTCCCTCAAAGCTTTCCCTCCCTCTTCTCCCTGCCCCCCCCCCCCCCCCCCTGTATCGGTCCCTACCCATACACTCTCGAAACCACCACCCTCACTCACCTATTTACACATGAAGTTATCCACTTTATTGGATACTTTTAAGGACAGGTTTTGTATTGTAACTGAAGAAAAAACAGCCCCACTCCTCTATATATCTCTGTCTGTCCCTCTCTCTCTCTCTCTCTCTCTCTCTCTCTCTCTCTCTCTCTCTCTCTCTCTCTCTCTCTCTCTCTCTCTCTCTCTCTCTCTCTCTCTCTCTCTCTCTCTCTCTCTCTCTCTCTCTCTCTCTCTCTCTCCCCCTCTCTCTTTCTCTCTCTGCGTGCGTGCGTGCGTTTTTGTGCATGCGTGTGTCTGCATGTGGTCGAAAATGTTGTCCATACTCCTCTGCCTAAACTACTTAACCGATTGTGCTGAAAATCTGCAGCCGGATTTGTCGCCAACGTCCCCTCAATTAAATGGTGCCCGTTGTCCCAACAACTCGCCGAAGATTGATATTAACAGCAACAACAACAACAGCAGCAGCATCATCGACAACAACAGCATCATCATCATCAACAACAACAACAGCAACAACAGCGGCAACAGCAACAGCAGCAGCATCAACAACAACAACAACAACAACAAACACAGATCAATGGAGTTTCTTTGACTTTCGTGTCTCTGTCCAGAGGCTTACTCTCCCTAGTCTTGGATTGGTTACTTTTGTCACGTTGTTGTTAAAACAAGGCCACTGACTCTGAATATTTGTCTGTATTGTTAAAAGCTCGGGACTTTACTGGCGTAGCACTGCCTCCGGGCATTGCCTCCAGGGTCGTTCCTACCACCTTTATATCTACTAATGTCCCGTATGTGTCTGTTCCAGACCGGAGGACGCTCAACAGATTTTGTATCCATTCAAGGTCACTGACTGGTGCTCATTATGCAAGGCTCAGGATTTATGGTCGCGTGCTCTGTTCTCTTTCTCTGTCTCT
>CM065698.1:23134020-23144020 GCA_017654935.2 Phymorhynchus buccinoides
CTCTCTCTCTCTCTCTCTCTCTCTCTCTCTCTCTCTCTCTCTCGTCTCTCGTCTCTCATACTTCTATACATTTTTACCCCTTTTTCTCTCTCTGTATAATTTAGAATTTCTTCGTGAAGTCTGATGTGGTATGTCTTTACTTCTGTTATTTCTCTATATATGTTTCTCTTGTTTGGTTTTTGTTTGTTAGTTTCGAGAGCTCTGGGGTAAACAAGCTTCTGCTTATCCTTTGACCCTCAATAAACATTCGTATTCGTATTATCTCTCTCTCTCTCTCTCTCTCTCTCTCTCTCTCTCTCTCTCTCTCTCTCTCTCTCTCTCTCTCTCTCTCTCTCTCTCTCTCTCTCTCTCTCTCTCTCTCTCTCTCTCTCTCTCTCTCTCTCTCTCTCTCCTCTCTCTCTCTCTCTCTCTCTCTCTCTCTCTCTCTCTCTCTCTCTCTCTCTCTCTCTCTCTCTCTCTCTCTCTCTCTCTCTCTCTCTCTCTCTCCCTCCCATTCGTATCCACGTCTAAACATACTTCTATACATTTTTACCCCTTTTTTAAAAATGTATAATTTAGAATTTCTTCGTGAAGTTGATGTGGTATGTCTTTACTTCTGTTATTTCTTATATATGTTTTCTTGTTTGGTTTTTGTTTGTTAGTTTCGAGAGCATGGGGTAAACAAGCTTCTGCTTATCCTTTGACCCTCAATAAACATTCGTATTCGTATTATCTCTCTCACTCTCTCTCTCTCTCTCTCTCTCTCTCTCTCTCTCTCTCTCTCTCTCTCTCTCTCTCTCTCTCTCTCTCTCTCTCTCTCTCTCTCTCTCTCTCTCTCTCTCTCTCTCTCTCTCTCTCTCTCTCTCTCTCTCTCTCTCTCTCTCTCTCTCTCTCTCTCTCTCTCTCTCTCTCTCTCTCTCTCTCTCTCTCTCTCTCTCTCTCTCTCTCTCTCTCTCTCTCTCTCTCTCTCTCTCTGCGTGTGTCTCTTTCTGTGTATGTTTCTGTTTCTTCGCTTCTTTCTCTCCGCCTCCATCTGATCTTTACTCTATAGATATCGCATATTCTTCTTATCTTTTCTCTATAGATATCGCATATTTTTCTGATCTTTTCTGTATAGGTATCGCATTTTTCTGATCTTTTCTCTATTGGTATGGTATATTTTTCTGATCTTTTCTGTATAGGTATGGCATATTTTCTGATCTTTTCTGTATAGGTATGGCATATTTTTCTGATCTTTTCTGTATAGGTATGGCATATTTTTCTGATCTTTTCTGTATAGGTATCGCATATTTTTCTGATCTTTTGTCTAGCATCACATTTTATTTTTTTAATAAATATTTTAAAAATAAATTGCACCTTCCCTGCATGTTTCTTTTTCTGTCTATTTGTTGTTGTCTCTTACCCCCCTCGTTCATCTCTCTCCCTCTTCTGACTGCATTCCAGTATCCCCCACCCCACCCTCTCTTTCTCTGGTTCGTCTTCGTTTAGATAAGCATAATGAATCATTATACAATTTATCTCTGCGCCCCCCCTCCCTCCCCCCCCCCTCCAAACTCTTTCTATTTGCCTGTATTGTCGCTTGCCTATATTGTATCTCTTTGTATCTATATGTCTGTCTGTCTGTCAGTCGGCTTGTCTGTCTCTCCGTATCTCTCGGTGTCTCCGTCTCTCTGTGTGTATCGTTGTTCCGCAGTACACGAAATCCCCTCATTCTGGCTCCTTTTAGTTTTCCACAGAGAGCTATGTGTTTCAAATTATTCCCTTTAAAGACCCCCCCATGTCACCTGTCACATTCCATCTTATGCTAGGAAGATTGCTTAAGATTTCTTACCAGTTGTAAGAGGGAAAACAGGCGAAAACCGTGATTTTGACTCGCGACGTGCTGGGTCTTTAACAGAGGCAGATATTCTTTCCATTGATTGTGTGGTTAGGGATAGGAAAAGATGGTACAAGTGGCATACCACTACGAAGCAATGTAAGCCTAATGGATAAAACGCTTTAAATTGGTTTATGCTTGTGATGAGTGTTCACAAAAGGCATGAAGTAAAAGGAGCTGAAACAGGGTACTGTGGTCCGTAATGATTTATATAAGAGAAGAATTGGAGATGTAACCGGGTTTTTTCTCGGGTGAGAGATTCCAGATGTTGTGTCACGTCGCCACCCGTGAAACGCCGTCTTTCTCTCCATTTTCCTGCTCTGATGTTATTTTGCACAACGAACAGACAAAAGGCTTATTCGAAAACGCTTACCATTGGCTGTTGAAAAGGGGTTCGCTGGGGCAGAAAAGCCCCCTTTGTGTTGTGAGAGCTGTTTCAGCTAGACAGGCTGGAAACGATGATACTGTCCAGAGCTCGGTTTAACCCTTTCGCCGCCAGCCAGTTTTCAGCCAAAACATACCATTAAACTTAGCTGAGTAGAGAAAAACATTTATGTGCAATATCAGGAGTTCCTCAGTGACATGTATCACATTAGGCCTATCCTTAACTCCCAAAATTAAGAAAATAGGGTTTTCGGATAACAGGTCCTGATTTGATGCCTTTTAGTGACATAGGCGTTAAAACCATTGTGGTTCATAAATGCGACATAGGCGGTGAAAGGGTTAAAATAATTCGATGGCTTGGAGTCAAAACGGACTATCTTTAGATAGTCCATTGACGAATTAGTGGATTATTGAACTTATTACAAAAACTAATAACTTGTATCAAACAATGACTACAGAAATATAAAAAGGGGGGTTTGCTTTTTGTATTTCAGCAGTCTTTTTTTTTATATACAAGTTATTAGTTTTCGTAATAAGTTCAATAATATGTCAATGGACTATCTAAAGATAGTCCGTTTTGACTCCAAGCCATTGTATTATTATATTTGGGAAGAATATGTTGATGGGTGTGCGTTGCTGTTTGGTGTGTTTCAACTAGGCCTACCAAGAATGTTCTTTGTGTGGCGAATGATAACAGGAGATAGAGAGAGAGGGGGGGGGGGGGGCAGAGTGAGAGAGAGAGAGAGGGGGGAGTGAGGGAGGGAGGGAGAAACAGAGAGGGAGGGAAGAAGAGAGAGAGAGAGAGGGGGGGGGGAGAGAGAGGGGAGAGAGAGAGAGAGAGAGAGAGAGAGAGACACAGAGAGAGAGAGACAGAGAGAGAGAGAGACAGAGATAGAGAAAGAGAGGGAGAGAGGGAGGGGGGGGAGAGAAACAGAGATAGAGAGAGAGTGAGGGAGGAAGAAATATAGATAGAGAGAGAGGGGGAGAGAGACACAGAGAGAGACACACAGAGAGACAGGGGGGAAAGAGAGGGAGGGAGGGAGGGAGAAACAGAGAGAGAGAGAGAGAGAGAGGGGGGAGAGAGAGAGAGAGAGAGAGAGAGAGAGAGAGAGAGAGAGAGAGAGAGAGAGAGAGTGTGTGTGTGTGTGAGTGAGTGAGAGAGAGAGAGAATTGTTCAAGACTGTTTTATACAAGTCAGGCCTATTTATTTGCGTGATTTGCGTGAGTAAGCGCAGATAGACTCCCACACGAGTACAGCAGATACACACACATACACAGAGACAATTACGAGCTTTGTAGACATAATATAATTTGCAATGCAGCGTCGCACTGACTTCTTTTGCATGTAGGAAAGGGAGGAGATTTTATAACAAAATCACTTCATTTCCAAAAAGTCGCGGGTTTTGCCTAAATTCTGGTTAACAAAACAGACACGTAACAGAAGTGGCATTTTCTTTATGTAAAACAAATTACATGGGTATGATGACCTAAATTGAAATGTGATCACGCGGCCTCTTTGAAATATCGTATGAACATAAACTTCCTGTACCGTGGATTAGATGAGACATGATGGGGATTAGGGTACGGGTAACATAATCCTTGATGAAACGGTAGTAAATCAGACTGACAAGACTGACATCTATCCTTGGAACTATTTCTTAAAGGTGGACCCTGACGGATGAGGGTTTTTTGGCAAGAAACACGTCGAGATCACCAGAAAGACAGCATTTTCAAGGATCGGAACACTCACTTTGCTCTAGTTTCCTAGAAATTAAACCGTCAAAACGGCGATTCCTCATTGTCGGAGATGCCGGAGAGAGTAGCCATTTTGGATGGGGTGGGTGGAGGCCACTTATTGTGGTTGAAAGTTTTTCTTTTTTTGTAATGCAGTAAAACCCCCACAAATGGAGCTATATGCTTTGTTGTGAGCGAAACTCCTTTAGGTAAGCTGCATAAAATTTAAAAGAAAAAAGACAAAAAAGACCTGTATTGTGGAAATTTCGTGCAAACGATTTGGTCTAAACTCAGGCGGCCATTAGAGAAGGGAAAGCACATGCCTTCTCTTTCACTGAAATAATTTGACTTCCAGCTAGCTAGCACCTCCGCCAAGGAGGAATCGCCGATTTGACGGTTTGATTTCTAGGAAACCAGAGTAAAGTGAGTGTTGCGATCTACGTAAAGGGTGTTTTCCTGGTGATCTGGACGCGTTTCTTACAAAAACTCATCCGTCAGGGTGCCCCTTTAAGTGGCGTTTAGAGTAAGTAAGTATCATCCGAGATAATGGACTAGCTGGTCGTAAAACGGGGTTACTGAGTGTTTTAAGACGTTGATAAGTTGCAAGTCCCCTCAAAAGGTGAAACCCAGCCATTAGCTGCAGCCGACATATTAATGGGGGAATGTGAGACCGACTGAAACAACGGGACGTTTGTCTTCATTTAACCCTTTCACCGCCAGCCATATTTCAGCAAAGCAATTGCCATTAAATTTACCTGGGTAGAGAAGAAAATCCATCTGTAGTATTGGGGATTGTTCTGTGACATTATATAAAATAAGGTCTACTCTTACTTCCCGAAACTAAGACAATAGGGTCTTTGGTAATAGACCCCAATTTGATGCCGTTTAGTGACATAGGTGTTAAATCACTGTGGTGCTAAAATGCGACTTCGGCGGTGAAAGGGTTAAAGAAGACAAAGTGCTGTTTTGCATAGTTGGTAACATTTTGGATATGTATAACAAATACATTGCATGACAATTATAATAAGTAAACTCAGTAGATTATTGTGCTCGCACGCGTATATATGCATGCATGCATTTATGTGGGTGCGAGCGTGCATGCGTATGTGTGTAGGTCTGTATAGACTTACAAGGAATATTTAATTGTTTTTTAAATTATAACTGCTAACAATAGTTTTCTAAGCTCTTGCTGCACTACGCATCCATTGAATACGAACACAATTAAACGATCATGACAAAACCGAGTTACATTTACATTTCAGAAATTAATAAAGTACACATTACTTTTATATTGCACTGTGCACGAGAGTACTTTAAATTGTTCTTTTTGGTAGGTAAAGAAAGTTTGAAAAAAAAGAATCTCCAAAAAAGTATGAAACACCCTTATGGCATTTGCATACAGATTCATTACACGTAAGCCTATAGATCTCTAACTCGTTCCATTGCACAATACAAAGTTTGCGTTATCTCTCAACAGAAAAGACACGTTTTCTTTGGTTCTCTTCTGGGGGTTTTCTGTTTTCTTTTATTTCTTCATCGTTATTTTGACATCGGCAACGAAATTGGATTCCCTTACAGCCTACCGTTATTCTACAGCGCGTGTATACATTCTCCTCTCGTTTAGAGCTTACTGCTGCTTTGTTGTGAGCTCCATAGGCAGACTCAAAGCCGACATTGGATATAGGGTGGGGAGAGAGCAGGTTGAGGGTGCTTTGTTTCAAAGCGGGGTTGAGCGATGGGGTTCGCCGAATAGGACGTCATTACTGGGTTCTGGCTATATGGGCAAAGAGGGGTAGTGCAGCACTGGGACTGTGCTGGGACCATCTAACGGCTTTTTATTATATCTGGATAGAACTGTCTGTCTGTCTGTCTCTGTCTCTGTCTGTCTGTCTGTCTGTCTGTCTGTCTCTCTCTCTCTCTCTCTCTCTCTCTCTCTCTCTCTCTCTCTCTCTCTCTCTCTCTCTCTCTCTCTCTCTCTCTCTCTCTCTGTCTGTCTGTCTGTCTCTCTGTCTCTCTCTCTTTCTCTCTCTCTCTCTCTCTCTCTCTCTCACTCTCTGTGTGTCTCTCTCTCTAATAAAAAAAAAAGAAGAAGTTATATTCCCATCTTACCCCCCCCCCCCCCCCCCCC
Organism: Phymorhynchus buccinoides; assembly: GCA_017654935.2. NCBI lineage: Eukaryota > Metazoa > Mollusca > Gastropoda > Neogastropoda > Raphitomidae > Phymorhynchus > Phymorhynchus buccinoides. The sequence goes on from CM065698.1 coordinate 23,140,122, forward strand.
CTTAAAAGTGCTATTATTCTGAAAAAATGTTATTTCTCTCAGAATTGTCTTCTTTTTTCGTAATCAATTCAAACCACCAATTCAAGTTCAGCATTGCTCATTATTATCCGTGTTTGATTTTTTCCCAATTTGATTCTCTGTCAATTATTTCATGTGCCAATTTTTGTTTCATTTTCTTGACTTGATTGTTTTTATGTCATATTTTCATTGCCTGATGCATGGTGTGAGTGTGTGAGTGAGAGGGCCAGGTGCAAAGAAGCTATTGTAGCTTATCCTTTTTACCCTCAATAAAACATTCGTATTTCTCTCTCTCTCTCTCTCTCTCTCTCTCTCTCTCTCTCTCTCTCTCTCTCTCTCTCTCTCTCTCTCTCTCTCTCTCTCTCTCTCTCTCTCTCTCTCTCTCTCTCTCTCTCTCTCTTGCTCTCTCTCTCTCTCTCTCTCTCTCTCTCTCTCTCTCTCTCTCTCTCTCTCTCTCTCTCTCTCTCTCTCTCTCTCTCTCTCTCTCCCCCCCCCCCCTCTCTCTCTCTCTCTCTCTCTTCTCTACTCGTATTTCCTTCTCTCTCTCTTTCTCGACAATTTCTCCCTCCCAAAAGGCCTGAACTGTATTTATGCTCTTTGCTCCCCCCCCCCCCTCACCCTGTGCTTCTTTTAAAATTCTTCATCTACTTCGTATTTCTTTGCTTCTTCTCTGGATCTCTTTCTCGACAATTTCTCCGGAGAGACTATGCTAAAGTAGGCAACGTGGGTGGTACCTCCAAAGTTAAGAATTTAACTGTATACAAACGAACCATTTGGGAAGGTGCAAAGTTGTTTTGATTCCATTTTTTTATGTTCTTAAAAAGAAAATGAACCAAAAGGCCTACCTATTGAAGCAATAGCGAGATAATAGACGATTTTCGGACACAACCACCCTAGGGGAGAGCACTTCGAGAAAATTAAGAGTCTCCGACTTTGGACCTAATCCATCATCATCGGTCAAACTGACATTCATTGCAACAATGGCGTCGAAGCTTGAAAAATAGGAAATGCTGTGGACTTTATTCTTGTTCGGATGCAAAACGGTTTTGGGGCGACATTTGTAGCTTGTAAGATCGGAACCGTCACACCTCCACAGGATCAACCTGTGTTCTGTGTTCAAGAAGATCAAGAAGAAGAAGAAGAAGAAGAAGAACAAGAAGAAGAAGAAGAAGAAGAACAAGAAGAAGAAGAAGAAGAAGAAGAAGAAGATCAAGAAGAACAAGAAGAACAAGAAGAAGATCGGTATCGACGGGGCATGCATTTGCGGAACACGTCAACGCTTTGCAATGCTGCGTGACTCTCAAACCCTGCATCGCTGCATGACAGGTGCCGTACTGTGGATCTCGCGCGGCCATTAAAGTCTGGAGGGAGATGCTAAGGTGTCAGCGCAGCAGAGAAACGGGGGTCGCGCCGTACTGTGCACCGAGAGCTCGTGGAAGAAACCACCCCCCAACAATGCGAGGAGGGGTACGTGCTAGAAGGCGCTATTACGAAAGGCACCAGGAAGGCTGACAGTAGCTTCTGGCCAAATTAAAGCCCCTCGAATCCTTCTCTGTGGCGCGTGTTTGTGCAAGGAGAGCAGTGAGGCGAGGCGAAGTTGTGGGCCGAATTATTCGTTGTGTCGCCGGGAGCTTTAGGGAGGCGACATCTTAATGGTCCTGCTGTTTCAGACTGTCTGATTTGGTTGAGAGAAACGTGACAGCTGAATACGTTCTCTACCACAGAGCGAAAAAAATGTACATGGAATGTTGAGTTGAATGAGGATCACAACCCGTTTGTTTCGAAGTCATTGTAAAGTTTGAGAGGGTCCTAACATTCCACACAGTTGCGCTTAGAACAAGCACTTCAGCGTTCTTTTGGTAGGAAACAATACGAAGAACACGAGTGCTGCATACACACGCAAGCACGCACGCACGCACGCACACGCACACACACACACGCACGCGCACGCACACACACACACACACACACACACACGACTGATATCAAATCAATCTGAAACTCCTAAATCTTCCAAACTTGCCTTTAGCTGGATTTCTTTCTTTGCCAACTTCACTTTCCGTTTTCCATGATTGCTTTCAGAATATCGTCAAGACAAGATTCCGAAACCTAAAGCCTGTCTATGATAAGCTGAGCCGAATCGAAGAAAAGTAAAACGCAGCCTGATGATTCTCATTACGAGAAAGTGACATCGAAAAACAAAAAACAAAACCCAACAAAACAAACATCCAAGAATGCAGAGATTTGCCGATGGGCCTGTTACGTAACGGGGTTATCCCGCAACGATCTGGGAACGCCGTGTTTGACATCTGCCTAATGCCTCTGCCCTCTGTGACAGTCTCGGTAAACGAACACCAGACGAGATCCTTCTTTTATCCTCCCAGACATGTGAGCTTAACGCGGGTAGCGTAGGAGGTTGACGATGGGGTGAAGGTGGGGTTAGGGGTTGGGGTTAGGGGATGAGGATTATGGGTGGAGGAAGATAAGAAATGATAATAATAATGATAATAATAATAATAATAATAGTGAAGCATTTATATAAGCGCATTCTTCCACCACATGTGGGGCTCTATGCGCTTAACACCAACAACACCACAACATTTTAAAAGCAAGAAATTCAACAAGGACATATTATAATCGCTCACACATGATATGGGTATTTTCGTGTTCTCTGACATCTTGGTAATAGTATATTTATAAGGATAATATTTAATATGATCTCTAAATGGTCTTATGCTTTAAAACGAGTACATCAATGCATATTCTTCAGCTAGGCTAGACTTTAGACAGTGTTTTCTCTTTCATATTTAAAAAGGATAATGCTTAATATGATCTCTAAATGATCTTCTATGCTTTAAAACGCGTAGGCCGATGCATGTTTTTCAGCTATTTTTTTTACACTGTGTTTTCTCAAAATGGCCGACGCTCACCCCTACCGGTACTAATTTTAAATGCTCATAACTCTACGAACGAAAAAGATACAAGAATGGTTCTTGTATCATTAGAAAGAGAATTGTCTGAAGTTTTCAAATGTATGGTTCTCTCAGAATAGTCATTTTGACACTTAATGTCCCTTTCGTGGTGCGGAGTCACAAATGAAGTGCTTACTTCTGCCTTCGTCAGATTACGGCACCCCTGTTTGCAACAACAACTAGAAAATTGCAAGAATGACAAAGCTCTGATGCAAACTACAACAAAAAGTCCTTAAATATTTTGTTTTAACAGTATATATTCCCAAAATCAGTTCATTTCTAATAATATTGTATCTCTGGGTCTAGATCTCTCAGCGTCTCTCTCTCTCTCTCTCTCTCTCTCTCTTCTCTCTCTCTCTCTCTCTCTCTCTCTCTCTCGTTCGCGAAAGATCTCTGTGGAAGTTTAGGAGTAAGTATTTGTGTAGCTTAAGACCCCCCCCACCCATTGTCCCCTCCTTCAATTTATCGGTTATTTCAGGTTTTTGTCTTGTTCAATTTTGCCTTTCTTGTGGCAAATTTTTTACTTAAAACTCTACCGTTTTCTATAATTAACATCAATTTTTATCCATTTAGTATGCAAAAATAATTTGAGGCTTATGAAACAGCGAATGGATTTTCCCGATTCAGTGTATAACTAGTGTTACATGAAAGTGATGTCACGAGCGGGAAAGTCCGATAATGGCGATTCCGTCATTTCGACTAAATGCTATGTATTATTATTATTAGTGACAATGATTATTGAATAAATATAATTAGCTCACATATTGGCACTGCCCTTTAACCCTTTCGCCGCCAGCCATTATTCAGCAATTTTTTTTCATTAAACTTAACTGGGTAGAGAAAACAAAAATCTGCAATATTGGGGATTCCTTTGTGACATAAGGCCCAACCTTACCTCCCAAAATGATG
>CM065698.1:23151520-23154020 GCA_017654935.2 Phymorhynchus buccinoides
ACTAACCCCCACGCACACACATAGGAGACAAAGACAGAGAGACACAGAGAGAGAGAGAGAGAGAGAGAGAGAGAGAGAGAGGATGGGAAAAAAACATCCTTCACGTTGACCTAATTACACCCTGCTGTTTATGCAAAGACATTGTGATTCTTAGTAGGCATGTCTATTCTAGTTATCTAATAGGTCCAAACAGTGAGATTGTTTATTCTGCCATTTCTGTTTCCGTTCTCCTAGGCGAATAAGAACGGGTGTGTCATGAATTCAAACGAGGGCATGTTATTTTGAAGATTTAAAAAAACCCACCATTAATTCAAGCCAACACAGCCACAAGTCGCTTTTCCAAAATGATCATCATTTACCATCGCATCGACATCATGATTTATCAGGTCACAAAGCGCACACGGGAAACGCGCTAGATATGTAAAAATACAATCAAAACAAAAGAAAACCAAACCGAATCAGATTTATGATCTTCATAACATTGATAACAAATGTCATTAAAATGATTGATCTTGGACCTTACTCCAACTGTGGACACAAAATTTCATTGAAATCAGCCGAAAGTTCAAACAACTTTATTATTTTTTATTTTTTATTTTTTTGTATTTTGTATTTTGTATTGAACTGGAAAAGTGTATCGACCAACAGGTAAACAAACCATCAATCAAAACAAAGTGTACCCCCTCCGCCCCCCCACCCCCCCCCCACACACACACACACACATCCGAAAACAAAAACCCTCCTTTGCGGAGGTCTACGCTTGGAGTAGAGAGGGGTAAATATTACACTCTTTCGTTCTATGAAAAAAGCATGTGTTTTGAGGGAGGAAATGGGGAGAAGAAGAAGAAGGAAGTCAAGGGCCGGGGAATTATTATGGTCTAGTGATGGGGTTCGAAGATTGGAAGGTGGTGGTGGTGGTGATGGTGAGGGGGGTAGGGGCGGATGAGGGGTGGAACATATTATATTGGGCTGGGTTCAAGAGAAAAAGCAAGAAGGCAAATGTTAAGAATGGCCCCCTCCTCTGCCCCCTTCCATGCATTTCAGGCTGTTCCGTGGACCGCTGTTGCATTCCCAGATGACTGTGTTCTGAATTTACATGCACGTGATCATAATAAAACGTACCATGAACTTTCATTATTTTGTGGATATGACAACTACACTGACCCTAAACCTATCCCTAACCCTATCCCAAACCCTATTTAACCCTAATTGAATACGACAGAGGTTTAGGGTTAAGGATAGGAATAGGGTTAGGGATAGGCTTAGGGTCAGTTTCTAGTGTCAGCGGTAATCTGAGAGATTTCGACAGCGGATGACAAGAACAGCCTGGAACGAATGGACGGGTGCAGAGGAGGGGGCTGTTCTTAACATTTGCCAAGGAGAAGTAATGGAGAACGAGAATTGAAGTGGTAGGGAGATGCAAGGGGGTTGGGGGAAGAGGAGGAGGATGAGGAGGGAGAGAGTTGACGCCGGGCTGCTTGCTCAATGGGCCGTGAAGGGGAGATAAAAGGGGAATTGGACAACCCCCGTGCCCCGTGACTGTCAATCAGCTAGACGAATGGCCCTCACCACACTCCCTCGTCAGAGTGGCCAAGGCCCTCGTTAAGTCTCCGTTTTAGGGGGTCTGTCTGCTACGTGTTACTGGGGGACAATACGTTTATCATCGATTGAAAGTACATGTCTGGGAACGGGTTTTTGCGTCCCCCCCCCACCCCCCCTGTCCTTCTTTGTTTGTGTGTGTTTTCTTGCCTGGTTTCTGTGTCTGTTTGGCTTTTTGTATGTATGTGTTCATCTCTATTACAACGTTATTCTAAAAAGGCAGATTTGCCCAAAACAAAAATATAAAAACCTCTCAGCTGTGCAAAAGTTCAAACAAAAATAAAAGGACAGTGAAGAGGCCGCGAGGCCTAATGTCCTAACTACCTGACCTGACCTGAACTCCTGCAGTGATTTGTTTTTACCGCATTTATGGTGTCTCTAGTTTCTGTTTCAATCTTTAGTGTCTTTCCTCTTGATTCTGGTTCTCCAACTGGACCTTGTTCCTCCGATCAATTATAGTTGTTAGTGCGCGCGCGCGTGTGTGTGTATATATATATGTGTGTGTGTGTATGTGTGTGTATGCGCGTGCGTGCGTGCGTGTGTGTGTGATTTCTGTCTTACTTTTTATGCGACCTGATTGGGTGACAAGCAAGACTATGAGCAGGTATTAAAATTAGAGGCACGGTGGATCAAGTAAGACTATGAGCAGGAAATAACATTAGAGGCATGGTGATGGGTGGACTGGGTGATACTCTGTCATCGATTGGTAAGCTTCCAGAACATGAGACAAACTCCAGCAAAACAGCGATGAGCATGGACCTGCAAAGTAAAACAGGACCACTCTGACATGAGTCGGGTGGCTCTGTGTGAACGGAGGGGACTAAAATAATAAGTACAAGTCACCCGATTCGACACCGAGGACAGGTCAACGATGTGTGATGTCAGGTTCAGCTCAGGCAAC
>CM065698.1:23159020-23179020 GCA_017654935.2 Phymorhynchus buccinoides
GTCCCCCACACCATCTATATTTCTGGTAATCAGAATCTCCTTTCCCGAAAAAGCTCAAAGTGTTGAAACATCAGACTTGTTTTACTTTACTGTTCTCTGTTCCAAATTAAGGCCTACTAACGATGGATCTGCCTCTGGAAATGTTATAAGTATTCAAGTGTACTACATTTCCCGCATCATTTACCAGGCAGCTTACTGGAAATCATTAAACAAGTAACGCGAGTAACGAAGAATCCGGTTATGTTTCGCTAATGCTGCGTATTAGTATGATTAAAAAAAGAGAGAAGTGTTTGCTGTCCCATCTTCTGGGCCGTACAGTGGCGTTGCCCCCACGCCGCTCATTCTGAATCCCAACTCGCAGCCACGTGTCGGCTTGTTCAGATCGCAGAATCCGAGACCAGCAGTCCAAGGGGAGCGAATCTATGTTAGGCTGTCAGGAGGCAACCAACCGAGGAGACACTGCACTGCTGCTGAGTCACTTCGGTGGAGTTCAGTAGAGCCTGTTCAGGACACCACCTACTAAGCCCCCTACTGACGACACTGTTCTCTTAGTCGCGGAGCCAGCGTGAGTGAGGTCCTCCTCCGAGGGCGCCACCACGACCGTCCACCGACAGCTCCCCAGAACACACTGATCCCCATGACTTTGACCCGAACGCACCAAGGCATAGACTGGATTGGGAACCGAAACTGAGGTCAATGCTGCGCATTATTATAATCGATGATGTTCTCCGCCATTTGTGCGCTGCTCACAATTATTTGTGTGCGTGCGCATCACTCCTCGTTAGTGAAGCACCTTTTCCTTCCTTAGCTTCGATTTATAAACCCCCACCCCCACCCCGTCATACATTTGTCACAAAACAATTGCTTTGAGACATAAATGTACATTTGTATACACGTACCTAGAGAGGGATACGTGTACATAATACACATGCGCGCTCACACACACACACACACACACACACACACACACACGCACACGCGCACACACACACACACACACACACACACACACGCGCGCACGCACGCACGCACGCACGCACGCACGCGCGCGCCCCCCCCCCCACACACACACACACACACACGCGCACACGCGCACACACGCACACACACACACACACACATTTATGCACATTATTTCACAAACACACGCAATTCGTATTTCAGGAATCTAAAAACTAGCTGAACAAATCATTCACTTTATGTTCGGAATGTTGATGATCAGGATGCCTTGCCACCTCCCTGTTACCTCTCCTTTAACCCTTTCACCGCCAAAGCTACATTTTAGCACCACAGTGATTTAATACCTATGTCACTAAAAGGCATCAAATTGGGGTCTATTATCCAAAGACCCTATTGTCATAGTTTTGGGAAGTAAGGATAGACCTTATTTTATGTATGTCACAGAAGAATCCCCAATATTTCAGATGGATTTTGTTCTCTAACCAGGTTCATTTAATGGACATTTTGGCTGAAATATGGCGGCAGTGAAAGGGTTAAAGAGTGAATGAGATCTCAAAATTGTTTACAGCATTTTGTTTGATGTCTATACCGTGACTTCCTTCTGGCAGAAGGAGACGTGCATTGAGAAAGGCAGAGCCCGAAATATCTGCAAATGAAAAGCTGTTACTTCCCCTGTTTTGTTTATATTTCTTGTGTCCTATCCAATAGAGTTTACAATATTTTAATTTGTAACTTAAAGACAGCACCACGTCACGTTTCAAAATCATGGTTTTCATGCGTTTTCCCTCTGGTCAGAAATCTAAACAAATCTTCCAAGCATAAGAGGGAATGCTACACGTGACGTGGGGAGTCTTTAAGGGCCAGCCACACACACACAGATCGCATCTGAATGCGATGCGATGCGAGTCATACTCCCGTCTAAAAATAATTCCACCATTTTCGCTCACTACACTCAAGTAGACCCAATACATGAATTTCACGTGATTCAGGACTCGCGTCCTCAAAAATCGCATCGTATTGTATTCAGATACGATTCGTATGTGTGTGGCTCCCCCTTTAACCCTTTCACCGCCAGCCATCTTTGAGCCCAAAATGTCAATTTAACTTACTTGGCTAGGGGAAGACGGGGTAAAAAGCGCATGGGCGGGTAAGAAGCCCACCCCAATTATCTCATGAAATAAAGAAAATTTCAGTCAAATTTGCCCATGAGACGAATGCTAGACAAGAAGCCCACCCCAATTATCTCATGAAATGAAGCAAATTTCAGTCTCATTTTGCCCATGAGACGAGCGTTAATGTCTAGCATTCGTCTCATGGGCAAATTTGACTGAAATTTTCTTTATTTCATGAGATAATTGGGGTGGGCTTCTTACCCGCCCATGCGCTTTTTACCCCGTCTTCCCCTACAGAAAATATTTTGTCTGCAATATTGTGGGTTTTCGCTGTGACACATTTAGAATAGGGTCCATCCTCACTGCCCACATTTAGGAACACAATATCATTCAATAACAGACCCTGATTTCAAGGGTTTGAATTGACACGGGTGTTAAATCATTGTGGTGCAAAAATGCGACATTGGCGGCGAAAGGGTTAAAGAAAATAAACTGGAGTACCACTGATGTTTTGCCTGACCTCCTTTAGCTCAAGATTATGGAACGTGTCTCTGAAGTTAAAGACCCCGCACGTCACGTGTCACATTCCCTCTTATACTAGGAAGATTTCTTAAGATTCCTTAGAGGGGAAACACGTGAAAACCGTGGTTTTGACGCGTGACGTGCTGGGTCTTTAAAGGAACAGTAAGAAGTAAAGGAGCTAGAAATAATTTGACCGTTATAGACACGTCGACTATTTCAGAACCCTTGATTGTAATTATTGACTTCGTTCCTCGTACAAAGCCTTACTCCTAATGTTTGTGAAGAAAACAAAACTCCTTGTTCCTACTCCATCTTGTTGCCGGTGTCTGACAGACCATACCCCCCCCCTCCCCCCCCCTTCCTCCTAGAATGGACCCTGGTGTTTTCTCTGGCACTTAGATCGAAGACGTCCAGTTGGTGTAATTAGTCTTTCCCGTCAATGTTCCCTCTGCTAGTCTTTTACAGCGATAATTTGGATGATGGAAAGCTAAGGAATCGCTTTGTATCGCCTGAGTGTCGTATCAATATCGCATGATGTTTATTCAGACTTGGTGTGGCGGAAGAAACGAATGATGTGAGGAGACCGCGGTTTCATTCTCATCCACTATCACCCCCCCCCCCCCCCTACACACACACACACACACACACACACACACACACACACACACACACACACACACACACACTCACACATACACACTCACACTCACACACACACACTCTCTCTCTCACACACACACACACACTCACACTCAAACTCTCTCTCTCTTTCTCTCTCTCTCTCTCACACACACACACTCACACTCAAACTCACTCTCTCTCTCTCTCACTCACTCACACACATACACACACACACACGCACGCACGCACGCACGCACGCACACACACACACACACACACACACACACACACACACACACACACACACACACACACACACACACACACACACACACACATCATCCAAAAACAGGGCTTTTCATAAATTAGAATACTTATTCATATTCTTATATCAAGAGGTATCACAGTTGATTTTTGTTGGATCCCATCTCATTGTTCGATTTCTGGAAATGAATGGGCTGATCGTACTGCTCGGGCAGGGGCAAACAAATCTGCCAATTCCACGGATATTCACATTCCCTGGAGTTTGCTTCTTTTGAACATTTTTATAAAATCTACAAAGAATCTATGCTTCACAAAATACATAAACCTGAATCTTCCATAAAGTGTTGTTTAAACTCCCGATCGAATCATGGAAGTCTCAGAAAAGAGATTCCTTAGTAGATTATGTATTTCTTAATAGAAATGTAAACAAATATCCAAGACGCCGTAAAAAGTTTGTTTCACTACTTTATAGACTTAAGCTAAATGCTTTTAAAACTGAATTCATAAAAAATCTTCAATGTGTATGCGGTGCTATTGATAATTGTACAACACACATTCTATATTATTGCCATTATTTTGAATCGACTCTTATCAGAATTTAGAAAAGATGAATCCAAATGTATATTCCAAGATGTTTGAAACCGCAGGATGCGAGTCAGCGACTTGCAAATTGTGTATTTTTAGAAACAGGAAGGGTGGCCAGTGGCCACAAACTGATAAAACTTGTGACGTAAAAATATAAATGACATACATTTTAGAATGACGCACGGTGTTCTAAGTGCTGTATGTCTGCTCAAGCACACGAGGCGAGAGCTGGGGATCTACCTGAAGGGTAGAGTAACTTCCCCTGTTTGACCGATTGAATTAGGCAAGATCACTCCCACACACACACACCATGGAATTACTCCCCCTTAACTATTTCCAAACAATTCCTATTGAGCAAAACACTCAGTGGGTTGACCCGAATGTAGGTGAGAAGGGGAAACACAAAATTCATGGGTAAAGCAACAAATTTATTATAAATTTTGTTGCGAGTATTTTTGGGGTGTTCTGTTAATATTCGCGGGGTTTTTTGTGTGTGTTAATGATAATGTTTACGTTATTATCATATTAGTGTAATATTTGTGGCGGTACCTTAGCCGATGAGGTTTAACCCTTTCACCGCCAACCATATTTCAGCCGAAAATGTCCATTGAAATTACCTGGGTAGAGAACAAAATCCATCTACAGTATTGGGGATTCATCTGTGACATATAATATAAAATAAGGTCTATCCTTACTTCCCCAAAACTAAGACAATAGGGTCTTTGGATAACAGACCCCAATTTGATGCCTTTTAGTGACATAGGTGTTAAATCACTGTGGTGCTAAAATGCGACTTTGGCGGTGAAAGGGTTAAATGAAGCGTGGTTACCGCTACACCCCTATCTGTATTGTTAAAAACATCGGCACTGCCTCCGGGCATTGCCTCCAGTATCGTTCCCACCATCTTTGCATCTACAAATGTCCCATATGTGTCTGTTCCAGACCGAGGGGACGTAAAACACCATTTTTCATTCATTATGTTTACGTTATTATTTGTGTCTGCCATCGAAACTGTGTGTGACCGGCCATTACGGCTTTACATTTAGGCCTGGTACACAGTACATCCGGATTTTCCGCGCGGAAATAATCAATAAGTAAAAAAAAGAAGGGGGGAAATATACGGATTAGTGGAAATGCGGACACGTCCGCTTATTTTCTTCTTCTTTCTTTTACTTATTTACTGATTGCGCATGGGTTTCCGCACGGACCATCCGCGTGTATGCGTACACGGCCTTTATACTGATCAGTTCTGACAGGGAACAGTAATTGGCTCTCTTATGAAGATTAGATTGTTTATTTTCTTTTGCCTATTAGGGGATGTGCCCGTAGACTGAACAAAAAACCAATCCAGGATGAACGAACATTAGGTGATCGCGTTTCAGCTTAATTGACTTTCGAATTTCTCTTGATATGATGAACACCCAATTGGCCAAGTCAATGTTTGATGAGAAAACAGAAAATATATATATTTTTATTGCCTTGATAACGATAGTTGTCTGGTAATTCTAATCTCCTTTCCTGAAAATGTTCTTCCCTGAAACAGTTCCAGGCATGTTCTTTGGCACTAGTAACACTAGACGCCCAGAAGTTTGCTGCCACATTCTTCTCTCTCTCTCTCTCTCTCTCTCTCTCTCTCTCTCTCTCTCTCTCTCTCTCTCTCTCTCTCTCTCTCTCTCTCTCTCTCTCTCTCTCTCTCTCTCTCTCTCTCTCTCTCTCTCTCTCTGTCTCTCTCTCTCTCTCTCTCTCACTCTCTCTCTCTCTCTCTCTCTCTCTCTCCCTCCCTCCCTCCCTCTCTCTCTCTCTTTCTCTCTCCCTCCCCCCTCTTTCTCTCTCTACCCCCCTCTCTCTCTTTGTGCCTCTATGTGTCTCTGTCTGTATGTCTGTCTGTTTATCTCTCTCTCTTTCTCTCTCTACACCCCTCTCTCTCTCTTTGTGTCTCTCTGTGTCTCTGTCTCTCTGTTTCTCTCTCTCTCTCTTTCTTTCTCTCTCTCTCTCTCTCTCTCTCTCTCTCTCTCTCTCTCTCTCTCTCTCTCTCTCTCTCTCTCTCTCTCTCTCTCTCTCTCTGTCTGTCTCTCTCTCTCTCTTTTCTCTTTCTCTCTCTCTTCTCTCTCTCTCTCTCTCTCCCCCCCCCCCTCTCTCTCTCTCTCTCTCTCTCTCTCTCTCTCTCTCTCTCTCTCTCTCTCTCTCTCTCTCTCTCTCTCTCTCTCTCTCTCTCTCTCTCTCTCTCTCTCTCTCTCTCTCTCTCTCTCCCTCCCTCCCAGTTCTCTGTTACTAATGAGGACCGGCTAACGATGACAGTTTGCATCCTGCTTTCGTTCGCATCACGTGCATGTATCATATATATGTGTCCCCCGTTCTTTTTTTTCTTCTATGAGAGACAGAAACTTGAATTCAGACACAAATAACATCAGTGACGCAAGTCACCGAGGTTCATTTTTTGCTACTATAGACAAAATATTGTAGACAAAATATTGAGGAATATATAGCTTTAATAAAGTGTGTGTGTGTGTGGGGGGGGGGGGGGGGGGGGGGGGGGGGGGGCGGACACGGGGGTGGGGGAATTATTTTAGCATCGGCGACACCTTTTTTAGCTTGTTTTATTTATTCTGTGTGTAAAAAGGAATTATTTTAGCATCTGAGTAATCTAGAACCTGTTTTTATCTTGGAGCTGTTAAATCAAAACAATTAGTCCAAAAGAAAAGAAAACAAGTGCTACGCCGAGCGGCTGCAACGAGCGCACAGAAAACGTCATGACAACTGTGTTATAGACCATTCATCAAGAAATGTTGTGAACAAAACTGCATTGAAATACATGCAAAACTTCGCGAGATATTAGCGATGATGTGTTTCGGGGTTTGAACCCCGTAACTGGCGCTACCTTGACCTTAATGTAAAACTAAATACATCAGTGGATAGCTTGCCTCTTGGCAAACTAGTATGCCAAATTTGATGATGATAGACTGAATAGTTTTTGAGAAAAACGGACGAATAGCCGGACGGACGGAGGCACGCCGGACGGACGGACGGACACCGGACGGACGGACGGACACCGGACGGACGGACGGACGGACGGACCAGACAAAAACAATAGCTCCCCGAACCTTCGGCTCGGGGACTAACAATTAGTCCACACAAAAAAGAGAACAAAGCAATAGCTAATATAACCATTTTCACTGAGGACTCGGAGAGATCTCCGACCGGGTTCATTCTCTTACACTAAAACTTTATTTCTAATGTTTGTGGAAACAACACAACTCCTTGTCTCACTCCATCCTGCTAGCCGGTGTCCGACAGACCATATATCCCCCCTCCCCCCTCCTCCTAGAACGGACCCCTGGTGGGGTTTTTTTGTTCTCTGCCATTGAGATGGAATACGTCTATCTGCTGTAATTAATCAATCTTTCCTGTCCATTTTCTCAATATAATCATTACAGAGCTGATGACAGAAAGCTGGAAGGGTATCGTTTATCCTCGTTTGCTATCGTGTATATGTTACAGTCTGTTTTCTATTCAGGTATTGGCAGTCAGAGATAAATACATCCAGCATGATTATAACGAGCAGCGTATGGGGACATTGGGTCATGTGACCAGTTCTAGGTCCATAAATGATTACCTTAATGGTTTGGATCGGTTGCAGCGGGTATTTTTTCCGCCCATGTTCTCGGTGCTATATAATACGGATAGGGGAAAAAGAAACAAACTGTTTACTCAGATTCTGATTGCTTCTCGGCCTTTTGGCTGGGACAGTGATTCAGGAACATAATTTTTTGTTTATACCCTGGTTGGTTTGTTCAGCCCGTCGTACATGGCGAAAGCCGATACGCGACGTTAAACTGAACTTCCATCCAAAGAAACAAAAAGGAGAAGAACATTGTAGATAGTCTCAAAGAAACATAAGAAAAGTAACAATGAGAGGAAAAGAGAATGAGAGAGTGGGGAGGGGGGGGGGGGGGGGGGGGGAGTGGGGGGGGGGGGGGGGGGGGGGGGGGGGGGGGGGACAGAGACAGAGACAGAAACAGACAGAATCTGACCGAGGTCCACTTATTTTATCATCTAATCATGACCTGAAACTCGTGTGATATAATCGACGTCAAAATGTTATCCACACACATTTTGTTTCTATGTTTTCCCTTCTGTTTTTGCTGCCCCATCTTCTGGGCCTTACAGTGGCGTTGCGCCCAAGCCGCTCATTCCCGATTCCCACCCAACTCGTAGCCACACCCTGGATTGTCACAAATATTTCTTTTTTTTGTAAACAGGATTAATAACTAGAAAACAAAATAAGAAGCAAAAAAAACTGACAAACCCAATCTAACCAAAGCAAAAATAGAGAACTAAATCAAACTGGTAATTGGATAAATAAAAAGGAAAGAGACAAATACACATAATGAACACACTTTTCTTTTAATAACTTTTTTCGTGTTTAACCCTTTCGCAGCCAAAGTCGCATTTTAGCACCACAGTGATTTAACACCAATGTCACTAAAAGGCATCATATTGGGGTCTATTATCCAAAGACCCTATTGTTTTAGTTTTGGGAGGTAAGGGTAGACCTTATTTTAGATAAACTACAGAAGAATGCCCAATACTGCAGATGGATTTTATTCTATACCCAGGTAAATTTAATGGACATTTTGGGCTGAAATGTGGCTGGCGGTGAAAGGGTTAAAAGTGGGTTTATTGTGTTCATTAATTATTTAAAAGTAGTTATAACATACGAGTATTCGTATAATGTCTTGCGACAAACTCGTCACGACTGCAGCGGAGAACCAAAATACGCCTAACAAGCTGAAGACTTATACGTAAAGCAATGAGAGACTTAGTGCGATTTTTCTCACGCCAGAGGGCATGACGCTCGTGTGGGGCTAATACTCTCTATATTATTAGTTGGGGATAAAGAAAGAGAGAGAGAGACAGTGAGTGGTCCTACGATCACTCTCTCTCTCACTACGCCCAAGTAAGAAAATCGCGTGATAAGCCCCTAGTGCATTGACTGCCCTCTGGCGTGAAAAATATCGCCATAGGTTGACCATTTAGACTGAGTTTCACAAATAAAGACATTGGACACAAACAGGTTTAACAAAAGCAAATTATATATGCTCTAACTTTTGAGTCCTGTAGGCTGGAGGAACGGTGCCAGCAGTAAACTGAAACTTTTCATACCTATTTACATCCCTTTGGACACTAGTTCAGTTGCCGGCCCTCTCTGGTCGTGTCGCTTATTTTTTCATATTTAAAATTTTGGAACATTCTTATGTTCACACTTTTACTTAAGATGTTTATCATTTCTAATTCACTTGAGTGCTGGTTCGGTTTTTTGGAGTCTTTTACCAATATACAGGAAGAGACATTCCATTTGTGGAACAATCTTCTTGTTGAGGGGAGAGTAGTTCCACCTTGGTAGGTTAGGACCCCATCCAGTGCCGAGCTGATGAGACTCCCTATCCTCAGCTGTCCTCGGCTGGGTTCTGCCATTGCCTCCCTAATAAGGAGGAGAAACTAAGCTAGCACTCTTTTTTTTTTAGAACATAGATCAAGATACCAAGTTAGCATATAACTGGTTTTTGGTTTTAATGTTCGTTTCAAAGACATAGGGACAAAAACGTTTTAAACAATTTTCATATATATATATATATATATATATATAACAAAATGAAAGAAAACTCCAACAAATCCTGTTTTGCATTTCAAATGCTCTAACTTTTAAGTCCTTTAGATCAGAGGCACAGCAGCATACTGAGATTTTATTTAAAATATAATATATTTTCATCAGTGCAGGAAATGAAGCTGGGGCGATAAGAGGAAGGGGGTGGAGGTGGGTGGGTTCGTTTTGAAGATATTTTTAAAGACTTGAAGGAGAAGCGCACGATAATTGGGGAGGATAATCTTGCTCCTCTTCTTCATTAATCTTAGAGAGATGCCCAACTGACTAGCTTCATTAATTAAGGCTGGCTGGCCAATCAGGCCGAGAGGAGAGTGATAGGGTCTGGAGGAAAAAAAGAGGGAGTGAAGGTAGTGAGAGGGAGAGAAAGATGAAGAAGGAGAAATAGAAAGAAGGAGGAGGAGGTGGAAGATGAGGAGGAGGAGGAGGAGAAGAAGAGGAAGAAGAAGAAAAAGAAATTGTAGTAGTAGTAATAGTAGTAGTAGTAGTAGTAGTAGTAGTAGTAGGGATAAGATTAAAATTATATCCCCGTCGAGAACTAAGGCAATGTCAGGGCTTTCGCCACGTTAAATCTTACCACATGTAGTAGTAGTAGCCTCTGTCTTTATTTCTGTCTGTCTCTGTCTCTCTGTCCGTCTCTCTCTCTCTCTCTCTCTCTCTCTCTCCCCCTCTTATATATCGGTTTATGTGTGGAGTTTCAGAGATTTCAGTACATCGCTATCGCTATACGAAACACACTGAAACAGATTTATTTTGTTCTCTTTGTTAAAATGCAAAAGAAGATGATATTCATTTTGTATTGTGTTGTCCTGTCTTGAATGATCTAAGAAAACGATATATCCCATAAAAATTCTTCATTTATCCAAACCAGTTTCGTTTTAGCCTGCTTTTTGCTTCTACAAATGAGAGAATTGTGCGAGACCTATCCATTTATTTATATAAAGCTTTACACGTACGATCAGTCATGATGTAAGAAATGTTCATTTTGTAAATATGGTTACAGTCAGTACTATGTTATATTTTGTTATCCTGTATCACCTTCATGAGGGGCAATGGCCTTAATGAATAAAGTAATTGTCATTGTCTCTCTCTATCCCTCCCTCTCTCTTTATTTCTCTCCATTCATTCATCTCTTACTATCACTACCAGTGACCTTGCTGGTGGAAAATAATGACAAGATACAGGACCGGTCAGTGAAAGATCCACACGTAAATACCTCGAGAATAAGACAACTGCCTGGGAACTTTATCATGGCTGCGATGATTCCAGTTGAAGTCGTATTGGTGGCAGTACCATAGCCGATGAGGTTTATCCTAGGCGTGGTTACTGCTGCACATATCTGTATTTTTAAAAAAAGATCGGGACTTTGCTGGATAAGCACTGCCTCCGGGTATTGCCTCCAGTATTGTTCCCACCATCTTTATATTTACAAATGCCCCACATGGCCGAAAGGCCGAAGAGGGCGTAAAACCCTATTTTCCTCCTAGTTGAAGTCGTGAAATACAACTGTATAAGAACCTCTTTAAGCCTCCTCCCCCCTAGTTTTTGTGTGTGTGTGTGTGTGTGTGTGTGAACATTAGATATTAATTTGAGTAAATGGAAAATAACGGGAATGACTGTCAAGGTGTCGGGGTAAATGTTAATTACGATTGGTTTAGCATAGTTAAAGCTGGAGAGACAAGTGTAGAACTGTTTGTTTCGTTATACGTAGAAGTGGGAATTCAAAACTTACATCACGCGAACCTTCAAACCTGAAGATATGGGAATTCAAAACTTACATCACGCGAACCTTCAAACCTGAAGAAGTGGGAATTCAAAACTTACATCACGCGAACCTTCAAACCTGAAGAAGTGGGAATTCAAAACTGATATTACGCGAACCTTCAAACCTGAAGAAGTGGGAATTCAAAACTTACATTACGCGAACCTTCAAACCTGAAGAAGTGGGAATTCAACACTGATATTACGCGAACCTTCAAACCTGGGTCAGTGTGAAAATCAGCGTTTCTCTCTCTCGCTGGTTAGAAATCTTATTACCCGGCCAGAGGCCGATGTATTGCGATGGGCTTGTGTGTCTGTGTGTGTGTCTGTGTGTCTGTGTATCGATTATCTTAAAAACTACTGTTTGGATTTTGACTAAAATTGGCAGAGGGGTAGACAGCTTGAAAAGGAAGCTTCCTTTCGTTAATCAACACCGTGCTGACCTTGACCTTCAAGTTTGACCTTGAAAACCGAAATTTCCTTCTTTGGGCTATGTAATTTCCCCCCAGCTTTATTTCATGAACTAATGAACAGAATCGCTTCAAATTTTGTGTGGTGGTGTACCACGGTGCAAGGAAGTTTGTATAAAAGTTCAGCTGTATCTCGTGAACTACTGAACAGAATCGCTTCAAATGCTGGGCTATGTATTTTATGCGTTCTGTAAGGGTGGAAAGTGGTGTGTTTATTGGGGGGGGGGGGGGGGGGGGGGGAGAGGGACATCACTCGGTGCAAGGAAGTTTATATAAAAGTTGTATCTCGTGAACTACTGAACATAGTCGCTTCAAATTTTGTATGTATTTTATTCTCTGTGTGTGGAAAGTATGTGTTTATTGGGGGGGTGGGGGGGGGGGGGGGGGGGGCAGGACACATAACTCTGGCCGGGTTTGCGTTGTCACAATGCGTTGCTGCCGCTCGGCGATGCCCTTGTTTAGAAATATTCCGAGCAAGAGAGGGAAAATACGCATCGGCGCGGTGGGCCTTGAAGCAAGTAAGAACGTGCCATTCGCTATCAGTACGCTGGTGCCAATCTTTATTTAATCTCCAGGGGTCGTTTGTGGAATTCAAAAGGACAGAAAACAAAGTCAGCTACAACTAGCAAGCATTAAGCCTGGAACTGGGGACTCAGCAACCGAGCTATGGTCAACCGATTTATCACCGGTCCTCGAGACGTTGAGGACTTTGAGGCAAAACTCGTTCGTCTTCTGGATTTAGCTTGACCACAGGGTATATTGGATTGACGCGTTAGGTTTGTATAAGCAACCTCTCAACTGTCAACCGTTATCTATGTGAATAAGAAGAATGGTCGGAAAGTTGGTTTCCGGGTGTTTGTGACAGTTTTCACGCCCCTAAAGTCAGAGGAAGGGATCTGTCGTATTGAGGATTAAGGTTGAGGCGAAAACTGACAGTGAAAATTGAAAGTTGATCGATGGTTGCCTTGAGCTTGTTAATCCGTAATATCCTTGCTTTCCGAGGGGCGTGAGATCGTTGTTCTGTGGCTTCTAGTTCAAAGCTGTTTCTTTTATTGTCGCTGGATTCTCTTTCTTTTCTTTTGCTTTAAATGGTTCGATTCCTGCCTCTCCTCCTCTCTATCATAGACCGTACTTTTCTCTCTCTTTCTGTCTATCTCTGTCTCATCCTCCATCTCTGTCTCTGTCTCTCTCTCTCTCTCTCTCTCTCTGTCTCTCTCTCTCTCTCTCTCTCTCTCTCTCTCTCTCTCTCTCTCTCTCTCTCTCTCTCTCTCTCTCTCTCTCTCTCTCTCTCTCTCTCTCTCTCTCTCTCTCTCTCTCTCTCTCTCTCTCTCTCTCTCTCTCTCTCTCTCTCTCTCTCTCTCTCTCTCTCTCTCTCTCTCTCTCTCTCTTCGGGTACTTAATATTTACACAGTGCAACATGAACCGCAAGGAACCAATTTTATAGAAACTAAATACAAATGTCATAATTATTATTCAATGTGCCTTTTGTGGGGCTTTATTATTAACGGCAGACTAGCACTTCGTGCGACAAACTAGGTACTGATCTCCAGTACACAACCTGTCTAATGCATTTATGTTACTTACTTTTATTTCAATACAACGATAACGACGAAGACGGTTGCAGCGATGATGATAACGATGTTTTTTACGCTGCTGCTGCAGCTGCTGCTGTTCTTCTTATTGCTGCTGCAACTGCTGCTGTTGTTGTTGTTGCTGCTGTTGTTGCTGCTGTTGTTGTTATTGCTGCTGCAACTGCTGCTGTGTCTCGATTCGCTATCGTTTTGTCACTGTCATTTCCACGTGGTGTGACATTATGATCCCAGGGATTCCTCCTCCGTTGCGCATTCATTTTCTGTGATCCCCGTTGTGCTTGTCCACCTGTGTCCGGTCCCGTTTCTCTCATCGGTTTCATCCCTGCCTTCCATCTTCATTTGTCTCTCCTGTTCCCTACGGAGTGAACCCTTTCACCGCCAGATATTTCTCATCCGAATAATAACAATAATAATAATAATAATAGGGGATACTTATATAGCGCGATACCCCACAATGGGCTCATCGCGCTTTACAACAATATAAATGCGTTACAAATCATTTTTAAAAACTAAAAACAAAAACAAAAAACATATAGTTAACAGCATCATATTAAAGTGTCATGCATAAAATCACAAATTGACCAAAAACATTTATCAATTAAGACAATATAAAACAGCACGTCACACGAAAACTGTGGGAAATATACAACTTTTAAAATATGACTGCACAGAAACAACAATACAATAATAACATACGGTACACTTACGCGCGCGCGCACGCGCACGCACACACACACACACACACACACACACACACACACACACACACACACACACACACACACACACACACACACACACACACACACACACACACACACACACACACACACACACACACACACACACAACACTGGGTAGAGGAAAAAATAAAATCCGCTGTATTGGGAATTCCTGTGTGTCATGTACAACATCAGGCCTATCCTTACCTCCCAAAATGAAGAAAATAGGGTCTTCGGATAACAGGCCCTGATTTGATACCTTTTAGTGACATGGGTGGTAAACCATTGTGGTGCGGAAATGCGACATTGGCGGTGAAAGGGTTAAGCTTGTTGTTGTTGTTGTTGTCGACGTACCCTGGCTAAAAGACTCCAGGGATCATCCCAACAGCCGAAGCACTTGAACACTATGGTACAGATGCGTCAGCTAGGGATGAGAATATTACGTGTGCGACCGTTTTTGATTACCTCGCCACGTGGGCAGCCTCACTCCGTCTTCGGGGGACTTCGAAGACTGGTGATGTTATGCTAGGAGCTTGCCATGGCTGATGACAATCCCTGCATAACTTTTGTTTTGGGTATTTGGTATATTCTAGTCACAGAGACTTATCTCTGTGAAATTCGGACTGCTCTGCCCCGGAGAGCGCGTCGCCGCAAGTGCAGCGCATACCCTGAGCATAACAACATTTTGATGTAGCCTTGGTGTTCTAGCCTACGTCAGTTGGTCTGACCTAGCCAAGGCGGGAGTTAAGCTTATGAGACTACAGTGTTGGTTTCTTTCTTTTGTTTAATTCCAAATTCCGGATTTTCCTTTCGAATGTCCATGTTTTCTAAAACCATTACATTTTTTATCCTGTATATATTTAGTCAAGAAGCAATCTTCCAAAAAGTGAAACCACCTAAACGTTGCTGGTTAGAAGCAATCGTCCATCTGGCATAGAATGTATGAACGTAGAGTGATGTATTCCACATGGATGTTGCTTCTGAATTAGCGAAGTATGGCCGCCATGGCAGTTTTCAAAATGGCGGCTAAAATGGACTAACCGCTTTATACCTTGCGTATTTATTGGAATTATTATTTGTTCTCCTTGTGTTGCCCGTGTTGTGTATTTCGCAAAGTTCGCATGGCATCCTACATTATTATTCTACGACAATGATTCATTCTGCTTCACAGGTCTGTGCTTTCACACAGCTTTATATGAAGTACATCTATGACCCATAACGTCTATGTTTTTTTAAAAACATTTCATGTGTCCAGATTTCTCTGCATAACTTTATTTTAAGCAAGGCAATCCTAGCCTCTTTGCCTCTCTCTACCTCATCATCGCTGCCTCACTCTGTCAATGTCCCTGTCTGTCTTTCTGTTTATATATTATTTTCCCTCTCTCTATATTTATATACGTACAAGAATTGAAGAAGAAAAAAACCAAACACACCAGTAAACGTTCCTCTTATATATCTAGTTTGCTTTGATTAAACTTTTTGTGTGTGTCCAATGTATGTGTTTGTGAACCTAAGAAAGAAAATCAATTACTTTAACTTTAATACATATATATATATATATCCGTCTCTCCGTCCGTTTGTCTGTCTGTCTCTCTCTCTCTCTCTCTCTCTCTCTCTCTCTCTCTCTCTCTCTCTCTCTCTCTCTCTCTCTCTCTCTCTCTCTCTCTCTCTCTCTCTCTCTCTCTCTCTCTCTCTCTCTCTCTCTCTCTGAGGATGTCTAATACTTGCTTAATATCGTGTGTTATGGATTCCCCCCCTTTGTTTGGTTTGATTTATCAATTCCCCCTTCCCATTGTTCCCTTTGACATGGACAGATGGCCCGGTTCATTGAAACGTTCATGTTCATGTTGTTCGTTCTCTCTCTCTCTCTCTCTCTCTCTCTCTCTCTCTCTCTCTCTCTCTCTCTCTCTCTCTCTCTCTCTCTCTCTCCTCTCTCTCTCTCTCTCTCCCTCTCTCTCTGAGGAAGTCTAATACTTGCTTAATATCGTGTGTTATGGATTCCCCCCCCCCCCCTTTGTTTGATTTATTTAGCAATTCCCCCTCTTGTTCCCTTTGACATGGACAGATGGCCCGGTTCATTGAAACGTTCATGTTCATGTTGTTCGTTCTCTCTCTCTCTCTCTCTCTCTCTCTCTCTCTCTCTCTCTCCTCTCTCTCTCTCTCTCTCTCTCTCTCTCCCTCCCCCTCTCTCTCTCTCTCTCTCTCTCTCTCTCTCTCTCTCTCTCTCTCTCTCTCTCTCTCTCTCTCTCTCTCTCTCTCTCTCTCGTTTTATGTTAATCACTGACTGCAATTTGGTTTGTTACCTTTGAGGTATGCAAACTTTGCAATTCTTACACTTCGTTTTTATGCGATGTCGTGCTGCCAACAGTCATAAAACATCGCAACGGAATGTGATAAAGAAGAAAGAGGGTTTGTAGGTAAAAAGGGAGGGGAGGGGAGAGAGGGGGGGGGGGTATAAGGGGTGGAGGATAGTTGGAGGTCAGAGATGGGTTTTGAGGTAAAACGTGTAGGGGAATGGGTTGGGTGGGAAAGACCTCTCGAAAACCCGTGGGATTGTCTTGCTAGGTTAAAACTACCATTCATTTTTGTTTTTTGTGCACCTTGTTTTGTACGAAACGTGGACAACATAGACACTTCTTACCATTATTCAGCCTATTAAACTTCCGCAGTAAATATTTGCTTACTGTGGCAGAGCAAAGCACCCGTGGGATTGTCTTGCTAAGCTAAAACTACTTTTAATTTTTGTTTTTGTACAACTTTGTTTTGTACGAAACGTGGACAACGTAGACACTTCTTACTTTTATTCAGCCTATTAAACTTCCGCAGTAAATATTTGCTTACTGTGGCAGAGCAAAGCACCCGTGGGATTGTCTTGCTAAGCTAAAACTACTTTTAATGTTTGTTTTTGTACAACTTTGTTTTGTACGAAACGTAGACACTTCTTACTATTATTCAGCCTATTAAATTTCCCAGTAAATACTTGCTTACTGTGGCAGAGCAAAGCACCCGTGGGATTGTCTTGCTAAGCTAAAACTACTTTTAATGTTTGTTTTTGTACAACTTTGTTTTGTACGAAACGTGGACAACGTAGACACTTCTTACTTTTATTCAGCCTATTGAACTTCCGCAGTAAATACGTTGCTTACTGTGGCATAGCAAAGCAGACCGACTTCAAAGCAGGTTTCTGAGTTTAAAATAAATTTATGTGAAACTGAAAATTTCGTTTGCCGCCCCCCCCCCCCTTTTTATTTTTATTTTATAATATATTTTGCTCCGTGTGGGGGGACAGCAGGAGTTGTGTGAGTTATATGTTAACACTCGAGAAGGCTGCGGAGGTTTTACTAGTAGGGTCACATCGTATGAGACTTTATTTGTTTTGTTTTGTTTGGAATGACAAAAACAACAAAAACAACTGAGTTTTGCCTCCACAATGGTCACCTGACCCTCTCTGTCTGTCTGTCTGCCTGTCTGTCTCTCTCTCTCTCTCTCTCTCTCTGTCTCTCTCTCTTTCTCTCTCTCTCTCTCTCTCTCTCTCTCTTCTCTCTCTCTCTTCTCTCTCTCTCTCTCTCTCTTCCCACAGAGGGCTGGATGTAAACAAGCATGTTATTGCTTATTCTATTACCCTCTATAATACAATTCATTCAATTCAATTCAATTCTCTCTCTGCTATATTACTAACTGTTAATCGTTGTTTCTGTTGGCGATTTTCCTGTGTCTTAATGTTCATTTATAGTATTAACTATGTATTGCATGCTTAGAACCAAGGACAGAATGGAAGACTAGGCCCAGCCTAAATTCTTATCCTTGTAAAATAAAGTCTCTCTCTCTCTCTCTCTCTCTCTCTCTCTCTCTCTCTCTCTCTCTCTCTCTCTCTCTCTCTCTCTCTCTCTCGCTCTCTCTCTCTCCGCGCATACTTCACTGCATACGACGACGAAGTGAACACGCACGAATAAAATAAGGGTCTTACAAATCTTTTTCAATGTTCTCAGTTTATTATATGTCAACATCTACGCACATAAATTATATTCTCTCAGCAGTCGTGTCGTATTCTTTGCCGTGTAACCCAAAGAGACGTTTCAGCTTGGTTGCATGTTTGGCTTGCTCACTGAAAGCAGTTATCTAACTAAATATGGTGGAACGTTGTCGGGCGGTACGAAAACACCCGTGTCCTGCAATACAAACCCACGTTTTGTCGGCACGGACAAAAGTCGACGAAGAGTTAGATGTCCTAATACCTTTTTAACGTTCTCGCATTCCTTACTCCTTTTATAACGTACCGAATGGGACAGAATGTGGAAGAGAGAAAAAAAAAGCTGGCGACGTATCTGGAGCGGAAACAAAATTGAAAAAAAAAGAGGAAAAAGTTAAAGTTCAACAACTGCCACGGTTGGTGTATGAGGTGATTAATGCGCTGTCAAGCTTTCTTGAAAGTCTCTTAAGACACGACGCAGAATCGTGTCTCTACAGGAGGAGGTATGGTGACTTATCTCTGTGAAATTCGGGTTGCTCTCCGCCGGAGAGCGCGTCGCCGCAAGCGCAGCGCCTACCCATTGTTTTCGAGGGGGAGGTGGGTGGGGGAGGAGCGGGGGAGTTGGGGGGGGGGGGGGGTAGACTTGGGAAACCTAGCTATCAATTTGGTCATACTTAGGCAGCAGGGATTTCTCCCAGCTCTTACCGACTTTCAACTGCCGTGGGATTTTTACGTACGTAAAGCGCACGGGTCAGACTAGCTTTAAGTCCCCCGTCCGAAGGACTCGGCGATCAGTTCGATTTCCCTGTCGAATGAGGAAGAAAGGACGAGGCCGGGATTCGAACTCGGGGTCACTTACGCTGCAGTCACGCGTTGAATTTGGCAGGCGAACGTCTTAACCACTCTGCCACCTTCCTTTCTATGAGACTAGGTGGCAGGAGACTAGGACCAGTCGGCGACTCCATAAGCCTTCCACGTCTCCTTAGTAGTAGTAGTGATAAGGGCTTGATATGGGCCTCGCGGCCCTTGTATGATCTATCATTCTTCTTATATCTTGATTAGTCTTTGCATTGGTGGTTCGCAAATTTTCTTATGCTACAAATGAAGAAATCGGAATGGCCAATATTTTTATTCGTCAAATTCCTTATACATTTCTTTTCATAAATGGTTCTTTAGTCAAAAGAGTTTTTAAACATATTAGTACTTGGTGCAAACTTAATGTTAGATGGCGAACAATTCCAAAATGGAACGACTGTTATAAAGCGAAAATGTTCGAAATGCTTTACCATTCATTCCACTACAGCCCAGGCCTTAGTACCCTTTAGACGAAGACCTCACGAGTAGTGGATATGCATAAAATCATGGCATGCCAAGTTCACGGTCTCTCAGAGATGTAAACAGGTCACTCCCAAAGGTTCTTGCTATTGAAAGGTTCAAGTTCTATTAGGCTTTTGACATCGGTAAACTTTACAGTCAAGTGGCCCCAGGCAATGTGAAGAGAGCGTTATTATTAGCTTGGTTGAATCGAATTTTCGTATTTTTATGGGGTTTGATTGCGATATTTTTTGAAGGCACGACGTTATAGATCTTAATATAAGAGTCTATATTATAAGGCTGTATGCACATATAAGCGCAAATTCCGTATGAAAACCCATCCGCAAAATCCGCAGAAAAGATCTGGAAGTAAGAAATATGAAGTGTGCACATACATGCGGAAACACACCCGCATATACCATCCGCGTATTTCTTACTTTTTTTA
>CM065698.1:23184020-23186520 GCA_017654935.2 Phymorhynchus buccinoides
AGGGAGGTTCTACCGTATACAGAATTACAGGCGAATGCGATTCATATGGCACGACATTTCTAGTACTGGAACATATTATGCTTGAGCGAAACAAACAGTCAAGGGATTACTTTTATGGTATGATTTTTTGTTAATGTTAAGTGGGATTAAAAAGCTCACAGCACTCGACTGCGAATTCGTTCTCTCTCCTACTCTTGACTCTATTAGACATTCATCCCACTTTAAAATGGAAATGCTTTTGGGAAATGCCAAGGATGTTATGTTTTTGTTGGTTTTTTGTTTGTTTGCGCTTGCTTTTACTCAAATGGCTTTTATCATTTGGTTGATATTAGCCTGTAGTAGGGGCCAACAGTAACATGAGAGCTGTATAATGGATGATTTTCTACAGTAATGGAAAATCATGGTACAGTTTAGTCTCTCGTTGAAGGCTATGGCTCTCGAACGAGGGGGGGCTTGCACCGGCTCTGGTGCTGCAGCCAAAGGGATGGGCTGGCCTTTGGGGACCTTCCTCAACGCCAGCTGTGTCCTCAAATCCCTTTTGGCCGAGAGAGTGGGGATGTACCCTGGGCAAGGCATCTCCACCATAAACAAGTTATCGCCCAGCCCGCCAGAATAGTATCTGTCCTCTCTGCTATCTGGCAGCCATTGTCGGAAACGACAGACCAGCATACATTGGTTCAATTTGTAAGCAATTTCAATCACAATGTTTTTTCTATTTGAGATATTTACACAGAATGTTATTAAAAAGAATCAGCCTAAGCAAAAAGCAGTCAATCAAACAGGGTTATACTCTGGAGCGACTACAAGATTGCAAACATGGTTGGCCAAGCGTACTCTTTTGCCCAATGCTCGCAGAGTTTTCTGCGATGTGGTTAGGAGTAATGTAAAAAATAAAAATAAAAACACACAAAAAAACAATATCACGCAATGACAACGACATACCTGTGATGTAGGTACATAAACAGAATCGTGGAATCGAATGACGACGGGCCGACTTTGGAGGAGCGAGACGACCCTAGGTGTAAATCAGTAATTAGACGTTGTCTTTCCCCTGTCATTATCTTCAATCTTCAAAAAAGGAAAGTGGTTTGTTATAGGACATTGTATTAACTTGTATAAAAAAAAGACTGCTGAAATATAAAAAGCATAACCTCCTTTTTATATTTCTGCAGTCATTGTTTGATGCAAGTTATTCGTTTTTGTAATAAGTCCAATAATACGTCAATGGACTATCTAAAGATAGTCCGTTTTGACTCCAAGCCATCGAAATGCCAATGTGGATAAATGAACTGTCTTGACCCAGCCTTGTTCTCTTCCATATAAAAGCATGAAACGAGCAGCCGAAAAAAGCGGGATTGTCTTATACATCAGACCTGGTATTGCAATACCTGGTATTGCAGTACCTCCAGGATCTGCTCAGAGCGTTGAATGATGGTTGGTTGATGGTTCGTCCAGTATGTGCTGTTTTGCATGCAGCCGAGTGGACGTAAAACCTAACTTTCATTCCAGAAAAGCGGGTAACAAAGACTATTGGCCACTGCAACGACCACCTTTTGCACGAGTGAATGCCCTTGGTGGGTGGGGGAAGATGCCTGAGTACTGACCAAACAAGAGCATAACTCTCGCCCATAACCCTATTTGAGGCCACTGAATGGCTGCCTTTTGCAAGAGTGAATGCCCTTTTGGATACTGACGAACGAGGGCTTAACTCTTGCTGTCAAGGGCGTTAATAGCCCTAGTTGCAGTGGCCATAATGCCAAATTCGCTGTTGTCAGCCTTTGTGGACATGTCAAGTCCTGTCACCCAGCAGGACGAGGGTGAAGAGCCGATGGTTTAACCCCTTGACTGCCAGAGAAAATTAAGGAAAAAATAATTGGGCAAAAATCATGCCATAAAAAAAGACAACTGATAGAGCCAATCTGGCAAATTGGTCTGGGGATATAACTCTCTTGATTGTGTTAGAACAAAAGCCTGTATATCAGGGTTGTTCCTTTTCATCTGATGACATCATCAGTGATGTCATCAGGTCAGTACGTAATACGTTGGTGGCAGTCAAGGGGTTAATTAAAAGATGCCTGGAGAAAGAACAAAAAAAGATTAGTCGCTACACTCAAATTAATTAGGAAGTCGCAGCTCAGTTGGTCAGTGCTTACGTATCTTTTGTTGTTATAAGGACTGGAGTTTATGACGAAAACAAAGTTGAACCCTTTCACCGCCAGCCACGTTTGAGCCCACATTTTCCATTAATTTACTTGGCTACAGAAAAGATTTCGTCTGCAATATTGTGGGATTTCTCTGTGACACATTTATGATAGACCCTATGAATCCTTGTTACCCAAATTTTGGAACGCACTATCATTGAATAATAGATCTTGATTTGAAGAGATTTAATAACATGGGTGTTAAATCATTGTGGTGCAAAATATGTGACGTTGGCGGTGAAAGGGTTAGGATGAAAACAAAGTTTAATTTAAGCGGGCAAGGGGGGGTAGTTGGTAGA
>CM065698.1:23199020-23216520 GCA_017654935.2 Phymorhynchus buccinoides
AAACGTTAGTCTGATTGAAAATAATAACAAATATTGGGGAGAAATTATCCAAACGTAATACGAAATGGCTACAAACGAACTGAAGAGGGCTCAGAGAGAATGAATAACTGCTGTTTTCTAAGCGATGGCACTCAATTTCAAACGCCACAACAGCAAAATTGTACAATTAGACCAAACTATTTTCAGAAAGTCTCATTGAGTAGTAAGACTGGCATTCCAAAAAATAACCGCAACAGAATGTTTATCACGTTCAATGAATGAAAATCTGTTTAACGTCCTCCGGTCTGGAACAGACACACATGGGACATTAGTAGATATAAAGATGGTGGGAACGATCCTGGAGGCAATGTCCGGAGGCAGTGCAACACCGGTAAAGCCCCGAATTTTAAATTATCACGTTTACCCCTCTCTCTCTTTCTGGTTGGTTTGACGTCTAGTGAGGTACACGTTCATTGTTGTTGAGTGGAGGTTTTACGTCCTCATGGCAGAAAGCCCTTTGGGACAAGTTGTTCTGATGCTGGGTCCACCTTTTTTTATGAATGAAATTCTGCTTTAACGTCCTCCTATCTGCAACAGACACATATGGGACATTAGTAGATGTAAAGATGGTGGGAACGATCCTGGAGGCAATACCCGGAGGCAGTGCAACACCAGGAAAGTCCCGATTTTGTTTAACAATACAGATGTGTTATTAAAGATACCTGTTTCTTAGGTACCTGCCACTGCGTTAACGCTATGGTTCCATTTCAAGTATTTCATCATAGCCAGCTAGGTAAATCTGGCATCGTTCCTGATAATGACTATGAGATTCTGATCCGAGCCAACTTGATGCGTGACATGTGCGTGCTTGCTGTGCCGCAATAAAACAAGAAAACAAGACACGAAAAGAAAGAAAAAGAATTGAAAACCCGAAAGAAAGAGAGAGGGAGAAAAAGGGGAAAAAAAGAAGGGAAGGAACTCCTACCAGGCTCCTAAAAATAGCTTCTATGTTTTGGCTCTCACACACCTTTCGGTGTTTTTGGAAGCATATCGGATTGAAAATAGCAGTGCTGTTTGTATCCCTTTCTGCTTTATCACTTTCTTGCCATCGTTTTCTGTATATCAAAAAAAGAAGAGGGAAAAAACCCACACTAACCTACCGCCTTTGGCATTTCAATCTCACATTCTTTGCTTACAGTACTAGAACGCAGTTAACCTTATACAATTTATACCGGTGGCGGTGCCATAGCCGATGAGGTTTAGCCGAGGCGTGGTTACTGCTACTCCTATCTGTATTGTTACAAAATCGGGAATTTACTGGTGTTGCACTGCCTCCGGGCATTGCCTCCAGTATTGTTCCCACTATCTTTGTATCTACACATGTCCCATATGTGTCTGTTCCAGACCGAGAAGACGTAAAACACCATTTTTCATTCACTAGAACGCAGTTACTTATCTGTATTGTTATTTTTCGGGACTTTTACTGGTGTTGCACTGCCTCCAGGCATTGCCTCCAGGATCGTTCCCACCATCTTTATATCTACTAATGTCCCATAATGTGTCTGTTCCAGACCGGAGGAGATTTTGTATTCTAGAGAACGCAACCATTTGTGTGTGTGTGTGTGTGTGTGTGTGTGTGTGTGTGTGTGTGTGTGTGTGTGTGTGTGCGTGTGTGTATGTGTGTGAGTGTGTGTGTGTGCGTGTGTGCGTGCGTGCGTGCGTGTGTGTGTGTGTGTGTGTGTGTGTGTGTGTGTAAAAAACCGTCGAATACACATTAGCGTGATCACTATGTGAATCTTTTACATTACCATAAATTTGAATGACTTTTGCCGCATGTCTACGGAAGCTAGTAACAGATACATTGATTTTTACTTTTCGTTCCTAGTCATCTAGGATAGTGGTGAGGTGTTGTTGTTTTTTCTTCAGCAGGTAGCATTCGCCAGATTAAAGATTATGATCGTTGAGCCAAGACTACAGCGTGATCCTTGGCCCTTTTCTCAAATGTCCTTTTTTTTTCATTGGTTGATATTAGCCCGAAAGTGCGGCCAATAGTAACATGAGAACCGAACAGTCAATGATTCTCGATTTTGAATCTACAGTAATTAACTCATGGTACAGACTAAGTCTTTCGCGAATGGCTATGACTATGACTGTCAAACTAAGGAGGCATCTGTACCGGATCTAGTGCTGCAGCCAAAGAGATTCGTTGGCCATCGGTGACGTTCCCCCCACCCCCACCCACAACGCCAGCTGTTCTAAAGTCCTCTTGGCAGAAAGAGCGGGCATGTACCCTGGGCAAAGCATCTCCGCTGTAAACAAAATTCGGGAATTGACGGTTTCACTGATGGATCGACTCCTTTATCTTTATCCTCTATACTAAACAATTACTCTGTTCTTGATTCAGTTTGTAAATGTTTATTAACTAGTTCAGTTAGTATTTATCTTTAGCATTATTCACTAAGTTGTTTTGTGTGTGTGCTTTGTTTTGTTTTTAAAGGGGGGGGGGAGGGTTATGATTGCATCATTAACATATAGCTTACTTTTTAATATTCTCACACACACGCGCATTTACAGACGCACCCATTCACATTCACTGCACCAAAATCACACTGCAATATAATATTGTCCGAATCTTTTTTTAGTGGAAGGACTGTTCGTTGTTGATTGGTTTGATATTTTCTTTTTTGTCTTCTTTGTCATGTAATTATTGTAAACTGGTATACTTCCGCCATTGTTTATGCTGTGTCATTTATTTTGAACTGAGCACGTCATGAGCTTTGCTTGATGCTGCTTCAGTTATGTCGTTGTTGTTGTTGATGTTTCTTTTGAAAATAAAACGTTTAAACCAGTGGAAGGACGTTAAACTGAAGAACAACAAAACAATATATCTATCTGGATGTTCATAGGGGTGAACTGGCATGATGCGATACAACGTGATTCTAACACACAGTTTACTGTTAGAGTCGCCAGCGGCCAACAAGACAATTTCCCCCACTTGCTCCTACACGAACACCACCAGTCAGCGGTGGGTAGGTAGGTAGGTAGTTGGCTAAACGGGTTACGTATAAGCATTGTGCCACCGTCTCTATGTGTCATCAATAGACTGAACGACTGAACCGATCGGAACGAAACTTGACACAATGGTTCCTTAGTAGAGTTGAGAACCGGTTCAAAAATCCGAACAGGTTTTAAACCGGTTTCCCATATTCGAACCGGTTTTACCGAACCGGTTTTTAACCAGTGCTCGCATCATTAGTTTCGCCTATGCAAACATATTTATTTGTCAGAATATTCACACACACGCACGCACGCGCGCGCACACACACTCGCACAATAAAGAAACTTATGACTTATGACAAACACTCACTCGACTCAACACTCAATGTCAAAGTCAAAGCCATACACCATCACAAACTAGAAACAGCTACTCTTGGTTTACAAACACCCAATCTGCGCTGAGAATCAGTGTTGCTTTTGGAAAAGAATTGAGTTATTCTAAGAAAAACTTACTTTCAGTTTGCAGTTAAAAAACCGGTTCACAGCAACTCGAACCGGTTTTCGAACCGCGAAAGTTTAGCACCGGTTTTTCGGTTCAAACCGGTCCCCCCCCCCCCCCCCCCCCACCTCTATAATCCTTAGACCTAGCAAGTATAGCACGCGATGTCAGATTTACAGAATGACAAGCCATATCAACTTGATCCCAGTGAGAAAAGTTTGAATGTTTGGTCTCCATGTGGTCCCGTTTCTGTAGGTCCCCGTCTTTTACGTGTCCCCGATTTTGTTTCCGTGTGTCCCTCTGTCTCTTTATATCGCCAGTCTCTGTGTGTCCCCCCTCTCCACGTGTCCCCGTCTCTACATGTCTCCGTCACACATATGTATCCGTCTGTATTATTCCAAAGACCGTGTTGTTGGTTGTATCCGTTTATATGTGACACAGAAAACGAACCCTATTCCAATTCCATTCACAAATCTTTATCATCTTCACATAATCCAAACCTTTAAACATAATATAAACCCTATCCCCGTCCCTAACCCTAAGCAGAAATCCAAGTCCTATCCATAACCCTAACTGTAGGCTATCCCTAACCCAAGAGGACGCATAGAGACGATGACATTATAGAGACGGGGGCACAATGGGGGTGACACATAGAGACGGGGGCATAATGAGGGTGACACATAGAGACACATAGAGACGGGGACACATAAAGACGAGGACACATAGAGACGGGGACATATAGAGACGGGGGCACAATGGGGGTGACACATAGAGACGGGGATACATAAAGACGAGGACATATAGAGACGGAGATACAATGGGGGTGACACATAGAGACGGGGACACATAAAGACAGGGACATAGAGGAATGGGGGGGGGGGGGCACAATGAGGGTGACACATAGAGATGGGGACTCATAAAGACGAGGACATACAGAGACGGAGACACAATGGGGGTGACACATAGAGACGGGGACACATAAAGACAGGGACATATAGAGACGGGGGCACAATGAGGGTGACACATAGAGACGGGGACACATACTGACGAGGACATATAAGAGACGGAGGCACATTGAGGGTGACGCATAGAGACGGGGACACAATGAGGGTGACGCATAGAGACGGGGACACATACTGACGAGGACATATAAGAGACGGAGGCACATTGAAGGTGACACATAGAGACGAGGGCACATAAAGACAGCGACACAGAGGAAATTGGGGCACAATGAGGGTGAAACATGCAGACTCATAGAGATGGGGGCAAGTCGATACGATCTGGGCTAAAGCAGTTGGGGTCAAGTGGTGAGAGCAATCGGCTGGCGCTGGCAATAGTTATTTAGCCGTCCATTGTGGAGCCACAACAGGCCCAGTAACCGTCTGATAGAACTGACAGCCACCAACCAGCTCCTCAGACGTTATTGCCTGGAGGGCGTGACTGAGGTTGACCTGGCTATTTTTACTATTTAGATGGATTGCCCTTCCTTCACTCTACTGGCTTGGTAGATATTAGTCTATCTAGTCTTACGATTGGGCCAAAACTATAGCAGTGCGAAAGCCTATGTCATTAAAAACACATGAACAAGAAATCAAATACGAAGAAAGGGAGGTGGGTATATACAGTGTGTTGCTGCTGGCCACTGCAGCAACCACTCTTTGCAAGAGTGAATGCCCTTGTTAGATGCTTGAGTACTGAGCAAACAAGGGTGTAATTCTCGCCAATAACCCTATTTGGGGCCACTAAATGGCTGCCTTTTGCAAGAGTGAATGCCCTTTTGGATACTGACCAACAAGGGCTTAACTCTCACTGTCAAGGGCGTTAATAACCCTAGTTGCAGTGGCCAATAGAGTGGAGTGTGTTCTGGGGTGGTATGAAGCTACTAAAGCAGTATGAAGTATTTGCAACACTTAAAAACGCATCAGAAAGATTCACAATCAATATTTGGATACTGACCAACAAGGGATTAACTCTCACTGTCAAGGGCGTTAATAACCCTAGTTGCAGTGGCCAATAGAGTGGAGTGTGTTCTGGGGTGGTATGAAGCTACTAAAGCAGTATGAAGTATTTGCAACACTTAAAAACGCATCAGAAAGATTCACAATCAATATTTGGATACTGACCAACAAGGGATTAACTCTCACTGTCAAGGGCGTTAATAACCCTAGTTGCAGTGGCCAATAGAGTGGAGTGTGTTCTGGGGTGGTATGAAGCTACTAAAACAGTATGAAGTATTTGCAACACTTAAAAACGCATCAGAAAGATTCACAATCAATATTTGGATACTGACCAACAAGGGATTAACTCTCACTGTCAAGGGCGTTAATAACCCTAGTTGCAGTGGCCAATAGAGTGGAGTGTGTTCTGGGGTGGTATGAAGCTACTAAAACAGTATGAAGTATTTGCAACACTTAAAAACGCATCAGAAAGATTCACAATCAACATTTCGTAAACTTATAATTCAGAGTAGTGATGATATAACATTGATGACCGTGCACTATAAAACAAAATCTCCTCTAGATGATACGGGAAAACCCCCCAACCATGTTGCAGGATTTAAAAATGCATTGACACACAAACATGTCAGAGAATTGGTTCTAGAGGATGATGATTGTACAATTAACTGTTACTGGGTAATGCGGGGATCTCATTCATCATCCTGGGTTCGATCGGATTTTAATGGAAGCTCGTTACCTGGTCCAAACAGTCGCATGATTGCATCTTCCATGACATGGCGATGGCTCATGCAAGATCGGGTTTGTAAACTGAAAGTAATGTTATAAGTGAAAAGTTCTTTGGCTAATACTTTATTTTATGTTATTATTAATGTAAAACTAAATAATAAAATTGGCTGATACTGTAAAGCTTACATAAAGAGCCCACAACATTTTAAAAGATAAACCCAGTTTACTCTCTCTCTCTCTCTCTCTCTCTCTCTCTCTCTCTCTCTCTCTCTCTCTCTCTCTCTCTCTCTCTCTCTCTCTCTCTCTCTCTCTCTCTCTCTCTCTCT
This sequence comes from Phymorhynchus buccinoides, assembly GCA_017654935.2. Classification (NCBI taxonomy): domain Eukaryota; kingdom Metazoa; phylum Mollusca; class Gastropoda; order Neogastropoda; family Raphitomidae; genus Phymorhynchus; species Phymorhynchus buccinoides. The sequence goes on from CM065698.1 coordinate 23,205,506, forward strand.
CTCTCTCTCTCTCTCTCTCTCTTTCAACTTGTCTTCAAAGATGAGTTAGTTGATATAAGTTTACAGTGTGTGTGTGTGTGTGTGTGTGTGTGTGTGTGTGTGTGTGTGTGTGTGTGTGTGTGTGTGTGTGTGTGTGTGTGTGTGTGTGTGTGTGTGTGTGTGTGTGTGTGTGTGTGTGTGTGTGTGTGTGTGTGTGTGTGTGTACATGTGTTTATGCCGTGCCACAAATCAATTTCTCACTTTTGAGATAATAAAGTAGTCTTGAGTCTTGAGTATGTGGTGTGTGTGTGTTAGTGTCTGTGTGTCTCTCTCTCTGTCTGTGTGTCTGTGCGAGTGTTATGTTTTTCTTCAAACTTTGCATTTTACATTGTTACTGTATCACCATTCTTATCTTTCAAAACCAATCTCACATTTGTAGAGTCTTTAAAGAAATGAAACTAAGCCAAACCACACAAACCAAGATGTGGTTACAAAGCTAATAATGCTATACACACAAAAAACCTCCAATGTAATCTTATTACAAACGCCTTTAATTAAAGATCGTATAAATGGCATCAAGCAAAGAAATTGTTCTGGCAGTTACAGCATTATTTCCAGCTTGGCCGGTCTCTTCGCTGGCTTACTTCCATCATTTGTCACTTTAGCACTACTAGGGAAGGAAGAATTCCCCTGGACGGTTGCGTGAATAAAACGCTAGGCTGCAACGCACGCACATACGCACACGCACACACACACACACACTCTCTCTCTCTCTCTCTCTCTCTCTCTCTCTCTCTCTCTCTCTCTCTCTCTCTCTCTCTCTCTCTCTCTCTCTCTCTCTCTCTCTCTCTCTCTCTATCTATCTATCTCTCTCTCTCTAAAATATATGCAGCCAGTGACATAATTCTTTGGACTCGCTCTTGCTCTGTTGATTTCCTTTCGCAGTCATTAATGATAATTAATAGAATTGAGGCAATAATACAATTCTGAAAAGATCTGATAACGATCAGACAAACAGTTGTGACTTGGACCCGATCGAAATTTAAAACACTTAAATATTCATTAGCAAAGGCAACAACAACAACAACAACAACAACAACAACAACAACAACAACAACAACACACACACACACACACACACACACACACACACACACACACACACACACACACACACACACCCCTATTGAATTTCTCATAGTTATTCAAGTACATTCATGATGCAGCCTTATGTTTTGTAGCTGAAATGTTTTTGAGTGCGCTTATAAGCTTATAGCTTGTTGTTGCTCATGAAGCAAATTGTGTATACTGCAATATATGATGTCAATAAACTTTGTTTAAAACACACACAAACGCCGCGAAATTGTTCGCCAACAACCAGGCCTCAAAGGATGTTTTGGATAGATTGCGGCAGTCCCAACAAAAATGTGTAAAAACAACAACAACGAAAAGAAAGAGATTGCTTTGCATTACTTTTTTTGGGGTGCGGTCGAGCGTTCCGTGACGCTACGTGTATGGCAACCCTACTCAGATATTAAAAGTGTTGTGGTGTACATTATGACCCAATCCGTCTTTGGACACAGATACTCGAGGCACGCGACACTCGCTTGCTTCTCTCTTTCTCTCTTTACCTAAATTGGATTGTGTTTGTGGATGTCATTTACTGCTGACCACATTGGCTTATGTGTGTGTGAGAGAGAGAGAGAGAGTGTGAGAGAGAGAGAGAGAGAGAGAGAGAGAGAGAGAGAGAGAGAGAGAGAGAGAGAGATGTGGATGTCATTTACTGCTGACCACATTGGCTAAACGTTCGTTTGACGACGCGGCACACAGCTGGGGTAACACTACACGAGTTATTAGAAACAGACGATTTTCGGGAGAGAAAACAAACAAACTAGGGGAGAGCACTTCGTGAAGATTAGAGTTGTTTACCTCCATTACTCGGTCAAATACCATAGCAACAGTGCAACAATGGCGTCGAGGATTGAAACCGCAGCGACTTATAAATTTTTGTTGTTGAAAAATTAGGGCTGGCCAGTGGCCACAAACTGATAAAACTTGCAAAATGTGACGTAAAAATATAAATGACAATCTTTTAGAATGACGCACGGTGTTCTGAGAGCTGTATGTCTGCTCAAACACACCGAGTCGATAGGCTACGCGAGCTGATGGTAGAGTGACTTCCCCTGTTTGACCGATTGAATTAGGCAAGATCACTACCACACACCATGACATTACTCCCCTGAATTATTTCTATTGAAATGATTTTTTGTTGTTGCGTGTTGTGCGCGAAGATGATGAGAGTAAAGGGGATGGCGATAAACTTGTTCTACTGTCAACGCTCTACCCCCCCCCCCCCCCCTTCTCACCCCACCCCTACATCACACGCATATGCACAAAAAATAAACATCATGCACACACTCACGAACACACATACACAAAAAACCTTATTCACACATTCACAAACTCACACTATCTTTCTGCACCCCCCTGCTCTTCTCTCTCTCTCTCTCTCTCTCTCTCTCTCTCTCTCTCTCTCTCTCTCTCTCTCTCTCTCTCTCTCTCTCTCTCTCTCTCTCTCTCTCTCTCTCTCTCTCTCTCTCTCTCTCTCTCTCTCTCTCAAAAGGTTAACAAATCAATACAAATGTCAATAAAAATGACGCTCTAAATAAAAAATCAAATACAAACAAACGCACACAGACGCACACGCGCACACACGCACACGCACACGCACGCACACGCACACACACACACACACACACACACACACACACACACGCGCACACACGCACACGCACACACACACACACACACACACGCACACGCACACGCACACGCACACGCACACGCACACACACACACACACACACACACACACACACACACACACACACACTTTCAGTGGTTGTTTTCTTTTGTGAGCAATTGTCTTAAGGTTGTGACCAATGACTTGTGAGCAAGTGTCATGTGGGCAAATGTTTTGTGAGCAAGTGTCTTGTGAGCATTTATCCCTCAACACCTTCGTGGATGACTACGACTGTGAAGTCTCAGTACTGCAGCCTTGGAGATTTAGTAGCACTTTTTGAGATCCATCACTCCAACACCACTGTGAGCTCATGATTGAGAGACGCAGGACTGGCCTCCCACATGCAAAGCATTTCCACTTCTATTAACGAATTTCAGCGCAGCTTTCCACTCTAGCGTTTGCCTCATTCGACATCATTATAGGACACAGGGTGGCTAGGACACACGGGGTGAGGTCAACCTCTCTATCTCTTTGACATAATGAGAGTTTAGGAGCGGTCTGGTCCAGAGCTCCCGGTATCGTACTATAAGGTCGGGTTCACATTAGACGCGTAAGTTCCGTACGGGAAACCCTAAATAAGTGGAAGAAAGAAGGATAAAAGTTTACGCACATAGGGGAAATTCGGACACGTGCGCGGGCAAATCTTTTTCCTTCTTTGTTTCACTTATTTTATGGATTGCGCACGGATTTCCGCATGGACAATCCGCTTATGTGTGTACACGGCCTTACAATTCTCTCTGGCTGACCCCTACATGATTTTCACACGGACGTGACATGCTTGACTGGGCGCCTGATTTGCTATATAACCTCAGTGAACCGTATTCTCTATAACCCTCCACCCCCCAAACCCCACCCATCGCACAAACACACACGCGCGCGCAAACACACTGTTGCATGCACGCGCGCGCGCATGCATGCACACACATACATGTACACGCGCACAGACACACAAAACACAAAATACGCACGCACGCACGCGCACGCACGCACAGACACACACACACACACACACACACACACACACACATACACACACACACACACACACACACACACACACGCACGCGCACACGCACACGCACACACACACACACACACACACACACACACACGCCGTGTAGACAATAAAACAGCCTTTTACCTTTAGCATAAAACAGTTGTGATCGGCCCGTTTCAACTGTTTTATGCTTTTATAGCTTTTTTCACCCTCGTCTGTTAGGTTCTGTTTTTGCAGTGTGTGTTCTTTGGTCCGTTTGACTGCTTGGCTAACTGTCTGTCTGTCTGTCTGTCTGCCTGTCTGTCGGTCTGTCTGTCTGTCTGTCTGTCTGTCTGGAAACAGCAATGACTGAACAGATAATGAATGCATCTATTTTTAATGTCCTGGTACGGTGTTCACGAGTCGTCTTAACCAGTTAACACGGGTAGTACGATGTACATTAGTATAAACAGCCAATGGTATTGGGAGGTTCTTCTAATCTACATGTTATTACATGTGTTGACTGTTTTAAAGACCCACCACGTCACGTGTCAAAATCACGGTTTTCACGTGTTTTCCCTCTTACAGCTAGTAAGAAATCTTAAGAAATCTTCCTAGCATAAGAGGGAATGTGACACGTGACGTGGGGGGTCTTTAAGACGACTCGTGGTCAGCGTACCTGGAGCATTGGGAATAGACATCTGAGGATGTTTCGGGGGTTATCGTTTGGATACAAGAAATGTTTATACTTTTTGTTTTGCTAGCGAAGAGAACGACTAACACTGTACATTATACAACTGCAAATACTCAGTTTCATTCTTAATTCTTGTTTTATTTAGCACATTGTCCTAGTTCAAAGAGACTTGCTTAATCTAATCTTCCAGTAATCAAATTACCTCCCATTGTACTGGCTTTCTCTGTGTCAGTGCTTTCTTCTTCTTCTTCTTCTTCTTCTTCTTGTTCTTGTTCTTCTTCTTCTTCTTCTTCTTGTTCTTCTTCTTCTTCTTCTTCTTCTTCTTCTTCTTCTTCTTCTTCTTCTTCTTCTTCTTCTTCTTCTTCTTCTTCTTCTTCTTCTTCTTCTTCTTCTTCTTCTTCTTCTTCTTCTTCTTCTTCTTGTTCTTCTTCTTCTTGTTCTTCTTCTTCTTCTTGTTCTTCTTCTTCGTCGTCTTCTTGTTCTTCTTCTTGTTCTTCTTCTTCTTCTTCTTGTTCTTCTTCTTCGTCGTTTCTTGTTCTTCTTCTTCTTCTTCTTCTTCTTGTTCTTCTTCTTCTTGTTCTTCTTCTTCTTCTTCTTGTTCTTCTTCTTCGTCGTCTTCTTGTTCTTCTTCTTGTTCTTCTTCTTCTTCTTCTTGTTCTTCTTCTTCGTCGTCTTCTTGTTCTTCTTCTTGTTGTTCTTCTTCTTCTTCTTCTTCTTCTTGTTCTTCTTCTTCTTCGTCTTCTTGTTCTTCTTCTTGTTCTTCTTCTTGTTCTTCTTCTTCTTCTTCTTGTTCTTCTTCTTCTTCTTGTTCTTGTTCTTGTTCTTCTTCTTCTTCTTGTTCTTGTTCTTCTTGTTCTTGTTCTTGTTCTTCTTCTTCTTCTTCTTCTTCTTCTTCTTCTTCTTCTTCTTCTCCAAGTCTTTAGTTTCACTGAAGAGGATGTTCTTTTGTGAGTACCTTGATTCTCTTTCAGGCACGGGAATCTTTAATGTACTTTTTGCATTATATCTTTTTAAAGCGAGTTGCGCCTTAAAACCGACGCGCTCATTTTGGCAAAGTTTCCATTGTATCGGTGTTCTCTCATTCTTTGGTTGCCCTGCATTCACACAATGTGCTCCATCCCTTAAGGGTGGACCCTGACGGATGTTTTTTGTGCAAGAAACACGTCGAGATAACCAGAAAGACAGCCTTTTGAAGGATCGGAACATTCACTTAGCTCTGGTTTCCTAGAAATTATACCGTCAAAACGGCGATTCTTCCTTGGCGGAGTGGAAGAAAGAAGGATACAAGTTTACGCATATAGGGGAAATTGGGACACGTGCGCAAATCGTTTCCCTTCTTTGTTTCACTTATTTATGGATTGCGCACGGGGTTTCCGCATAGAATATCCGCTTATGTGTGTACACGGCCTAAGTAGTTAAATTTTTTCCATGTGTTACTCCTGGTAATAGTTCGCTATGTCTTAACCTGGGGATAAAATTCGGGCCTATTATTTAAGTGTTAAGCACGAAAAGATGCAGTCGGCCATCTTCGTGATTTGCCAAAATATGTTATCACCAAAGGAAAAATTATAGTACATTTTGGCATTTTACAGAGATGACTGGTAGCACGTATTGGCATTTCACGAAGAAGTGGGGGCAACGTTGTCCATTTAACCCCCGAATTATGGTATAGATTATCGTGCCCTAATCCCCACTGACTGACCTACTGCTCGGGCTGCATCGTCCAGCATCCTGTCGGTTGAAATCCTCCTTGAATTGTGTATGACCGAGCTTGATCGTGTTATAACACTCAACAACAGCGAGTTTCATCATGTCGAAGAGAAACGCCACGACGAGCATGATGATGACTGTTACGACAAGGAATGACTGCTACCACGACGATGTTGACAATGTTTTACGATATGGTGTGTGTTTGTCAGTAGTGCCTGGTCTGTGGCATTCACTTCATATAATAGAGGAATTAACTGGTAATCCATTAAGCTGTGTTGAAATACAAGGGGAGAATATGGCCTATTTTGCGCAAGATCTATCTCAACTGCCTTGGCTGGGAGGACTTTCGGACAATCAAGAGTAACGATGGATCCTCAAATTTAGATAATTCCGATTTCGCGAAGGGTTTCTTCTTCTTCTTCTTCTTCTTCTTCTTCTTCTTCTTCTTCTTCTTCTTCTTCTTCTTCTTCTTCTTCTTCAGGAAAATGGACCCGGTAATGCAGAAAGATAGTAGATGACAGTAAGCAAAGGGAAAAGGCAGAGTCAAATAGAGTGACATATTAGAGGAAGTTACAAGCACAGAACTTCCGGAAGGTGGGGGAATTATTTATGCAAAAGACCCCCTCCCCCCCTCCCCCAGTATCCCCACGGGGGGAAGGAGGGGGGGGGGGCAGATCTCTTGGTATGTCGACGCTCTTTTGCAGTTTCAGGACCAATTGCCAAACTGCCCCCTTTCCCTCCGTCAGCGACCCACCCTCTCCACCTGGAAACCCACCTTTTGCGACATTGATTGAAATCTTCTCTCTTTCTCCCATCTGAATGTTGATCATGTTTTTGTTTTTGAAATGCGTGTGAATTTTAAGAATGTGCGCGCTTCGATTTGAGTTTGTATCAAGATACAAATGCCTTATAACTATGGTACGTTGCGCAGAGATGAGCCTGCATGAGTGGGTGCATTTATGTGTGTGAAGTGTGTGGACATTTCAGTTTGCACTGTTGTCTCGTTTGCATACATAGTTGCTTTGACTCGTTTATTATAATTGAATGACTGTCGGGTGCAGTCAGTATTATGATGATCCCTTTTTTGTTTGCTATATTCTTATAATTATGCTTTTCCCCGACTATTAGTTAAAGAAGGAAATAGTGAGGCCAAGAGAGGAGACAACGAAATTGAACAAAGGGTGAATACTCTCTTTCTAATTAACTGCCCTCCACCAAAGTTGATTACGATACCAATCACCTAGCAATGCGTGGATCAGAGCCAAAGTGAGACAAAAAACAAAGCATCATTCTCACCAAAAACAGAATGTGTCAAGTTCGCCTTGGTATCGTAATCAACTTTGGTGGAGGGGAGTTAATTAGAAAGAGAGTATTCACCCTTTGTTCAATGTTGATTATTAGTTAACTCTCGGCACTGGCCAGTTGCTTCCCCTTACAACCGTTTCGGATGGGCCATTTGACTAGGTTCGAAAACCCATCACCACAAAAAAGTTATCAAAAGTTATGGATTGATATTTTAAGATAAGATTAGCAACACCATGCACTAAACGATCGTAAAATGTCAGATTCCATGCCTTCCTCGTTTGTCTCCTATTGACGAAAACAGCTAACACATAGAAAGAAGGAAAATTTCACATTCCGAACTTTGACCCCCCTCTACAACCAAACCTGAATGTAAAGTCTGCTATGATTGGTTGATTTCAAGAGAGGCAAGGCCAAAGCAAACCAAAAATAGGTTATGACTTTGCACCGGAAAGCTGGTTACACGCCAGAAATCAAAACCTCTTGAAAACTCTTTGAGCCGGAGCCCTAAACGGTTGTGCGAGCCATCAGCCGGCTCCGGCTCATTCGTCCCGAGTTTAACCCTTTCAACGCCAATGTCGCATTTATGCACCACAATGGTTTAACACCCATGTCACTAAAAGGCATAAAATCAGGGCCTGTTATCCAAAGACCCTATTTTCTTAATTTTGGGAGGTAAGGATAGTCCTAATGCTATACATGTCACAGAGGAATTTACAATATTGCAGAATATTTTTTCTCTACCCAGTTAAGCTTAATGGTATATTTTGGCTGAAAAAATGACTGGCGGCGAAAGGGTTAATTTCAAATCACGTGTCCCCTTGCCACGAAGATATGTATTGTCAATGGCGATTAAAGACATTGTCAAGTGTCAAGTGTCAAGTGTCACGTTGTGTTGTGGTTTGCAGGCCCAACGTGTGTCCCTACCAGGACGTGGACATGGTGGTGGTGCGGCAGCCCTGCGTGCAGGCCTTCACCCGCCTGGTCAAGGTGTGGAAACCCCACTGCGGCTACACTCGCAACTGGTGTGTCGGCTACGAGAGGAGGTAAGACCCGTAAGATTATTATACAGGTACAGTGGTAGCGTGTTCGCTTCGTGTCAAGTAAACCCGAGTTCGAACCTGGGTACAGGGGATTTTTCCTCTCACTTTGCACTAGGCCTTACGGTCTGAGCGTGGAGTCTTTCGGATGAGACGATAAACCGAGGTCCCGTGTGCCCATGCACTTAGCATAGTACGTTAATCCCAGTGGCAACAAAAAAGTTGTCATTTGGTCAAAATTTACCACCACCCCCTCCCCCTCATCAAACACAAAAATCGCATGCAAAAAAACCCCAAATTGGGTGGCGTGCCTCTGGCTGCGATGCGCTCTCCAGGTGGGAGCAACCCGAATTTCACAGAGACGCCTCTGTGACTATAAAGCACCTAATACCTAATTTGGTTAAAATTTAACACCCCCCCCCCCATTTTTCCTTCCCCATCAGTCACATAATAATCGCATGCAACCCCCAAAAATTGGGTGGCGCGCCTCTGACTGCGACGCGCTCTCTAGGTGGGAGCAACCCGAATTTCACAGAGACGCCTCTGTGACTATAAAGTACCTAATACCTAATAATACCTTAAAAAAAGTACCTAATAATACATCACGGGCGTCATCGTCACCGTCTTGTCTGTTTAACCCTTAGCCATTTTTTTAGCCAAAGTTTTCCATGGATAGAGAAAAGATTTTTGTCTGAAATATTGGGGATTCTTCTGTGATAATTATATTTGAAATAAGGCCTATCCTTTACCTCTCAAAATTAAGAACCCAAGATCATTGGATAACAGACCCTCATTTCAAAACTTTGAATGACATGGGTGTTCAATCACTGTGGTGAACATATGCGACATTGGCAGTGACAGGGTTCATATGCCCCCCCCCCATGCCCCCCCCCCCATGTGGTCGGTCGTCTTCCTATTCTTCTTGACGAGGTCATCACCGAGGGTGTGGTTGGTGGTTTGGTGGCATACCCTAGCTAAACAAGACTCCAGGGATCATATGCCCCCCCATGTGGTCGTCTTCCTATTCTTCTTGACGAGGTCATCACCGAGGGTGTGGTTGGTGGTTTGGTGGCATACCCTAGCTAAACAAGACTCCAGGGTTCATATGCCCCCCCCATGTGGTCGTCTTCCTATTCTTCTTGACGAGGTCATCACCGAGGGTGTGGTTGGTGGTTTGGTGGCATGCCCTAGCTAAACAAGACTCCAGGGTTCATATGCCCCCCCCATGTGGTCGTCTTCCTATTCTTCTTGACGAGGTCATCACCGAGGGTGTGGTTGGTGGTTTGGTGGCATGCCCTATTTTGACGGTGACTATTGTCTTCCTCCCTGTCGGGACAATTGTCCTAATGAATTTAACACTGTCGGAATTTGTCGTATTGATTTCTGCGAGAGCTGGGACATTTCCCCCTATGTGGTTTTCTTCTTTCACGACAATTTGTCTGACCGTTTCCCCATCCTAGCTGCATGGCTGTGTCGGCATTCTTTGTTCCAGTTGTTACGAGGTCATCACCGAGGGTGTGGTTGGTGGTTTGGTGGCATACCCTAGCTAAACAAGACTCCAGGGTTCATATGCCCCCCCCATGGTGGTCGTCTTCCTATTCTTCTTGACGAGGTCATCACCGAGGGTGTGGTTGGTGGTTTGGTGGCATACCCTAGCTAAACAAGACTCCAGGGTTCATATGCCCCCCCATGTGGTCGTCTTCCTATTCTTCTTGACGAGGTCATCACCGAGGGTGTGGTTGGTGGTTTGGTGGCATACCCTAGCTAAACAAGACTCCAGGGTTCATATGCCCCCCCATGTGGTCGTCTTCCTATTCTTCTTGACGAGGTCATCACCGAGGGTGTGGTTGGTGGTTTGGTGGCATACCCTAGCTAAACAAGACTCCAGGGTTCATATGCCCCCCCCCCATGTGGTCGTCTTCCTATTCTTCTTGACGAGGTCATCACCGAGGGTGTGGTTGGTGGTTTGGTGGCATACCCTAGCTAAACAAGACTCCAGGGTTCATATGCCCCCCCCATGTGGTCGTCTTCCTATTCTTCTTGACGAGGTCATCACCGAGGGTGTGGTTGGTGGTTTGGTGGCATGCCCTAGCTAAACAAGACTCCAGGGTTCATATGCCCCCCCATGTGGTCGTCTTCCTATTCTTCTTGACGAGGTCATCACCGAGGGTGTGGTTGGTGGTTTGGTGGCATACCCTAGCTAAACAAGACTCCAGGGTTCATATGCCCCCGCACATGCGGTCGTCTTCCTATTCTTCTTGACGAGGTCATCACCGAGGGTGTGGTTGGTGGTTTGGTGGCATACCCTAGCTAAACAAGACTCCAGGGTCATATGCCCCCCCCCCATGTGGTCGTCTTCCTATTCTTCTTGACGAGGTCATCACCGAGGGTGTGGTTGGTGGTTTGGTGGCATACCCTAGCTAAACAAGACTCCAGGGTTCATATGCCCCCCCCATGTGGTCGTCTTCCTATTCTTCTTGACGAGGTCATCACCGAGGGTGTGGTTGGTGG
>CM065698.1:23219020-23226520 GCA_017654935.2 Phymorhynchus buccinoides
CTCTCCCTAGTAATGGTAACGCCTAGTAACGGTAACGCTGAGTACAGCAAATTTGAAGCGATTCGGTTAAGAAAAGGTGGAGTTATAAGGCCCCGTTTCCCATTGGCGCTGCTCTGAGAGTGATGCCCTCTCCCTCGTGTAACGCCTAGTAACGGTAACGCCAAGTACTGGTAACGCTGAGTACAGCAAATTTGAAGCGATTCGGTTAAGAAACGGCAGAGTTATAAGGCCCCGTTTCCCGTTGGCGCTGCTCTGAGAGTGACGCTCTCCCGATTCTCTTCCAATTTGCTGCCAAAGCTTTGCCCCTGCCACAGCAAGCCTGGCAGCAAATGTGAAGCGATTCGGTTAAGAAACGGCGGAGTTATTTGTGAAAAGGTGAAGCGGCGTATAGCGCGCACGTTTCTGAATCGATTCGCTTCCAGTTTGGCACAGCGATAGTCACCGTTCCCGGTCACCTACCTGCCTAATTTGGAGGCAATCGGTCCATAAATACTGGAGATACTGGCGCCGAGAGACCGGCGGATGCGCGTTTCGCGCATTTGCCAAACCGCAAAATGACACGGCCGCCTCGATTGCCGTTGCCATCGCCCCGTTAGCGCAACGCCTAGTACTGGCAAATCCCAGAACCGGTAACGCCTAGTACCGGTACTGCCAAGAACCGGTAATGATGAGTAGCAGTTTCGCCGGGTCCGCAAAATATTATATTATTAGAGAGAGAGAGAGAGAGAGAGAGAGAGAGAGAGAGAGAGAGAGAGAGAGAGAGACAGACAGACAGGCAGAGAGAGAGACAGACAGACAGGAAGGAGGGAGAGAGAGAGAGAGAGACAGACAGACAGAGACACACATAGACACATACAGAGACAGAGACACAGAGAGACACAGACAGACAGACATGACGAGAGACCAGTGTAGACGAGACAGACCACAGAGAGAGAGAGAGAGAGAGAAAAAAAAACAGCGACTCTGGCGCGCCCCCCCCCCTCCTTCCTCTGAGAGAGAGAAACAGCAACACTCCGCGAATTCTGTTTCCCCCTCCTCCCCTCCCCCCCTCCCCCTCCTCCCCTCTCCCCCTCCTCCCCTCCCCCCTCACGGTACACGGATAGTCACCGTCCCCGGTCATCTTCCTGAACGAATTCGAAGGCAATCGGCCCAGAAACACCGGAGATACGGGCGCCGAGAGGCCGGCGGATGCGCGTTTCGCCCATTTGCCGAACCGCGCAAATGACACGGCCGCCTCGGTTGCCGTTGCCATCGCCCGTTAGGGCTCACAGCAAATTTGAAGCGATTCGGTCGAAAAACGGCGGAACTATAAGGCCCGTTTTGTGTTTCAGACACACACACACACACAGGCACGCACACGCACACGCACACGCACACGCACACGCACACACATACACACACACACACACACACACACTTACTTGGCTTTTTATTATATGATATGATGGGGAAAAGACCCCACAATACAAACGAAACTAAGACAGCACAAGTGCATACAAATTGGAAGGCGCGACCGAACGTTACGCATAGCCTTAGGCCGCGCTCACACTAGACGCGTAAGTTCCGTACGGAAAACCCTAAAAAAGTGGAAGAAAGAAGGATACAAGTTTACGCATATAGGGGAAATTCGGACACGTGCGCAAATCTTTTCCCTTCTTTGTTTCACTTATTTATGGATTGCGCACGGGTTTCCGCATGGAATATCAGCGTATGTGTGTACACGGCCTAATACAAAAGTTTTCCAAGGACAGGGACCTAAGGTTAATAACCGACAATGACAAACAGCCAACAAGGTCCCCCACCCTCCTCCCCTATCTGCAGTATTTATGTCACAGACCATTCAAGTCGACACCTCTGGCTTCGTTATAAATAGATCCCAACAGTTGACACAACATGGCTGACGCAAGCTAAAAAGCCTCTGGGACATTTTTACAACACCCGCAAAGACAAGAAATAATGAATGCAGCACAAAAGAAGAAGATTTTGTTTAATTAACCCCTTTTGCCGCCAGCCATTTGTCAGCCGAAACATACCATTAAAATTAACTTGGTAGAGAACAATTATATATCTGCAATATTGCGAATTCCTCTGTGACATATATAACATTAAGCATATCCTTACCTCCCAAAATTAAGAAAATAGTGTCTTTGGATAACAGGCCCTGATTTGATGCCTTTTAGTGACATGGGTGTTAAACCATTGTGGTGTGGCTGTGTCAATTGCGCCAGCTGTGCTCATCAACTGCGCCCGTTGAAATAGTTGAACTAGTTTATAAGGAAACGAGACACAATGGAATTTTGCATAAATTTAGATGTTTGTTTCAGAAGATAAAGCTAACATAGTTCTTTTAAAGATACAGAAAACAGAATTCGAATAGCTTTTCTAGTTTAGATGTTATAGTAATCTGAAGTTTAACTTCTACGATACACGGAAACCAGGCGAAATTGATGTACATACCTGGGGAGGCGCAATTGAATAATTTTCGAATAGGCGCAAGTGAGTGGTAACTCCTCTCTCTCCACACACACACCCCCCCCCCCCCCCCCCTCCCTTCCCATTTGTCGCAACTGACAGCCTCATTCTTCCCGCTTGTCAGAGGGAACAAAAACCCAACTCGAAATAGTTAAAGACACACTGACGCACCACGATTAAGTCCCTTGGGTTTTTTCTGGGTAGCTGTGATCCACATACAAATCTCCCCAGCTTCAAATTGAGGCTGCTCTTTAAAATGATGTTTCGTTTTCAATTTGGGGACATTTTGTATGGGAGTCAAATCTGGTCAAAACAAGATTTCTTACCAGCTATAAGAGGGAAAACCCGTGAAACCCGTGATTTTGACACGTGATCTGGTGGGTCTTTAAAATAGGTGTTCGGGTATCTGGGTGGAATTCTTTTTGGTGAGGTGTAGGTGCTAGGTTCTTTGTGAAGTCGCTCTTTGTAAGTCACCTGTTCTGTTAGAAAAAAAAAGAATGTATATTATAAACACACATGTCGTGGAAAACGAACAGCTGTAGCAACACATCGATGGCTTAGAGTCAAAGCGGACTATCTTTAGATAGTCCATTGACTTATTATTGAAGTTATTGCAAAAACTAAGAGCTTGTATTAAAAAAGTATGCAAATAATATAAAATGGGGATTATGCTTTTTATATTTCTGCAGTCCTTTTTTTGATACAAGTTATTAGTTTTCGCAATAAGTTCAATAATACATCAATGGACTTACTGAAGATAGTCCGTTTTGACTCCAAGCCATCTGTCATGATCTCCATACCTTTAGCGAGTGAAAATGTTTCATACTTTCTTCTCCTTAGTTAAGTTCAAGTCACAAGTCGCAACATTTTATTGTTTTTAAAAGGATACACAGCTTGTGGTGGTACGTACAAGTAAAACATGAAACAAAGCCCAACATATCACAGGTCTAACTAATAACGCAGCATTCATGCAAAACACGCTCACGCACTCCCCATGCAGTCATTCATGAACAAGATCTAAGATAATGATAATAATAATGAAATCATAATGATAATAATCAACATCATCATCAATTAACAATAATAATCAAATAATAATATTAATAATAATAAAGTTAGCCTCGGTAGAAAAATAAAAGTATACGTTGGACCTCACATCCATCCAATGATCCAGATACACTAATTGTCATAATTATTTAAATACACTAATTGTCATAGTTATTAATGACTCTCTCTCTCTCTCTTCACCCAATGGGCTGTTTAGATGGAGTTGTGTTCCTTAGCCCTTGGCACCAGGTGTTGTTTCATTTAGATATTTTCTTAGCAACGCGAAATTCTCTCTCTCTCTCTCTCTCTCTCTCTCTCTCTCTCTCTCTCTCTCTCTCTCTCATCTCTCTCTCTCTCTCTCTCTCTCTCTCTCTCTCTCTCTCTCTCTCTCTCTCTCTCTCTCTCTCTCTCTCTCTCTCTCTCTCTCTCTCTCTCTCTCTCTCTCTCTCTCGCCAGCGCGCGGCATAAAAATAGATTCTGCCTCTTATCTAACGAAGGAAAATAATATAAGCAGATAGACTGACACCCCCACACCCCTCTCCCCCCTTGTGGCGGCCAGAAGCGCTCATGGTTTCTCAGTGCAATCTCTTTGTCAGTAGTTGCCTGTCAGATGCCATTAGTCTGCACCGGCAATCATCCCGGATGAACGACTGCCCCCAACTGCCAGATTTGCTAACCGTGCAGCAGCGTGCACAGCGAATAGGCCTCAATACGAACTGTGTTGTCTCGAAGAAGACAGACATTTGTCACGTGCATTATGTTTCGTGCTCTGCACTTAAATACGACTCGGTAAATCCGACGCATAATTACGCTTTGCCATGTTGTTGTTTATCTCTCGCGTGCCTTATTGGAATGACTTTTTCTCGTGTACGAAGTCATTCTATTTGATGCTAATCTCAAGACTCGCTGCTTTCAAAGCTCATTCGGTTTGTATTTTTTTTCCTTCTTGATCTTGTACCTGGGTGAATGATTGGGTAATAATGTCTTGTGTGACTGCGGGTGCATCAGTGAATGGAAGCGCATTGAGTGTAAAATAATTACAGAAAGGCGCTGTAGAAATACTATCAATTATTATTTATTATTTATTACTCTGACGCCTCTTTCCTCACTACGGGTAATGCGTGACGTGTCCGCAAGAAAATTATCCTTGTTTGGGAACAAAATAAAACAAAGTTGAAGTTGAAGTTACAGGTAACTAGGTGTCTTTCCAAACTGTCTTTGAAAATGTCCGCGATATATTAATTCTAAAGACGAGTAGCGAACACAATGTTTTGCCGCGAGTGTTCACTCGTAATTACTTCTTTTCTTTTTACATCGAGCATTTGTGTTTGGATGGAGTAATTGTATGTCTCACCCCGATACCCTTTTCTCTGTCTCTCATGTTATCTTTCCAGGTTATCAAAAAGCTGAAACAGACTGCAACGTCACTGGAACATGCAACAAACAAACAACTACACGACAAGTGTAAAGTGACGTTATTTTATTCACAAGAGACAAAGCAAAACTACTGGATATTTCGGCGAATGCGCCTTTATCAACAGCGCCTTTATGTGTTGATAAAGGCGTATTCGCCGAAATATCCAGTAGCTTTGTTTTGTCTCTTGTGAATACAATAACGTCACTTTCCAAGTTATCTTTGATAAAATACATCTATGATTATGCGATTTAAGTATTCCCGAAGGAAACTCGGAAAACATCATGTTTTGCCGCGAATGGTTCACCATAGTCTATTTCTTACCAACCTTTTGTGTACTTGGTTACTGTATTTACTTTTCCTGTTATGTGTCTTTCCAGTTGTCTTTAATTAAAAACTGTCTTAGATTTATTAATGTCGAGGGAAATTTGTCGAACATAATGTTTTGCCACGAGTGCTTTACCGTAGTTTATTTATCATAGAGCTTTTGTGTATTATATGTAATCATTGTGTTTCCTCGCTCGGTTGCCTCTTCCCTCCTAACTCTCACGTGTCTCACCCAACTAACTGTCTTGGACAAGTGTGTTTACGATTTAATAACGCCGAAGGAAAGCATGTAAAGTTAATCTTTCGACGCAAATGTACTACCGTAGAAACAGGGGTATTATGTAATATGATCAGGCTTTTTTAAAAAATCTATTCTCTTTGTCGTTTCTTCGGTCGGTCTCTCCAGTCGTTTTGACAAAATGTCACTTCAAATCGAGGCTACGACCCTCTTTGATGTATTTTAAAAGCAAAATAATAAACATATGTAATACAGACACTTACATATGTTTTCAAGGAAGCCAGGGGAAAAAAAAAAAAACAAAATATGTGGTGCTTCTTTTGAATGAGTAAAAAAACATAGTTTTCCATGCTTTACCGCGACCAGTTCACCATAGTTGCCCTCAAAGAACGGTGATGTCAGTTTATCCTTTCTCACTTGCTTTATTTTTTGTTTTCTCCTATCTTCTCCCACTTGCTTTATCCTTTCTTTGCTTTATTTTTTATTTTCCTATCTTCTCCCACTTGCTTTATGTCTTTCTTTTCTCCTATCTTCTCCCACTTGCTTTATGTTTTCTCTCCTATCTTCTCCCACTTGCTTTATGTTTTCTACTATCTTCTCCCTCTTGCTTTATGTTTTCTGTTCTCCTATCTTCTCCCACTTGCTTTATGTTTTCTTTTCTCCTATCTTCTCCCACTTGCTTTATTTCTTCTTTACTCCTATCTTCTCCCACTTGCTTTATTTCTTCTTTACTCCTATCTTCTCCCACTTGCTTTATTTCTTCTTTACTCCTATCTTCTCCCACTTGCTTTATTTCTTCTTTACTCCTATCTTCTCCCACTTGCTTTATTTCTTCTTTTCTCCTATCTTCTCCCACTTGCTTTATGTTTTCTGTTTTCTCCTATCTTCTCCCACTTGCTTTATGTTTTCTCCTATCTTCTCTCACTTGCTTTATGTTTTCTCCTATCTTCTCCCACTTGCTTTATGTTTTCTCCTATCTTCTCCCACTTGCTTTATGTTTTCTCCTATCTTCTCCCACTTGCTTTATGTTTTCTCCTATCTTCTCCCACTTGCTTTATGTTTTCTCCTATCTTCTCCCACTTGCTTTATGTTTTCTTTTCTCCTATCTTCTCCTACTTGCTTTATGTTTTCTTTTCTCCTATCTTCTCCCACTTGCTTTATGTTTTCTCCTATCTTCTCCCACTTGCTTTATGTTTTCTTTTCCTATCTTCTCCCACTTGCTTTATGTTTTCTTTTCTCCCATCTTCTCCCACTTGCTTTATGTTTTCTTTTCTCCTATCTTCTCCCACTTGCTTTATGTTTTCTTTTCTCCTATCTTCTCCCACTTGCTTTATGTTTTCTCCTATCTTCTCCCACTTGCTTTATGTTTTCTTTTCTCCTATCTTCTCCCACTTGCTTTATGTTTTCTTTTCTCCTATCTTCTCCAACTTGCTTTATGTTTTCTTTTCTCCTATCTTCTCCAACTTGCTTTATGTTTTCTTTTCTCCTATCTTCTCCCACTTGCTTTATGTTTTCTTTTCTCCTATCTTCTCCAACTTGCTTTATGTTTTCTTTTCTCCTATCTTCTCCAACTTGCTTTATGTTTTCTTTTCTCCTATCTTCTCCAACTTGCTTTATGTTTTCTTTTCTCCTATCTTCTCCAACTTGCTTTATGTTTTCTTTTCTCCTATCTTCTCCCACTTGCTTTATGTTTTCTTTTCTCCTATCTTCTCCCACTTGCTTTATTTTTTCTTTTCTCCTATCTTCTCCAACTTGCTTTATGTTTTCTTTTCTCCTATCTTCTCCAACTTGCTTTATGTTTTCTTTTCTCCTATCTTTACCCACTTGCTTTATGTTTTCTTTTCTCCTATCTTCTCCCACTTGCTTTATGTTTTCTTTTCTCCTATCTTCTCCCACTTGCTTTATTATTTTATTTTCTCCTATCTTCTCCCACTTGCTTTATGTTTTCTTTTCTCCTATCTTCTCCCACTTGCTTTATTATTTTATTTTCTCCTATCTTCTC
>CM065698.1:23231520-23256520 GCA_017654935.2 Phymorhynchus buccinoides
ACACACACACACACACACACACACACACACACACACATAATACACACACACACACACACACACACACACACACACACACACACACACACACATACACACCACACACACACACACACACACATATATATACACCACACATACACACATTACACACACACACACACACACACACATATACACCACACACACACATACACACACCACACATACACACACACATATATATACACCACACACACACACACACACACACACACACACACACACACACACACACACACACACACACACACACACACACACACACACACACACACACACACACTCACACACTCGGACAGACAGAGATAGAAAACGCACAGGCCCTCGTTCCCATTGCAATGTACCACCAGTTCTGTCAAAACTGGGAGCACGAAAAATGATGGAAGGGAAGGAAATTCTGCTTAACGTCCTCCGGTCTGAAACAGACACATATGGGACACTAGTAGATTATAAAGATGCTGGGAACGACACTGGAGGCAATGCCCGGAGGCAACACCAGGAAAGTCCCGAATTAGTAACAATACAGATATGTATAACCAATGAAGGAAGGGTTAGGATAAGGGTGCGGATGGGTTATATCCACGATGAGGAGGAGGAGGGGTGCGGGAGAGAGAGGTGTCTAATGTCAACTGAAATCATGGCTTCTTTTTGTTCTCAAACAGAAACTTCACGCTGTTTTGACGCTGGAACATACGCCTGGCTTGGCCCTGTCACACTTAATGCGGACTCCAAACAGGACACGCTGTGCCTCTCGGATACTAAGGGACATGCTGTTACCGTTATTTTGTAGACTTTCCATGATTTAGGTTTGGGATGTTTGTTTGCTTGTTCATTTATATACTGTTGAGAAAAAAAAAAGAAACGCAACAATGTTCAGAAAGGCAATGTAATATCACCCCCCCCCCCCCCCCTTACTTCTTCTTCTTCGTCGATCGCTCAGACAGTTTCCTGTCAATTATGAGCGCATATGCGTCATACTGCCGTTATGCGCCTCACTAAGAAATAGTCAAATCCGACTTCGGCCGGAGGAAATGTTTTTGAAAGTGTTTCGTGACCAAAAAAAAAGCAGGAGAATGGACCGGTTAGGCAGAAAGATAGTAGATGACAGTAAGCAAAGGGAAAAGGCATAGTCAAAGAGAGTGACAGATTAGAGGAAGTTACAAGCACAGAATCTTCCAGAAGATGGGGGAACTATTTATGCAAAAGATCCCCCCGGTATCCCCCCGGGGGACACCCCCTTACTGATTCTGGACGTGGTACACTGGACATGTAAGCTTATTGTACAATTAACGTCCCTTTGAAAGTGAATGAAATGTTGAAGGAACGACGACCTTTAAAAGTGTAGCAGGTTTGGGCATTCTCGCTTCTGGCATTATTTGTCTACATTTGAATGTGCCCCCCCCCTCCTCCATTTCTCGGTTGTTTCCATTTTTCCGATCTTGCCTTTGTTACTCCCGGTTGAGTACTTCATCCTCTATCGCTTGCTATATTTAACACTAATTTTCATCCATTTACATAATTAAACACATGCATTCAATAATAGTAGAAGATAAAGGCAAGACGGAAAAAACGCAATGAACCAGGATTGTGACAAATGCTCCGCGGCTGTTGTGTGTACTGCACTACATAGGGGGGTGGGGGGGGGGGTTCCTATTAGATAATGGCCTTTATCATGACTGCGATTAATTATTCAACAAAGATAATTAGCTGAAAAGGTTCATAAAATACAGCTTAATGTTTGGTAAGAAAGGCAAGTGTGAAAATGCGGGGAGAGCTGAGAAATGTAGGAGGGGGGGGGGGGGGGGGGGGAGGCACATCTTGACCTTAACCGCATTTCTTTCTTTCTTCTTTTTTGGGGCGAAAAGTATGTACTAAAAAAAATGGGGTTTTTTTCAGTTCTTAAGTGACGATTCAATGTTCACAAGCAAGTTAGCAAAACTTAGAAAGAGAACCAACTAAAATGATGACTGTTCTATTTCCTCACAGCTAAATAAGTAAGAAAACTGATAATTACAAGAGATAGCTTACGGGCTAGGGCGTTGATACCCCCCCCCCCCCCCCCCCCCCCCCCCCCCTTTAATTTAACTGAACTCGTAATGACCGACGGAGCGAAATTAAAAACCAGGTACATGCAGCTTCAGTTGGTTTTATGCTCATTACTGGTAAGTGTGTAATAAACAAAACAGAGGAAGGAAGAGAGATGGTACTTCTGAGGATCTAGGAATGTGTGATAAGCTTATTGGTTCAAAGGCTGCAGGATGGCTCGAGTTTGGAAGATGAAACCAAAAAGAGAGGTATTGAGTGAGAGAGAACGAACGAACGAACGAACGAACGACTGAACGAACGACTGAACGGACGAACGAAAGTTTATTTATACAGGGTAATGAGATAAGTATACATACTTTTTTACACCCAGCCCTGTGGTAAACAAAAACATCGAATAAACAACAATTTAAGCAACAACAAAAACAAAATGCAATGAAAGAAAATAATAAACAACCACCATGGAGAGAGAGAGAGAGAGAGAGAGGCGACAGGAGACGGAGTAGATACGAGAGAGAGAGAGAGAGAGAGAGAGAGAGAGAGAGAGAGAGAGAAGAGAGAGAGAGAGGAGAGGGAGAGTGGGGTAGAGCGAGAGAGAGGGAGAGAGAGAGAGAGAGAGAGAGAGAGAGAGAGAGAGAGAGAGAGATACAGGGAGGGAGTGGGGTAGAGCGAGAGAGAGGGAAAGAGAGAGAGAGAGAGGGAGAGAGAGAGAGAGAGAGAGAGAGAGAGAGGGAGGGAGTGGGGTAAAGAGAGAGAGAGAGGGAGAGAGAGAGAGAGAGAGAGAGAGAGAGAGAGAGAGAGAGATACAGGGAGGGAGTGGGGTAAGAGCGAGAGAGAGAGAGAGAAGAGAGAGAGAAAGAGGGAGAGAGAGAGAGAGAGAGAGAGAGAGAGAGAGAGAGAGAGAGAGAGAGAGAGAGAGAACTGAATGAATGAATGAATGAAATGAATTTTATTTATAGAGGGTAATAGAGTAAGCAATAGCATGCTTTTTTACATCCAGCCCTCTGAGAGAGAGAGAGAGAGAGAGAGAGAGAGAGAGAGAGAGAGAGAGAGAGAGAGAGAGAGAGAGAGAGAGAGAGAGAGAGAGAGAGACTTAGAAGGAGAAATGGAGAGACAGAGAGAGGGTGGGAAAGAGTCAGAAACATTGACAGAAAGAGACACACTGACAGACAGAGAGACGGACAAACATACGAACCATAACAGTCTGACACTCGGACACAGAGGCAGAGAAACAGTCCAAAAGACCTGGAACTTAGGATGTCAGTAGAACCGTGATTTAGTCCGAGAAGGGATTTAGAAAAAGGGGGATGGACCAGTAGACCGGGAGGTAAGCTATTGGGCAGCGGCTAGCAGGTTAGCAGGGCTGGGCTCAGCTCCCTCCCTCCCTCCCGCCCTCCGTTCTCATCCATCAGAGGCAGCAATATGGCTGTCGGCCCAGGCTGATATTCCGGGCCATTGCCTCGCCATTGCCTCGCCATTCACGCTTCGCTCCCCCTGCTGGTCACGTGATGCTGCCTTGTCCCGCGCGAGGCCCGGGGGGGGCCCCCCCCCCCCCCCCCCCCCCCCCCCCCCCCCCCCCCCCCCACCGACCCCCCCCCCCCCCCCCGTAGTAGATCTGTCCGGCTACAAACTACTAGTGGTGGACGTCATTTGGCTTTCCCTTCATCTAGCATCTAGCAGACTCTTGTTATTCTTCCTGCTCGGGGAGGGGGGATGGGTGGGGAGAGAGAGAGAGAGAGAGAGAGAGAGAGAGAGAGAGAGAGAGAGAGAGAGAGACTTTATTATACGACGGTAAAATTATTGGCCTAGACTGGTCATTTTTCATGCTAGCCCGTTATTGCAAGGAGAGAGAGAGAGAGGGGAAGAGAAAAAAAGTATACAATTTAGACTGTAATGGTCTTTAATAGGAAAACATAAAAAAAAGATCCACTCGCATAAAAACAGGAGCAACGATACACGAATTATATCATACTAAAATAAGACAAGAGAGAGAGAGAGAGAGAGAGAGAGGAGAGAGAGAGAGAGAGAGGAGAGATGAGAGAGAGAGAGAGAGAGAGAGGTGGTGGTGGGAAGAAGAGCAGATAATTTATTGTCATATGTATTGTATTAACAACGAACCATTTTCGACAGAGGTATGTTTGTTTACCCGTATCCTCAACCCCCCCCCCCCCCAATCCCCCCCCCCCCCCCCCATTTTTGTTGTTGTTGGCGATTATCATTTTTTGTTTTCAGTTTTCTTCCTCAATTCTCGTTGATTATTCCTCCTCCTTCTCCTCCTCCTCCTCCCACTCCTCCTCCCCATCTCCCCCTCCCCCTCCCCCTCCCCCTCCCCCTCCTCCTCCTCCTTCTTCTTCTCGACGTGCTTATGAGTGTGTATTAGAGAACTAGATGGTTTCGTGAAACGTGTTGATGTATAGTCATTGCTCGCGTTATGAACCGTACATTTCGGGGACACAAGATGAACTAGAGTAAAAAGAAAGTTGATGTAGGAGCGTTTGTTATCGTTCATGCATAGGAATTGGAATCTCTGTCTCTGTCTCTGTCCCTGTCCCTGTCTGTCTATCTATCTATATGTCTGTCTGTCTGTCTCTGTCTCTGTCTCTGTCTCTGTCTCTGTCTCTGTCTCTCTCTCTCTCTCTCTCTCTCTCTCTCTCTCTCTCTCTCTCTCTCTCTCTCTCTTCTCTTTAATTTAATTATGTATGTTGTAATTCTATGCCTTGCCATGTTTTGGGATGGGTGGGGGGGGGGGCAGTGGGGGGATGGTTGGGGTGGTGGTGTTGAAGGGAGGTGGGTGTTGGTGTGTTGTGTTATGATTATATGCAATGCATTCTCTAATATGTATTCATTTTGATAGAGATGTATGGTGAGGATGCGTGGGCCAGTTTGTTAGAAATGTTTGTACGAATGGTGAGTGAAAAGCGCATTGAGTTGCTTTGCAAGATTATGCGCTATATAAGCATTATTAATTATTATTATTATTATTTCTATGTTCGTATATGTACAAAGGTGCTACCTTTATGTTCAAATCTGTATGTGTAATATCATGCCTTGCCATGTTTGTATTCTATGTTCGTATATGTACCAAGGACAGATTGGAAGACTAGGCGTTGCCTAAAATCTTTATCCTTGAAAAATAAAGTTAAAGTTTCCAATTTCTCTCTCTCTCTCTCTCTCTCTCTCTCTCTCTCTCTCTCTCTCTCTCTCTCTCTCTCTCTCCTCTCTCTCTCTCTCTCTCTCTCTCTCTCCTCTCTCTCTCTCTCTCTCTCTCTCTCTCTCTCTCTCTCTCTCTTCTCTCTCTCTCTCTGTCTGTCTGTCTCTCTCTCTGTCGTCTATTTCTCTCTCTCTCTCTCTCTCTCTCTCTCATCTCTCTCTCTCTCTCTCTCTCTCTCTCTCTCTCTCTCTCTCTCTCTCTCTCTTCTCTCTCTCTCTCTCTCTCTCTCTCAAGGATCTCTCTCTCTCTCTCTGTCTCTCTCTTGTGTCTATCTGTCTCTGTCTCTCTCTCTTGAGAGTCTTGTTTCTGTCTCAAGGACTCTATTGTAAGAATAGGCCTGGCCTAAAAATCTCAATCCTTGCGTAATCACGTTTTCAAGTGTCAAGTACTACGTTAAGTGTCAAGTGTCTCTCGCTTTCTTTCTCTCTGTCTCTGACTCTGTCCCTCTTCTCTCTCTCTCTCTCTCTCTCTCTCTCTCTCTCTCTCTCTCTCTCTCTCTCTTCTCTCTCTCTCTCTCTCTCTCTCTCCTCTCTCTCCTCTCTCTCTCTCTCTCTCATCTCTCTCTCTCTCTCTCTCTCTCTCTCTCTCTCCTCTCTCTCTCTCTCTCTCTCTCTCTCTCTCTCTCTCTCTCCCCCCCCCCCCCCCCACGCAGAACCCCCAACTAAGTATTTTCTCTTCTCCCTTTCGCTGTCCTTTCAGTATTAACGAACATGAAACGACACATAACTATCTTGAATAGATGAACCCCCCTGTGGGGATACCGGCGGACATTTCATACAAATAGTTCCCCCACCATCCGGAATCTCTGGGCTTGTAACTTCCTGTAATCTGCCACTCTCTTTGACTTTTGTCTTTTCCCTTTTGCTTACTGTCATCTACTGTCTTTCTGCCTTACTGCTCCATTCTTCTGCCTTTTGTTCTAGAAACACTTAGAAAGATTTCCTTCAGCCGAAGATAGACAAGCTGGGCCGAACTATTTGAGGTACATAGCGACTGCATGGCGCATCTGCGCTCATATGTCAGAGCGGTCGAAGAAGAATGAAAGTGAATAAACCCCCACAAAAGAATGATGAAGAAGAAGAAACTTAGGTTTTTACGTCCTCTCGGCCCATAAGGGCACATATGAGACATTTTTACTTGGATTAGATTGAGGGACAGGACAACATATAAAAACGTTACGGGGACAGGGACATGAACAGAAATAGTGTTGGGGGGAATATATTTTTTAGAGGCGCAAGCCGTTTTTAGAATATTAGTCGGACGAGATTTTTTTTAGGCTATTTAAAGGAGTCTGGTAATACTTTGTGAAAATTTTGGATAGTTTTATTATTTATTTAAAATTTTTAATAGATAAAAATGTCTTTTGTTATTGTAAGCCTTTTGTGTCCCAACAGAAAACCCTAAACTCCCCCGACAAAAGACTGATGGAGAAGAATATCGTTGGTTGTAGTCTGTTTGTATCATATTAAGTGCTCTTGCATTCGTACTTTTACTTTCGTTTACCTTCAAGGAAACGCGTTTACAACAGATCCATTGAAAAGCTTTTTCAGCATCACAGATAAAGACGGATAATTATATTAGAGGAGATTGGCTAAGAAAACTTGGATAAGAGAATAAAGATAGAACAGAAAAAAACCATCTTTTTTTTTAAAACAGAAAAAGGGAGATTATTTTAGAAAGCGAGGAAGACTTTCTTTTTAAACGGCTTCTTTGTCTCTCTCGCGCAAACTGATAGAGCTGAAAGTCTCAAAATCAGCAAATATAGATAACTGATATTTAGACAAACATATTGGGAGAAAGATGGACGCGCAGACAGACAATGACAGGGGAACAAAGTAGAAAAAGGAACAGACGATGGAAACAAAGAATTTGTCTTGGTTTTCGAGAAAGAATGAACCCTGTAATCTGCAATTTTAATAGTTGCAATCCTGTACATAGGCACCAGTACTCGCACTCAAACAAGAAAATAAGGAAGTAAATACACGTGCGTGCGCGCGCATGCATAGACAAACACGTCACATCATACACACATTAGGCACACACACACACACACACACACACACACACACACATTAGGCAAACACACAAACACACACTCACACACACACACATGCACACACGTACGCATACACGCGCATACGTACACACACACACACACACACACTCACATACCCCCCCCCCCCCACGCACGCACGCACCACACAAACCACACACACTACACACACAAACACACACACACATATTTTTGTTGTTGTTTATTTTATTTTACTGATGTTTAAATGTCTGAAAAATGTAACTGAAGTGTCATCGGTTTTTGAAGTTTTCATTTTACAATTTTGGGAGATAAGAGTGTTTTGAGCTAGTTGAGAGGAATACATGGAACATGTTGGTGTATTCAATCATCAACTGTCATATTTCAAGAGAGAGGGGGGGAGGGGGAGAGAGAGGTAGGCCAGAGAGACCGACATGAAGGAGCTTGGAGAGAGGGAGAGAGAGAGAGAGAGGGGAAGTGGGGTTAGAATGTTCATCAGCAAAGTTATCGCTTCCTGTTATCAGTTACCTTAAAATACTCGTATCTTTTTAAGCATTAAAGTGTCCCCACGCAAACTCTCGCAACTGATTTTCCTGGCACTTCACTCCCAAAGACTTGCAATCGTCAGCCTACATTTTGTTTTGGCCAGCTCGGTACACTATTGCCGTTATTTCAATCTTTTGCCAGGTAGGATATAGTATTTTTGTTTCATTATACGAAGGCATATTCTTATGAATCGCAGAACACGATATCAATACCAAATGTGACCCCGCACCATTACAGGAACATTAAGTGGCAAACTGACCATTCTGAGAGAATATACATTTGATAGCTTCTGACAATTCTCTTTCTACTGATGCAAGAACCATATCTTTTTCCGTTCCAGAGTTAAAAGCACTTAAAGTTAGTAGGGTGAGCACTGGCCATTTTGAGAAACACACTCACTGACAGTCTAAAGTCTACCCTAGCTGAGGAAAATGCATTGACCTACTCGTTTTAAAATACTTATAAGACCATTTAGAGACCATAATTATGTTTTTATTATTAAGAGATTGTCCTTTATAAATATGAAAGATAGGATGTTAGAGAACACGAAAATACCCATAACTCAAAATTGACAAAAAAGAAGAGATTTTTGACTTTCCAAGCCTATTGTGAGAAACTAGCCCAGCGACTTAATGTCCCTTTCGTGGCGCTGGGTCACAAATGAGCAGCTGTAATATAACCTTTAAAGGTAATATAAACAAGTTGGGAATTGAGAAAACGTCCCATTTCATTTTCCCGTTTTCATCCTTTCCGTTTCGCTATTTTTTTAATTTCCTCCATTTCCTTTTTGCTCTTCTGCAAAGATAAGCATATAAATGAAAAAGTGGCAAATGTTAAGAACAGCCCCCTCCTCTACCCCTTCAATTCATTTCATACGGTTTTATGTTAGTGTTAGGGTTAAGAATAGGGTTAGGGATAGGTTTAGGGTCAGCTTAGTCATCAACTTTTATTTTGTGTGTATTTATCACTAAACTGACCCTACACCTATCCCTAACCCTATCTCAAACCCTATCCCTAACCCCAACCATAACCTGAAACCGTCTAATCCACAAACAAAAATAACAATTGATAGTATGCTATGACCCTAAGCCCATCCCTAACCCTAACCCAAACCCAATTCCTAACCCTAACCCTAACTGAAGCCGTCTGAAATGAATGGAAGGGGCAGAGGAGGGAGCTCCTCTTAACATTTGCCGAAACAGTTTCCTCTTTCCCTTTTCGGTTAAGCCATAGATACGCAGGGGAGTCTGTCCTTACATATCTCTAGTTAAGCAAAGGAAATGTTTGGCTGTGCATTATGCAACATTTATTACTGTTGCTTTGTGTGATTTGAAAATCTCCCAAACGCGATTTATTTCCCCCCCCCCCCCCATTGCAAACTGTCTGATGAGAACCCCCTAAGCCGTCAATACCGGTTTTTTGATGTTGTGATCTACAATTTCGTTTCTGAAACTGTACTGAGAGAAAATGAACGTTCTGCACATTTATGCTTTAATTCCCACACTCTGGAGCTTGGATTCCAACATTTAATGGTTTTCTTCTTAGTAAAAACAATAAAAATGTCAAAACAATACAGCAACCTGTGCGTTTAACTATGGATCGACGAATATAGACGAAATGGTAAATTGTCAACGCATTCTTGACAAGAAGGTATAGAGTGGCACGGAGGTAGCGCGTTCGCCTCGTGCACAGTAAACCCGAGTTCGAACCTGGGTACAAGGGATTTGACCTCTCATTCTGCACTAGGCCTTATGGTCTGAACGTGGAGTCTTTCGGATGAGACGATAAACCGAGGTCCCGTGTGCCCATGCACTTAGCACACGTTAAACCCAGTGGCAACGAAAAAGTTGTAATTTGGTCAAAATTTACTCCCCCCCCCCCCCCCCCCCCCTTTCCTTCCTCATCAGTCACACAAAAATCGCATGCAAATTTTAAAAAAAAGCGGGTGGCGCGCCTCTGGCTGCGACGCTCTTTCCAGGTGGGAGCAACCCGATTTTCATAGACGCCTCTGTGACTATTAAGTACCAAATACCAAATACCAAAAGGACTAAACACCACAGCACTGAGACTCAAGAGCAAACAACACTGCTCTCACTTTTAAAAAGAGAGGCCAAAAAACCTGCCAAAATGGCGGAAAGGACCAAACGGGAAACGACGAAACGACACCCACCTGAAGATGAGGAACCTGGTCCAAACGAGAGGTTACGTGAAGTTGCGTTACTGTAAGCCCTATTACCCTGCTGGTTAGCGTCTAATAGCTAAACTTGTAATGCGTTCGTCTGGAGAACTTGGATTTTTTTTTATGGTGCAGGTGCGTGTTCACGTGCGGTGTTTGTTTATATGCAAACTGCACTCCGATCTCACAACTGTCTCGCGCTGTTTACCTTAGCTTTCAATCCACGTGCTTCAAGACTTTTGCCGCGACAGAAGTTAACACAGAGCACTTAACCCTTTCGCCGCCAATGTCGCATTTTTGCACCACAATGATTAAACCCTTTTTTTGCACCACAATGATTAAACGCCGCCAATGTCGCATTTTGGCACCACAATGATTAACCCTTTCGCCGCCAATGTCGCATTTTTGCACCACAATGATTAACCCTTTCACCGCCAATGTCGCATTTTTGCACCACAATGATTAACCCTTTCACCGCCAATGTCGCATTTTGGCACCACCCATGTCACTAAAAAAGACATCAAATCAGGACCTGTTATCAAAAGACCATGTTTTCTTAATTTTGGGAGGTCAGGACATGCCTAATGTTGTACATGTCACAGAGGAATTCGCAATATTGTAGATATTTTATTTTCTCTACCCAGTTAAGTTTAATGGTATTTTTTGGCTAGCAAAAAATGGCTGGCGGCGAAAGGGTTAAACACCGATGTCATTAAAACCCCTTGAAATCAGGGTCTATTATTCAATGACACTGTGTTCCTAACCTTGAGCAGTAAGGATGATTGACCGTATTCTAAATGTGTCACAAAGAAAGAAATCCCAAAATATTGCAGATGAAATCTTTTCTGCAGCCAAGTAAGTTTAATGGAAACTAGCGCAACGCCGAGTCCCAGTAACGCCTAGTAACGGTAACGCCTAGTAACGGTAACGCCAAGTACTGGTAACGCTGAGTACAGCAAATTTGAAGTGAATCGGTTAAGAAACGGCGGAGTCGTATAGCGCGCGCGTTTCTGAACCGATTCGCTTCCGGGTTGGTACACGGATAGTCACCGTCCCCGGTGATCGTTCTGCCAAATTCGAAGGCAATCGGTCCAGAAACACCGGAGATACCGGCACCGAGAGGCCGGCGGATGCGCGTTTCGCGCATTTGCCGAACCGCGCAAATGACACGGCCGCCTCGGTTGCCGTTGCCATCGGCCCGTTAGGGCTCACAGCAAATTTGAAGCGATTCGGTCGAAAAACGGCGGAGTTATAAGGCCCGTTTCGTGTTTCAGACACACACACACACACACACACACACACACACACACACACACACACACACACACACACACACACACACACACGGGACACTTGGCTTTTTACTATATGATGATGATGTTTGGCTCAAAGATGGCTGGCGGTGAAAGGGTTAATCCTCCTGCCTAAAAGGCCAACCACATTATATACGATGCGATGCGACTGCAATGCGATTGGACATGTTGTGAGGCATGATCCATGCTAAATTCAACTCTAAATGAATCTGGTGAAATCCAACTAGTTTGTGTTCACTATATTTTTGTAGTCCCTCGTAGTACACGGATCTGACGAAATGTCGATGTTTGTGTATCAGACATTTTATGTGATTCACGTAATGGTCAACCTATGGCGATATTTTTCACGCCAGAGGGCAGTCAATGCACTAGGGGCTTATCACGCGATTTTCTTACTTGGGCGTAGTGAGAGAGAGAGAGAGTGATGGTAGGACCACTCACTGTCTCTCTCTCTTTCTGTATCCCCAACTAATAATATAGAGAGGATTAGCCCCACACGAGCGTCATGCCCTCTGGTGTGAGAAAAATCGCACTAAGTCTCTCATTGGACGCATTGGACTGTAGAGGGGAAGTATTGGTTTTTTTTTATTAGTCCCTATTGTTTTTGTCTGGTCCGTCCGTCCGGCGTCCGTCCGTCCGTCTGGCGTCCGTCCGTCCGTCCGGCGTCCGTCCGTCCGTCCGGCGTCCGTCCGTCCGTCCGGCGTCCGTCCGTCCGGCTATTCGTCCGTTTTTCTCAAAAACTATTCAGTCTATCATCATCAAATTTGGTATACTAGTTTGCCAAGATGCCAGCTATCCACTGATGTATTTAGTCTAAACATGGGATAAGCCCGCTGTGCCCTAGGCCCTTTGTGTCACAGGCCCGATATGTCCCACTTCTTTCCGGCCGTCCATCCGTCCGTGCGTGCTTCCTGTTTTCAGTTCTCAATGGTCTCCCCGCTGTGTGTACAGCCGACACATTCCGATTTCGGAGTAGCTCGGCGATGGTGCGAGGGGACTTTGCAGCCGCTCGGCGTAGCACTTGTTTGCTTTGATCTTGTTTTGTTTTTTTGCTCCTTTTGTTGCCTGCGTTGTGCTATATTTGCTGTTTGCTGTTTTCTTGTTTACGATTCGATCACGTGATCTCGATGCGCCAATCACATTTGTACTCGGAGACCACGTGATCGAATCGTATCGTACAGTCGTGCGATTTTAATGGACGTGTGGCTGGCCCTTGAGTGTAGCAAAGTTGCACAGACGCACAGGAAGAGAATCAAGCAGGGGTGGGGATGGGGGGTGGGAGGTGGGAGCTATAAGACACGATCCAAAATTAATGTTATCTCCCTCAAGACTCTTCCTTTTCCAGGCTGTAACGCACCCCAGATCACCATCAACCAGACTCCAGCCTCAGTGCAAGGAACCAGATGGCGACGTTCGAATTTGTGGATGTTCTTTTAAGGGCTTGCCACAAGTCCACTAAAATCGCAACGACTGTGCGATGCGATTCGATCACGTGGTCTCGATGCGCCAATCGCGTTTGTTCTTGGAGACCACGTGATCGAATCGTATCGTGCAGTCGTGCGATTTTAGTGGACGTGTGGCTGAGCCTTAGGGCATTCAAATTTCTTTTTGTATTCTCGATTCTTTAAAAACAAATAGCAGTCTATTGCAATGGGAACGAGGACCTATACGGTTCTTTTCTGTCTGTGGGTTAACAACAACAACAACAACAACAACAACAACAACAACAACAACAACAACAACAGCAGCACTGAGCAGCAACAGCAACAACAACAACAACAACCTTTTATTTTCCAGCGCTTAAACTACTGAGCTGATCATGATGAAAATTAGCAGATTTGTCCACCACGATCGGAAGATGATGTTTGTAACTGTTTTATTTCCATTCAAACGGTAGTGCGCGATACGAACGTACTCCCAAAGATTTCAACCTTTTTTTGTGACTCTGCTACTGCTTTTTATTCTATTTTATTATTTTTAAAAAACCATACTGAAACAATCATAACTGAAAATGGTCATAATTCCCCCCCCCCTGATGTACCGACAATGATGCGCGGGATTTCAGTTCACCCAAAATGGCGAGCCATATAAACGTACTTTCAGAGAAGTACGCGAGTTGTGCCAGTGCGTCTGTATAATGGTTTGCACTTGCCGTGTTTGGTTTTAACCCTTTCACTGCCAAAGCTGCATTTTAGCACCACAGTGATTTAACACCTATGTCACTAAAAGGCATCAAATTGGGGTCTGTTATCCAAAGACCCTATTGTCTTAGTTTTTGGGAAGTAAGGATAGACCTAATTTTATATATGTCACAGAAGAATCCCCGGTACTGCAGATGGATTTTGTTCTCTACCCAGGTAAATTTGGCTGAAATATGGCTGGCGGCGAAAGGGTTAAACAATCGCTCCGAGAGTCATGGCAAAATACCCTGGTAAAATTTAATGGACATTTTGGGCTGAAATATGGCTGGCGGTGAAAGGGTTAAACTATCGCTCCAAGAGTCGGGGCAAAATAACCTAATCTACCTATATATATCCCGAGAGATGCAGTGAGTGAGAGAGACATCGCGGATGGCTTCTCTGCAGCTATAGGGGAAGATGGGGTAAAAAGCGCATGGGCGGGTAAGAAGCCCACCCCAGTTATCTCATGAAATAAAGAAAATTTCAGTCAAATTTGCCCATGAGACGAATGCTAGACATTAACGCTCGTCTCATGGGCAAAATGAGACTGAAATTTGCTTCATTTCATGAGATAATTGGGGTGGGCTTCTTACCCGCCCATGCGCTTTTTACCCCGTCTTCCCCTAATCTCGCTTTCTGTCGGCACAAAGGGAATCCCGCTAAAAACACAGATTCGTCGTTTGAATGACAGACAAGGGTGGTTTGCTTACATCATGCATGCATTTAGCCACTTTGTAGAATCTTTTTTAAAAGCAGTGCAAAGGCATAAAAGGCGAGAGAAGGCTAAGAAAGGAAAAGGTGGCAAAGTGCAAAACAAGTGGGTGGTGGTAAGAAACGGATGCGCAGTTAGCAATAACTATGTTAATATTTATGTCTGCTTAAGAGAAGCAGACACTGCAACTAAGGCACAAACAGAGAAGAACATGAAAACGCAGACAGACTAAACAGAGAAAAACGTTAATAGGCATGCACAAAGAACAACACACACAGACACAGCCACACACAGACACACAGACTCATGGACACACACACGCGCGCCACACACACGCGCGCGCGCGCGCACACAGAGAGAGAGAGAGAGAGAGAGAGAGAGAGAGAGAGAGAGAGAGAGAGAGAGAGAGACGCACATGTGGCACACACATACATACACACACACATACACACACATGTATATACATACATACAGGCAAGCACACACACACACACACACACACACACACACACACACACACACACACACACACACACACACACACACACACACACACACACACACACACACACAAACAGAGAGACAGAGAGACACACGCACACATGTGGCACACACTTACACGCACACACACACACACACACACACACACACACACACACACACACACACACACACACACACACACACACACACACACACACACACACACACACACACACACACACACACACACACACACACACACACACATACATCGGGGAAGACGGGGTAAAAAGCGCATGGGCGGGTAAGAAGCCCACCCCAATTATCTCATGAAATAAAGAAAATTTCAGTCAAATTTGCCCATGAGACGAATGCTAGACATTAACGCTCGTCTCATGGGCAAAATGAGACTGAAATTTGCTTCATTTCATGAGATAATTGCGGTGGGCTTCTTACCCGCCCATGCGCTTTTTACCCCGTCTTCCCCTACATACAGGCAACCACACACATACGCGCACACGCATACGTTCAGAGTCAGCCCAGAAAGAACCATTATGAACCTTCATGGTAAACTGGGCTGCTTCTGTCTTTTGCTTCTTGTCTCTGACACCCTCACAATCAATTAAAAGTTATGTGCATGTCTAATGGGTTAGGGTGAAGCTATTTTAGGATACATAAAAGCACTACCTCTCGTCTCTCTACACATACAACATACATGCATGTTTGTTGTAGCTTTCCTCCAACCCCCCCCCCCCCCCCCCACCCCACCCCCCCCCTACTGCACAATTTCCGTGTCTTTATTGGTCTGCAACACAGATAGTGCAATCTCTGAGAATGCACCCTCACAATCAATTAAAAGTTATGTGCATGTCTAATGGGTTAGGGTGAAGCTATTTTAGGATACATAAAAGCACTACCTCTCGTCTCTCTACACATACAACATACATGCATGTTTGTGTTAGTCTTCCCCCCCCCCCCCCCCCCCCCCCCCCCCCCCCCCCCCCCCCCCCCCCCCCCCCCCCCCCATTTTGTTTGTATCCCTTACCAACTGCGCAAACACGCACATACACAGGCACGCGCGCACGCATACACCGATGATGAAAAAAAAAGCGTTGTTTCGCTTATTCTTTTTTTTATCATCAATAAAGATCTTTGACTTGACTTGACTTGACGCAAACACGTAAAGAGAGAGAGAGAGAGAGAGAGAGAGAGAGAGAGAGAGAGAGAGAGAGAGAGAGAGAGAGAGACAAACACGAGTGCTAGCGAGCACACGCACACACACACACATCACACACACACACACACACACACACATCACACACACACACAAACACACACACACACACACACACACACACACACACACACACACACACACACACACACACACTCACACACACACACACACACACACACACACACACACACACACACACACACACACACACACACACACACACACACACACACACACATTTATGATGTAGACACGCTCATGGTACATTTTACTTGTGTGTGCGAGTGTTTAATGTTAGGTGGAAAACTGTACAGAGCTGATTCATTGGTTGTTTAAAGTTGCGATCAAAGAAGTGCTATCAGGGGTATATATTGGTGGTTTAGCCTTGTACGAAACATAGGAACGAATGTTCAAGGGATCTGAGAGAGAGAGAGAGAAAAAAAGAAAGAAAAAAAGAGAGAGAGAGAGAGAGAGAGAGAGAGAGAGAGAGAGAGAGAGAACCTGGGTACAGGTGATTTTTCCTCTCACTTTGCGCTAGGCCTTACGATCTGAACGTGGAGTCTTTCGGATAAGACGATAAACCGAGGTCCCGTGTGCCCATGTACTTAGCACACGTTAAGCCCGGTGGCAACGAAAACGTTGTGATTAATTTTGGTCCAAATGTACCTCCCCCCCCCACCCCCACCCTTTCCTTCCTCATCAGTCACAAAAATTGCTTGCAAAAGAAAAAATAGGGTGACACGCCTCTGGCTGCGACGCGCTCTCCAGATGGGAGCAACCCGAATTTCACAGAGACACCTCTGTGTCCATAAAGTCCCTAATACTCTGATACCTAATACCTAATACACCTCGAGAGACAGACTCCGCGGAATACCAGACGTGTTTTTTCTGCAGCAATTAGCTCCGTCTGACTCAGAACAAAGGGAACTGCCATAAATTAAACACACAAAAACCCTCGCCACTTTCATGGGGCAGTCAACGACACTTGGTTTACGTCATGCCCCTTGCCACTTGCGACGTTGAATAAATTGTTTAGTTAAATAGAGAGAAAGTTAAAAAAATAAAAGGGTGGGGGAAGGGGGGGGGAGGGGGAATGGGGGGGGGGGGGGGATGTCGCCGAATACGGCAGCAAGCCCTCCGTCCTTTTTTTCTTCTGCACTTTCAGTTCTTCACTCGACTGCGTGCTCTTTTTCTTCCTCTTTAATTAGGTTCACGACCACGTTCCACTACGGGTTGACTTCTTGCCATTATAATAAGATAAATGTGACCCAGCACCACGAAATGGACTTTAAGTTGTTGGGCTAGTTTCTCATTACATGCTTGAAAAGTCTAAGATCATTATTTGGGGGTTCAGTTTTGAGTTATGGGTATTTATTTTCGTGCTCTATTACTACTTATCGTTCATACCCTTAAAGGATAATCTTTAATATGGTCTCTAAATATTCCAAAAAGTACTTTAGAATTGTTAGTAGGTTGATGCATTTTCTTAGGGTAGGCTAGACTTTAGGCTGTGATTTCTCAAAATGGCTGACAGTCATCTCACCAACTTGAAATGCTCATAACTCTGCAACAAAGGTAAAGGTAAAGATGTGCCACCCCCCCTGCATTTCTCGAGAAATGTAGGGGGTGGCTCATCTTGACCTTTACCGGTTTTTATATCATTAGAAAGAGAATTTCATGAAGTTACCAACTGTGCCATTTCCTCAGAATGGTCATTTTGACACTTAATGTCCCTTTCGTGGTGCTGGGTCACAAATACATCCATGCCTACGTCAATACGTATTGCTCAAAGGTTTCAAATTCCTCATAGAGACAACTAAACTTTTAGTATTCTCTTCTCATCTGGGCTGAAGGCAACGTCTGTGGGATTAACTAAATCCTACAAGATATACCTTAATCCTGCCACCCCACCCCACCCCACCCACCCCCATGCAACCTATCCGATGCTGTACTCAACAATCAAGGTCAATGTTCTCAAGGTCACCGGTTGTTAGTATCTCGTATCATCTTATGCTTGCATACAAACTTATCAAATGTTGATACCGTAACTGCCAGGATAGAAAAGATATGGCTGTGACAAGAAAATAAGTATTAGAACTCAAAAGTCATTACGGTTATCTCCTGGGATCGCAGAAGAAGAAGAAGAAGAATTACGGTTATAATTACTTGGCAGGACTCGTGAGTTTCGGGCGATGTGCCACCGAACTTAAATTTAAAGCGATTCCGCGCAGTAGCTGACAGTATCTCGCGACGACAGAGAGGCAAACAAAGAGAGAAACGGACACGAACACCTGCAATAGCCTTCCTCTCCGAAGTTGACGGTGGACTAAAAATTAGCATGTAGGAAGAAAGATCAAAAAGAGGAGGGGAGAAGTTCGGAGAAAAAAAAGTTGTCCATTAACAAAGAACCGTTTGAAGATTTGTCTCTCAACCCTGAATGAAGGGACATTAAAACAGCGAGGTTTATTTTCATGGACGTCTGTGAAGTCCTCTCGCGGACGTTTTGTCCTGATGTGCACATTAGTCTAAAGTGACCCTGTTTCGGCTTCTTTTTTTTCTTCTTTTTTTTTGGGGGGGGGGGTATTTATTGCAAGTATTTATTTTATTACTCGCCATGTTACATTACCACACACACACAATCTGAAGTCATTCTACCCACTGGTTCATGAGATACAGCTCGGACATGAAGGAAGGAAATGTCGGTTTTGTGAGTCTTCCTTGGCGGAGGTTTGCACTGGCGGTTCAAAATCTCAGGATCTGAATAGGTTGTGACATGCTGATCAAGAATATATATGGTAAATGGGAGACTCTAGGCTTATTGTAGACCATGGTATCCGCGAGAGGACAAATGACGGCGAAAGGACTTAACAGGCGTGTGCGAAGTTGGGTGTGTATGTCTGTCATTGTCTGTCTCACTGAACAAAATTAAATGCTTAACTGCTTGAGAGAAAAAACCACACAACCCAACTACTCAAAAATAGAAACGTCAAAGAGTGAAAAGAGATAGATCAGTTACAGGTGTGCGCGATGACAAGGGTTGTGAGGTTAATTGAGGCGTAGACCTAACCCTTTCACCGCCAAATCCGCATTTTAGCACCACAGTGATTTATGACCTATGTCACTACAAGGCATCGAATTGGGGTATATTATCCAAAGACCCTATTGTCTTAGTTTTAGGAAGTAAGGATAGACTTTATTTGATATATGTCACGGAAGAATCCCCAATACTGCAGACGGATTTTGTTCTCTACCCAGGTACATTTTATTGAAAATTGTGGTTGAAATACGGCTGGCGGTGAAAGGGTTAAGCAAAAGACAGGAAGACGTTATGTAATACAAACGAACAAACCACTGTCTTAATCAGTCTAATTAGATCGCTGACAGTTGGATGATGTTGTTAGACAAAATATGTCATTCAGTAACACGATGCACTTCCTGTTCAAACCTACAAACGAACAAACGTGTTATCAACACCCACACACGCGTACCCAGAGAGAGAGAGAGGGAGAGGGAGAGGGAGAGGGAGAGAGAGAGAGAGAGAGAGAGAGAGCGAGCGAGCGAGAGAGAGAGAGAGAGAGGGAGAGAGAGGGAGGGAGAGAGAGAGAGAGAGAGAGAGAGAGAGAGAGAGAGAGAGAGAGAGAGAGAGAGAGAGAGAGAGAGAGAGAGAGAGAGATAGAGAGAGAGAGAGAGAGAGAGAGAGAGAGAGAGAGAGAGAGAGAGAGAGAGAGAGAGAGAGAGAGAGAGAGAGAGAGAGAGACAGACAGACAGACAGACAGACATAGACACAGACTGACAAACAGACACAGACAGAGAGAGAGAGAGAGAGAGAGAGAGAGAGAGAGAGAGAGAGAGAGAGAGAGAGAGAGAGAGAGAAAGAGACAGCCAGCCAGACATAGACACACAGAGAGAGAGAGAGAGAGAGAGAGAGAGAGAGAGAGAGAGAGAGAGAGAGAGAGAGAGAGAGACAGAGACAGAGACAGAGACAGATATATTTTATTGACAAGTAGATGCACAAATGAGAAAACTGGTATTTTCAGGACATAAAATCGTTCGTTAGAAAAACCAAGACACAAGATAACAAGTAGCTTTAAGTACCGTAGACGCACTCAGTCAGTACGTGACCCAACATAAACAATAATATTGCACTCAGTCAGTACGTGACCCAACATAAACAATAATATTGCACTCAGTCAGTGCGTGACCCAACATAAACAATAATATTGCACTCAGTCAGTGCGTGACCCAACATAAACAATAATATCCATCACAACAACAAACAAGTGCAACGCCGAGCGGCTGCAAAGTCCCCTCGCAGCATCGCCGAGCTACTCGGAAATCGGAATGTGTCGGCTGTACACATACATAAAAACGCATCAAAACAGCACGTAACTACATAAGAACGCATCAGAACAGCACGTAACTGAATAGTTTTTTTTTTAATATATATATATAGCCTTGGGGTTCGGGCCCGTAATTTGAGCGCGCGCGATCATGCGCACACGAGCGCACAGAAACATTCATGACAACTGTGTTATAGACCATTCATCAAGAAATGTTGTGAAAAAAACTGCATTGAAATACATGCAAAACTTCGCGAAATATTAGCGATTATGTGTTTTGGGGTTTGAACCCCGTAACTGCCGCGACCTTGACCTTAATGTAAAACTAAATACATCAGTGGATAGCTTGCATCTTGGCAAAGTAGTATACCAAATTTGATGATGATAGACTGAATAGATGTTTAGAAAAACGGACGGACGGACGGACGGACGGTCGGAGGCACGGAGGCACGCCGGACGGATCAGACAAAAACAATAGCTCCCCGAACCTTCGGCTCGAGGACTAAAAAGGAGAGGTTTCAAACGAAAAACGAAAATGAAAATGCAAACGCCATCACTTTTCTTTGGTTGGGGAACTAATCTAACAGAGAAGGCTTGTCGCTTGTTGTCAGACGTACATGGGTTTCACCCCAAAGAAACTAGACTAATGTATGTCAAATGCAGCAGACATAACAGAGGAGCGGCACTGGCCATTCACTAAGTAAGCGATCTGGGACGGTATTCATGTCGAGATAGCATGAGACTTAGCATGATGCTAACTTAGAAGCTCTTCCAATGTCCTATAGGATTTAATAGGACTTTTGGAAGAGCTTCTAAGTTAACATCATGCTAAGTCTCATGCTATCTCGACATGAATACCGTCCCTGAAAAGCAAAAGGGAGTGTTGTCAGGGATTCTTTGTTCGCCTGGGAGCCAATGAAGATAGGGAAAATGAATAAGAAATATTCCTTTTTTTATATAGGACATAATCATCGTGTATATGGGTGGGTGGGGACGTATAAGCATAAGTGCGCATGCCGTATAAATGATTTTTCTTCTTCTGTCTTTCTAAGAACTACTTTTTGGGGCTGGTCTTATTCCGTTCATCTAAATATGTTTTTCCTCAGAGATTTTTTAACTTCTCATTCTGAAAGTAAAATTCTTGAAAATGAGCACACGAGACGGCATAATGTCTGAACAACAAGAACATTATCATCAAGTGGTACTCGCAAAGATCACCGAGATTAATGAAACGGCAACGAAAGTTGGGTATGGTTTCACAAGGTTGAAAACAAAACCCTACCTGTCGCCTATTTTCAGTGAGGTTATTGAATCTCTTTGTGTTTGTTTCTGTCTCTCTGTCTCTGTCTCTCTCTCTCTCTCTCTCTCTCTCACCCCCCCCCCCTCTCTCTCTCACCTATATTATTTTTGAGAGTCAACATTTAAAACAAAAAGACGTAAAGGGTGCGGGCGTGGTTAAAGACCCACCACGTCACGTGTCAAAATCACGGTTTTCACGTGTTTTCCCTCTTACAGCTGGTAAGAAATCTTAAGAAATCTTCCTAGCATAAGAGGGAGTGCGACACGTGACGTGTGTGTGTGTGTGTGTGTGTGGGGGGGGGGGGGGGGGTCTTTAAAGGGCCGGTAAATGCGTTGAAACGAACGGACGAGAATGACATCAACGAAAGCACTCGGACAGAAAAGTTCAGAGGGTGCAAAAGACATAGACCTGCAGTTGAAAAGAGAAATAATGTCTTTTCCATCCCTTTCCACCCTAATCTCTGGTCCAAAATGGTGGCAATGAGAAACCAATAGCCTTGTTGTTGTTTGTTGCCGTTAACGCTGTTTGTTTCTTTTATACGTGGATTTGTTTTATTTATTAAAGTGTATTATTTTTGTTCCTTTTTTTGTTTTCAAGGGATGGCAAATATGTTTCTTTCTACTCTCACACCCGCGCGTCGGTCTATCTATCTGTCTGTCTGTGTATCTATCTATCTATCTATCTATCTATCTATCTATCTATCTATCTATCTATCTATTTATATCTATCTATCTATCTAGCATTCAAAACAATGGGGGGGAAACAACACGTGGGACGACTGTGGTGTGAATTTAATCTGCAAATATTTCGGGCCATATACTGCCCTTTGACGACGCCTGTCTCCTTCTGGATGCCTGTCTCCTATCTATCTATCTATATAGAATGTCTTCTTGCTCAAGTTGACATCCACTGGATAGTCAAATTGCAGACCCATCATGCAAACTGAGGAGATCTTCACAGATCGAAACAGCTGTCTTTGCATAAGGCACTGTCCCTCCCCCATTGGGAGAAAAAGCAAATCAGCACATTTTTATTATTTTCTTCTTTTCAGAACGCAGAACAATTCATAAAGTTAATGCTAACTGAGTTTGTTTCTGAGGTTCACAAATACAGACATTGGACACAGAAAAGTTTTATCAAAGCAAACTATCTATCTATCTATATATCTGTCTGTCTGTCTGTCTGTCTATCTGTACATGTCTGTCTATCTGTCTGTTTTTCTGCCTGTCTCCTTCACCACCACCTATTTATATATATATATATCTCTCTCTCTCTCTCTTTCTGTTTCTTTCTCTCTCTGTCTCTCTCTCTCTCTCTCTCTCTCTCTCTCTCTCTCTCTCTCTCTCTCTCTCTCTCTCTCTCTCTCTCTCTCTCTCTCTCTCTCTCTCTCTCTCCCTCTCCCTCTCTCTGTGTCTCTGTCTGTCTGTCTATCTGTCTGCCTGTCTGCCTGTCTCTCTCTCTCTCTCTCTCTCTCTCTCTCTCTCTCTCTCTCTCTCTCTCTCTCTCTCTCTCTCTCTCTCTCTCTCTCTCTCTCTCTCTCTCTCTCTCTCTCTCTCTCTCTCTCTCTCTCTCTCTCTCTCTCTCTCTGTCCGGTGGTTGGCTTTTTCATATTACAAAAAAAAGGAATGGTGAATGTTTCAACATTGTCCCAAGATTAATTTTATGTTTCATTTTTTATGTTGTTGTCGTCGTTTCGCAGAAGGCATGCATGACGATGCCTACAGGATTAAGGTATCTCTTGTAGGGTTTTAGTTGATCCCACAGACTTTGCCTTCTCATCCCACGCAGCCCATTCATACGGCAAAGATGCCAAGAGAACATTACAAGTTTGGTAGTAAAACCTGTCGTCTGTATAGGAATCATGAACTCCGTTAACAATAGACATTGACGTAGGCCTGTAATGTATGAATTCGTCTTGTAGTGGAACGTGGGTGTGAACCTAATCATGCGGGGTGTGCGTCACTTAAGGGCCTGCTACGCTACATACGATTCGCTGTCAATGCGATGCGATTGTGACGATGCGAGTCACGGTTCACGTGAAATTCATGTATTGGGTCTACTTGAGTATATATAGATCGAAAGTAGTAGAATTATTTTCAGACGGAAGTATGTCACAGTGAATCATGACTCGCATCGTCACAATCGCATCGCATTGACAGCGAATCGTATGTAGTGTGGCAGGCCCTTTAATCAGAATGCAGGGCGTCAGAGCTAATTCCATCTTCGAAATCAGGGGGTCATTTGAATATTTGTTGTTGTTGTTGTTGTCGTACCCTGGCTTAAAGACTCCAGGGATCATCCCAACAGCCGAAGCACTTGAACACTATGAGTACAAATGCACCAGCTAGGGATGAGAGCATTACGCGTGTGACCGTGTTTGATTACCCCGCCACGTGGCCAGCCACAAAACTCCGACTTCGGAGGATTTTGGAGACTGACGATGTTATGCTAGGAGCTTGTCATGGCTAAAGACAATCCCCGCATAACTATGCAGAGCACAACAACATTTTGATGTAGCCTTGGTGTTCTAGCCTATGTTAATTGGTCTGACACACGTCACACAGCCTTAAGCCAAGCCGAACTTGAATATTTTGAGGGGTCTCTCTTTAAAAAAAAAACCCACCAAAAAACTTTTGTACGTCGGGTCCGTGGGGATAGTTCCCCCACCTTCTGGAAGTTATGTGCTTGTAACTACCTCTAATCTGCCATTCTCTTTGACTCTGCCTTTTCCTTTCGCTTTCTATCATCTACTATCTTTCTGACTTATTGACCCATTCTGCTGCCTTTTGTCAAAAACAAAATCTTCCAATTATTTTTTCTCCTTTGAGCTCATCCGAAATCGGAATGTGTTTTGTAAGAAACACGTCCAGATCACCAGGAAAACACCCTTTACAGAGATTGCAACACTCACTTTGCTCTGGTTTCCTAGAAGTCAAATTGGCGATTCCTCCTTGGCGGAGGTGCTGGAAGTCAAATTCTTTCACCCAAAGAGAAGGCGTGTGCCGTCTCTTTTCTAATGGCCGCCAAATCGTTTGCCCGGAATTTTCGCAATACAGGCCTTTTTATTTAATTTATTTTATACAGTTTATCTAAATTAGTTTCGCTCACAACAAAGGAAATAGCTCCAATATTCTTTTTACTGAACTACAAAAAAAGAAAACGCTTCAACCACAATGAGTGACCTCTACCCACCCCATCCAAAATGGCTACTCTCTCCGGCATCTCCGCCAAGGAGGAATCGCCGTTTTGACGGTTTGATTTTTAGGAAACCAGAGCAAAGTGAGTGTTCCAATCCTTGAAAAGGCTGTCTTTCTGGTGATCTCGACGTGTTTCTTGCAAAAAACCCATCCGTCAGGGTCCACCTTTAACAAGAGAACTCTGAGAA
>CM065698.1:23269020-23281520 GCA_017654935.2 Phymorhynchus buccinoides
GTCTGTCTCTGTCTGTCTCTGTCTCTCTCTCTCTCTCTCT
Organism: Phymorhynchus buccinoides; assembly: GCA_017654935.2. Classification (NCBI taxonomy): domain Eukaryota; kingdom Metazoa; phylum Mollusca; class Gastropoda; order Neogastropoda; family Raphitomidae; genus Phymorhynchus; species Phymorhynchus buccinoides. The sequence continues at coordinate 23,269,061 of CM065698.1, forward strand.
CTCTCTCTCTCTCTCTCTCTCTCGCTCTCTCTCTCTCTCTCTCTGTCTGTCTCTCTCTCTCTCGCTCTGTCTCTCTCTGCATGCGCGCGCGCGCGCGCGTGTGTGTGTATCATGTGTGTGTGTGTGGGAGTCTGTGTGTATGGGTGTGTGTGCAGATGGGCGTTCATATGTGTGTGTGTGTGTGTGTGTGCGCGTGTGCGCGCGCGTGTGTGTGTATGTGCGTGCGTGTGTGCATTCTCTTTATTTCACTGCGTGCTTTTAATGTTTATCTTCACGCTTTTTTTTTAGCTGCTTGTGCGTGCGTTTGTGTTTGCGTCTGTGCGTCTGTGCGTGTGTGTGTGTGTGTGTGTGTGTGTGTGTGTGTGTGTGTGTGTGTGTGTGTGTGTGTGTGTGTGTGTGTGTGTGTGTGTGTGTGTGTGTGTGTGTGTGTGTGCTCATTCTTAAAAGAATGCGAATTCTACAGGTTTTGGAGGGCACATTTTGTCTGTCTACCTCTCCCCCCCCCCCCCCCTCTCTCTCTCTCTCTCTCTCTCTCTCTCTCTCTCTCTCTCTCTCTCTCTCTCTCTCTCTCCTCCCTCCCTCTCTCTTTTCTCTATTTCCGTCTATCTGTCTTTTTTTTTAATCTCTGCCTGTCTCTTTTTCTATCTCTTGTCTGTCTCTCTGTGCCTCCCTCTCTCTCACTCCCTCTCTCTCTCTTTCTCAAAATAAAATCTAATGTTAGAAAATTTAAAACAATATAATGCACTCACATAGAATGGAAAGAAGGAAAAGAAAGACCGGAATGATGGAAGAAAAAATCAACATAAGACAACAAAGGTAAAGAAAGGCGCGATATCTCTCCCACTCATCAAAAGGGATATAACATAAAAAAAAGAAGGTTTATATAAAATGGCGGAACCGTCAAATTACACACAGCAATAACCACAGTTCATGCAACTGTCGGCACTTTGTTCACCCGAAGCCTCGGCTATACAGGAGATTTTCGGATTACTCGCTTCCCTGCTTGTGAATAGACACTACAGAGGTTGTGGCGCAGTGCGATAGTCGGTACGTCTGTCGGGGGCTTTAGGGAGGTGGGGGGGGGGGGGGGGGGGGGGGGGCTTTTGGGGGGGTAAAGATTCGTCCATACTGAGCATTACGAGACCTTGTGTATGCTTCTTTGGCCTCTACCCCCAGCCCTTTACCTGTCCAATCGTCCTAACAGCATACCTATGTCTTCTTCTTCTTCTTCTTCTTCTTCTTCTTCTTCTTCTTCTTCTTCTTCTTTGATCGCTCAGACAGTTATGTGCGCAGATGCGTCATGCTGCCGTTATGCGCCTAACTAAGAAATAGTTAGGCCCAGCAAGTCCGACATCGGCTGGAGGAATTTTTTTTTTAAAAAGTTTTTTTCGTGGGAAAAAAAGGTAGGAGAATGGACCGGTAAGGCAGAAAGATAGTAGACGACAGTAAGCAAAGGGAAAAGGCAGAGTCAAAGAGAGTGACGGATGAGAGGAAGTTACAAGCACAGAGCTTCGTGAAGGTGGGGGAACTATTTATGCAAAAGACCCCCCAGGTATCCACACGGGGGGGGGGGGGGGGGGGGGTTACCTATTTCCACAACCACTATTTTGTCCCTACAGCCCATTAACTTACTCCCACCATCAAAGCTTACCCTATTCGGCAAAGTACACACATTCCTCCCCACCCTCGCGTTTACGACTCTCAGTCTCAAAGATCGGTTATTTTGAGCTTCGCGACAATAACCCTAGGCTGATCCTATCCCTATCCCTTTCCCGACGGAGAACTGCAGAATGTTGCTTGTTGGTGAACATTTTCAATTCCTTCGGTCTTCACTTTGACCACTCACCCCACCTTCATCCCACAACTCTCTCTCTCTCTGTTCTTTTCAGCCTCTTTACCCTCTCCTCCTCCTCCTCCTCCCTCCTTCCATTTCTTGTCTCTTCCTTCTTGTCCTTCTCTTTTCAGCCTCTTTTCCCTCTCCTCTTCCTTTTCAGCCTCCTCCCTTCCTCTTTCTCCTGTCTCCCTTCCTTCTCTTTTCAGCCTCTTTTTCCCTCTCCTCTTCCTCCTCCTTGCTTCCATTTCTTGTCTCTTCCTTCTTGTCTTCTCTTTTCCCTCTCCTCTTCCTCCTCCTTCCTTCCATTTCTTGTCTCTTCCTTCTTGTCTTCTCTTTTCCTCTCCCCTCTTTCTTGTCTCTTCCTTCTTGTCTTCTCCTCTTCCTCTCCTCTTCCTCCTCCTTCCTTCCATTTCTTGCCTCTTCCTTCTCTTCCTCTTTTCCCTCTCCTCTTCCTCCTCCTCTTTCTTGTCTCTTCCTTCTTGTCTTCTCTTTCAGCCTCTCCTCCTTCCTCCTCCTTCTTGTCTCTTCCTTCTTGTCTTTTTTCAGCCTTGTCTCCTCCTTCCTTCCATTTCTTGTCTCTTCCTTCTTGTCTTCTCTTTTCAGCCTCTCCTCTTCCTCCTCCTTCCTTTCCATTTCTTGTCTCTTCCTTCTTGTCTTCTCTTTTCTTGTCTTCTCTTTTCCCTCTCCTCTTCCTCCTCCTTCCTTCCATTTCTTGTCTCTTCCTTCTTGTCTTCTCTTTTTCCTCTCCTCTTCCTCCTCCTTCCTTCCATTTCTTGTCTCTTCCTTCTTGTCTTCTCTTTTCCCTCTCCTCTTCCTCCTCCTTCCTTCCATTTCTTGTCTCTTCCTTCTTGTCTTCTCTTTTCAGCCTCTCCTCTCCTCTTCCTCCTCCTTCCTTCCATTTCTTGTCTCTTCCTTCTTGTCTTCTCTTTTTCCTCTCCTCTTCCTCCTCCTCCTTCCACTTCTTGCCTCTTCCTTCTTGTCAGCCTCTCTTCCCTCTCCTCTTCCTCCTCCTTCCTTCCACTTCTTGCCTCTTCCTTCTTGTCTTCTCTTTTCAGCTCTCTTCTTGTCTTCTCTTCTTCCTCTCCTCCTCTTCCTCCTCCTTCTTGTCCTTCCACTTCTTGTCCTCTTCCTTCTTGTCTTCTCTTTTCAGCCTCTTTTCCCTCTCCTCTTCCTCCTCCTTCCTTCCACTTCTTGTCTTCCTTCTTCTTGTTCTTCTCTTTTCCTCTCCTCTTCCTCCTGTCTTCCTTCTTGTCTTCTCTTTTCAGCCTCTTTCTCCTCTTCCTCCTCCTTCCTTCCACTTCTTGTCTCTTCCTTCTTGTCTTCTCTTTTCAGCCTCTCTTCCCTCTCCTCTTCCTCCTCCTTCCTTCCACTTCTTGCCTCTTCCTTCTTGTCTTCTCTTTTCAGCCTCTTTTCCCTCTCCTCTTCCTCCTCCTTCCTTCCACTTCTTGCCTCTTCCTTCTTGTCTTCTCTTTTCAGCCTCTTTCTTCCCTCTCCTCTTCCTCCTCCTTCCTTCCACTTCTTGCCTCTTCCTTCTTGTCTTCTCTTTTCAGCCTCTCTTCTCTTTTCCCTCTCCTCTTCCTCCTCCTTCCTTCCATTTCTTGTCTCTTCCTTCTTGTCTTCTCTTTTCAGCCTCTTTCCCTCTCCTCTTCCTCCTCCTTCCTTCCACTTCTTGCCTCTCTCCTTCTTGTCTTCTCTTTTCAGCCTCTTTTCCCTCTCCTCTTCCTCCTCCTTCCTTCCATTTCTTGTCTCTTCCTTCTTGTCTTCTCTTTTCATCTTCCTTCTTGTCTTCTCTTCCTCCTCTTCCTTCCTCTTCTCTTTTCAGCTTCCTTCTTGTCTTCTCTTTTCCCTCTCCTCTTCCTCCTCCTCCCTTCCACTTCTTGCCTCTTCCTTCTTGTCTTTTTTCTCTCTCTCTTTCCCGTGTGACGGCACGTTAGGAATTAAAGGCGGGGCCGCGGCACGGTTGGTGAAGCTTTTAAAATAGGTATCTCACAACATCAAAACAGACATAATATAACTGGTTTTATGACGACGGATTTAGGACGACGTGAGTCAAGAATGTATGACAGACGGTTACCATTCCTTAGACACGACCCCCTGGTCAGATTGTCACGCCTGGTGACCCCCCCCCCCCCCCCTCCCAGTTGTTCTCCCAATTACTATCTGGGTGTCATTGTCGGACACGACTGACTGGCACCCACAACAGTCTGGAAGAGTCTTTTGACCAAAGGTTGAAAAGTGTGCTGTCTACTATCTTACGATTTTCGTCAGATTCATCCCCCCCACGAAACCTTTCTGTCGTTCGTTATCTCTCTAATTTCCTCTCTCTTTCTCTTATACCAGTAAACTTGAGTATTTGAGTTTTAGAAGACCTCGATAGTCCAATCAGTGAAACTGTCTGTAAAAGAAACCGCCAAGTTGTTGTTTCCATTCGGCCAGGTTCACATTAGACGAGTAAGTTCCGTACGGAAAACCCTAAATATGTAGAAGAAAGAAGGGTACAAGTTTACGCATACAGGGGTAATTCGGACACGTGTGCAAATCTTTTCCCTTCTTTGTTTCACTTATTTATGGATTGCGCACGGGTTTCCGCATGGAATATCCGCTTAGGTTTGCGTATGCGGGTTGAGTTCACTTGAGGCAAATCTAGACTCTGGAAACGCAAGCAGCATCATATAGGGTAAGACGGGGTAAAAAGCCCATGGGCGGGTAAGAAGCCCATGCTAATTATCTCATGAAATGAAGCAAATTGCAGTCACATTTTGCCCATGAAACGAGTGTTAATGTTCAGCGTTCGTCTCATGGGCAAATGTGACTGACATTTGCTTAATTTCATGAGATAATTGACATGGGCTTCTTACCCGCCCATGGGCTTTTTACCCCGTCTTCACCTAAATGTGCATGTAACTTCTCCTAGCCGGGCAGGGTTGAAGGGGAAGTGCAATAAATGCCTGTAGAGGATAGCCGTGGAATGGTGCATACTGCGAAGATGGTCGTCACCCGTGTTCACGTGCGAGGAGAGGGTGCACGAGGACCTCTCGTGGAAAGCAGTTTAAAGACCCACCAGATCACGTGTCAAAATCACGGGTTTCACGGGTTTTCATATAGCTGGAAATACATTTTGTTTTGACCAGGGGGGCCATTTCACAAAGGGCTAACAAGAGGTGTTTCTTAGTACACGTAGCGTGAGCGCAAATCGGCAAAAACAGTACTAAGAAACACCTCTTTCGCCGACGTTCGCAAAAAACGTTTTGTGGCTTGTCATCGAGCTAGCGAGCCACGAACTATTTGAAGGATCATGGGAAATATCACGTGACTAGCATGGGGACATTTCTTGTTTTTGATTGGTCCATTACAGTTTGGTTAAAATAATTTAAAAAATTTGACCAATCAGACAAGAGCTTGTAATATTCTTCCGCAAACGCTTTCTAAAGTGTTTCTTGGGTCCCGTTTGCCGTAAGCGTTATTCGCGCGGCGACCGTTATCTAGAGAAACTCGACCCAGGTCTCACTACCATGCAAATGCCCCCAAATTCAGAGCCAACATGCCGCCAGCCATTATTTAATTATCCAAAACTTACATGAAAGAAAAGAAGGGATTTTTGTCTGAAATATTGGGGATTCCTTTACTACATGTTTAAAAAAAAAGGCTTATCTTTAACTCCCAAAATCAAGAACACAAAAATCATTGGATAACAGACCCTGAATTCAAGGTTTTTAATGACATGGGTGTTAAATCATTGTGGTGCAAAAATGCGACGTTGGCGGCAAGGTGGAATAAAGAAATGTATCTTGATTTTTAAAGAGCAGCCTCAATTTGAACATGGGGACATTTCTATGTGGGTCACAGCTACCCAGAAAAAACAACAACCAAGGGACTTAATCGTGGCGCGTCTGTGTATCTTGAAGGAGAGTTACGGCCCATTGAAATCGATTATAAACATAATAATGTGCGTACAAATGCCTCTTCGGGTTCTCTCCCTTCGTAATGGTGTGGGCTCTTCTTTTGCACGCTGTTTGACGTCGTATTATCTATCGAGGGTGGTGCACACACTGAGAGAATGTGAAAGGCGATTAGTGTGTGGGAAGAAATGGTCCAGACAAGGTGATAATGTTGGTTGGATGGGTTGGGAAAGTTAGAGTGGTAAGTATTCACAGGGCCGGGCCGGCCCTAGAGGGGGGGGGGGGGGGGGGAGAAACAAGGGCGGGGGGGGGTGGGGGGGGGGGGCGGCGGGCGTAGGCCCCCCGGTGGGGGTCCAGGGGCAACGCCTCTGTTGGGGGTGGGGGTGGGGTGGGGGTGGGGGGGCGCGCCCTTGAAGCTGCTGGTTTTTTTTCACCAAAATAAAGTGCCCAATCTCCCTTTAATTTGTATAGAACAACAAAACAGTAAGTATGACTCTTTCTTTTTTTCTCTCTCTTTCTCTTTTTCTCTTCCCCCCCCCCCACCCCCCCCCTTGGGTGGGGAGGGGGGTGGGGTGGTTACGGAACGGTAAACCCCACCCACCCCGGATCAAAAACTGAAACTCCGGTGGATCCACCCCGATTGTTAAATTACATCCGGCCCAGATTCAGAAAACGCTGGCAAAACTACGGTGGGCGATTTCAAATGTTACGTAAGAAACGTTGTTAAATTACATAACAGCGGCAGAAACAGCAGTACCAGTATATTTAATGCTGAAACGCTAAGGCAGTAAACTCACAGCTTCTGACAAGAACTGGGCGACCCTTTCAAATCTGTTATTAATACACCTGCCCGTCTATAAGCTTACAGCCAAGCTTAATGAAACTTGTTGAGTTTCGAGCCCAGTGGAGCCAAACAAACGTTCCTGTGCAGTCTTGGTCTAAAAACAAGCAAAACACTGCATTCCAGAACATGTTAATTTATTTTCTTCCTTACCTTTACTTTTATGTTAGGCATTATTTTACCTCTTTTAAATCTGTATCATTGGCCCGCTCTTTTTCCAAGCGGTCGACAACTCGAGACCATCTCAGAGTTCACAAAGCGTTATTTTCCCGTCTTTTGTGACAAATTAACCCACATTGTTGTATAAATAGTTCCCTCACCTTCTGAAAGTTCTGTGCTTGTAACTTCCTCTAATCTGTCACTCTCTTTGACTCTGCCTTTTCCCTTTGCTTACTGTCATCTACTGTCTTTCTGCCTTACCGGTCCATGCCTTTTTTCACGAAACACTTTCAAAAAGATTTCCTCCAGCCGAAGTCGGACTTGCTGGGCCTAACTGTTTTTTAGAACGGCAGCATAATTGACAGGAAACTGTCTGAGCGATCAAAGAAGAAGAAGAAGAAGAAGAAGAAGAACCCACATTTGTTGGAAACTATGCTCTTGCGCAGTAAGTGGTTCTATAATGGTCCTATGTTAATACTCATTCAGAAAATGGAACAAAACGCTTGTTTCGGTTGTTCAGTAATCGCGAAGACAAGAGCCAGGCAGGAGGGAGTCATATCAGACAGGGACGCACCATAATTTAGCTGTTGGACTTTATTAGGACAGAAAACAGTGGAAGGTGTGATCTCTTCTTCTTCTTCTCTGCGTTCCCAGGCCATATGGCCGTAATGGACAAGGTACGTATGTGTCCGGTTTTCAGTTTTCACTGGTCTCCCCGCTGTGTACAGCCGACGCATTCCAAATTTCGGAGGAGCTCAAAGGAGAAACATTTGGAAGGTTCTTGTTTTAAAACCCTCTTGCATTTATTCCGCCCAAAACCGCCCAGCCAGAAGTTGCCTCTGTGTATTCAAGCCGCCCAAAACCGCCCGTAGTTTACCCCCCACTCTGAGACGCCCTCTGATGGCATTTTCATCACGCACCAAGTTCTGGCTTGTTATACACACACTATGAAGAAGCTTCTCACTTGCAATGATGTGATGGTAACTGTATTGCGCTCTGTGTGCCTCAAAAGACAGATTTTCCTGATAATGTGTGAAAGAATCTGAACAGTAGAAGAAGTTTTTTCTGTAAGCAATGCGAATGCAAAAAAGCAACAGAATGCGCCCATAAGTCAGAAAGATAGTAAATGATAGAAAGCAAACGAGGAAAAGGCAATAGTCAAAGAGAGTGGTAGGGTAGAGGAAGTTACGAGCACAGAACTTCCAGAAGGTGTGGGAAACTATTTTTTACGAAAGACCCCCCCCCCCCCCCCCCCCCCCCCCCCCCCCCCGGTATCCCCACGGGGAAAGGCGTGATCTAATTCACGATGACACTAATCACCCTGTTTTTCATACCACGGGCCGCCATTTTCTGCCATGATGGGGGTTAGCCTAACACAGCCGGACAAGAGGCGATTGTCACAAAAAATGGAGGTTGGGGGTGGGGGGGGGGGGGGGGGGGGGGGGGGGGGGGGGGGTGGGGTTGGTGGAGGGGGGGGGTGAGCTGTAGCTGTATGCAAATGATGGGTGTGGATTTGACACGCGAGAAGCTTGTAAGTGACAGTGGACAGTATGTCAGATGACAGACGCTACCTTTGTTTGACCCTCTTGTCGCTCATAGTGAAAACATACATGCCATTCCACCTCTCTGTCCGTCTGTCCGTCTGTCTGTCTGTCTGTCCGTCTGTCTGTCTGTCTGTTTGTCTTCTCCTTCTGCTTCGTTATCGTCATCTCTTGTTACGCCTCTCTTCAATGAAAACAAATAATCATTAGTTATTTCTCTGTTCTTCTCTAAGCATATAATGTCTCTGAGCTTCCATCTTGGGTTGTTCCGAAATATGGTGTCTCTCCCTCCCACCCAACCCCAGGGCTGGGTGGAAAAAAAGCATGTAACTTGCTTATCCCGTGTTCCCTGGTTAAATGAAATTTCGTTTTCCCTCCCTCCCTCTTCCTCTATCTCTCTCTCTCTCTCTCTCTCTCTCTCTCTGTCTCTGTCTCTCTCTCTCTCTCTCTCTCTCTCTCAGTCTCTCTCTCTCTCTCTCTCTCTCTCTCTCTCTCTCTCTCTCTCACTCTCTCACTCTCTGTCTCTGATCTCTCTCTCTCTCTCTCTCTCTCTCTCTCTCTCTCTCTCTCTCTCTCTCTCTCTCTCTCTCTCTCTCTCATCTCTGTTCTCTCTGTCTCTCTCTCTCTCTCTCTCTCTCTCTCTCTCTCTCTCTCTCTCTCTCTCTCTCTCTCTCTCTCTCTCTCTCTACTCTCTCTCTCTCTCTCTCTCTCTCTCTCTCTCATGCAATGTCGACCTGCGAACATTTTTCACATGAGAGAGAGAAAACAAGAGAGAGAGAGAGAGAGAGAGAGAGGAGAGAGAGAGAGAGAGAGAGAGAGAGAGAGAGAGAGAGAGAACTGGGGATATTTATTATTTATTTTCGACATGTAGGATTATATGATATGTATAATTTTTATTTAAAAGAAAAGGAAGTGAGAGAAAACAGCGAATTCATGTAATAGAGAGAGAGAAAGAGTTAGAGAGAGAATAGGAGAACTGAAAAAAAAGAAAGCTTGACTTTATTCAAAAAAATGTATTTTGTGTTCGGTAAATATATAACTGCATGTTAAACTGAATGAGACAAGAGACCGCAGAAATAGCAAATAAGAGTGGATGGTAGGAGAGGGAGAGAGAGAGGGGGGGGGAGAGGAGAGAGAGAGAGAGAGAGAGAGAGAGAGAGAGAGAGAGAGAGAGAGAGAGAGAGAGACAAAAACAGAGACAGAGAGACAGACAGAGAAAGAGACAGAGACACTCAGAGACAGACAGACACAGAGATAGAGATGGGACAGAAGGGAAATAAAGAGAGACAGGGAGACAGAGAAAGAGATAGAGAGACAAAGAAAGACAGCGACAGACAGAGAAAGAGACAGAGACACTCAGAGACAGACAGACACAGAGATAGAGATGGGACAGAAGGGAAATAAAGAGAGACACACAGAGACAGAGACAGGGAGACAAAGAAAGAGACAAAGAAAGACAGCGACAGACAGAGAAAGAGACAAAGACAGTCACAGACAGACAGACACAGAGATAGAGATGGGACAGAAGGGAAATAGAGAGACACACAGAGACAGACAGAGACAGAGAAAGAGACAGACAGAGACAGACAGAGAAAGAGAGAAAGACAGACAGACAGACAGACACAAAGATAGAGATGGGACAGAAGGGAAATAGAGAGACACACAGAGACAGAGACAGGGAGACAAAGAAAGAGACAAAGAAAGACAGCGACAGACAGAGGAAGAAACAGAGACAGTCAGAGACAGAGATAGAGATGAGACGGAAGGGGAATAGAGATACACACAGAGACAGAGAGGAGAAGATGGAGCAAAACGACAAGCGAAGCAGCGACTCATACAAACAGAAACATAAATCCACACTTCAGTTGTTTGTCATCAACAAAATGAGATCATTTTTTTTTTAAATACAACAACGAAACAACCCACTCCTTGCAGGACTCAGGGGTTGCTGCCCCGTTCTGCGTAGTCACGTGATCAGTAGCAGCCAATCATTGTCCTTCCCTTCCGTGTTCCTCTTCCCGCTACCGTACTGCAACAAATCGAATTTCTCTTCGCTCTCTCTATATTTTTCTCTTCGTACTAAACGGCGCGGACTGATTTGAATTCATTAGCGCCCAAGTTATTGCGCGGCTTTTAAGCGTGGCGGGTTGAGCGGAAGGCTTGGCACCTTCATGACCACGCGACTGGAAGGCGGGAATGGATTGCAGGAGGCAGTCAGTCCCCTGTGGGATTGCTGGCGCTGCCCTGCACTGCTTCTGTCCTATGGCATCAGCCCACCGTCTCTATGCAGAGCATTGGGATATTGCAATCAGTTGTCTGTTTTTGTTGTTGTTGTTTTCCTTTCGATTTTGTTCTGTTTGTCAGGGTATTGTCTTGTAAGCCTCTACACGAAATCCCTTTCCATTTTGTGTGTGTGTCTATTACCCAAAGCTGATGGTGGGGTGTGGTGGGGGGTTCCTGGGTTTCCGGAAACCCCCCTCTACCCCAAGATGTACCTCATACAAGGGTGAAACGTAAGCACATGACTTGATTTTTGCCGTAATCATAATAACTAAATTGCAAAGTTTTCCGGGGACTTCTCCCCTGGAAAAGGGCATTGCTCCTTAACCTGGAACCTATGGAGCTCCCTGGACCCCTGGTGGAACCCACCCCCGTTACGAATCATTTGGTCCAGCTCTGTGATGTCCACTGATGTGTGCCACTGGGTAAATAAAATGACGAAATTTGTGGAAGGTTAGGTTATCACTAGAACGAAATATAAATAATGAAAGTGGCCTTGTTGCCATATTCGGTTGCACCGTCATTATTTATCTGAGTTGCTTAGACTGAAAGTGACGCTACATGTTGATGGTGAATTCGAACATAATAGCTTCTGCGAGATTTAATAATATAAATACTCAGGACACAGCTATGCTTATTGTTGAATAGAAGTGTAACGTTTCTGATGAATGTCTATTAAAACTTGTAAAGAAAGGTCTTCACAATGATTTTAATTGTTTAGAAAACACAGATTTATATGTACCATATAAACTATCCTTCGTCAGTTCTGAATGTCTATTATTTTAAAGACCCACCAGGTCACGTGTCAAAATCATTTTCCCTCTTATAGCTAGTAAGAAATCTTGTTTTGACCAGGTTTGACTCCCATGCAAATGTCCCCAACTTGAACACCAAACATTTTAAAGAGCAGCCTCAATTTGAAGTTGGGGACATTTGTATGTGGGTCACAGCTACCTAGAAAAAAACAAGGGACTTAATCGTGGTGCGTCAGTGTGTCTTTAAGAAAGCTGCGAAGACTCATGTTTTGTATTAAACTTCTTTCTTTTCTTTCTTGCTACAACACTCTCTTCACATCACATCCCTTAACAGTCCCTGCGAGCACGACTTCATTACCAGAGATGTAAAGAGCCCCCCTGACTGGTTGTCTGGCTACACGGCAAACTCCACCCGTGGGACGAGCCTTAAGAACCACGCCATCCCCCCACATTTGCATTGGGCGCCAAAGCAAATGCTTTCCCTTGGATGGATAGAGCCCGGCCGAGTTATCGACTCCTCGTGATGGGGCTGTCTCCGGAGTCGGAGAATGAAACAGTCACTTGGCCAGCTAAACAGGCAGCAGACAATGATGTCACTAGCAAGATGGAAGGAAGGCAATCGGTTGAGGGGGAGAAAACACTGAAGAGATGGCGAATATGAAACAGGAGATTTATCCTCATTGCCAAGCTGAAGAGAAAAGGGTGAAGAAAACGTAAAAAGAAGTGAGGTTTGGCATAGGAATGGTAGGGGCAAGGGAGGGAGGGGATGGGAAGTGTTGGGGCAAAAAGGGTTGAAGGGGTTGGTTTTCAAAGAGTCTGGAAATGAGAAAAGGACTTTCTTTGTAGACGATTAGGGTTCTGCTTTGCTAATCAATTTTCCTTTTCCTGTGTCCCACGTGGACAGAGGAGATTAGGCCATACAGACGCTGGGTACTGATTGGTTTATTGATTGCCTTTCACTGCTGGAAAACGGCCGGTCCTGGGAGAATATTCCAGAAAAAGAAACAGCTAACCAGCTTTCTAATAGATGGCCCGAGGAAGGGTACCTTTCTGTCAGGATATTTCGATCGACAAGCATGCTGGCAATTGTTTGCTTCTCATTAATGTTCTATGTCGTTCCACTAAATGACTGGTAACATTAGTTATTGCTA
>CM065698.1:23286520-23296520 GCA_017654935.2 Phymorhynchus buccinoides
CAATCTCACGGAGTTCATAAACTTCTCTTCCGGATGATACTTGCCTTGCTGGCGTATTTTCCCCTTAACAGCATGCAACTCTCAGCCTCCCTTAACAGTCCCTTCGAGTATGGCTTAATTTCCAGAGAAGTAAAGAACTCTCTGACTAGTTGTTTTGGCTTTCCAGCAAACTCCACCTGTGGGACCTGTCTTAACGTAGAACTACGCCTTTCGACAAATTTGCATTGGTCGCCAAAGCAAAAGGTTTCTCTCGTTCAGAGCCGTTCGAGTTATCTACTGAGTTAGAGACTAATTCAGTCACTTGCAATAGGCGCCACACACGCTTTAGTATGTTTTCAGTATTGTCGTGTGTCTGTTGTGTTGTTGCACCTGACATTAATTTCTCTGTTTTGAGATTTAAAAAAAAAGTACATTGGATTGGATTGGATTTGGTTGGGAGGAAGATGTGAAACTGTCAGTTGAAGAAAAACATTGCATCTGAAGAATATGGAGTAGGTCGTTTCTCTTATAGCTAGCTATGAGAAGATACATCTCAATTGTTGTTGTTGTTTTAAACTTCAAAGACCATGGAATTGTATGCTTATCTTATAACTAAGGAAGAAGAAGAAGAAGAAGGAGAAAGAAGTAACGTGAAATATATAATCAAAGACGGGCTTTTATTACATGAATAGTGTGCAAAAATCCTCCTAGTCTATTTTTGCTTTACAAGGCAATTACTATGGAAATGCTTTATTTCATACCCTCTTCGGGCAGAGAAGTATAAAAAATATGTACACATAATAATGAAACATTCAAACGTCAGAACTGAGTGATGCCCATATTAGCACTTTAGAAAAGAAAACAAACGGTGTCAGAAGTAAATGAATAAGACCATGGACAAATACACCTGTAACATAGTCTAAATGTTCTGTGTTGTGTGCTGTTTATGTGTAACATATTCAAGGCTAGAAGGCTATGCAACTCTTGAATAGATGTTGATTTGTTTGTATGTTGTCCTCTCCACCATTGTTGATGTGTACTGTGTGGGTGGAGGGTCATAAAGGCGAACTTGGCACATTCTTTTTTGAGAATGATGCTTTGTTTGTCTCACTTTAGTTCTGACCCACGCACTGCTAGGTGATTGGTATCGTAATCAACTTTGGTGGAGGGGAGTTAATTAGAAAGAGAGTATAACCCCCTTTGTTCAATAGTCTAAAAGAACAAAAAATCTAACTCGTTTTCTTTCTTTTCTTTATCCCACGTGGAAAAGCTGGGAGTTGAGCAACGCGAAACTTCATACTGATCGGTTTGTCGATTATCTTCCACCGGTTTATAAAAAGGTCATTCCCTTACATAACGGGATACTAATTATAAGAGGAAAGACTACACCCTCTCTGTATATGGACAAAAGGAAAGGCTGCTAGATTCAACGTTTACTCTCTGTGCCATGGTACTTAATCGATACACAAGCGTACAATATAGTGTTCTTAACTCATCAACGTTTTAGTTTGTTCTGCTATATAAACGGTGGTTACGAAGTTTCTATGTTCAGGTCAGTGGCCCCCTCACGCAGAAACGTGACCTTCCTTGTGTGCTATTCGGCCCCCCACCCCCCCACCCCCCACCCCCACCCACCCTCCCAACTCCCCTCCCCCTACTTCCTGTAGAATTCATGTTAAAAACATCAAAGGATTGGAGTTATGAAAAACAAACAACCGAAGGTGCTGATGGGACCCAGAGATGCACCAGCCATGCCAGCCCTATCAACACGAGAGCAGCCCTGCTCCAGCCCTGCAAGTCCGCGTTGTGTTATTTTAGGAGAAGGCACACACGGGATATTCCATTATGTATACAGGGGCACATAGCTACTCCCGGCTTGGTGACCGTCAGATACAATGCAAAGAAATCCTTGCGAAAAGTCCCCATAGGTGTACCAGTCCGTTTTTCATGACTGCAGAGCCCACCGACAAAAGACACCCCACTCAGAAACCAGCAGTGCGCATCCAACAGCCCCCACCAAGGACAGGCAAGGCCAGTGCATCTCTAGACAAAGCCACTTAACATTTTTTTTTATCTGCAGGTATAAAATGGGCTCTTTATGTGGAGTTATGGTCATAAGCGCTTCACACCAGGAGGCATTCTATTTGAAGGCATTTTGTCGAAATAAAAGAAACCACGAGACTTGTATATCCCGCGTCTGGTCACCAGCCCTTAATGTTATGAAGTTCTACTGAAGCTTAAATGGGAAACTAAACGTTGTTACTTTCTAAATTAAGTAAACCGATTTACTTAAGTTAGAAAGTAACAACGTTTAGTTTTTCCCACTTAAGCTTTAGTAGAACTTCATAAAATTAAGCACTGTACAGGAGAGCTGATAGGCTAGCTACTAGGGACTTTGCGCATTTCAACTTCTTTTACCACAACCCCAGCGAGTTTTTGAAAAAGAAATACTTTTTAAGGACCGGCTACACAAGCATACGATTCGATTTTTGACATTTGTGAGGCATGATTGACGTGAAATCCTACTAGTTATGTCTCCCGTACACGAATCTGATAAATTATCTTTTCTTTTCTTTTTTGTATCGGGCATTTGATTTGATTTCGCGTGTACTCTTTTCGCGCGCTCACTATCCTCAAGTAGACTCCCAGTACACGAATCAAATGAAATGTCTGATGCAAAAATACAGATATTAATTTTCATCAGATTCCTGTACAAAATACAGTGAACAAAACTAGTAGGATTTCATCAGATTCATTTAGACAGTTGAACTTCACGAGAATCATGCCTCACAAATGTCACAATCGGGTCGCATTGGGGTCGACTCGAATGCAGTATGTGTGTGTGTGTGTGTGTGTGTGTGTGTGTGTGTGTGTGTGTGTGTGTGTGTGTGTGTGTGTGTGTGTGTGTGTGTGTGTGTGTGTGTGTGTGTGTGTGTGTGTGTGTGTGTGTGTGTGTGTGTGTGTATGTGTGTGTGTGTGTGTGTGTGTGTGTGTGTATGTGTGTGTGGTGTGTGTATGTGTGTGTGTGTGTGTGTGTGTGTGTGTGTGTGTGTGTGTGTGTGTGTGTGTGTGTGTGTGTGTCCTTTTCGGGAGCGGGCTTAACGAACCGTACAAAAAAACATTTCCCGGGAATCATCGACGAGACCAGACATCAATGTGTGGAATGACCTGAAAGAAAAAACAAAATTGGGTACCATACACTAACAGGTCGGACTGATCAGCCATCGGAGCGTGACTCTGAATCCGTTTGAAGTGTGAGTGAGTACCAGGCCCATCTACCTCTGTCACCCCGGAGACTACATACAGGGGAGACATTCTGCCGCACCTTTGTATGTTTGTATGTATGTTTGTATGTTTGTATGTATGTTACGCCCAATCCGTGAAATTGCCCACTTCATGAAATGGGCGAAATAGTTTGCCCAGTGCGTGAAATAGCCAATATAAAACTTGCTATTTAGAAAAGCAGTATGAAATAAAAACATGTTCCATTCATAAACCCACAGAGATCAAGAATGGGTTCAAACGAATGAGAAACCACACCTGTAGATGGGTTAACATTCTTTTATTCAGACTTAATTTAATTGAACGTTTGATACAACGTGTGGCTCAGGCATGCCCCAGAGTAGCATTTGGTAGAGTTTGGGGGGTAGGGTGGGGGTGAAAATATGATGTAGAAAGATGTGCTACTGTTGAATCAACAGCCTGTGTGGCTGGGAAATGAAACTGTTTTGATATACATTGTCCATTTCATGAATTGGGCAAACAAATTTGCCCATTTCATGAAATAGGCAATTTCACGGATTGGGCGTGACACATGTATGTTACGCCCAATCCGTGAAATTGCCCATTTCATGAAATGTGAAAAATAGTTTGCTCATGTAAATGTGTTGTTGTTGTTGTTGTTGTTGTTATCGTTCCCTGGCTTAAAGACTCCAGGGATCATCCCAACAGCCGAAGCAATTGAACACTATAGTACGAATGCACCAACTAGGGATGGGAACATTACGTGTGTGATTTTTTGGTTACCCCGCCACGTGCGCAGCAACACTCCGAATTCGGAGGATTTTGGGACTGATGATCTTATGCCAGGAGCTTGCCATAGCTAAAGACAATCCCCGCATAACTATGCAGAACATCACAACATTTTGATGTAGCCTTGGTGTTCTAGCTTATGTCAATTCTGACACAGCCTTATGTCAAGGCGACCATGTAGATCGTAAAACTTGTTATTTAGAAAAGCACTTCATTCATAAAGACCCAGAGATCTAAAATTTGTTAAAGCACACGATAAATCGAAATCACGCCTGCAGATGAATTTAAAACTTGTTTTTAATTCAGACTTAATTTGATAAAAACGTTTGATGTAACATGTGGCTCATACATGCCCCAAAATAGCATTTGGTAGAGTTGGGATTAAGATTAAGATTAAAATTATAGCCCCGTCGACAACAAAGGCCATGTCAGGGCTGTCACCACGTTAAATCTTACCACGTATTAGGTAGAGTTGGGAGGGCAGGAGTGAAAATACGATGTAGAAAAAACACGTTACTGTTACTTCGACCTGAATCAATATCTGTGTGACTGGGAATTGAAACGTTGATAACAAAAAATGGTCCATTTCATGAATTGGGCGGGGCATTTTGCCCATTTCATAAAATGGGCAATTTCACGGATTGGGCGTAACATGTATATCACTCTGTCGTGTCCGACTACGACTTCCAGATAGCACATGAGGCGTCTGACATTCTGGAGGGCTGGGTTAAAATGTCAATCAACCAATCAATCAATCAATCAATCAATGCGTTACTGTCTATAAAAAGATAAAGAAATTATGTGTCTGGCATCCACACGAAACAGAAACATAAGAATAATAAGACACGTCTGTTAAGTCCTCTCGTGCACATTTTGTCCTTATGTGCACATTAGTCTAAAATGACCCTGTTTCTGCTTTAAAAAAAACATTACTGCAAGTAATTATTTCATTACTCGCCATGTTACATTGCCACACAAAAGATTAAGCCATTCTACCCCACTGGTTCATAAAATACAGCTCGGACATGAAGGAAGGAAATTTCGGTTTTGTGAGTCTTCCTTGGCGGAGGTTTGCACTGGCGGTTCAAAATTCAGGATCTGAACAGGTTGTGACATGCTGATCAAGAATATATATATGGCTATGGGAGACCCTATGCTTATTGTAGATCATGGTACAGTGGAACCTCCCTTATAAGACCTCCCATTATAAGACTCCCTCCCACATAAGACCTACTTCTCTGAGACATTGCCCTTCTTTGTAAGTATTAAAATCACCTCCCTCATAAGACCCCTCCCTTATAAAACCTCATTTTTGGATGATTTTCGAAGGTCTTATAAGGGAGGTTCCACTGTATCCGCGAGAGGACAGATGTACGCGAAAGGACTTAACACACGTCGTTCACAAACCTTCATCCATATATCAAACCACAAACATTCCGCACAATTTTAATTTTAATTTTGGGCAAAGATGCAGTTTTAGTCAACCCCATTCCCACCCACCCCCACCCCCATCCCCCTCGCCCCATCTCAAATTTTTGCATTGAAAATGGTCACTGAGAAGCAACATTCTGGTTCTTGTTTTTTTTGGAAAGGGATAGGGTTAGGATCAGCCTAGGATTATTTTCATAAAACTGAAAGAAAATTTTTTTCTACAGGAAATGCCTTGTCGGAGAGTTAAAAATGAAGGCGGAAGTGGTGGTGGGTTGCATGATGAGTGAGCAAGATAGCGGAGGGCGGATGAATGATTGGGTGTGGTGTGAGAGTTACATATTTGTTAATGTAAATTTATGTTTCATACTTTTATTTAATAATTATGTTTATTTTACGCGGTGGAAGACAAGTTTCCATGTGCGTTGTACAATGCCAATGGACAATAAAGAAACTTATGACTTATGACTTATAACAATACAATTCTCTCATCGAAAAAGGCTTAAGGGCCAGCCACACGTCAGCTAAAATCGCACGACTGCACGATTCGATTCGATTCGATCACGTGATCTCGAAGCGCTAATCACATTTGTTCTTGGGAGACCGCGTGATCGAATCGTATGGTACAGTCGTACGATTTTAGTGGACGTGTGGCTGACCCTTTAAAGACCCCCCCCCCACACACACACACACACACATACACACACACGTCTCGTATCACATTCCCTCTTATGCTAGGAAGATTCCTTAAGATTTCTTACCAGATATAAGAGGGGAAACACGTCAAAACCGTGATTTTGACACATGACGTGGTGTGTCTTTAAGGAAAGCTGGCCCTGAGGAAGGTCTCCCATATGACCAACTAGTCCCTCTGGCTGCAGCACTACGACCCTTAAGGCCTAGCCACACTGCATACGATTCGATTCACTACGATCCGATCTTGACATTTGTGAGGCATGATTGACGTGAAATTCTACTGTCTAAATAAATCTTGACGAAACACTACTAGTTATGTTCACTATAGTTGTAGTAGTCTCCCGTACATTCTGATAAAATATCTTCTTTTTTTTGGTATCGGAAATTGTATTTGATTTCGTGTCTTGCTGTCTACATGAATGAGTATAGTGAACGAAAATAGTAGAGTTATTATTTTTTTAGACGGAAGTATTTCACGCGAATCATGACCCACAGACACCGTCACACTCGTATCGTATTGGCTGGGCCTTTAGTTTGAGAGGCATGGTCTTTGACAAAAGATTAAGCCGTATATGTGCCCTTTTTTGGTTAAGGAAGAAAAATGAATCACTGAGCAGCTCAGGCTTTACTATTGGCCCCAACTTCAGGCTAATGTCAACCAATGATGAATAAGCCACTTAAAGCAAAAGTCCCAGTACCCGATGCTACTAGGAAAAACACTCATGCACGCTGGGTATTATAGATATAGGCCCGTTACAATCGGAAAGGGGGGTAAATCCCATAAATGCCCGTCATTGATTTGGGAATCGTATCGATCTCGCGAGGCTGGGAATGCGGGCTGGGGTGTTGATAGTAGAATGGGGTGGGATGGGGTGGGTGGGGGTGGGGGGTATTTGTGGGACAGACCATTGTGGGTAGGTTTGTACGGGTCAGATTAATGATACCGCGACTGTTAGTGGGGTTCAAACACAGGTCTCCAGCATTTCCCTCATGATGTAACCTGTCCACGTTTACCCACCCGCCTCCCACCCCCTTTTTCCATTTGTGTCGCCACCTCCCCTTCGCACACACACACACACGCACACACACGCACACGCACACACACACACACACACACACACACACGCACATGCACACACGCGCACGCACGCACGTATGCACGCACGAACACACACACACAAATACATACGCACACACGCACACACACACACACGCACACGCACGCACGCACATACACACACACACAAACCATCTGGTTTTGACCTGAGAATAATGATAATACATTTCTTTGTTCGATAACCTTCGAATTACAAATACATTACTTTAATGATCATAGACAATGCAGGTGTACTCAGTTTAGTACTGAGTTCTTTGGAATTCGGGTCCTGAAGCTTTTGGGCCATCCTCTCGTTCTTCCGCTGTTCTTTCCAGTCAACTGAATTGCGCTGGACTCCTTTTTTATTTGTTGTACCTAGGTCCAGAGTATACTATTTTTCTATCACACTGCAAAGTGTTTAACCCTTTCACCGCCAGCCATATTTCAGCCAAAAATGTCCAGTGTACCTGGGTAGATAACAAAATCCATCTGCAGTACTGGGGATTCTTCTGCGACATATATAAAATAAGGTCTATCCTTACTTCCCAAAACTAAGACAAAAGGGTGTTTGGATAATAGGCCCCAATGTGATGCCTTTTAGTGACATAGGTGTTAAATCACTGTGGTGCTAAAATGCGACTTTGGCGGTGAAAGGGTTAAAAACAAAAGAGCGGGTTTGTGGATTTACGTTTCGAAACTCTACCTTTAAAATACGGTACATTTTTCTTGTCATTTTAGCAAAGAAAGCAGATCTCACATAAAAAAACCACCCCACAGTACCCTCCTTTGTTATCCCCCCACCTTCCCTCTTGTCTACCCCCCCCCCCTCTCCCCCCCCCCCCCCCCCCCCCCCCCAAGCACCATTTTACGCGTTATTGCATTAGCGAGGGCTATTTGGTCCGGCGCTATCAATCAGCCGGTTCTGAGGACATTTTGTCGCTCCATGGACGGAAGCGGAAATGACGTGGTCCGATTACAGCAGACGATGGTTTCGTGTGTTGTGGACGCCATGTCTAGCGCCATCAAAGCCCCGGTTATTACACAACACGCTGAACAAAACCTCCGCTGGGTTTGGATTATGGAATTGAAGAGTGCTTCAGTGAGGGGAAAATTGTTCATTATCCCATCATCTTCTCTGCGGGTGCAGATTGCAGGGAGAATATTTCGATGGCTTAGAGTCAAAGCGGACTGTTTTTAGATAGTCCATTGACTTAGTATCGATGTTATTGCAAAAACTAAGAACTTGTATTAAAAAAAAGAATGCAAATAATATAAAATGGGGATTATGTTTTTTATATCTGCGCAGTCTTTTGCTTTTATTATACAAGTTATTAGTTTTCGCAATATGTTCAATAATATGTCAATGGACTATCTAAAGATAGTCCGTTTTGACTCCAAGCCATCGATTTTGGTTTTCTTTATTCTGTATAGTTTGTCACAGTTTTCCTTAGCATGTGTATGAAAACGAAGCGACGGCTAAAGCACACATAATCAATAAATCAACCATTCTGAACAAAGAAGGAAGCAAGGTAGTGGTACTGCGCTCGCGGCCACGCGCTCTCTAGGCGGAAGCAGCCGGAATTTCACAAGTCTCTGTGACTAGAATATACCAAATACCAACGAAAAAAACACCCCAAAAACTCGGCAAATAAATGAAGTAATCATTCAGGAGGAACAAACTTAGCAAATTAATAAACCAACCCTTAATGAACAAAAGAAAGGAACAACCGTTAAATGTATAAAAAAAGAAACTAATTATTTTTATTCCAAGAAAAATCTACCTTTCAACCATTCTGATCGAAGCAAAGAAAGAACGAAAAACTGAAACAAACTGCAACGTCACTGGAACATACAACAAACGACAAGTGTATAGTGACGTTATTTTATTCACAAGGGACAAAACAAAACTGCTGGATATTTCGGCGAGTGCGCCTTTATCAACATAACAAGACAACAGCAAACAGCAAAAATAGCAAAAGGAGCAAAAAGCAGGCAACAAAAGGAGCAAAAAATCAAGAAGATCAAAAATCAATACTTCCCCTCTACAGTCCAATGCGTAAATGATACAACCAAGGTGAAACCAAAGAGCAAGGCATGCATTTGTGAACACAAATCAGGTAAAGAAGAAAAGAAGAAAGAAAGAAAGAAAATGTTTTGAGATGTTTTGAAAGAAAGAACGAACCATGAAATAGGTAAAGAGCAGATTTACTGACTAACGTGATTATCTAACAACAAGAAAGAACGATTAATCAAATATATATTTACCAGCTCATCTGAGCAAAAACAACAACAATTTTAATCAAATAGATACACCAACCACGCTGAACAAAGAGAAAAAAGAACTTTTGATGAAATAGAAAAATCGACCATTTTGAAAATCCGGTGGTAGACAAATGTTTTTGTTTGTGGCACAAGCCACAAACCTATAACTCACTTTGTCGGTCTGTCGGTCGGTCGGTCGGTCGGTCGGTCCAAAATTGTCGCACATATTGTAAAAGAGAAAGAAAAGCGTGCCACAAACGATTGCGAATCCGCGCTTGTTATTTTACTGTCCTGTGTTTCCCAACTGTCCTATATCATGTGTAGTAAAGGGAAGCAGAGAGAGAGAGAGAGAGAGGAGGGAGAGAGAGAGAGAGAGAGAGAGAGAGGAGAGAGAGAGAGAGAGAGAGAGAGAGGGAGGGGAGAGAGAGAGAGAGAGAGAGAGAGAGAGAGAGAGAGAGAGAGAGAGAGAGAGAGAGAGAGAGAGAGAGAGAGAGAGACGCACACATA
>CM065698.1:23316520-23324020 GCA_017654935.2 Phymorhynchus buccinoides
TATGTGAAGGGGGTAAAGGCAACGGAAGTCAGAAGGAAGGGGCATAATTCAACTAATGAAAGTGGGAGTCTTTTTCATTAAAGCAATTATTTATTGTTTCGGAAAGAGTCCGAAGTGAGGCATATGTTTCGTTTACCGACCGCAGCAGACGGGTGTTTTTTCTCATCCTCCACTGGACCATTATGGTCTTAACGCTAAACGGTCTTAATCGCATGCCAGCCACCACTCCTGAGAGAGCTGCACTGGCTCCCAGTCCAGTTTCGCGTACAATACAAAGTTGTAGTCCTTGCCTTCAGTCATTTTGACCAAACCTTTCCGTTGTGAAGAGAATATTGTACCTCATGAAATAATTACCCATTCCTCATTCGAATTGTTTGCTGTTTGGGAAAGATTCGCCCTTAAATACATTCAGAGGCGTCTTGTGGCATGCATGAAGAACAGAGGATTCATCATTAAATAGTCATAAGTCAGGGATATTTATTATTATTTATTTTTGTATTTTTTATATCGTCCGCCATTGTGAATTTTACGAAACTAAGTGGCATGGCTTTGTACATCGATTTCTCGGCAAAGATGTAGATTTACACCCTCCTGCTCTATTTCTTGGTTCTTTCCGTGGTTAGGGTTAGGGAGGGTTAGGGTTAGGATGGTTATAGTTCGCATGCGAAGGGAACTTATTTCATGGGAGCTACTTATTTCTCATGACACCGTCTTACATCTCTAATGCTCTCCACACACATACACTCCTCCTCGCTTACTCCGATCTTCCAATGCCGTGCTGTTAAAGGTATCCAAAACTATTTTGAAATCTTTTGGTCAGCGCAGCTTCAGTTGGGGGTTTTTTTGCGCCCCCGCTGTCTGGAACTCTCTCCCTGTCCATCTCCGTCACCAGCCAACCCTTTCCAGCTTCAAAACCCAGCTCAAGACCCATCTGTTTCAGAAAGCTTTTCCTCTGTGATTTCATAGACACGGGTGTATGAATGTGGGAGAGTGGTTCATGTAGGTGTATCTGCATGTGATTCAGTGAATATAGTAAAGGGTCAGCCACACGTCCACTAAAATCGTACGACTGTACGATACGATTCGAGCACGTGGAATCGAAGAGCAAATGTGATTGGCGCATCGAGACCACGTGATCGAATCGTATCGTACAGTCGTACGATTTTAGTGGACGTGTGGCTGACCCTTAAGCGCCTTTAGTCTAAATCCTTTGGAGAAAGACACTATATTATAAAATGCTATTTATTATTATTATTGTCCTTTGCCCGATCTATGGATCTAGTTAATTCTTTCGGATAAGGGGACAAAACCCGAGGTCCCCGTGTGCTTACGTACTTCGCGCAAGTCTAGGAACCCAATAGCAACAACAACAAAAAGTTGTCAATTTGTCAAAAAGCACAATGCACCCCTCCCCGTTCAGTCATAAGTATAAAAAGCACGCGCCCCAAACATTCATGGCGCTGCGCTTGCGGCGACGCGCTCTCCATTATGGAGCAGCCCACATTTCACAGAGACGAGTCTCTTGCCTCCAGAAAGGTAATAGAATAATACAATGCAGTCCGTGAATAGGTTGATGTGTGTGTGCGTGTGTGTGTGTGTGTGTGTGTGTGTGTGCGTGTGCGTGTGCGCGCACGCGCGCGTTAGGTTAGGTTAGGTTAGGTATATTATTGTCACAGAGGCGTCTCTGTGAAATTCGGGTTGCTTCCACCTGGAGAGCGCGTCGCAGCCAGAGGCGCGCCACCTAATTTAAAAAATAATAAATTTGCATGCGATTTTTGTGTGACTGATGAGGAAGGGAGGGAGGGGGGTAATTTTTGACCAAATGACAACTTTTTCGTTGACACTGGGTTTAACGTGTGCTAAGAGCATGGACACACGGGACCTCGGTTTATCGTCTCATCCGAAAGACTCCACGTTCAGACCGCAAGGCCTAGTGCAAAGTGAGAGGAAAAATCCCCTGTACCCAGGTTCGAACTCGGGTTTACTTGACACGAAGCGAACGCGCTACCACTGTGCCACTCTACACTACTCTACGTGCCTATCGTCTACCCCCAACATAGTGAGAGCTTGGGAGAAGACCAGGGCCTGTATTCACATTGAGATAGCATGAGACTTAGCATGATGCTAACTTAGAAGCTCTTCCAATGTCCTATAGGATTTAATAGGACTTTTGGAAGAGCTTCTAAGTTAGCATCATGCTAAGTCTCATGCTATCTCAACGTGAATACAGACCCAGTAGTGTTATTCTCTCGGGTTATTTATTAGTCTACCATGTTGAATGCCGTCGAATAGTCGACCACATTGTCCTTCATAAATAATCTTTGTTTTGCCCCGCTAGAAAGACGGGTATGGAGTAACTGCACAATAACAAAGGCTTTCTTTATGTTATTATTATTGCAAGCATTATAATTGTATCCTTTTGATTAGGTAAAATGTTCATATCAGATTTAATGTGGCGAAATAAGGGGAAACAATGCCTGCGTTTTATTTGACCGTAACCCAAGTTGAGGCGTGTGTTGGTCTTGCGTTTATAGGACAAATATCTTCATATTTCCTGATAGCCGAATGTATCTTTCATTTTAAGAATAATACAAAGAAGAGGGAAAAGTTACCCCCCCCCCCCCTCTCTCTCACTCTCTCGCATTCATGAGGGGCCATGGTCTAACATGTATTATAACATGTATCCGTGTCCGTCTCTGTGTATGTGTGCGTGTGCGTGCGTGTGTGTGTGTGTGTGTGTGTGTGTTTGCGCGCGCGCGCTCGTGTAGTATGTGTGCGTGCGTACGCACGCGCGCGTCTGTAAGTTTATATCCTTAATCTTTATCCGCCGTCTTGCACTGGCAATTTAATCTGTCTTCAAATCGCTTTTCTCCTGATAGTCACTTCCGGCCCTCAGACAACAACAATGGCGCGGTGGTTTTATAACTCCTTCCTGCCAACAATGTGATAACTATTGCGTCACTTCCTTCCTTGCCTGTCTGTCTGTCTGTCTGTGCTTCCAGGAATGGGTAGTAGTGGGTTATGTGGGGGTTGTTGGTTAGTATCTTTTTATGGCGCGCCAAAGATACAAAACTCTATCTAGCAGTTCGACAGAGTTTAAAAACCCTATCGAACTGTTAGATACAGTTTCTAAACTATAGCTAGCAGTTAGATAGAGTTTCAAAACTCTGTCGAGCAGCTAGATAGAGTTTCTCGTCGTAAAACTCTATCGAACGCGCCATTTTGATACTTTTTTTAAACGAAGCATTTCATTGGTAGATAGGACTAGTATCTTTAACTGTGACCTACACCTAGCCTAATAGGTGGCATTCTAATAATAATAAATGTTGATGTTTTTAATCATTGAAATAGATTTCATTTACTTTTAAAAGGTGTACAAATTGAAAACTGAGACTTCAAATTCAGCTGCCATGTTTGTTTGACTACATGTAGGGGCCTAGGCCTATCGTCTTATTCAAATTCACGGGTCACTGCCCTGCCAAGGCCACAAACTTGTCGCTGAAGCCATGTACCAATCAGAAATCGCGATAGAAAAACTATATCTCGATAGGGTTATTTTGTGGAAACCCTATCTAGCTGTTCGACAGAGTTTTAAAACTCTATCGAACAGCTAGATAGGGTTTTCAAACTCTATCTTTGGCGCGCCATATCTTTTCACCATCGCTCATCAGCGGTTCACAGAGAAGGAAGGGAAACAGAGACCCCGTGTGTCTGAGGCTGAAGATATTGGCAGTTTCGGCAGATTCGGTGGGAGTTCACTGGTTTATTGCCTTAGAGGAACTGCTTCCATGTGAGAAACTAACTGGCTGTGTTAGGTTGCCAGTTTTGATGTTGAGAGAGAGAGAGAGGGGGGGGAGAGAGAGAGAGAGAGAGAGAGAGAGAGAGAGAGAGAGAGAGAGACAGGCAGAGAGATAGAGAGAGAGGGGGGAGAGAGAGAGAGAGAGAGAGACAGAGAGAGAGAGAGAGAGAGGGGGGGGGGAGAGACAGAGAGAGAGAGAGAGAGAGAGAGAGAGAGAGGGACAGAGAGAGGGAGAGACAGACAGAGAGAGGGAGAGAGAGAGAGAGAGAGAGAGAGAGAGAGAGAGAGAGAAATGTGCAACTGATTAATATTCCTTTGGGGTTTCATTTGCCAAGAGAATTGAGTTCTTTTGAACCGTACATTTAGGATGATGGTTTGTCTGCTCTTTTCTGTTTGTTTCTATGCCACTCGCGCACACGCGTACGTACACATACACAAACACACACGCGCGCATGCACCCATGCACACACACCTGCAGAGGTAACTGAACATACGCGCGCGCGAGCGCGCGCATACACACATGCACACACGCACACACGCACACACGCACACATACACACACACACACACGCACGCACACGCACACGCACGCACACGCACACGCACACGCACACACACACACACACACACACACACACACACACACTGTGACACATACACACACACACCTGGTCTACTGAACAAAAAACCCAAACGTGTAGTTCATCGAACTAATTGAACTAGTTTAATTGAATGTGCGAAACGGGTAACGAAACTGGCTGTTGTGACGAACAGCAAAGATACTGTCCCTTCTTAGTGGAGTATTGTTTGAATTAAAGAACAGATTTAACAACAAAATTAAGTCAGTGAGCACCATGAGAATTGTTTTTGTTAAATACCCCTGTATAGTCTTCCTTTTAAAGGTGGACCCTGACGGTTGAGTTTTTGCAAGAAAGGATCACCAGAAAGACAGCCTTTTCAAGGTTGCGGAACAATCACTTTTCTCTGGTTTCCTAGAAATCAAACCGTCAAAACGGCGATTCCTCCTTAGCGGAGATGCTGGAGAGAGAGAAGCCATTTTGGATGGGGTGGGTGGAGGCCACTCATTGTTGTTGAAGCTTTTTCTCTTTCGTAGTGCGGTAAAAACAAAATGGGAGCTGTTTCCTTTGTTGTGAGCGAAACTCCTTTAGGTAAACTGTATAAAATATAAAATAAATAAATACAAAGGCTTGTATTGTGCAAATTTCGTGCAAACGATTTGGTCTAAGCTCAGGCGGCCATTAAAACAGAGGAGGCGCATGCCTTCTCTTTCACTGAAAGAATTTAACTTCCAGCACCTCCGAATCGCCGATTTGACGGTTTGATTGATAGGAAACCAGAGCAAAGTGACTGTTACGATCTCTCTGTAAAGTGTGTTTTCATGGTGATCTCGACGTGTTTCTTGCACCAAAAAAATCATCCGTCAGGGTGCCCCTTTAGCAAATGTTGCGTCCGTTCGTGAATCAATATGGATCAAGACTCTTTGTCAGCCAAAATAACATGTGGACTAGAACGGTTGTCTGTGAGTTGACTGCAAGCATAAATTATTCGGCCTGTCAGTTAAATCGATGTCGACTCCAGCATCTTTGCCCGGCCTGAAATTCGAAACTTTAAAGACCCCCCACGTCACGTGTCACATTCCCTCTTATGCTAGGAAGATTTCTTAAGATTTCTTACCAGCCATAAGAGGGAAAACACGTGAAGACCGTGATTTTGACACGTGACGTGGCGGGTCTTTAATGCATGTCTTTAACCCTTTCGCCGCCAGCCATTTTTCAGCAAAAAAATTCCATTAAACTTACCTGGGTAGAGAACAAAAATCTGTTTGTAATATTGGGGATTCCTCTGTGACATATTTAAAGTAAGGCCTATCCTTACCTCCCCAAATTAAGAGGACAGGGTCTTTGGATAACAGACTCTGATTTGATGCCTGGGTGTTAAATCATTGTGGTGCAAAAATGCGACGTTGGCGATGAAAGGGTTAAAGTAAGGCCTATCCCCACCTCCCAAAATTAAGAGAATAGGGTCTTTGGATAACAGACCCTGATTTGATGCCTTTTAGTGACATGGGTGTTAAATCGTTGTGGTGCAAAAATGCGACGTTGGCGGTGAAAGGGTTAAAGCATGTACTTTTACTTTTACTGTAAACATTGTGCGCGTCAGTAAACAGACAGCAAGAAGTAAAAAAAAACCGCACACAATAAAACACACGATCGATTTGAAAGCTAAACAAACCAAAAGAATCAATCGAATGCTTTCATCATCAATATTTAAAAAAATCGATTTATGCTATTTCGCCTAAACGGAGGTTTGAATGCAATCTTCAAAAATCGTAAAAGGATGACATTTTGTTTCTTGAAATATCTCTATCGCTATGGCTCTGTATTGACGGATGTGAATCACCACGCGTTTGTTAGCCCTCCGCCTCTTTCGGGTGCGTGAAGGAAGAGTGAACGTTCGAGTCTGTTCCTCTCTTTCTTTCTTTCTTGGTTTGTCTGTCCGCGCTCTGTCGGGCTAAGTTTCGTCATCCAGTGTACATAATCTCTATCATGTTTTGTACAGTGGTACGTGGATGACGTTCACTTAAAATATTAAAAGTATGTCTCGTCTGTAGAGACCGTGTTTGTCGTATCAACCACTCGTGTCGACCCTTTCCAACCTCTTTTGTCGAATGTAACCACTTTTGTCAACAGCTTTTAAACTAATTTTGTGGACCCAGCCACTTTTGTTGCCTTTAGCCGGGGACAAGGTGCCCACTTGTGTCGCCTTTAGCCGGGGACAAGGTGCCCACTTTTGTCGCCTTTAGCCGGGGACAAGGTGCCCACTTGTATCGCCTTTAGCCGGGGACAAGGTGCCCACTTTTGTCGCCTTTAGCCGGGGACAAGGTGCCCACTTGTTTCGCCTTTAGCCGGGGACAAGGTGCCCACTTTTGTCGCCTTTAGCCGGGGACAAGGTGCCCACTTGTATCGCCTTTAGCCGGGGACAAGGTGCCCACTTTTGTCGCCTTTAGCCGGGGACAAGGTGCCCACTTGTATCGCCTTTAGCCGGGGACAAGGTGCCCACTTGTATCGCCTTTAGCCGGGGACAAGGTGCCCACTTGTGTCGCCTTTAGCCGGGGACAAGGTGCCCACTTGTATCGCCTTTAGCCGGGGACAAGGTGCCCACTTGTGTCGCCTTTAGCCGGGGACAAGGTGCCCACTTGTATCGCCTTTAGCCGGGGACAAGGTGCCCACTTGTATCGCCTTTAGCCGGGGACAAGGTGCCCACTTGTATCGCCTTTAGCCGGGGACAAGGTGCCCACTTGTATCGCCTTTAGCCGGGGACAAGGTGCCCACTTGTATCGCCTTTAGCCGGGGACAAGGTGCCCACTTGTATCGCCTTTAGCCGGGGACAAGGTGCCCACTTGTGTCGCCTTTAGCCGGGGACAAGGTGCCCACTTGTATCGCCTTTAGCCGGGGACAAGGTGCCCACTTGTGTCTCCTGTAGACATAAGTAGTTGGGTCGACAAAAGTGGTTTCGAACGTGTCGACAACAAATGGTTAAGTTCGATAAAGGCGGTTTCGAAGGTGTCCACAAAAATGGTTTAATTTCGACAAAAGTGGTAGAAAAAAAGTGGTTGAAGGAGATCGACAAAAGTGGTTGAAATAGATCGACATAAGTGGTTGGTCGACAACAGTGGTTGA
>CM065698.1:23331520-23341520 GCA_017654935.2 Phymorhynchus buccinoides
GACAGACATACAGACAGACAAAGTATGAAGCAGAGATGAGCGATGAAATTGAAATTTGCCTTATGACGTGATCCTCTCTTTGTGCTCTGTATTTCTGATCTACAGAACGTGAGACTGCAACCCTTCCTGTTCTCTCTTGTGGCCCACCTAAAGCCCTTTGTCTGTGTGTGTGTCTGTGTGTGTGTGTGTGTGTGTGTGTGTGTGTGTGTGCGTGCGTGCGTGCGTGCGTGTTTACATTGTCACTAATTTTTGCCCGTCACTGTTTTAAGCTAAGCCTATCTATGCTGATTTTGCGTGTAGTTGTCTGATATTTATTCTTAGTCTTCAGGAGATGAATTGTGTGGTGTTTCTATCATGCTCGTCTCGTTTCCCTGAATAAATATGTTGAGATGTGCGTGCGCGCGCGCGCATGTGTGTATGAGAGAGAGAGGAGTGTGTGTATGCATACGCACACACAAGTACGTGTATGTGTATGTGCGCGTGTGTCGACGGAATAGGGTTTTACGCCCTCTGCGGCCTTTTGGCCATGTGGGGCATTGGGATTTTACTGTTGATCAAAGTGCGCGTGTGTGTAAGCGTGTGTGAATAGGCTAGACAAATGCAGACGCGCTTTTCTTAGGCGTGTGCCGTTTAGAAGTTTTGTTTTACCTTCTAGATCGCAGTATACATGGGTGTGTTTGCATGCACAACTTTGTGCGTTTATGTGTGGGTGTGAAAATAAACCGCGTGAGATATGTGCGTTTAGATCCTACAAACATGGATAAAGTAGTGAGATTGTAAAGTGGATTTTTAGTTAGGATTGAGCACAGGCTATTCTTCCGAACACATAAATTAGCATTCCACGTCACGGACGTTTTTTGGACATAGAGGGCATCAAGGGTTTGATTTTGAATCTCCACGAGCTCATAGCAGAGATGTCTGATTTGTGCCTTCTTAGTTTTAACCATGGGGACTTGGGGAAAGGATACAATATCGTATCCGTTGACGTGTGATTTTCTGTTTTAAAAAATGTTACATGTCAGTGCTGTGTGATACGTGCGTGCTTTGCAAGGAGGAATACTACAAAGACTTGTTATTTCTTTGTGAATCAATGAAATACGGAACATGATTGTTTTAAAATACTGTAAGAACTTTTTAGGGCAATTTCATATCCCTTAGTACACTGATCATCTTCAAAGAGGCACATCAATAAGTTATCAAATCTCTTTTTGTATTTGAAAAAAACAAAACTCTCCAGTTTAGTCGAGAGAAATAAGTTGCGGTTTTCACTTCACATGGCCTTCTCAGGGGGTGGCATTGGTATTCTTGGGCCCTGGTGGGAAAATAGTGTCAACAGTGAAGGGTTCTTATGCCCTCTTGGCACTCTTGGGCTGTTCCTTTTTTGAATTTACTACATCGCTTCACTTTAGGAGGGAGGACCACACCCAATGTTTTCGTTGCCATTATATTTTAGACTATGTGTTTCTCTGTTGCTTTCTTACTTTGGACTAAATTTAGCGTGGCATACAGGCAACAAAGAAACACGATGGCTATTTTCACTGTAAGATAGTCATCACTGATTTTCGATAAGACGAAACCAACCAATTGGTATGAACCATGAACAAATCAGAAATGTTCTGCTCAGTAAAATACTTTTATCACTTGAATTTGGATTTTCAGTTACGACCACCTCTTGGTCGTTCCCCCCCTCCCACACACACACACACACTTTCTCTCTCATCATCCATCCACCACGCTCTCTCTCTCTCTCTCTCTCTCTCTCTCTCTCTCTCTCTCTCTCTCTCTCTCTCTCTCTCTCTCTCTCTCTCAGAACATATTTATTCATGCCATCTCTAATATACTCTGCTGGAAAATTATGGAATGAGACACCCGATTGTATAAAAAAAGAAGAAGAAACAAGAGCACCTTGGCGTCTTTCAAAAAGGTTATCATGGGTATTTGTTTGAACACTTATAATTGCCTCATTGATATGTTCTCTCCCTAAAATCCAGTGATATAAATCAATGCTCAATTGAACACCATTGCATTCCAAT
The DNA here is from genome assembly GCA_017654935.2 of Phymorhynchus buccinoides. Classification (NCBI taxonomy): domain Eukaryota; kingdom Metazoa; phylum Mollusca; class Gastropoda; order Neogastropoda; family Raphitomidae; genus Phymorhynchus; species Phymorhynchus buccinoides. The sequence goes on from CM065698.1 coordinate 23,333,554, forward strand.
TTCCATTGTGAATATTACTATGTAATGCTTAGGTGGGGATTTGAGTGTTTAAGGATAATGCATGCTGTTGATGTGTATCGTTTTTCTTATCCGTTTGACATTTAATGCTTTCTTTGCATGTCATGTCATGGTAACGTTAGATTTGGTGTGTGTGTGTGTGTGTGTGTGTGTGTGTGTGTGTGTGTGTGTGTGTGTGTGTGTGTGTGTGTGTGTGTGTGTGTGTGTGTGTGTGTGTGTGTGTGTGTGTGTGTGTGTGTGTGTGTGTGTGTGTTGTTGTTGCTTCATGTTACACGATCTCTTGTCTTGAGTTTTGTTATATTTTACTGTAATTTACGTGTGAAACCATTACATAATTTGTTTTTGCGTAGTAGTTGATTATTGATGATTGATTGATTGATCTACTTGTTTGTTTATTCGTATTTTTGTTCAATTTTTAAAAAAATTATAGGACCTGATGAAAAGAAGTATTGTTACTTATTCAGTTATCCTCATTAAACATTTCGAGTTCGAGTTCGAGTTCTCTCTCTCTATCTCTGTATTGTCTGGCATACAACCACACACCAGGAACAATGGAAGATTCCCCTCTGAATTATAGATCATGTCAGGCAACCGTTCTGCAGATTTGCAAAAAGGACAGAAAAGAAACGGTTAACCCATTTCTTCACCACCGTTCAGTTGAAAGAGGATGTTGTGGCAATTGTCCAAATTCGATGGCTCGGAGTCAAAACGGACTATCTTTAATATTGACATATTATTGAACTTATTACGAAAACTAATAACTTTTATTTGAAAAAAAAAGGACTGCTGAAATATAAAAAGCAAAACCCCCTTTTTATATTTCTGCAGTCATTGCTTGATACAAGTTATTAGTTTGTGTAATACATCCAAGTCCGTTTGGACTCCGAGCCATCGCAATATCCCCCCCCCCCCCCCCCCCAAAAAAGATCCCCCCCCTCTAATAACCCCAAGATGACAGAAGAACGGAGACACCAGTGGTGGAAAATTAGATTGGGTAGAAATTGGGGTAAGGGTGGGGGTATCGCAAAGTGATTTTAAAAATTAAAGACCCACCAGATCACGTGTCAAAATCACGGGTTTCACGGGTTTTATAGCTGGAAAGAAAATCTTGTTTTGACCAGATCTCACTCACTACCTTACAAATGCCCCCAATTTCAAAGCCAAACATCGTTTTAAAGAGCAGCCTCAATTTGAACATGGGGTCATGAATTTTGATCGCTTCTCGGCCTTTGGGCTAAGACTGATTCAGGAACATAAATTTTTGTTTATACCCTGGTTTGGTTTGTTCAGCCCGTCGTACATGGCGAAAGCCGATACGCGACGTTAAACTGAACTTCCATCCCGAACATGGGGACTTTTTTATGTGGGTCACAGCTACCCAGGAAAACCCCCCAATGGTGGTGCGTCAGTGTATCTTTAAAGAGAAAGGAGATGCAGTTTAGTTCGTTGCACTTCTTCACCCAACTCACATGTCCCCCCCCCCCACCTGTTTCCCCTCCCATCTTGCATCTATAATTCACCTGTTATAATCTTCATACCCACCCGAAGTTGCGCGCACCCGTGCAAAATGTATGAGCGCGAGAAACAGGAGATAAAGAGAGAGAGAGAGAGAGAGAGAGAGAGAGAGAGAGAGAGAGAGAGAGAGAGAGAGAGAGAGAGAGAGAGAGATAGAAGGGAGGACTTGTGTGTTAAAAATGGAAACACAGCTATGTGGCAACGATGCTGATGTCAGCAATGTGTGTGTGGAAGCGAAGCGGCTGAAGTACATTCTGTTCTTTTTTGGTATTCCCTTTTGTTGTTAGTTCCCGAGCGAAACGGCCCGAACTGCTGTTTTTTGTTTCGTCCGAGGTCGACCTTGACCGCGGGGGAACTTTGCACCCGTCCGGTTTCAGACTTTTTTTGGTTTGTTTCCACCGTTCTATCTCTTTATTTAAACAAAACACATGATAACACCGTTCTATCTCTTTACTTATACAAAACACATGATAACACCGTTCTATCTCTTTACTTATACAAAACACACGATAACACCGTTCTATCTCTTTTACTAATACAAAACACATGATAACACCGTTCTATCTCTTTACTTATACAAAACACATGATAACACCGTTCTATCTCTTTACTTATACAAAACACATGATAACACCGTTCTATCTCTTTACTTATACAAAACACATGATAACACCGTTCTATCTCTTTACTTATACAAAACACATGATAACACCGTTCTATCTCTTTACTTATACAAAACACATGATAACACCGTTCTATCTCTTTACTTATACAAAACACATGATAACACCGTTCTATCTCTTTACTTATACAAAACACATGATAACACCGTTCTATCTCTTTACTTATACAAAACACATGATAACACCGTTCTATCTCTTTACTTATACAAAACACATGATAACACCGTTCTATCTCTCTTTACTTATACAAAACACATGATAACACCGTTCTATCTCTTTACTTATACAAAACACACGATAACACCGTTCTATCTCTTTACTTAAACAAAACACATGATAACACCGTTCTATCTCTTTACTTATACAAAACACATGATAACACCGTTCTATCTCTTTACTTAAACAAAACACATGATAACACCGTTCTATCAAAACTTGTTTTGTTGTTGTTGTTACCGTCTGCCGTTGGAATGTTGTTTCGGACACCCAATCCCATAAATTACACTGCACCAGGCTTTAACTGTCCTAAACACTGAGTATCACAATCATTTCTAGCCAACACAATCGGTTTGCCAAAGTCACCAACCTGGTCGAATGGTGTGAAGCTTCAGAAGAAGTTGTAGGAAGAAGAAGAAGAAAAGTCTGTTTAACGTCCTCCGGTCTGGAACAGACACATATGGAACATTAGCAGATATGCAGATATTAAGATGGTGGGAACGATCCTGGAGGCAAGGGAGCACCTCGTAACCAAAACAAAATAGTCAAGTTCTCACAACAAAACACAAAAACACAACGGGTCGGGTTCAACCTCTTTTCAGGTTTCGCAATATAAGCACGTAACAATTGTCTTGTTCTGTCTATTAATTGTTTGTTCTTGTACGTTCTATTTGCATTTCAGTTACTCGAAAACGGGTTGAACTCGAAACGTTGTGCCAGACTTGTGTTCACTGTTTTGGAGCTGTTGGTTGATGGGGTTTGGGTTTTTGTTTGTGGCTGAAGCCACAAACCTATAACTCACTTTGTCTGTCTGTCGGTCCAAAATTGTCGCACATTTTGACAAAATTGTCGCACTTCAAATCGAGGCTACACTTCAAATTGGGGCCGCTCTTTAAAATGATGTATTTTAAAAGCGTACAAAATAATAAACATTACGTAATACAGACACTACAACAGACACGACGAGTATGCGGTGCTTCTTTTGATGAGTATAAGTAGGATACATAGTTTTAAATGTTTTCCAAAAGATATAAAAAGTTACGAAATGGTGCAGAGATAACATTCTGGTTTACAGATTAAAATTATTGAAAAGCCAGGGGAGGTGACTCATGATTGGAGTGGTAAAAATAGACCGCGTGCCACAAACTATTGCGATTTCGCGCTTGTTTTCAAAACTGTTTTGAAGATTCTTGTGGCCCCCCCCCCACCCCCCCCCCCCCCACCCCCACCCCTGAAGAATCTACCACGCTTGCAAATGTCCCCCAATCCTTGTCCTCTGTTTAATGTTCTCAACGAATAAGGTTTAGTGGGTCAGAGGTCACACAAGAAAACTTGGTCAGAGCTAGGTCACTACTGCACAAAACCTCGGGGGTGTCGGGCTGCCTCAAAAAAGAGATGCCCTTTTAGAAAATAACCAGGGGTTTCGTTTTTGGTACTGTTTGTCAATGGGGGGGGTCACGAAATGGGGGGGGGGGGGGGGAGGTGGGGGGGGGGGGGGGGAAAGCGTGGATGAAGCGTCCTTTGAGGTGTGCCCCTGTCAGGGGAGCAAAGCCGTGTATCCGGAATGAGGGGTGACAGGCCATCTGTTTAAAGAACACCTTTTGTTCTGGGAGGGGGGGGGGGGGGGGGGGGGGCACTATCACCTCCTACCCCTTTCTGTCTGTATCTCTGTCTGTCTCTCTCTGTCTGTGTGTCTCTCTCTTTCTCAATCTCTCTGTCTCTCTGTCTCTCTGTCTCTCTCTCTCTCTCTCTCTCTCTCTCTCTCTCTCTCTCTCTCTCTCCGTCTCTCTCTGTCTCTCTGTCTCTCTGTCTCTCTGTCTCTCTCTCTCTCTCTCTCTCTCTCTCTCTCTCTCTCTCTCTCTCTCTCTCTCTCTCTCTCTGTGTCTGTGTGTCTCTCTCTTTCTCAATCTCTGTCTGTCTGTCTCTGTCTCTCTCTCTCTCTCTCTCTCTCTCTCTCTCTCTCTCTCTCTTTCTCTCTCTCTCTCTCTTTTTCTTTTTTCCTCTCTATGTGCTTCTAGCTCTTTGTGCCTCTCTCTCTGTGTCTCTCTCTCTGTCTCTGTCTCTCTCTCTCTCTCTCTCTCTCTCTCTCTCTCTCTCTCTCTCTCTCTCTCTCTCTCTCTCTCTCTCTCTGTGTTTCTAGCTCTTTGTCCCTCTCTTTTCTCTCTCTCTCTCTCTCTCTCTCTCTCTCTCTCTCTCTCTCTCTCTCTCTCTCTCTCTCTCTCTCTCTCTCTCTCTCTCTTTCTTTTCTTTTTCCTCTCTATGTGCTTCTAGCTCTTTGTGCGTCTCTCTCTGTGTCTCTATCTCTCTCTGTCTCTGTCTGTCTCTGTCTCTCTCTGTCTGTCTCTCTCTCTCTCTCTCTCTCTCTCTCTCTCTCTCTCTCTCTCTCTCTCTCTCTCTCTCTCTCTCTCTCTCTCTCTCTCTCTCTCTTCCTCTCTGTCCTACCGCGTATCTCGTTTCATTCGCACACTCCCACTCATCCACACTTGAGACACGGTAATATAAAAACATACGGGAAAAGGATATCTCGCGGTGTCAAAAAGAATACCTCAGCTGTCCAAAAGAAAAACAAACGCAAAAGAACAGAGTACTGTACCTGAAATATCAATACGAATACAACTCATACAAAAACGTACTTTCAAGCAGTAAGAAACGCGATCGCTCAAAGCTGACCAAAAAATAACTATTTTTCACTTTTACTCAAACACAAGATAATATTATGCATAATCATGAAAATGTTGATACGGTTATTTTTTATAAAACTTATTCCTTGTGCCTACAAATTAGTCCAAAAAACTGGTTGTGTACTTAGAATTCAATCGAACGTAAGCGTGCAATTTTTTTTTGGGGGGCTGTGTTATTTAGTTCACGACTTATTGTTCTCCTCTAAATTAGAATATCCGAGGCACGTTTTAACGAGACAGGCGTGTGTTTTGTTGATGTGTGTGCGCGCGTCTCTGTTTCTCTGTGTGTCAAGTCAAGTCAAAATCATCTTTATTGAGGGTTAAAGAAGTGTGTGTGTGTGTGTGCGCGCGTGTGCGTGTGCGTGTGCGTGTGTGCGTGCGCGCTCGCGTGCGCGAACTTATGTGCGCGCGCGTGTCCGTGCGCATTGCGCGCGTGTATGTTTGTGTGTGCGCGTGCTTGTGTGTCTGTGGTGTGTGCATGTGTGCGCGCATGTGTGCGCGCATGTGCATATGTGCGTGTGCGTGCCTGCACACACACTTTCGCGGGTGCGTGTGTTGTTGTCGTTGTTGAATTCTTTTCGGTATTAACCCTTACCCCGTACAGACAAGTGAGGGGACACACAAGCTGCGAGCGATGATTGATGAAGGGTCAGTCGGGGTAGGGTACCCCTTTTGTTGGAGAGTAGTTCTGGGATTAGTTCCATAAGCCCTCACCCGGGAAGGTATTCATGAGTACGTCTTAGACTGTCAACACGGGTAGTGGTAGATAAACTGGGACTTAACTCCCAAAACGATTGGCTGTTTCGCAGACCTGTTTACTCTACTCTTTTCGAGTAGTATTCTACTCAAATTTGGACCTCTACTACTGTTCAAAATTGAAAATAATGCTCTTTAATTCTTGATTGCTACTCATTTTCAGTGAACATTGTTTGATGGTTTAATGAATAAAACTACACATTTCACACCAAAACTACTCATTTCAGCTATCCAGACTACTCAAGACTTGTGTAGGGGGTAACTAGGTCTAGTTTATTAGGGTTGCTTTGTCTCTTGTGAATAAAATACCGTCACTTTGCACTATCTGGTCGCGTAGTTTGTGTGTTGTATGTGTCCAGTGACGTTGCAGTCTGTTTCAGTGTTTTGTTTAGCCTAAGTTACAAACTAGGGGAAGACGGGGTAAAAAGCGCATGGGCGGGTAAGAAGCCCACCCCAATTATCTCTTGAAATGAAGCAAATTTCAGTCTCATTTTGCCCATGAGACGAATTTCAGTCTCATTTTGCCCATGAGACGAAGCAAATTTCAGTCTCATTTTGCCCATGAGACGAATTAACGCTCGTCTCATGGGCAAAATGAGACTGAAATTTGCTTCATTTCAAGAGATAATTGGGGTGGGCTTCTTACCCGCCCATGCGCTTTTTGCCCCGTCTTCCCCTACTACCGTGGTGACTGTCTAAAGCCGGCGACACATTGCCTGATTTGAGTCATATGAGGCAGTCAGATCATTCTGGTCACGTGACGAATCTGATCCGACTGTGCAGCATGGACATGACACACTTTATGATTCGGCAGTTCGGCTCTGGGTACTAAATATAGAACGTACTGTCACCCAGTGAAGATCGCTGCGTCTATTGGTCAACCTATGGCGATATTTTTCACGCCAGAGGGCAGTCAATGCACTAGGGGCTTATCACGCGATTTTCTTACTTGGGCGTAGTGAGAGAGAGAGTGATGGTAGGACCACTCACTATCTATCTCTCTCTTTCTTTATCCCCAACTAATAATAGAGAGAGGATTAGCCCAACACGAGCGTCATGCCCTCTGGTGTGAGAAAAATCGCACTAAGTCTCTCATTCCGGTTTGTTGTTACCCAAAATAGCCCAGCTCGTAGATCCGTAGCAACCGTCACTTTGATGAAACATTCTCCATAGGCCTAGTAGATCTATTTTCAATCGTGCAGTGGTTGGCGAACACTGACAACTGAGCAGATAAAAATAGCCAACGGAAGTGTAGCCACGATCTTACGATCTTAATAGTTTTTGATTGGTCAATGGTGGCAAGTGAACTGATCCGATCATCTCAATTTAGAAACCGCCCTATTCGGCCCTGTCACCTGACTGGGCCCGACTGCGTCAGACTGATCAAGCAGGATGGTATGCAAATGAGGTGAAGCGTCACGACCTGATCGAGTCATATGAGGCAGTCGCATAGTCTGTCTCCAGCTTAAAGCTTAAAGCTGGAGACAGACTATGCGACTGCCTCATATGACTCGATCAGGTCGTGACGTTGACCAAATTTTGTTTCCCGCACAGAAGAGATCACAAGCCATCTGACTCGATCAGACTCGATCAGTGAAATTTAGAACCCGCCCTATTCGGCCCTGTCACCTGACTGGGCTCGACTGAGTCAGACTGATCGAGCAGCATGGTATGCAAATGAGGTGAAACGTCACGACCTGATCGAGTCACATGAGGCAGTCATATAGTCTGTCGCCGGCTTAAGGCGCAATCGTGATTACACGGCCCGGTGCCAGGTGGGGGTTTAGGGGGTAGTCCACTGTAAGACCACTAGGGGTATCATTACAACCACGATGTGGGTTGGTTTGTTAGTCCCCGAGCCGAAGGTTCGGGGAGCTATTGTTTTTGTCTGGTCCGTCCGTCCGGTGTCCGTCCGTCCGGCGTGCCTCCGTCCGTCCGTCCGTTCGTCCGTCCGGCTATTCGTCCGTTTTTCTCAAAAACTATTCAGTCTATCATCATCAAATTTGGTATACTAGTTTGCCAAGATGCAAGCTATCCACTGATGTATTTTTTAGTTTTACATTAAGGTCAAGGTCGCGCCAAGTTACGGGGTTCAAAC